>JAGSMS010000016.1:10432500-11632500 GCA_029286595.1 Bhutanitis thaidina
CACTAACATTTTAAAATGCCATTTATCACTCACTATTAAAAAAGTATTCTGCGGAATTTTTCGGCACAATTCCGGTATATTTGTACATATAAAATATACTGCAGTAATCGCATAATCTTTCAGGTATGGGGCTGCGGTGATCAGGCGTCGCGGGAAAATCAGTTAGAGGTTAAGAAATGGCAAGTGAGAGAAGCGGAGAGGCAACGACATGTAAGTTTGGAATGTCTATAAATCTCATCTAGGTGGTAGGACTCCTATTCTGCCTTAGATGGTAGAACTCATTTTCTGACGTAGGTTGTAGAACTTCAATTCTGCCCTAAGTGGTAGAACTCTTTTTTTGTCCTAGATGTTATGAGTTTTAGGGTAAAGAGAGGCTAATTACAGGCTGTCAGTCTTGGTCCTCAAGGGTGACAACACATCTATGACCTCCTTCGATTGAAGTTATTTGCAGGCCTCCATGGGCCTCAGTAGCCACTTATATGTATATACCTATATATTATACACTTATATATTATACACCTGTATGACTTTATTTGCGATCAATGTGTGTACACACCACAGTGTGTGTTTTTTTTATTAAATGAATCAACTTTTTAATTATTATTAACTTCAATTTACTCTTTACAGATAAAAATTTCTGCAGCCGACTGGATCGAACATCCTGATCGTTACCTTCTGGAGTTGGCCGGTCGTCCCCAATACAACAACTCCTCAAGCTAGTGCGAGACTGGTGGGTGTTAAGACTATAGTGCCGTGTCGAGATCGTTGCTTAACCATTATAATTATAAGTGGATAAAGTGAATTACTAAAAGAAGAGAGCGATTTCTGGCCTTAATAGTTTTTAATATAGCCACTTATTAAGGTAAATCAACAATAGTTTTAACAATTAATCCCATCAAAAAAAAGACAATTTTTTCTATCAAATTTAATCTATATTACCCAACCCGATGGCCTAGTTGATAATGGCCCTGTTTTCGAAGCCGAGAGTCGTATGATGAATATTCAAATATATTTTTTTTTAGAAAACATTAACCTTCCACTGTAGGAATATCTCCTGTGTTGCGGAGGCTGTTTACATCAAAATATATACCCGATGGATGTTTATTTAATAAACGTACGATTATTTACGTATCTATCTCATCACCGTCCGAGAACGTGGGTGGTGAGTTAAGATTATTAAAAAATACACCACAAGCTTCTGTTTCAGAATAGACACAAACAATTGCTCTAATAATGCCTCACTGTTGTGGTCTTCTGAAGAGATAATGTTGATACATTGATTCTATATGATGGATGGATGGGTCTTTATGCCAAAGGACACATTACATAAACATAAATGTGCCATTTCTGATTATTACTGACTTGACTCCATCAAGCTACATTTAAATAAAAATACACGGAACAAGCAATAGCCTATTGATAATTGGTCCCGAGTCTTTTTTGTACATGATCGTATATTTTTGGCGTTTCAACCAGCGCTTATTTGGACCTAGGTGACAGGTGGCGAGCCTATCGCCGTCCCAGTGTCCAAGCCAAAGATAAAGTAGTGAATAAATTTTCGTTCATCTCATTGGTATGGCATTATCGCTAAATATAGTTTTTCTTTTGAAAGTGGGTAGTAGATATGGGATTCCTAATGTTAACAATCATATGGGCTATGAAGGCGGCTAATATATTTTACATGAAACAAGTTAATTACACAACTATGTGTGCGCGAACCATAACTCCCGAAGTATTTACGTTATCACAATGAAACGGACTAAATTGATCCTAGAATGGATCTAAAAATAAATTGATACTTATTCCACTAACCTTAACCCTAATCTGTGCAAGTTTAATTGAAAAGACGTCGGACAGATAGACTGAAAGATTGTTTTCTTTAACAGTAAATATTATTTAAACCAAAATCAAAAATGACAGGCATACTTATTTTTTACGTTTATTTCGTAATATTGCTACTTACATTTATTTGTATGAATGAAGTTCATACTCAATAGAACAAAATACGAAATATTATTATCAGCTCTTGCTATCATTTCAAGTTACGCAACAACAATCAATTAAACCGGACTATCCAAAAGATTAAAAGCGTCAAAATCCTGTCATAAACCAACAAACTTCATTACTAGTCTTTTACGTAATTAATTATGATAAGTAGGTTTACGAAAGTCATTAGTTTAATCAGTCATATAAGCGACTTTGACGACTCGAAGGTTAAACGCGAGCAGAATACGTTATTTAAAAAAAAATGTGGCAGAACATGAACATTACTACTATATCTAACGTACGCCCGCCTCTGCGGTGCCAAGAGAATTTAAGGGTCCGATCTCCAATACCCACCAGGCCGCCACCCGAAGGCCAAGAGGATCTGGTTAAGGCAAGCGCTCCGAAGCACTAGCCCTCCAGACTGCCAGCCATGACATTCTTTGGCTCCGCCGCTGATCAGATTGGGCAGGGTTATACCGACACTTAACGATGCGTCCTGCTAAGTATGACCGGCCCCACGGGGTCCTCTTGGTTTACTGTGGGCCTGGAGAGACCATGCAGTGGATTATGGTGTCGTTTTATTTAGGATATTAGACACGAATTGATAGTGAATGTACTGAGACAGATCACGTGTCACCGTAGCCTTGATATTCATAATGAAGTAAAATTTAAATACAAAAATACTGCGACTTCTAATGAAGTTATTACAAATCTAAGAAGATGTCGATATGTTTAAAACCTTGTATATGATCTGAATATTTTTTTTTTTTTTCATTGTTTTCCATTATTATGCTTACAGCATATATTTACACTAATATTGTATATATTTTACTTTTAAGTAGTCCTCAAGGTTTCTAAAAGCTTTTCATTTATTAAACATAACGATTAAAGATATTCTTTATTCATTGTCTGTTAAGGTGCTATTTAAAATACCTTGTCTATGGTAAAATAGTAATTTAATTATTTTAGTCTCAGATATAATTGTACATTGACCAAATTTAAATTCAATTTCGTAACGTATTATTTGAAATAGTACTTTATATTTTATGCATAAATTCATACTTTCGTACTGATTAAATGTTCATGTGCATCCATTTCGAAAATTTGTTAGTATTTTATTTCTTAAATTTTAATAAAGGGAAAACCTATCCCTTGATCTGAAATATGGATATGAATATACACGTATTTTAATTGAAATCAAATACATAAAAAATAATAAGCTCTCACGACAGCGTACTGTGGTGGTCAGAGGTCTAGACATTTTTAGTTCTTTCAACTCACTTTTCACCCGAGTTTATCTGGGAGGACTTGTGGTGGTGTTCTTAGCGCGTGAACCAACGATACAAATCATTCATTGCTTTAGAAAACCTCATTCGGAGGCACTACTAGCACACCCGCCTATCTTAGTCAACCGTATCCACCGCTGAATGTAGGCATCTCCAAGAAAACCCCAGCAAATACCGACATACATTTGTTCGAAGGTTTCCCCCATACTCACCATGCTGAGCAAGCAGGTTGGTGAGCGCAATGCCGGTAATAGTTATTTAACACTAATATGTTATGTTTGGAACGGTTTTTGATCATGTAAAAGCTTAATAGATTGTTTCGGGATGTAACTATATAAGATCACTCTTTTAACATTCATTTTAATATTAAAAAAAACTTCCTTTAGAACAAATTTACGTTTGGGTTACTAGCGTGTGAGTTATAAAGGGCTTGCATAGGGAAGATAAATAAATTCTGTCCTTATTCCCAAGCAACCACTGGTACGGCATGGATACAGTATTTTTGAATATTGTTTTAATATGTTACTATACATTATTTTTTTAGTCTATGGCCATACTTATCTCGAGACACGTTTTATAATATGCTTTTGGTTTACACAGTTTAACCCTTCTAGTGTCAGTAGGCGCTCACATTTAATTTCATAGTGCAATGCGAGTGGTATGGGCTCGAATCCCGTGCCGCCACCACTAAAATTTTAAGTGCTGAATTTAACATGTGCCAATGAAGGAAAACTTTGTTAGGAAACCTACTTCTGAGAGATATATTTCGAGGACATGTGTGGTTCGAAGTTCGTAAAATAATCCCCGCTCCTAAACTCTCAAATATCGAGAGGAGACCTTTACCCAGCTGTGGGACATGCACACGCTGCTTTTTACTTAACTATATATTGTGTAAATTAGTAATCTATGGAATATACAAAAATAACAAGAAGTTTTCTTTAACTTGATATTTTGGAAAATAAATAAATGTGATTGAAAAATTTATAGAAATACCAAATGTTATTAAATATGCATATGTTTTATAAGATCTCTTGCTCATTATTATTATAATATAACTTTATAATTAATTCATTGGTATGAAATAACATGTGGATATTGGTCAGGCTGTATAAAATTTCAGCCTTTGCCTCAATTTGTAACTGATAATATCAATATGGTAATGTCTGATATTGGGCATATTTTTACCTATTTATGTTTAGAAATTTGTATGTTGAAGGACCAAATTGTTATTTTATGTATTAGGTTTAGTTTAAATGTGCGGTTATGCTTTGTAAATTGTATAAGAAATTGCGCTTTAATTCAAAGGTGCTAATGTAGTATAGCCACTAATAAAGGAAATTCATTACATTTTGGCTGACTTTAATAATATAAAAACATAGAGACAACTTCTTGTTCAAACATTATACCTCTCAGATTTGATTTTCGTTTATTTCGATTTAATATGAAATTGTAAAATAATAATCAATATATGGAATGCATATGTTCAATGTAAATTTCCTACAATAGCGTACATATTTTTATCGACTTTTTGCCGACACATTTTTAATAGGTATTTTTAATTTTAAAGGTTCTCTACAGTTGAGAAAAACATTGCTGATTATGTATCGAGCAGGTAACAGTTGCTTTTAACATGTATTATATTGAACGAATATTTACTTAATAAAGATAATTAAAAAATATGTTTTTAAATTACGCCATACAAAACGCTGCTGATTGTAATATTCCTTTGTATATGTATATATTCACGCCTTGTTCCCAACGGGGTAGGCAGAGACAATCTTCTTCCAGTTGCTACGGTTCGTGCATACGTCTTTCGCTTCTCCCACTTCCATCAATCTTCGCATGCATACTCGTTGGTTTAGAGTACTCTTGACCTGGCCTTTTTTCAGAACGTCTCCGATTTGATCGTGAAATAGTCGCCTAGGCCATCCTCTCCCGACTCTACTATTTACACTCGCCTCATATATTTGATATTAATATTCTTTTCTTTCTAATAAATATGTTACCTCCCACTACAAGTATTTCTCCTGTGTCGTGGAGGCAGTTACACAGCATGGTTGAACGCCCAGGCCTAGAGCTATATGTTGTGGAGCAGTAAAAATGGCGTAATTTAATTACGAGCAGCAGTTTTACAAATATTTGACAGAAACAGATGGACTGGTATTTGTTAAGACTGCTGTGAAATATATCACATTTTGTATTGTGTATGTGTACTACCTATACAACACAGAAATTTTGTTACAGGTCCTGTTAGGATTAATACGTCTATGGTTTGGACTGACAATTGACATTTGCGATCACATTACACTACTCACGGACTGACATTGACACTTGACAGCGTAATGTAAATATTTTTATTCGGATAAACACGATTATAGTAAAAATATGATTTATATTTCATTCTAAGATTATTTATCGAATATCGATCCATCAAAAATAAAACAATGGCTGTTTATGCTGCTCATTTAACCCGTACCCTTCAAGGCACTCCTTCGATATTTGAAATCGCAGCTCAGGAGGCTCTTGGAGCGACAGTCAAACCTGCACTTAAGAGACTCATACAGGTACCTAAATTGTTGTAAAACTATTATCTACAATCTTTAAACTAAAGCCAAATATGCCTGCTCTCCTTGCTCACTATGACAAAAAGATTCTGATTCATCTTGTTAACGATCGTAAAGTTCAGCTATTGAGTGGACTAGACTTGTCTATATATATACAATTAGCTGATGTAACCGGCATTGCCTGGGCTAAAATGATAAAAACAGGATCTGAAAATAATATAAGTTAAATAACCTTATATTGCAGTGTGTAAAATAGCATCTGTAACCATGAAATAGTAATGAATGAATATGACTATGGTACTATTTATTAACAGATTGCTGTATCAGCCAGAATAACATTTTTTTCTTTTGCATTCTAATTTCAGTACTTGGCAACTGTGTATCCTCACAAGTGTGGTTGGTGTGAAAGATGGTATGATGAGTTATATCTCGTTTTAGATTTCTGTCTTCAGTATCATTATTTAAAACACTATGGTAAGTGACTCCAAAATAACACTAAGAGCAAAACAATGAAAAGCAGAAGTTTTAGATGTTAATATATTAAAATACAGATGTCCTGATACTCTATCAACCAAACATAATTGTTGAATTCTACTCAAAAAGTTAAGCAAGTTTATACAGTTTGAATGCAACAGTATGACATTAAATTAATGCTCATATTCTAAATGCCATCTTTTAAAAAATTATCATTAACCTAAGTTGTAAGAAGTGACTAAATGAAAATCCTCAAAAAACCGCAATGGTTACTGAAAGATAGCAGGATAAAGATCTCAAAAAGTACCAGACATTAACTGTAGCAGACAGCGTGACGATTGTGGCAAGTCCTCCTCCTTATGAGAGAGACCAATGTCTTGCAGTGGACTATTTGCAGCCTATTAAGGTAAGGTTAAGGTAACATTATTATTTCTTTCAGCTGCTTCATTCTCGGAGTGTTTTTATGGTCTCTTGCGTGTACCAATAAATCCTAGCAATGAGTTCCACTCAGGAACTCTGTTACCTGAACTATTAGAGAGAGGTTCTGTGATACTCCTTGTCCTTGTGCCATATGTGAAAGACAAAGTTGAAAAGATTATAGAAAAGTGGCGAGAGGACAATGAAGATGGGAATCTTGGTAAGGTGAGTACTTACAGATATTTCGATATTTGACACTTTCCAGAATTAAAAACATTGTGTTCTTGGCAAACTGAAGATCCTAGCTACTGGCATCAAGGCAATCCATCTTAGTTCACATGGGTGAGAAGAACATACATCTTGTATAGGATAGAAACACAAAAGTATGATTCCAATATGACAGCATACATTCATGGTTGCATCTGCACCTGTGCACTCTTGCAAATCTAAATTGTCCCTATGCATCACAGTTACCATATATCATTGGGTGTCAGATAGGCTCTACAATAATTACTCAGCCTCACAGCAGTAACTCATTTCACTGACAAAGGATTTAAAAATTGCAATTAACCTAATTTTGTTTTTTTTTTAAATTATCAATCATCAGCCTATAAGAAGTGGTTGATTTAAAGTATTCATACGAAATTATGTCACCAATTTTAGAATGCAGCAGATCGAGCTCGAAAGGCTGCTATAAAGCTGTACTCCATAGCACACTTTGTCCTGGAGATGGCGAAATTAGCCCAACTGGCTCGGTATATAACAGGCCATTCCATATCGCCGACTTTGGAAATGGCTTTACTGGGTTTAACAGTAAAGGATGCACCTCCCCCGGATGTAGAAGATTACACTTGGTCTGATTTATTTCAAAGTCTCCGGGCCGGACATATCAGGTATTTTTTATAATAATACTTACCTCACAGAAAGTACAGGGATTTGAGACACTTCTCGTGTTATCTAATCGTCTATAAATTTCCGCATATAATTAAAAAATATAGTAATTAATGATTTTTGTCTCAAGATTCAATTCCACTGACAATCGAAAACCTTAAATCATGTTTAATAACGCATAACGCTATAATCTGGACATCTTTAAGGCCAAAGTGAACAGACTCCTTCTAGGCAAACGTGTACCATCCTAGGCCTCATCTTCGCCTTCCATCAAGCGAGACTGAGGTATAATAGGTCTATTTTATATTAAAAAAAATGTTTGTAGCGATGCATCACTATCGTTCCCACTGTTGGGCCGAGGGCTGCTTAGTGTAGTTCAGTACGGGGCGTTCGCTGTGCAGTTGTTGCGCTGGTGGGAGGCACGAGCTTCTCCCATGACATCTCTACCAATACCTTCACCTCCAGTGGTAAGCATATTTAATTTACACCAACAGAACTATTGTATGCTACTAATTATTTACACACGCTAAACGAAAAAGACTAACAGACTACTTAATCTGCAATATTTCAAGGAATTAAATGCTCTTCTTCCTCTCTCAAAGAGAGAACCTGATTGACGTTCACACTACGTAGATGCTGCTACTTAGTACCGGTCAACTGACACAGGATTAAGTAGTTGTGGCATATTCGAGATGTTTATTCCGCCATCGACCAAAAACCACTAGTTTTATGGCATTTCTCTTGAATTTTGTAAATTGGTTGAAACATTGAAACGAAATGCAGAAACACAAAGTGCCTCTACTTCACGCCGGTGTTCAGCGAGGTCGTGGTACTACCTCGGACCTGCCGGCCCGTTCGAGCAGCAGCTAACGCCACCGCTTGGCTCTACCACGTTGAAAGTATCATGAATATAAACGTTTGTATCCGAGTAATAGATGTTTATGAATGATTGTTTATCTATGTAGGTATATCAATCTAATCTATTCAGTTACCAAGACAGGGAACCCTAGTGAGGGACTGGATGCAGAGTGTAATTGTTCGATTTATTATTATTATAAAGTTTACATCAATAATTCCAATCATAGGGGAATATGGAGGGCTTTACCCTGCAGTGCGATACCACGGGTTCTTAATAATAATTACAATCGACAGAAGAGCGAATTGGCGCTAAGATGGAAAAACAAGTGCCCAGTTTGCCTGCAGCCCTGGAAGGTGCCAACAGTTTTGCCGGTTTCTGGGTAATTATCAATTATTATGCCTCAATTTTTTTTTCACGGTCTTGTGGTTTACATCTACGCTTTGAGATAAACCGCCCCCCGAAGACACAAATTATCATTTTCCAATCTTATTGTATTCCTCTATTGCCTCTATTTTTTGCGTTAATATTAATTAGTATAGGGGAAGGCAGAGTTAAAGAGCTAGCTACATTTAGGCTCAAACACGCATATTTCCTTCAAAAAAATTTTGTTCGCCGACCAAATGGTAGCAGACCGTTATTTTAAAATTTAATTGTATACTTGTCCGATTGGCCTGTCAAATACTTCCATTTTCAAAATTTGTTTTTTTAATGTACCAATGTCTACCAAACTGTCTGGTCATGTTTTTAATGGAGTATTGTTAAAAACGTATACAGCTTTAATCTATCGGGTTTCACAGGTTCGTGTTCTGTTATGGATGCGTGTCTAGGCACGTGCGCGCAAACGGCACTTGCCCGGTGACGCGACTGCCGACGTCCGAAAGCACCCTGGTGCGTCTCTACCTCGGCGTATGATAACAATGTCCGAACCTACTGAACGTACAGGTTGGATGCGATGTTACGATATTAAATTTACCCTCATATTTTTCAAAGGCCATTTCTAAGACTTACATCCAAAATACGTACCGCTTAAATTTTTTAGTGTTTCGTTTCTGTGACTAAAGATATATTTATGCTAATAGTTAACTTACTAAAAATAGGCATACTACGACACAGGTCAAAGACCTTATCATCCGTTCGTGTCGGCGTCCTCTGTCCGCGTTTCAAGTGCCCGACTCACCGACAATTCTGCCACCAGTCAATGTCGCCACTCTAGCCGTGGTCAGTAAACTATTCTTGTATCATGTCGAATGGCGCTAGTTTCATTTATATTATTAAGCTTTTTTTGTTGTTTGAAATGTTTTTTTTTTATTCAGATCATAAATCTGTACACTTTCAAAGTGTCGAATAACGTCGCATCCATCCTACATAACTGGTTAAACTATTAAAGACAACTGAACAAACATAAGACAAACCCATACCTTACGTTTAATTGAAGGTAAAATGGTGACAGATTGGCGTTCGGAACAATTTAAAATATTGCAACCTTATGTATTTATTTTACTTACTAAATAAGTCTTGTATTTGGGGTTCTGTTTACATAACGATATTTAACTTTTTATATATGAGTATTTTATGTATATATGTGTGTATGTATATATTCACGCCTTGTTCCCAACGGGGTAGGCAGAGACAATCTTCTTCCACATGCTACGGTCCTGACATACGTCTTTCGCTTCTTCCACTTTCATCAATCTTCGCATGCATGCTCGTTGGTTTAAAGTACTCTTGACCGGGCCTTTTTTCATTCACGTCTCCAATATGATCGTGAAATGTTCGCCTAGGTCTTCCTCTACCGACTCTACCATTTACATGAGTATTTTAAATGGATTTTTTTATTTAAATATGAATGGAGATGCGCCGTGTACTCGTTTACTCGCTCTTGGGCGATTTTTAGAGTCGTAAACAAAATAAATAAATTATAAGAAGTAAATAATATAACTAAAAATACTCGTCCGTACGGATCTACTACACACTTGTCTCATTTTTCAAATCTGTATAAACCTCGTTTCGCAACTAAAAACGTGCAAACCGAACCGAGTACAATCGGCCGAGTACTCGGTTCGGCAAATATAAAACCGAAAATAATTAAACCGAAAAACCGAATACTCAGCATCACTTGTACTGGGCGCATCACTTGTACTGGGCGCATCACTAATAATACGCAATGTAAACTTCCTCAGAATAACGCTCGCTCCCTTTTATTCCATTCCACATTGAAATACTGAAGTATGGATACTAAAGAGTTTGTGACTAGTCTGTGATAATAATTATTTCCAATTTTTATAGTGTTATACTTTTAGGACGGGGAAATTATAAATAAGGAATTAGAAATATACTATATTATTAACGTTAATGGATTGTTTTGTTGATAAAATAATTATGAATAAAATTTTTTCGAAAGATATTTATTTTTATTTATATCAAAATTTACGCAACGAAAAACTTTAAACCTTGTATCCTATTTTTCATTTTCATTTTATCTGACACTTATGTTTCTTACCTTAACAAACCCTAAAAAAAATTGTGTGTTATTTTTCGAGATCGTTATACCGCCATCTGTCGATAGCCATTGCAATTTTTTAGGCTTTTCTCTTACCTCTTACAACACCCACGGAAATAAAGTTATTTATACAAAGAAAAAAAATACAACAGGGATTCCCAAAATATTTTGGGCAAGAGACCCCTTTTACAAAATGAACTGATACCTCAGACCCCCCATAGCCAAATTACTTTAAAAATCCTATCTCTATTTTTTTCGTATTAATACAAAATACTTACCAATTTAAAAACTGTTGGTTAAGTGAGTAAACTTGACATCATTTTCTCATCAAAATTTAACAAAATAAATACCTAGACATAAAATTCAGTAAATATCAAGTGTAATTAATATTTTTTTTTTTTGATGGTATGTGATTGCCGTCGCCCACATACATCCTCAACACCATAGATGCTGCAGGTGCGTTGCCGGTCTTTAAGGATATTTGGGAGATGGGAGAGAAGGGGAGGGGAATAGGGAGGGGGTATGGCCCTCCGGTTACCTCACTCGTCGAATGAAACGCAGAAGCACAAGATGCCTCTACTTCACGCCAGTATTCTGCGTGGCCGTGGTACCAATCCGGTCGAGCCGGCCCATTCGAGCAGCAGCTAAGGCCGCCGCTTGGTTCTACCACGCTTAGAATATAAATATTAATACATTACTACGTAAAATTTTCTTAAAAGTACTAAAATGATAATAACTAAAATATTAGTCATTCTTATTACAAGTTGGTACACGTAACACAACTTATACAGTGTCTTGAAAGTTTCAAATAATAACTTGTGTTAACAGCCTGCGTATGTACGTGCATATACGACCGATTGAGGAAATATTCATACAATACATTTGTACTGCGGGATTATGGTTCATTGCTATGCCAGGACCCGATAGGTGGCGCTTTAAACGAGTTATTATAAAATTTTATATTTATGAGCCAAAATGACCAATCTTCTCAATATATGTTGGTCAATGGCAAAAAAAGACAAATACAAAATCTAGATCCGACAGATGGCGCTTTGGTCGAGTTATTTCTGTTAGTTTGTCACACTCATCGCGACTCTTATAGGGAACGGCAGAACAACGTCTCTCTGGGAAAGCCAGTATTATATAAGTATAAAATCTCTGAGAAAGTCTCATGGTAGTCGAAATAAGCGAAAAGTGGGTGCGGAAGTACTCTTGGCTACGGTGAGTCTAGCCATATGGAAATCCATAATATTTGCCTACCCCTATGACAAGCGTAAGTGATTAGAAGTTAATATAAAATAAGCAAACCTAAGCAAAAAAACGAAGATGCATCGCTAAAGCCATCATAGAATACCCTCAAAAATTACAAGTATTGAACATCTGATGCGTGAACGCCGTGTAGATAATGGTGTGCGAGCTGGCGTCCATTTTGTGTGGTCAGGGTAAGTCTCGGAGTGGTGCCTGTCAGTAACACAGGCTTCACGGGAAGCTCAGCTGATACTTCATGTGGTGCCAAGGTCAAAATATGGCGTGTCAACTCTTCGCGTGACGGGAACGTCCGGTCGCCGTACACGAGCTCGCCTTCCATCGGGTGCACTATTTCCCACGACACTGACGTTTCAAAGTACCCTCCATCGCCCTGGAAAAGTAACACGCTGTGAATGTTCCGATGCCGGGCAAAGTGCCTCCAATATTTGTGAGGATTATGGGTCGTGAAGAGTGAGAGACAGTGCTCCAGTGCGGATTGGCGGACTTCATAAATGTTCCTCATCAACATTCAAGCACCAATAGTTGAATGGGTTAAGGTGCGGACTACGAAACATGACGTCGTAAGTTCGAGCCCATTATTCGACTATGGTCGTGAATCACTCAGATACAAGCTATAAGCTTAATTGGAGGGTTACAAAAAAAAAGCGCATCATCATTACAGCCTGACACAAATTCACTATAGCGTAGACGTCTCTCAAAGGTTGTCACAAACCACGATCCTGAGCCACCTGCATCCATCAACTTCCCGCAACACTGTGCAGGTCGTCATTTCATCTTGTTCGCGTCGCGCCGGTGGCTAGCGTAATGTAGGACACGCCTATACGAGAACCTTCCTTCAAACCAATACTCGTGTAGTAACTCCAAATGTTTTTGAGATCCGGATCGGCCGTCCTTTCATTCGATATTATGGAATACGCGTACGTCAGATACGGGATGGTGAAGATGGACAAGGTACCGTGGCCTCCCATTTACGTATTACGTAAGTTAATAAAATGTTAAAATCTTACCTCAAAAGCAGAAACGGCGTAATGATTTCCCCTCTTAGCGGTAACGACAGAAACAAGCGCGCCTTCTTTGTTTGAAAAATAACAGTTTAAAGACGAGACCCTTTACAAAATGAACTGATACCTCAGACCCCCATAGCCAAATTACTTTAAAATCCTATCTCTATTTTTTTCGTATTAATACAAAATACTTACCAATTTAAAAACTGTTGGTTAAGTGAGTAAACTTGACATCATTTTCTCATCAAAATTTAACAAAATAAATACCTAAACATAAAATTCAGTAAATATCAAGTGTAATTAATATTTTTTTTTTTTGATGGTATGTGATTGCCGTCGCCCACATACATCCTCAACACCATAGATGCTGCAGGTGCGTTGCCGGTCTTTAAGGATATTTGGGAGATGGGAGAGAAGGGGAGGGGAATAGGGTAACCGGAGGGCCATACAGGGGGGACCTCACTCGTCGAATGAAACGCAGAAGCACAAGATGCCTCTACTTCACGCCAGTATTCTGCGTGGCCGTGGTACCAATCCGGTCGAGCCGGCCCATTCGAGCAGCAGCTAAGGCCGCCGCTTGGTTCTACCACGCTTAGAATATAAATATTAATACATTACTACGTAAAATTTTCTTAAAAGTACAAAAATGATAATAACTAAAATATTAGTCATTCTTATTACAAGTTGGTACACGTAACACAACTTATACAGTGTCTTGAAAGTTTCAAATAATAACTTGTGTTAACAGCCTGCGTATGTACGTGCATATACGACCGATTGAGGAAATATTCATACAATACATTTGTACTGCGGGATTATGGTTCATTGCTATGCCAGGACCCGATAGGTGGCGCTTTAAACGAGTTATTATAAAATTTTATATTTATGAGCCAAAATGACCAATCTTCTCAATATATGTTGGTCAATGGCAAAAAAAAAGACAAATACAAAATCTAGATCCGACAGATGGCGCTTTGGTCGAGTTATTTCTGTTAGTTTGTCACACTCATCGCGACTCTTATAGGGAACGGCAGAACAACGTCTCTCTGGGAAAGCCAGTATTATATAAGTATAAAATCTCTGAGAAAGTCTCATGGTAGTCGAAATAAGCGAAAAGTGGGTGCGGAAGTACTCTTGGCTACGGTGAGTCTAGCCATATGGAAATCCATAATATATGCCTACCCCTAAGACAAGCGTAAGTGATTAGAAGTTAATATAAAATAAGCAAACCTAAGCAAAAAAACGAAGATGCATCGCTAAAGCCATCATAGAATACCCTCAAAATTACAAGTATTGAACATCTGATGCGTGAACGCCGTGTAGATAATGGTGTGCGAGCTGGCGTCCATTTTGTGTGGTCAGGGTAAGTCTCGGAGTGGTGCCTGTCAGTAACACAGGCTTCACGGGAAGCTCAGCTGATACTTCATGTGGTGCCAAGGTCAAAATATGGCGTGTCAACTCTTCGCGTGACGGGAACGTCCGGTCGCCGTACACGAGCTCGCCTTCCATCGGGTGCACTATTTCCCACGACACTGACGTTTCAAAGTACCCTCCATCGCCCTGGAAAAGTAACACGCTGTGAATGTTCCGATGCCGGGCAAAGTGCCTCCAATATTTGTGAGGATTATGGAGTCGTGAAGAGTGAGAGACAGTGCTCCAGTGCGGATTGGCGGACTTCATAAATGTTCCTCATCAACATTCAAGCACCAATAGTTGAATGGGTTAAGGTGCGGACTACGAAACATGACGTCGTAAGTTCGAGCCCATTATTCGACTATGGTCGTGAATCACTCCAGATACAAGCTATAAGCTTAATTGGAGGGTTACAAAAAAAAAGCGCATCATCATTACAGCCTGACACAAATTCACTATAGCGTAGACGTCTCTCAAAGGTTGTCACAAACCACGATCCTGAGCCACCTGCATCCATCAACTTCCCGCAACACTGTGCAGGTCGTCATTTCATCTTGTTCGCGTCGCGCCGGTGGCTAGCGTAATGTAGGACACGCCTATACGAGAACCTTCCTTCAAACCAATACTCGTGTAGTAACTCCAAATGTTTTTGAGATCCGGATCGGCCGTCCTTTCATTCGATATTATGGAATACGCGTACGTCAGATACGGGATGGTGAAGATGGACAAGGTACCGTGGCCTCCCATTTACGTATTACGTAAGTTAATAAAATGTTAAAATCTTACCTCAAAAGCAGAAACGGCGTAATGATTTCCCCTCTTAGCGGTAACGACAGAAACAAGCGCGCCTTCTTTGTTTACGATAGGTGTGCCAGCTATGTAATGGTTGGCTGATTCGAAGGAAGGGGCGCAGCGCCACTGAGCCAGGCGGCCGTCGCTTGAAACTATCAGGACCCGCTTGCTACGATTTAAGAATACCTGGAAGTGACATAGCAATAAAAAGCTATATTGTACCACAAATCATATAAAAGGTACGTGCACCATTTTGTCTGTCTAAAATTTTTTTTTTAATAGTTCAAGAAAATCGTAATGTCTGTAGATTTGCATTACTCTGTATTGGACATAGCGCGCCAATAATGTCACGAGAAGGTAGCTACACCTACACAGGCTAAAATGAGATTTGTAATATTTATTAGTTATGTATGAAAAAAAAATGTCTTAATTTAATTGTCGTGAAACAAAAATTGTTAGTTTTTACGTGGTACAAGAGGGCCGTACCTTTTCTGCAGTGGTTTCGTCAAGACGCACATATACAAGCTCGCCGAGAGGTGCCAGAAGCTGCTCCGTGAACACGTCGCAATAATGATGCGTGGTCTTAGCTCGCTCCGCCACCTGCTCGTTGAATTTATGAAACGAATCATGTAAAAATAAAATTAAAAGACATAAGAAACAAAAAAAAATTATCAGCAGGCGGCGTCTGTGATCTATGATATTTTCGGATGAGTTTTCGCCTGAGCCTTGTTAGTTAATCAGGGGAGTGCAACGCGTCAACAGTGGATTGATGTTTGGAAAAAAAAGTTCGCATATTCCCTCTTTTTGTCACTCAATGCGGTTGCGCCGCATTATGATATACTTATTCATCAAAAGAGTTCAGCTGTTTAAAGAGATTTGTTTATGCTACTATTCCGAAAAAAAAGTTATTAAAAAGAGAAGGGACTCTATGCCGGTCGGTTCTTTTCATTTTTTTGCAAGAATATTGTACAGCTGGATTCTAAAACTTGTTATTTTGGACATCTAGGAAATCTGACCCCTATAATTTCCTTATCTGCAGAGGTTCTGTCCCGTGAACCAATCGTACTTTTACACTTACCTCATCCGGCGAGCAGCAGTGTATAGGCACAACTGAGCCGAAGCTGGCAAACTTTCTGTCGTTCTTCACATGCAGCTCCGCTGGGATTGCCATCGATTCCACCAGCCCCCTGTATACCTCGTTTAACACCGTACGTTTTGACATCTCGCTTATCTATAACAGACACACACGATACATTTTTCACATAACACAACGTAAAAGTAGCTGCCTTCAAGTGTCACTGCTGGGCAAAGGCCTCCTCAAATATCTGAGAGGATTTTGGAGCCGGGAAGGGCCAAAATCCTCTCAGATATCAGGGCCGCACTCTGCTCCAGTGTGCGGGTTGGCAGGCTTCACATATCCTCGAAATAATATTTTTCATTATTTCTCAGATATGCAGGTTTCTTCGCGATGTTTTTCCTTCACCGCAAAGCACGTGGTAAATACAGCACTTAAAATTGCTATTAACAATTTTGTTGGTGCCGGCCACCAGGAATCGAACCCAAGTCACTCGCGCTCTATGAAACTAAAGTGAGCGCCTTGACCACTAGTCTACCACGTCTCTATCTATCCCTAATAAGCTGGAAAATTTTTTTCTTTGTATCCAAGAAAGCTAGCAATACTTAATTCTAACAACTTAACTTAATTATTTTCTTCATCATAGTGTTATCACAGAAGATTTACTGTGGCGTATTACATGACCGTGTAAACTCACTCTCATTAGAGACTTAGACTCATTACAAATTAAGAGCGATCCTATTACTAAATTAAGTGTTTTTTTTTTAATGGCGATATCTCTGAATTTTTAGGTTATCGTGAATTCTAGAGTACAGACAATAAAACTCCTAGGTATGTATACTATGAAAGTTATAAATAAGTCAACTCTTCAGCCTGTAAATATCCTACCGCTGGGATTTTGGAAGGGTTCGCTACTCTGGTTCAATGCGGGTTAGCGGGCTCATGTTCATACAGGTATCATATTTAGACGCGACACTTAGGACATTAGGTTCCCGCGCGAAGTTTTTTTTTTTAAAAACATTTATCTATACGCATGGTAATTTTTCGGTTCCTTGTAATATTTAGTAGCTGCGCAGGGAGACCCAGCATGTGCCGTCCAGTGGATGTACCTAGGAGTCTCCAAAGGCACGACAAATGTCCTAATAAGTTATTGGGAAAAGTCAGCCCTAAACATAGGCACGACGACATGTATTGGGCGTTTGATGTTCAGCGCTTGGAGAAGAGTACCCTTCCCTGACGAGTCCCGGTTTTGTCATAAGCCAGATGATGGAAGGATCGAAGTGTGGATGGAACGACCCGGTGAACGATACGCTCAGTGTAACATTGTCGGAAGAGAACTTTATGGTGGAGGAACTCTATATTATGGTGGAGGCGTTCCCCTACCGTACCTCTACCTCAAACCATTACCGTTGCAATGGTTTGGGGAAGCATATGTATAGAAGCACGTATCCTTTACTGCGTTCCGAAACTATGGCTGCAGTGTGCAGGAATATCTTAGAGAGAATCACACAATAATAACGATTATTGCTGTTTTTAGGCTAATTTGTTCCTTTTTGTCTTTCATCTAAATTTATAAGTGTATATGATATCAGAAATCTAAATATTCGGTAGCAGAAGCATTTTATCTTCATCGGTTCGTACTCGCTTACGCTGTATTAAAAAAAAAAAGTATTTCCATGAAAGAAACGAAACAAAAGCCGGTTCGCAATGTATGGAAGATGTGCCCATATATACACAGAGAACGACGCCATGATTATTTGGAACAGTGAAATAAATATTTACAAATGAAATAAAAAACATTTGCAGCACATAGGCCTTTTATAGAGATGAGAAATGCCGAGTGACAATCTCATCGCCGGAATTGCACCAGACTAGTAAATAAAATTCGAGAATACAAATTTGGTCGAAAATTCCGACCTTCTCAAATAACACCAAAGCTAAACTATCCAACAGCGTTCCATGTGCAAAGTGCCTGAGCCTGGGAGGCCTATGTACTGCACTATGTTGTTCAGAGGCGAGTGATGTTGTTAATAAAAACACACAGACCCAGTCTTAATCAAAATGACAGACTAATATACGTACTTGTAAAGACAATATTAGAATAATACAGAGCAAATTACAAAAGAACCATTGGGGTTCGCGCAAATAAATTATAAACAATAATGCTTTGAATCTATTAAAACAATCACCTTACCTGAAATCACTGTTCTTAACGAATAAACTGAAACTCCAAAATTTCGGCTCACCGGCGTAGTCTCTGATAAGCTATCAGATCATTTGATAACACGTTGTACGAACCGATGTGTGCAAAGCGTAATTCAAATTATAAAACTAACGAGAGTCGTTCATTTGTTCAAAATTTATTGTTATTTAATTAACTTATCACTGCCTATAATTAAACTAATCATTAATCACAAATTCAATGATTATCTCGATGCTCATAATCTACGCAACTCTTTTATTATTGTAATATGGACAACGGCAGTGCAATACGCATTATTGTCCAATAAAAGTACTCTGGTGATGCCTGGAAGCAGCGAGGCGCAGGCGCAGATCTAGTCACTCCGTTTCTTTTTATACGCCTATTTTTGTTTTTTTTTATCCATTCGACAACTAACAGACATTACATAGATTTTAATTACATAGTATTTATTCTTAATCTATTTATGATCCACCTATAGTGCCGAATAGTTTTACATTACACGTTAAACCTACAACCAATACCAAAATAGAGCTGAAACTTAGCGGAAAAGGAGCACAAGAATATATCGAGATAGTCAGCTAGAAAGGAAAAAAATATATACTTAAATAAAAAAATAAGCACTTACGAACGTATACATATCGGGGCGGTCAGAAGCTTCTTTGGAACCACTTTTGATTCGGTAAGTGAAGTAACCAGAGGCCCCCTCCCACTCCCCTTTCCTTAAAGGCCGGCAACACAGCTGCAGCTCCTCTACGTGCGTATGAGGTAATCTCAAAATATGGTAGTGTCTCCTCTAAAGTTAGAGGCATGGAATATCCACGGATGTTATGACCAGTATAATAGTTTACGTCTTTGGTCCAGGCCTGGGTTGTGGCAGCTCGGTGTGGTTCAGCTGTTATTGAAAAAAAAACCCGCATAACTAAGAGTAACAATTATACAAGATTCGGACAATATACCGCATTTATGGCACGAGAAGGTACTTAATACTCATCATAACAACAAGGACCAATGTGCCCTTACATTGATTCAATTTCAATTCCATTAAAAAACACCAGTTTAATCGCTAACGCGTTACATTCATATCTTTTTTTTAAATAGTCTATTTATAATTAATATAATAATAAAATGAGTACACACAAACAAATTATCTTTTACAAGCATTACTAGTTTTTTTTGTTATCACTCCACAAGACTTAACAATACAGGGAATACTACTGTTCCAAACACGACAATAATTAGGATTAAGCAAGTGGCATGTACCTCCCTATTTATTATCAGGAATTCAACACATTTATAATTTCTACATCTTGTAAAAACATTATTAAGTAAAGTAAATTAAGGAGTCCATCATCAAGAAAGCCGTGTAGTAAAAATAAAAAAATCTTGTTGAATTTTCATGAACGTAAAATATAAAAACTTCTATTATCATAACATAAACATTTTATATTGACAAAACTCAACTCCAAATAAATCGGAACGATTATTAAATAGGAATGTACTAACTCAATAACGTTTTACGATTTAAGTAAAATCCAACAATAATTCTGCAATCTCCTTGAGTTTTAAGTGTAGGTAAGTATGTTGGTAAGCAAACTCCTATATAATGTTCAATACGAAATATATGCACGCGTGTGCGTCCTTAGCATTCTATCAAATATTTTGGTTCTTCTGGCCTAGGAAATAAACACCAATCAAACCATTTTCAAGTCTAAATGTACTCTGTGAATTCAATTATCTGTTTCTAGACGGGAATCACCGACCAAAATGAAAGTCAGTGTTGCAAAAAAGTAAAATTAAAAATCGTTAAATTTGGCACCTGAAAATCGGGAGATTTTTATTCGGAATAAAACAAAAATGGAAACGATGACCAAAATCAGAAGATCTGATGAAAGTGTCAACATAAAAATAACAGATACCTAACACAGACTATTTATTATAGTACAGAGAACACATATATTCTCAATAGTATGTAATAAAAATTTAAAGTTTTGTCTTTTAAACTGTTTGAAAGAGTTGAATATATAAGCACTACGTTTTAGTGTCTTCCTTGTATGTAACTTCTAAAGCTAAACTAAATTTACTCATATTACATTTAGAACTTAGCATATGTGTCAGTATTATAACGCAGTTTGTTCAATTTGACGATGTATAACGAAAAATTACCTATAGGGGTTTGTAATACTAAGAATAAATGAATAACGTAATTAATGCCGTGAAAGTAATATTTAACATTTAAAACATACACAATAATGAAGTTCTAAAAAATTCGTTACAACAAGTTTAGGTTTATTAATTATATAACAGAACGAGAGACTATAGGTCTACCAGGCTCTGATAGCAAAAAAAAGTTAAAAAAATTGCGATTTTCATATGGCAACAAAAAAAATGTCATCTGTCAACTGAAATTTCGAAGAATTGTTTTTGGTTTGGCTTCAAATTTCCTTTAAAAAGTGGTGAAAATGTCGAAGAAACCTCTTCGATCGCATGCAAGAAATATTGTTTTCAATGTTTATCAATGAATACTTGATGAACAAGGTGCAGAACAAACACAATCATCGATATTGAGCCATGTGCAAGCGTTGACTGGTGAGTAGGAATGACACGTCTTGATACTTTGGTTTATTGCATTTTTGTGTGTATTATATAACTTTGGTTTATTTCAGGGGTTTCTAATACTACCATAAGACGAATTGTTGCTGAAGGCAGATCTAACATGGGCGTATTTAATACGCCCGGTAAAAAGAGGAAAGGTGGCAAAAAAAAAACTTGGATAGTTTTGATTTAGAATTGATCAGAAACAAGATAAATGAGTATTGCACTGTACGAAAACAAAAATCCAATGTCATGAAATTGCTACAAATTCTTCGGGAGGAAATCAATTTCAATGGAGGAAGAGAATCATTAAGTAATAAAAATGATTTTCTTTTTCTTTCAGTTTGAATATAATCTAAAAACATAGTAATCTAAAAATAACAATCTTATTTTGTCTTCAGACTTATTTTGAAAGACATCGGATTCGAATTCGTGAATTGTCAATAGAAAAGGACTATTTTAATGGAGCGACATGACATAAAGATACACAGATTCAAGTATTTGGAGCGTATGCAAAATAATCGAGAAGCCGATGATAAGCTAGATGTGGTTTATTTAACAATGAATCAATGGACAATGAAGTTAATGAAACAAAAAGTTGGGTGTAAAAACGTCAATAGGCCTGCAAGTGATAAATCTTTAACAGAAGAAGCTTTCTCTCTGATAGGGATCGATGAATGGCGAAAATCTTGTGAACATGTAATAAAAATTGAAAATCAGTTCATAGAACAAGATCGATTAATTGTGATACAGGAGGAAAGGTTTATCATAAATACTGCGTCTTCCTCTTCCAATGAAGACTTTTTTTAAGGATGTGCAGTATTTGGAACCATTTTCAAGTTCTGATAGCCTCTAATTAATTAATAAACTCATGAACAGAGTAATTGGAGTTATCATCTAAATTTCGAACCCCACCTTCGCCACAGAAAGATTTTCAAAAATTATCCTCAATCATTAGATACATTTTTATATTTGCATGAATCACACACAGAATCAGCCGCTATAAGGAAAAAAAAGTATCAAAACGTTTTACTCTAATTTACCCAGTATTGCTAGCGTCAATTTCTTTCTTCCCTTTTTGCCATCAGATCCTGGTAAGCCTACAAATTATGTGGGTGTTGTAAACCCTACCAACTACCATCAATTACAAATTAACAGTCAACACACGTCACACGTGCATAATGCATTGCGGGGTAGACAGAGGCTCCAATACTTCCAGACTGTTTATTACAGAATCCCAAGCCGGTGGCAGCTCCCAGGCATCTTCTCTATTGTAATTAGAATGTATTTGATTTCAATAGCATGCAAATATTCCTAGGCAATTTTTTTTATTCAATTGTAATAAAAAAAGTTTAATTTCTAGGATATATGATCCCCGCCAACCCACACTGGAGCAGCGGGGCGGGCCCTTTCCGGCTCTAAATCTCTCTGTTATTTGAGGAGCCCAGCCCAGTGCCCAGCTGTGGGCACTTACACGCTCTTTCTTTACTTTATTTTTATTACTTCTATGAAATCCGTATTGTACTGATCGAACTGACCGGTAATAAATCATTCAATGCGCACTGAAGTTGATCGCCCGACAAAACCAACGTTCCATGCGCGACCAATTCCACAACCTTGGCTTCGTATGCGGGTAGCCTAATTACTCAAGTGGTAAAAGTGACTAAATTCGCGGTCTTCTAGGTCGTCTTAGGCACCCCCCTGAATGGGTTCCCACTTTGTCAGGGAGGGGGACTTAATAACCGTGGCTTGGTCTCCCACGGTGAACCAAGAGGAACCTACATGGCCGGCCTGTCTTTTGCCGGCGCGTCTAGCCAGGTCGGTGTGGGAGAGGACAAGTTCTCTCGCGAGAAGGGGCCGCCGAGAGCGGCCGGCGCTGGTGGGGTCGCGGATGTGTGCGAAAGCGTTCTCATGACCCTGCCGACATGCGGCGAAGGTGGAACACTATGGGGTTTTAGTCGGTGCAAGCCCGGCATCACCTGTCCTTGCTCCTAAGAGGGCGGGTATGCGTTGGGCATTTCCCCATGAAAAAAAAATATAATATAATTTATTATTGTAAGTATGCAGCATAGTAACATAAAATTTATTTATTCATATTATTATAAAACAATTTTCTCATTGTATATTATTTATTTTGTAAACAAATAAGAAAATATTTAAAAAACATATAACTTCAATAATCATCTATAATCTCTAAAAATTAGTATAACATCGAAGTCAGTCCCCGGCGCTCGATGAGCAGAATGTAGGCGGGCAGGAGACGTTGCACAAAGACGCGGGTTCAGTGCCGGATCGCGATACAAAATTTTACCGCCAGCACTGCCGACCACTACCACGTAGTGACCTCGGTATGGACCACCGAAAGCGCGTCTGAAACAAATATCTTGTTAAAACTGTAGGCTCATCTATTTGAATGAACCCAGTCTCCCATTGCCACCACCAGCATCCATAAACATGCCATACAATTGGAAATGTGATTGCTAAAACATATGGTTTAAATTGTTTGCATACTATCCTTAGACAGCAAATATAAAAAAAGTATTTTTGTGGTATAGATTTTCTTAGTACTTATATACTTATTTCATTAGCATATCATTCACTTCCTCATTCAAGACATTAATGTGACATCTGCATAGATGATACACCTTTTTTCTTATAAAATTCTAAAAAAAATTACTTGAAGGTTGCCTATGAATTTTGTAAAAGTCATAGGCAACCTTCAAGGAACACCCCGCCATAAACAAAATACTTCCACTGTATAATGATAAAATTTCAGTGAAGGTGTTGATACCTGAACTCCGCACGTAATTTATTATGCTTGCACAAGTCGCAAACTAGTAGTGCTGCGTCGACAAGAACTATGGCGGGACCTCGAGTCTCCACGTGGGACAGAACTTCGTCCACAGTTAGGTCACGTTCATGTATTGAAATCCCAGCTTTGTCAGCATTTGAAAATCTGATTTCTACACGTTCCCGTTCCTAAGGGGCAAAAAGTTATTCAAATACATATTTAGTATCATTGGCTATGGTAGCACAGGAGTTGAGCTGGATGGTTTATGAAATATGGCATCTTGCCATGCTCTTTTGTCAACCAATGAGAACATCCCTATGTCCAGGAGGGAGACTAGAGATAGTCAGATCAGTGAGGCATGTGCCATTCTTATACTGTGAACAGCTAATATTGATATAAGTAAACACTATAAAAAAGGTTGCATTGTGAAAAAAAATTATAAACTTAAAATTGCTTCATTATCTTTTTCACTTATGCTATGTCACCTAAGGACAGTAAAAAGTTAAAAACATTGCTTAACCCCTAGCTCATGTAACAAGTAGCAAGCAACTTTACAACATACATTGACACATAAAAAAGATGAATAAGTGTTACCTGGTTTTCTACTTTATCATAGAGAGCTTGTCTATTATTAACACCTTTTATTGCAGTGTACATGCAGTGCTCAATACCAAATCTGTATCAATTGCAATATAAAATATTAAATTTTAATATATACTTACAATACTGTAATAACCAATTTTAAAAAATTACAATATTTAATTGTACATTCATAAAGTTACGTTTACAGTACACAATATCAAAAGTTTAGTAGTAAAGTAAAGTAGCAGCTCGTAAAGGCCTTCTGCTAGGCAGAAGCCTCTTGTCAAATATCTAGGATGGTCCATGGTCAGAGGACTCGCTTTAGTTTCATTGTATGTGAGTAACCTGGGCTAAATCTCCTGTGCCAGCACTACTATAACTGATAATAGAAATTTTAAGTGCTGAATTTACCACATGCTCAGTGGTGAAGGAAATGAAAAAAATTAGGAGGATGCTATATGTCTGAGAACAAATTTCCTGGACATCGAAGTCCTCCAACCTACACTGGAGTGGAATTGTGGACCTTTCTTAGCTCTAAAACCCTCCCAGATTATTAATATAATTAGTATTTTTTTATAATACTTCATACACAATAAAATGTATTGAGGCAAGCTAAGTGTCTAAAACATAAAAATTTTAAGAACCAATTATAAAAATATATGTAAAGTTTACCTCTTCAATAAATAACAGAGGTCTATGGTCCAAGTTGACTGTTGGAAGCCTTCATGGTGACATATTTCATTGAAATTTTTACCAATATGCACCCTCTGTTCTGTAGAGAGCAACATAGTCACACTAGCAATACCACAGTCCCAGTTAAAACGTTGCTGATAGTGCTGTAGCTTGTGCTCAACATACTTTTGTAGATTTAAACAGGCTGGAAAAAAAAAATACATTTAAACAAAGAAGAAAAGTATGTTAGCATGCCATTACATCAGAATCTTTAGAGGACTTAAGTGTAATGCTGAATTACCAGAACAGCATTTAAGCTGTGACCAAGAGGTAGGTCTAAAATGAACATGGTCAAGACTCGAGGCGAAGATGATGTCTAACATCTATCATGGATCATGTGTAAGGTAGGATATGAAATGCTATCTTTTGAAAAAAAAA
Source organism: Bhutanitis thaidina (assembly GCA_029286595.1). Taxonomy (NCBI): domain Eukaryota; kingdom Metazoa; phylum Arthropoda; class Insecta; order Lepidoptera; family Papilionidae; genus Bhutanitis; species Bhutanitis thaidina. The sequence goes on from JAGSMS010000016.1 coordinate 10,458,309, forward strand.
ATATTAACTTGTCTTGAAAGTGTTTTGAAAACTGTAATATCTTATCACAGATCGTAACGCTTTACTTTCATAGTATGCCAGTAACCAGTGTTGGCAACGTCCACAGGGTGGCAGACCCTTCCCAGCTCTACTAAACTAACTCAAAAATTGCAAGAAGGCCATCTCTAAAACCATTATTGTTAAAATAGGTAAGACCCGTGAAGAGTTATCATACGTTTATCTTTTGTTTTCATTTTTTCAGTTTCCACAACTTTGTCCAAAATATTAAAATTATTTTTCCTAAAAGTTTTCATTATGTTTAGAAATATTTTTTATAATTATGTACACACTACGTATGAATAAATAGAATAACAAAATTTGATTTTTTTTATTGATAATATTGTCTTTTTTTTTCTCGATTCTACATTATGCAACAGTGTTTAAGCTTTGTGCCAATATAAGTGATATTATGCGATAGATAATAACTTTCAATTCATTTTAATATTTTTGTTTCTTTATATTAGGTCGTTACATACGAAATTTACGTATTATACATAATTCTATAAAAAAAACGTTTTTTTTTATAGAATTATGTATTTAATCAATCGAAATATATGGCATTATTATCTATACATTTTCGCCAGTAGTTCATTGATTAGATTGCTGAAAAAAATTTGGTGCTAATTGTCAAAATTCCGAAAATAGTGGTAATCTATTGGAGCAAGGTCCGCTGGGTCTCGGAGACATTCCAATTCTCTAATTTAGCGACCGTCTGTTGTGAAATATGAGGTCCAGCGTTGTCATGAAGCAGCTGTGGGCAAGAACAATTATTCTGGTCAATTGACAAGTCTTTGTTGTTTTACGGCTAGCTTTTCCATCATGGTTTGCAATTGTTGACAATACAGATCTGCCGTAATCGTCTGACACCAGCAATGGTCCACCAAACACTCACCAGTACCCTTTCCTGAGTCAGATTTCGCTTGAGACAGGATTTGGCCGGTTCTCCTGTTTTCAACTACTGTGATGTGAGTTTCCGATTGTCGATTGTCGTACAGTATCCATTTTTCATCACAAGTAAGGATACGATTCATAATTCCCTCGTTATTGTGACGGTTGAGTAATGTACCGCAGCACTCAATGCGTGCTTGTAGGTGTGTCATTCAATTCATGTGGTACCCATTTCTCGAGCTTTTCGCTTTTCCAATTTGTTTTAAGAGAGTTAAAATTGGTTAATCACTTACACCGAAGCCGGCCGCTAACTCTGGCGTGGTTCGCGATGGATTCGCTTCAGCCTTTAATTATTCGTTGTCAACTTGGGTCTCCGGCCGTCCGCGGGTTTGTTTTGGAGATCAAAATCTCCAGAAAGAAAACGTTGGAACCAAAAATGTACCGTGCTTTCTATTACACTAGCTTCCCCACACACATAATTAATCCTTCGAGCTCTTTCTGCAGCGCGGGTGCCACAGAATTTTAGTAGAAGTTGACTATTTTAGTGTCAATATGCTTAAACAAGTTTTCAAGCCTTTACTTTTAACTAGTCGGAATTACTTTCGGCTCGGAAAAAGCCTGTCAGCTCCTATCAAATGTGAATAAGAATTTTTTTTCTTGAAATGCAGATATTAAACCAGATGCCCCTTAATAGTATCTGGGGATTATAATATAGATATGCTTAGTTGTAGTCAAATAGCAACAAGATTAACCTACTTATTTGAGTCGTTTAATTTTTTTAATATATGTAAATTTGTAAATTTTGTAAACCAACAAGAATCACAGAATCTACAACCTACATGTATAGATAATATTTTTTGTAACTGTGAATATACAAGCAAAAAAGTTCACAGGCGGGCAAATTGTAGACATTGCTTTTTCTGTTTTAATAGTTGTCGAATCCACCGTAACAATTAGACCAGCTATAGGTCTACCAGGATCTGATGGCAAAAAGGGGAAAAAAGAAATTGACGCTAGCAATACTGGGGAAATTGGAGTAAAACGTTTTGATACTTTTTTTTCCTATAGCGGCTGATTCTGTGTGATACATGCAAATATAAAAATGTATCCAATTATCAAGGATAATTTTTGAAAATCTTACTGTGGCGAAGGTGGGGTTCGATGTTTAGATGAAAAATCCAATTACTCTGTTCATGAGTTTATTAATTAATTATAGGCTATTCAGAACTTGAAAATGGTTCCAAATACTGCACATCCATAAAAAGTCTTCATTGGAAGAGGAAGACGCAGTATTTATGATAAACCTTTCCTCCTGCATCACAATTAATCGATCTTGTTCTATGAACTGATTTTCAATTTTTATTACACAGTTTATTTAGTTCACAAGATTTTCGCCATTCATCGATCCCTATCAGAGAGAAAGCTTCTTCTGTTAAAGATTTTATATCACTTGCAGGTCTATTGACGCTTTTACCCGCAACTTTTTGTTTCATTATTCCCCAGATTAATTCTATGGGGTTTAACGTACAATGATATGGTGGGAGCCTCAAGACTTCGTGGCCGTGTGATTTTAAAATCTCATCTATGTGATATTTAGATTCAGACTTATGATTTTTCACTGCTTCCAGTAATTTACATTTACACCAATTATCGTCGTAAGGGATATTGTTTGATTGAAGCCATTCTTTTTTAACAGCAATACGGTCGGCTTGTATAGGCGGATTGTACAGAATGGTACTTGGCGTTGTCCATGACAATTAGAGAAAGTTTTGTAAGGTTGGGAATCAACTTCTCCGTAACTCATTTTGTAAAGTTATCTTTTTTCATATCATGGTGGTAGTCACCAGGTCAATCTTCGACCTATACACCAAACAACAGTTTAGCACAAAACCATTTTCTCCACCAGCATGTACAATGATCCATCTAGGCCCTGCAGAAATACTTTTAGATGGGCCTGCAATATCTTTATTTTGCCAGCATTTGTTCCCTGAACATGAAGCTTGTATGTAGGTTTCATCTAAATAAACCACATCTAGCTTATCATCGTCTTCTCGATTCCTGTGCATACGCTCCAAATACTTGAATCTGTATATCTTTATGTCATGTCGCTCCATTAAAATAGTCCTTTTTTATTGGCACTTAACGAATTTGAATCCGATGTGTTTGAAAGCAAAATAAGTCTGAAGACAAAATAAGATTGTTATTTTTAGATTACTATGTTTTTAGATTATATTTAAACTGAAAGAAAATGAAATTCATTGTTGTTACCTTAATGATTCTCTTCCTCCATTGAAATTGATATCCTCCTGAAGATTTTGTAGCAATTTCATGAGAGTGGGTATTTCTATTCGTACAGTGTAAAACTCATTTATCTTATTTCTGATCAATTCTAAATCAAAACTATCCAAGTTTATTTTTTTTGCCACCTTTCCTCTTTTTACCGGGCGTATTAAATATGCCTCTGTTAGATCTGCCTTCAGCAACAATTCATCTTATGGTAGTATTAGAAACCCCTGAAATAAACCAAAGTTTAGTATACATGATATAATACACACGAAAAATGCAATAAAGCAAAGTATCAAGACGTCTCATTCGTACTAACCAGTCAACGCTTGCACATGGCTCAATATCGATGATTGTGTTTGTTCTGCACCTTGTTCATCAAGTATTCATTGATACACATTGAAAACAATATTTCTTGCATGCGATCGAAGAGGTTTCTTCGAAATTTTCACGACACTTTCACCACTTTTTAAAGGAAATTTGAAGCCAAACCAAAAACAATTCTTCGAAATTTCAGTTGACAGATGACATTTTTTTTGTTGCCATATGAAAATCGCTATTTTTTAAACTTTTTTTTTTGCCATCAGATCCTGGTATACCTATACACGATATATTATAGGACATACAACAAAATTTTAATAAAATTATAACTAATCACTGCTTAAAATAGTAGATAGTACTATTTTTTTTATAGGAAAGGCGGCAAACGTGCTAGCGGCTCATCTAATAGTAAGTGATTACCGTCGCCCACGTACGTCTACAACACCAGAGTCACCGAGTACGTCCGTACCTCCCTCACTGAACGAAACGCAGAAGCACGTAGCGTGCAGTATTCTGTGAGGCCGTGGTACCAACCCGGTCGAGCAACTAGATCAGACTGTTAGTGAACGAAATATCATAACGATTACGATTATATTGTTATCTAAATATTCTATAAAATATCATAACGATTACTATTATATTTTTATCTAAATATTCTACAAAATAATTTAAAACTGTCTGAGTATTTTTAGAAATAAATAAAAGAGAAAGTATTACTAATAGTATTTTAAGTTTGTCTTTCTCCTCAACCGTTGTAAAAAATTGTCCCACAAGGGAAATTCGCGTGTTACATCCTGTTAGTAGTCTGTGAGGGTTCTAAATTCTGATCTAATGTCAACAATAAAAAAATAACTATCAAAAATTATACCGAATATAAATATTGTAAAACCGGTACAGATCAGTCAGTGTCAGCAAAGAAAAAGAATATAACAGTTGTTAGCTACAACTGTTATATTCTTTTTTTTTCTTTCTCTTTGCTGACAGCACACAGTGTCAAACCACGTTTAGATTTTATTATAATATGTATATTTTATACACTTTACATCGGCACATATTAATAAGCTGTTGCTATATAGCGCTTCGGGTTCTAGAAGACGAAAGAGAAAGAACTTTAATATTATATATATTTCTATATTGTTATATATTTCTTTATGTTTAGACTTTATCTTTATGGTATGTTGATGAAAACTTTAGGCTTGTAAATACTCACAGTAATTGGAAAATTATATTTAGAATTTGTCGGAAATCGAAATTTTTTTTGTTTTTGTCAAACTTTCAGTAGAAGTTGACTATTGTTGTACTAGAAAGAAACGAAGAAATTTCAAGTAATTAAACTAGCGATTGAGATTAAATACTTGGCCTCGGCTTAATTATCAATCCGATAAGAAAAAAAATAATGGATCAGGCTGTATAGATTACATTCCTTTGCCTATCTTTATGAATGAATAAAAGTAACAACAATGAAGGAAAAACAAAACGTCAAATATCCATTATTTTTTATAAAGTACGAAATTAAAAATGTCTGCAATGAGTAGAACGATTTATAAATTATTACAAATACGCAAATCACCTCATCATTCTAATAGGATACGGCATATTAATATGAAGGCTAAAGTGGCTATAAATGACGAAGAAGATAAAAGTAAACAGACACATTTTGGTTTCGAAACAGTAAACGAGGAAGAAAAATGGAAAAAAGGTTAAATGTTTCCCATTAAATGCCGCTGTATTGTAAATTTAAAGCTGGCATTTTATTATCTTTTTATAAACTATATTTGACGTTTGGTTAAAAAGGAATTACCTTGTAGTAGTAGCGGCGTTAGGAAGGTTGACAATCAGGTCGTAAGTATACTAAGGGAAACACCATGAAAATTTTTTAGTCTCCAACCGTTGCAAGCAGCAGTGTTAAAGTTTAGCAAGCCATCAGCATGTCGTGATCATGGCAAATCCTGCTATTGGGAGAGACTTGTGTCGAGTTGTGTACTTACAGCTTAAAAAAGAAGAAACAACCTATTGCAAAGTTTTCTCTAATGCGGTTTATTTATTTTCCATTCTTCTCTCAACGCATGTTTTAATTAATTATACCTACTTACTATATTTGTATTCATGTAAATTTGCCATAATGTAACAATAATTTTCGAATATTTTTATTATAATAAAAATAAAATAGTGTCAGTAATGCGTTTGGGTTGCCAGAGATGCTAATATTTCCAGGTGTCAATTGTTCAAATTATTATTCATTGACTGCAACTGATGCACTCACTTGGACAAAATCTGTTAAACACTATAAATGCAATTATGATTCCCAATGTCACATGTAAAATTTTTATTTGTTGTTTTTAGTTCATGAGGTGTTTGAAACTGTTGCTGAAAAATATGACGTAATGAATGATGCCATGTCACTTGGCATACACAGGATCTGGAAGGACATCTTTATACATAGATTGGGACCAACACATGGAACAAAACTTCTGGATGTTGCTGGTGGAACAGGTACAAAGTTGTTTAGAAGTTATTTGTATATGTAACTGCCTTTTTTGCTTTTATAAAAGCAAATTAAAATTTAAATAAATTAATGTAGTAATCTATGGCAGATTCTTCCAAGCTCCAAAACCCTCTCAGGTACTTCAGAAGAAGGCTCTGACTCAGCTGTGGGCATTTACAAGCTGCTACACTACATTACTAAACTGGTGAAATATGAGTTGTGGATGCCAATTTGGCTGCACTAAGTAGTCTCTAAAAGAAATCTATAAATTCTGCCTGCCTTGTTTGGTGACAGCTGACAGATGCTTTTTATAAATCATGATAATTTTCAAAAAAAGGCTATGGCTATGTATTGTCATCATTCTTACAGTCTGTTTTTATAATAGAATTGATCAAGCAAAGATGGTATATTATATACTATATTTATATGTATAGTTTATATATAGTTTAACATTTATAGAATATGAAGATATACAGTTGCTATGTAATAAAATTTTAGGTGACATCTCATTCAGGTACATAAACTACTTAAAGAATTTGGGCCCTGCTCCAGAGAACAAGCGGAGTGCAGTTACTTTATGTGATATCAACCAGTCCATGCTTGATGTTGGAAAACTTCGTGCTCAAAGGTACCTAGTTTGTAAATATTATTGGTTCACTTGTTTTGATATACAGACCTCACGTTTCAACTTCACAGAATACAAATGACTTGGGTTCTAGTTGTGGTGCTGGCACCACTAAAATTGTTAAATACAATTTTAGGTGCAGAATTTACCATATATTCGGCGGTGAAGGAAACATTGTGAGGAAACCTGTAAAATTACTAAAAATATTGTTTTGTGGAGATTCAAAATATAAGCAGTGTATCTGACCCTTCCTTGCAAAAATGCTCCTTTGTCCTGTCGTGGTTTTAAATAATTTTTTTGTTGAAAAGAAATCCTATTTGAATATCAACCTACCTATGAAATTTTTGATTAAAAAAAAAAAATTTTTAGACACGGATATACAAAAGAATCGTGCGGCGTAGATATAGAATGGAAGTGTGGCGATGCTGAAAAGCTCTCTCTGCCAGATGATAGCTTCACGGCCTACACCATCGCGTTCGGCATAAGAAATTGTACTCATGTTGATAAGGTAGAGTTCAAAAACCCTCTTAATTATTACATTACAATTGTCGCAAGTAAATCGGAAATAACCCCGTAAAAACTGTAAATTTGACCTGAACAGGGTAAGTTGCAAACTCGAGTTACTTATTACTATTTCATGGTAGGGGGAATTGTTGTGATACAAGACTAAGAGTGCAAATGCGATTGTGAGAACTAATGATGAGATGGCAAGTTCCGAATACTATCGGCGATTGTCCACTGCGCAGGATATATTATATCGCCTAATCAAAATAAAATGCAAGTGTCCATCATGACTAATAGTTTAATGACCTTTAAAAGAATGTAGTGAGTAACTATTGTACTTATATAACTGATATTTGGTGTCTGACTAAGAAATATCCTGTAGAATATGAGGTTATTTAATGTCGTCATGTAGCAATGTCCACCTGTATAATAATTACTCATCAGAATTTGGGGGGTAACGATTACGGATACGGATACACTTGGCACACCGCAGCCAAACGGGTTGACGTAACACACTTCGCCTCTCAGAGAGATAGAGATCTTACGACAGCCTCCTCGCAAATAGACGGGCATGAACAACCCTCCGCAGCGGAATTGCCGCCGTTCAACCGCCGCGGGCATCGGGAGGGCAATTATTTATAGGATGACGGCAATTTGTTGTTATCTTACAGGTCCTTGAAGAAGCTTACCGTGTCCTCAAACCTGGTGGCCGCTTCATGTGCTTAGAATTTAGCCAGTTACCCAATTCTACAATGCAATGGTATTAAGAAATATTTTTTTGTATTTACATAAATTCATAGAGATAGAATAGCTCTGTATTCATGTATTGTGGGAAACAGGAAAGAAAATATCAAAGACTATTGGATTATAACAATAGGCATGTTCTATGCCACTACATCGGTATCTTTTGTTAATTTTGAAAAATGCCGACGGGACATGGGTTTCAGAACGAAAACATAAATATCTTATAGCTCGATTTCGCTATATTGTGCGACGGTTAAAATAAATTTAATTGATGTAATCACCATGGCTTTGCGAGCCATAAAGATAATCTGTTTGCCTGTAACCATCCTAGATGTGGTAACTCGGCAGCATGAATTGCTTTAAATTTTAATAGCAATGAGCATTCCATATCCCAACTGCTGTGCAATCCTAATTAAAACATCGGTGACCTGCATGTCTGAGAAACATTTCAAGGACATGAAGTCCGCCTAACAGCATGACACTCATTAGCCTCTTAAAAATCAATCAAGGGAAGTACCCTTAATTTCTCACATGTTCAATAGTAGTTTTTAAAAAAAAAAGAACAAGTACTTTCCCACTTACTGGAGTACCATGACCACTCTTCCCCAATACCAAAACTATCAAAATTAGAGGAGGCTGCACAGCAGTGGGACAATAAGATTGCAGTTACATTTATTTCTGTAATCATTATAATCTTTGTTTTAGGTTGTATGACCAGTACTCATTTCAAGTAATCCCAGTTCTAGGCCAGTTGATTGCAGGTCAATGGAAACCATATCAGTATTTAGTTGAAAGTATTAGACAGTTCCCGGATCAGGTAACCTTGTCCAATTAAGTATTGTAATGAAACATAATCTGTGCTACCAGCTTTCTGGCCGGCGTGGTTGTAAAAGGAGACTTCATAATTTAAAATTTCATGATAATCTCCGGAGCCGACCCGGCAACGAGGCTAACTACCACCCTTAATTTTTAAGAATGTATATGGGCGATAGTCTTGAGTGCTTATGTTTTTCAAAATAATTTTTTACCTTTCAGGAAAAATTCAAAGGCATGATAGAGGATGCCGGATTTAGGCAAGTGACATATGAGAACTTGACATTAGGAGTTGTTTCCATTCACTCTGGATTTAAAATATAGAATGTTACATTGTTAATGGAAAGAGATATTTATTATACAGTTGTGTAAGGATAATAAATAATTGACAAACAATGTTTAAAAGGTTTTTATTGCGTCCATCAAACTGCGTTGGTCTTTGGAATGCACATCCAGTACCTAAATTACATTTCACACATTAAAACTATGATATCATCAATTAGCCGACACGATCAGTCGTATTTATTACAATTCAATATTTTACAATTTGTGATTTAAAAATTTTGTATTGTACAATCTATTCTAATGTCTCATCTGTAACACAAACTCTGCATCCTTCGCAACGGTCACACGAAAATAAAAATATGAATGGATAACCGGCATACTGCCATGCACTCGACCTTTCGCTCCCGCCATCTCTCAACGTACTTCGACAAGTTGTAATATGAAAGCTCAATAAGCATGCTATTTTATGATATCGATTTGTTAGATCTAACACACTAAATGAGCAAAGCTAATATAAACTCTCGTCTTCATATGGCCGTGGCGCTCCTACGACTAGGAAAAGTACGCAGACATTGAGAAGCAAATAAAGTGTGAGTTAAGGATATCCAAAACAAACATTAATACTCGGTACCGAGCGTGCACTCAACATAAGTTATTTGGCAAAAATTTATAAAATCATACCCAAAGATCCGTGATCCGGTGGTCCAGCGTCGAGCGCGTCGACGTGATCCGTGCACAATCCCAAAAAGTTAATGTTTTTCACGCAAAAATAGGGGGAGTCAAATCCGCGAATTCCACGGTTCCAGAACTTGAGACCTCCGCCGTCCGAGATCCTTTGGTACGATCCGAAAATCCGAGATCCGTTGGTACGATCCGAAAATCCGAGTATCCTGTGCGATGAGTGCGCGCGTCCTACCCGAAGATCCCATTTGATCCAATCCGATCCGAGCATATCCTATCCTATGGCATCCTGACTCACACCTCCAGCCAAGCACATCCAACGATCCCAATCCACAGTGGATGAAACAAAAGAAAATACTTTTAATTATATGAAACGCAGTGGGGTCAATATAATCTACATAAGTGATACCACTCATTCTGAAAGCGACTCTCAATTCCTGACAACAAGTATTGCATAAGAGAGAATTAAAAACTAAACCGGCAACAAAGAAGCAAATCACACTAATCTCTTATCAACAATCCACTCATGTTTGAGATTTGACTCTTAAGGAGACTGGTTGTCACCACACAGATCCTATACTCAACTGCATAAAGAGATAATTGAGAGTGGTTTATTGAATAGAGATTTATTGCAGTTGAATGACGTGTCGCCTGCAAAACGAGAAGTATGATATATTACAGCGGATGGTCTTATTATAAACATGGCAGAGCGGTTAGCAAGTGAGCGTAGTCCCGGGGTTACGAGGTCGCGAGGCCCGGAGAGTCGCCGCCCGCCGCTCGCTAGCGCTGTCAATAAACATCACATTCAATCCCACACCAGTTACACATAATGCCCTAATAATTACATAAAAGCTGAATGACATTTTTATTAAGTGGTCCCTGGTAATTAAACTACGATTTAATAAAGATAAATATGAAACATGAACAATATAGTTCATTGACACTGTCATGATTCAATTACCCCATTGTGCATTCTTACTGCACTGTCATAGAATATTCAGCTCACATAACAGCACTTATTTAGCAGGGATTATCTGCCGACATCACCATGCTCAGCAACCGGATCGACGATTGCATCATACCAGACACCTTGAATCTATTAAGGCGCATGTCTATTTATTTTTAGTCTAGAATGTCTTGTTTTCCATCTTGTTAAGATAACGACATTTAGAACATGACTGTTGCTAGTAATTTAATAAGTATTAAAGTTATCACAGATAAAGGAAAACAAAGCTTTACTAAATGAAGGCTAAGGTCATAGGTATTGCATATAATGGGCATTATACCATTCACTTCTATCATGCCACAGATTGCTTAAATTCCATTACTTAAAATTAACTCTTACACTCTCCATTGGCAGTATATAGCAGCACATGTAATTGAAATTAATTATCAATTGTTTTATATTTCAGAGGTATATAAAAAAGGATGATAATGTATGAATAATTTTTTTTGTACCATAAAAGTTAAAGAAATTATTTATGGCTGTACTACATAACAATAATAAATATTAATAAGCATGTTCACTTGTTTTATTCAGACATCCATTATTTCCACTAATAGCTTGAGAGATAATGTGGTACTAAAACTAGATAATGAAAAGCCTGTATAAATTTAAAAAAATTAAAAGATGTATCTATAACTATATGACCTAACAATAAAAAATATGTTTAATTTAGACATCCACTAAAACTCAAAGCACTATAACACTATATGCACTAAAAGGTTAAATATAATGACATAGCTGTTTGTATTGACTGTAAAATTTTAAATTAATGACAAGGCATCTGATATTAATTGTACTATTTTTTTTGGTTAATTGTGTCATACAAGTATGCATCAAAACTGTAAATCAATCAACCAGTGAAAAGTAATCAATTACATAAAAAAGTCTGGAATTATATAGAATTTCGAACTTTGTGTCAACTGCATTGTGTTGATGTAACAATATATATATGTGATGAAACCTATCCAACCATTATCTGTTGTTCGTTTTAAAAAAGAAGAAAATATAATTACTGGCCAAAACGTGGCATTTCACTGTAAATATTTGTATAATCGGTGATACGATGGAGCCATTGACATAAGCAAATAAATTTTGCGTTTGTGTTGTCTGTATGTGTGTTGTTACTGTTGGTGCAATGGAAGCAGGTCGTGCGGCGACTGACCTGCTCAGTAATTGTGGTCGCGGCTGCGGCTGCGGCTGTAGCTGCGCCGCACCGGCGAGTAGGTCGGCGAGCCCCGTCGACGCGGCGAGTACGACCTGGACCTACCCGACGCACCTCTATATTGTTTGCATACTCGTCGGTTTTTAATTCGGCATTTTATATTTGTCTACATCGGCTTATTTTAGTCCACTGTTGAATGAATATAGGCTTCTCCTAGAAAGGAGCCAGTAAAAGTGTCGATCTATTTCATGGACGGTTTGTCCTATACTTAGTGAGTTGTGCATTCGGTTTGGTAAGCGCAGTGCCGGCTCCCTGGCATTAGTTGATACTGCATCACTAGTCTGCGGGATTTGTTTTCGGAATAAATTGGTTAGATATTTCGCCGCAATTCTTTCGCCAGGACCTTGTTTTTTTGCTAGCAGAGTGCACTACAGGTGAGGATAGGATTTGAGAAAGAGGTGATGTATATATGGATATAACCCCAGGTCACTGGATGATGCAGAAATCCATGTTAGGTTTTGCTGCTGCTTTCATGGAGGCCAATGTTTAGAAGTGGACTTTGAGTCGGAAAAAGAAGAATCACATAATCATTAATTTGATAATGATGTGGTACAATGTTTAATATTCCTTGTTCCCAATAAAATATTTCATAATACCTATTGTCGTCCAGTTGTTATGTTATAATCGTCATCAAAATAATCTAAATAAAATGCTAAATGTTAAGTAGCTTTTTTGGCAACCTTGCAAAGACAGGTAAGGTTTTACTTTAAAGTAATATTCCGGAAATCCAAAAATATATCTTCCAAACTTGATTGTTTACATGGTTAATGTATAATGTCAGCATCAAAAGAACTATTTGAATTACAAGCAATCTGGTTATTATACTCAGTCCATTCATGTTGTATGTTAGATTTCATATAAAGATAATTAACACAAAGGTAATATAACGCCACTGAGGCTGACCACCACCAAACATTCTCCTGTAGTTATAAAAGTTTGGCTGCACTAAGTTCTGTTAATTCTTGTGCTATTAGGTTCCTTCTCTGCCTAAAAGTTGTACTATATGAATATCCTTTCAGTTAGATAGAAAATTGTAAAGTAGCGGACCGGCGGTGGCAATGGAAAATGTGCCACTGCTGGGGAAAGGGCTCTCAATATTTTGGAGTTACTGTCGAAATCAACCAGTAGGACTTCATGTAATTTTACACATTTGAAGATAAGAGGGTTATTTGGTTTTACATTACTCTGTAACCTGTCATTGTAAAAGTAACATATACCAACAATATTATTTAATGACATAACAGACTTCCTCCTATTACCTCCAAAGTGCATGAAAAGATCTCCAAATCAAAAAAATTGTTTGTGTACACAAATGTATAAAAAAATACTGTTAAATAGATGACTTCTTTTTTTTTCAAATAGATTAAAAATTGTCCAATTCTGATGGAAGGTCATGTTGACATACCATTAATGTTTACTGATAATCCACAAATTAGTTTGCTCTATTTAAGCCGATAAAAATCAGAAATAGTTATTTTATGACTGCATCAAAGATTAATTACCTGTCGCGATCTCCGCTGTACCTGTCACCGCCACCCCCGCCGTAGTCTTCCTTCACACGGACATAAGATACTTCACCCTGAAAAATTACATCATTATATTATTTAATTAATATTATACAATAATTATTGATATTATATCCAGGTTGTAAGTAAAATAGGAGTCCTGAGTTTTAATACAGTGAATAATACAAAATTTAGTGTAGTCTCATGATTCAAAAATAAATCTCACCTCATGACTTCTAAATCGGGAATCGTCAAGTTTCTTCACTGCATACTTCATGTCTTCATGACGGAGAAACTCTACTACACCAGTGCCATCCTTGAAAGTGTCTGCAAAGCAAACGTCACCTGCCTCTCGCATGTGATCTTTCAGATCCTGAAAAATATTGCTAATTACATATAAATGACAAAATATACAGTAGCAGCTTTAGTTCTTCAGCACAACTATTAAAACTCATCATCAATTAAAGATTATTACAGTTAGACTGATCGCACCACTGAGAATTGTCAATTTTAGTCTAACCATATTTGAATAAACGACTCTGCAACGTAATCTATCAAACTATTGAATACATTGTTATTTTAAATTGAAACCAATCACTTAACAGTGATTAACAAGATGTTGTGAAGAAAAAGTAATCAAGATATTTACCTGCCAAGACCCAGAGGGTGGCAACCCAGTTACAAGTACCCTGTACTCTGAGCGCCTTGCAGGAGGTCCTCTGGCAGCAGGTCTGGAACCAAAACGGTCTCCTCCTCCTCGTCCGCCCCTCGCTCCTCCACCTCCACCACCCCGAGGGAACTCCACACGCAGACGATATCCATCGTAATCATAGCCATCACGTGCACGGACAGCATCATCTGCATCCCTATTTAATAGATGAACAGTTTTTTTTAGCTAATTTACAATTTCATTAAACCAAACTCCTTACTTTCTTAAAGAGAATGCATGCCAGTGCATTTCAAAATGTCAAAGTTGATATAGCAACCTGTGAGAGACATGGCTATCAATAATATCCATGTTCCACAAGTAATTAAAATCATTTTTAATTATCACCACCTGTCACCTTGATTGTTCTTTCATGCTCAAACAGTACTTCAGAGATGTTATAAAGTTTGCAATGGGTTGTACTAAAATAAATGCCTATGACTGATCACTCCATTATTGGGTGTACAATAGTGAGTTTTTTTTATAGCTATACATCTTGTGGCTGGAGGTAGAAAATTCCTCTGGACTGCTTATGGGACTTCATACATCCTGAAATTGTTTTTAATTTTTTAAACATGCTCCTTTAAATTTAATGATTTCCTATATCTATAACTCTATAGGATGTGGTAAATAATAAAAATTTATTATACATTCATAATATTATAGCTATAAAACAAGTAGAACATAATATTTATCAGCATTATCTGTAAGTCAATACATTGGCATATTTACACTTTATCAGTAGACTGACAAATAACACATTTAGATAATGATAATGGAATAATTGTGTGGTACATTCATTTACATAAAAAAATCACTAGGTATAGCATGTTTGCAAAATACTTTTTTATGTTGTCAAGGTAATGAAATACAGAAATGTTGGAAATGACTTGTACTTGTTTTACTTTTTAACCCTTTTGAATGTTATAAAATTGCAATTTGCTTTGTTCAAACAAGCAGCGTTCCTGTATACTGATCATAATGTATACTAAATTAAATTTTAATTCCAATCTGGATAATTAAGGTCAGGTTACATTTAAGATGATTTTTTACCATCTATTATTAGAAGCCATGAGATTTTTGTGGCTCCTTCTCATTCTTTCCAGGATGACTTTTACAACTTATGGTATTATGATTTCAGTAAAATCATATAAAATGTATTGCTTAAACAATATATATTCAGGAACTATAAAAATAGCTCCTAAAGAATAGAATATTTATAAATATAAATACCATAGAATTTTTACATAAGTTGCCTACACTTATAATAAAAAAGCCATGTTTCTGAATTTATTTGTGGATTTTAATAGCCTCATCATTCCAAATTCCCTTAAAAAAAATGGTTTGGTAATATATATAGATCTAGGCTAGGGTTAGTAGCATGGTTACAATACTAAAAGATTCAACCACGCAATTAAAATAGGAGGTAATCATAATTTTAATTATGCTGACAATTTCTGCACATAGCAACTGATCAATGACACATTTTTATTATATAGGTATGTAATGCCACAGTTTAGTTTGCGTAGGCATTTGCTGTAAAAAACGTTACTTATTAAACTGAATCTTACCTAGGATCCTCGAATTCAACAAAAGCAAATGGAGGGCCTTTCCTGTTTTTTAAATCGACAAACGTAACTTTACCAAATTTATAAAACAGATCTTGTATGTCCTTTGTTCTGATGTCCGGTGGCAAGTTTCCAACGTATATCCTACACTCATTTCTATTGCTACCGCTTCCTCCTGACATTTTGAATTATATTTTTGACTTGAAAATAACTTAATATCACCAAAAGTGATACTTTACAAAAGTAGAAAATGAAATTTTTTAGAAGCTTCTATTGGGAAGAGCGCAGCGTTTGTAAGATTGCAAGAATTCTAAGATGGCGGCACTGATCGGATAATCGTACAGTAAACATGGAGGATATTATTGCATTTTAAACAAATGTTACTTGTGGAGTAAAGAAAAAATTAAAAATAAGAAAGTAAATAAATCTAACTAATCAATGTATGTCATGATATAAAACAAATATTTTCCTTTTTGTAATGATTCATAAATAAGTAAACGCATAAATAAAAAATAAGAAAAGCGAAGTATCATTTATTCGAGGTCAGATTAATTTTCTTTTATATAAGGAAATTTATTTCCTTATTTTTACCGTTGCTTATTGGCCATATTGTATATTATTTAATGTAAATGAACTTTATAGTACTATATAGTCGTTGAAAATTTAAGTTTCGAATAGTTTTGAATTTCGAACGCCCTCTGCCGCAATTAGATGAAATCTGCACTGAAAGAAGCCTGTGAAAGAATCCTCTGGAAAGTAGGCATACGGTCTCCGGTATCTAAATCATTACGTGAGAATTTGTTCTTTTAGTCCGAAGTAAATGTGAGTATTTTATACAAGTCTTCTTTTCTTTCTTTTTCTATTGTAGCTGTTTATATTAGGTGATTTAATCCATTTTTACGATTTTCGGACATGGTGTTTGAAAGTGCGAATGTGGTCGAAATTATTCTAACTCTTGCTAGATGGTTAACATATTGTTTTTATTGATTTAATATCTAAGTTTCTATGGCGATAAGCTACGCAATGACGGAATAATGTGATTTAAAACCTGTCCATTCTTTCAAACTCGACGGCAGCACGGCTGCATTGCTTTTATATTCGTTTTACTATTTCTTGATGACTGGTATTACTGCTAGAGCAACCGTTAGAATAGCGACGAAAAACCGCCAACAGTCTTATAGTTGCACCAGGTAATATGAATACATATCATAATTGGTAATTGCACTATCTTTTAATTTTCACACATTTTCATAAAAGGGCGCGCTGAAGTCCCGATTTTCGCGCCTGACCTTTGCTGCATTCTATTTATAGCAATGCTGTTATTGAACGTAAACAATCAATGCCCTTGTTTCACGCATGTGGAGAAAATTTTCTCCTGTTGGGTTCGGAAGGGTTGACGTAAATATCGAAGTGGTAAGGATAAAATATGTTAAGATCCTGACATTGTGTTGAGTTAATCCCTAATTCTCCATCTGCACCTCAATCTGTTCATTTCCTACCTCAATCAATTGCTCGTTTGTTTTCAATATCAATTGGGCCCCTTTCAAATATTGAAAATAATGGAATGTCAGTGCAAAACTGAATTGTAGCTAAAAGGCTGGCATGGGCCTTGCACATGGTTTAGTAGCAGGTAGCAGGATGATGAAAGCAAATAATGATATAGAGGGTTGTACATATTTCCATTGTATAAAGTTAGCGCCATGGGAAATGTCGGAATTTCTGCTTGTATCAAAATAAATATTAAATTGTGAAACCTATTTTCACATGGTAACATCCAATTATTTTTCTAGCAATAAATCAATCAAGATGTGTGACCGCAAAGCGGTAATCAAAAATGCTGACATGAGCGAAGAGATGCAGCAAGATGCAGTAGACTGTGCAACGCAGGCACTTGAAAAGTTCAATATTGAAAAGGTACTACAGGGCTTCACTATAAAAATACATTTTAATCCAATAGTCTTGCATAAACTCAAACTGAACAATTGCATTTTGTATATATTATACTGCACAGTAAATATATTCTTTCTATTGCCATGTTTTTATTAAGTCTCTTGTCTGTCTGTCCAGTACAAATTTGGAATCTGTTTTAAATTAAGTTTCCGATGAGCTTAGAGACTTCTATTTTAGCACAGAATGGGATGACAATGTAACACAACATTAACTCGCATTATTTAAAAAAAATGTGGTTGAAATTTAGTTAATTTTTTTTTATATTACTGTGATTATTTTATTATGTTGACAAGATGAGTGACAATCTACAGTTTGCAGGAATTTGATTGCTGCAGGTGGCATGTGACCATGCTTTGTGGTCAATGGGGTAGGCCTTCATGACAGGACATAATGATAATGATGATGACCAGAAGTAAATTATTATCATGATGCTAGTTTTACATATTGCAATGGAGGTTTATGTGAATTCTGTTGTATACTATCGATATATACCATGTACAATTTACTTCATGATAATTTGAAACCAGTTTCAAGGAATACAAACGAATTAACATAGTGCTAGATCTGGTCTTGGCCATGATGCTATAAGTGCTCTAATTTAATTTTGACATACTCCACCTTGAAACTGGAGGTTTGTGACTGTTGGAATCTGTATGCATTTTTTTTTCAAATTTTTAAGTACTCTCATTGTAGTGGCTTGGTAATTGTCATAAAACTTTGCTCAGATTGTCTTAATGAAAAATATTAAAATAGTCTCATTAAATTTCAGGATATTGCTGCGTTTATCAAGAAGGAATTTGACAAGAAGTACAACCCGACATGGCATTGCATAGTTGGCCGCAACTTTGGTTCTTACGTCACACATGAGACTCGTCACTTCATTTACTTTTACCTTGGTCAGGTTGCCATACTTCTGTTCAAGAGTGGTTAAGCTCTGTTCTGCACCTTCACTCTAAATTTTATGTTGTTAGCAATGGACATAGTATAACCGGGTTTGATGGTCTGCCTCTCTGACAACTAGCCAACTCATCCCATGCCGCATGATTAGATAGGAAGCGGATATTTTACATTCCTACCTGTAGGTAGCATTTACCTAGTTTGTTCGTCTCCTATCTTCTTCACTTTACCTGGGGTGCGTTGACTGTGCAAGAGGCGTTATGGTTGTTAATGTATGCAATGCAGTGGGTGCAGATGTGTGTGTGAATGATTAGAGTGAGCGGTCACAAGCCTCATCACCCCCATTTGTTTAAAGATGCTGGTCATTCAACTTGCGTTGAATCTCCCTACACTTAGTACCCGGCGCACTTGATGTATGTTTGTTCTGTGTTAGCTATATTTTAAGGTTCAATATTGACTTGGGTAAAACATTCACTTCTAGTGTATTTATTATTAAAAAATTTTAGTTAATTCCTAGACTTATACCTAGCATAGCATAAAATCATATGTTAGTACTTATCTAAATTTATTGTTTATTTTCTTTGTTAAACATTCACTGGAGATATTTTCAATACTTCTATAATAAATGAACTTTCTTACAAACCCATTTTTTGATTTTTATTTTGCAACACCAAAATTTAAGCTTTGTATTATATTCATAACCAATAAAGCACCTCTTTGGTATTATTTGGATATCTTGAAATAAATATTTTATATAAGTGTAATATTTCTGTTGAATACAAATTCATATAAAATACTGACAGATTTTTCAACTTTTAAACTAAAATTATTGAAAACAAGGGTTTCCTTGCTTTTCGCATTTAATTCGGGTGAACGATATCATTTTAAATGCCCTGTAAAAATCTGTGAAGCCACTTGCCCAGCAATGGGATAAGAAAATTTCAGAGTGTTAACAAGAGAATTTTCCATTTCTGTGGTCTAATGGTATTTGGATTAACCATCTCGTTTCTCGGGAAGTATAATATCTGAAAAAAAAATCTCCATAGTGACCGGAAACTGCGTTATATGGTGCAACATGCCTGGTAGTAACTAGTATGTACTAAATATATGTAAATAGTCAACTGCAGTATATAGGCCTTTCATAAGAGCTTCTTATACAATTTGGTCAGGTTCTGCCACAGATATATAAGATAAATAGTAGTCCCCTAGTAGGAAATATGCGTACCCCGCGTACCTTTGCTTTACCCATATTGTACATAATTATGACTAAAAAAAAGGGATAACTTAAAAAGTGCCATTTATTTAAACTATTTTTAGAATGATTTGTCATTTACTATTTTAACATAAAGTTACTTGAAATACATATAAAGATTATTAATATATATTAAATAGATGAGAAATATTTTTTTTCTTTTCGTACTAATTGACATATAAGTATAAAAGCAAAATATTGAAAAAAATACATGATCGTAGTGTCGAGTTACGACATGAAGGTACAATGTCGAAACTCGTTCAAAATTAAACAGTGTTACTAAATTCAAGTCAAACTTATGCTGGCTTTATTAACACTTCTTTGGAGAGGCGTATGTTCAGCAGTGGATTTAAATAGGCTGCCGCAGAAGTGTACCATTAAAAGTTTTTAAAGTACGCGAGTTACCCAGGTTCGATTCCCGGTACGGTACCGGGTCTACAAAAATAGCCAATTTCTTAGTGCTAAATTTATCGCATGCACGGGGATTAAAAAATTGGACGGCCTCTGTTCAGCAGAGGGACATTTACTGGCTTTTACTATTACCTAATACCCCTCCAAGCAAAAAAAAACACGTACGTAGATTTTTTTTTATAGTCTATAAAAAAACGTACGTAGATATTTTTATGTTGAAGTAGGTAAACAAAAACCAAATAACCTTAATATTAATTTGCTATTATGTTGATGATATATTGACGTCAAGATACTGCATCGCAGCGCAATTTGACTACGTCCGGGGTTCTATTAATGCATCATTCAACAAAATGCAATGAACAAATGTATGTTCTACGACTTAAATATTCGGATCGTTATATTAATAAATCGACAACCATGACATCACGTTTTATCCCGTCTTTACCCTTAACATAAAAGACAACGTAGTTTACTGTTTTACTACCTATACTTTAAATTATTTGCCTAAAATAAAGGAAAATTACAATTATTTACAATCTAATATCCAGTCAATACATTTATTATGATTACATTATACATAACAATAAAGCCTAAACAAATTCTTTATTATAGGTAAACTGTAGTCTTCGAAAGTTTATCTTCAAAACGTTAATATAACAATATATTAACGCATATTATATAAGTACAACTCAATAAAAGTAATTGGTGTATACTTCGTTTTAACTCGTGTATCATCATCATCATCATCATCATTTCAGCCTATCAGAAGTCCACTGCTGAACATAGGCCTCCCCCAAAGATTGCAACGAATCTCGGTCCTGAGCCACCTGCATTGATCGACTTCCCGCAACACTGCGCAGGTCCTCACTCCATCTTGTGGGGGATCGTCCTTCACTGCGTTTGCCTGTACGTGGCTGCCACTCGAGAACCTTTTTTCACCAACGGTTGTCAGTTCTGCTCAGTTCTCGTGTATACTTCTGTTAAAATAAGATTTTACTTTGTTTTGAAAATGAAAATTAACATTAAATTAGTGCGCTCACAAGCAAATCATCATTATTATCTCATTAGATGAAAGGTCGGATATGCTCTTAGAAGGTCACAGGTCAATGTTGTATTATCATTGCATGCGTTTTATACAATTTATCGGTTCGGATGCAGAATATTCCACCACCATTCAGTCTCCATAGCCTCGTTTAGTACCCGCGAGATTTACATTTGAAGAAACAGTCTCCTTTACACCCCAATATTATTACATACTAGCTTTTCCCCGGAGGCTTCACACGTACGGTTTTTTTTTAAAAATGTTTTTTTTTTAATTATATTGTTAGTGGCCAGTTTAAAAAAAACTGAATGGGAGACCTTAGTCTTGCTGACCTTTGTCTGGCAGCAGCGTTTAAGGCTCGACGTGTCTGATAATGGGATCAACCAGCTTCACAATTATGACGATTGGACTAATTAAATACTGACAAAGCAAAAGGAAAATTTTCTAAGCACCTATTAATAAAACAATAAAAAGGTAACGACGTGAACGATACGTATATATTTGATATCTATCAATTATTACTGGTAAGTGCCGCTTGTGTTCGAAATTCAACCAATTGTGTTTATAGAGCAACGAAATACAATTTGTTTTTCAGATAATCTGATGCTTTCCTTTAATTAATAGGATAATAAAGCGTTTTGTATGGAAAAATCATGTGTTATCAATGTTCACTTTATTTTATCTGTCTTAACGGCAACATATCTATGGCACTGTACCTTTCGCATGATATAAGTTTTATTCTTCTCCTTTTATAATAAACACTTAAAAAAGGTTTTTAAATTTACGATGTTCACGTATTAATATAATAATGCTTAACGTCTTTGTCCTTGTTTTTTTCATAATGGCAAAGGGAGCAAACGAGCTAGCGGCTCACCAGATGGTAAGTCATTATCGTCGCCAACTTACACCTGCAACCCCAGAGGGGCCACAGGTCCGTTACCGAGCTTTAAGAGTATTTGTGAGATGGGAGGGAGGATGAGGATGGACGATGGGAAGGGTGAGTGGGCCTCCGGTTACCGAACGAAACGCAGAAGCACGCGATGGCTCTACTTCACACCGGTATTTGCGAGGCCGTGGTATTCCCCCGGCCCATTTGAGTAGTACCAAAAGATACTGCTTGGCTTTGTTAGCTTGGTCCCGGTAAAGTAATTACATACATCATTTCTATGTTCTTCGTCTTTCTTAGACATGGGATGTGGGTTCACTAGGGTCCTTGTAACTTAGAGGATAATGCCTGTCAACGGTCTGGATATTTTAAATCAAGTATACATATTAGTTTTTAAATTTACGATGTTCACGTATTAATATAATAATGCTTAACGTCTTTGTCCTTGTTTTTTTCATAATGGCAAAGGGAGCAAACGAGCTAGCGGCTCACCAGATGGTAAGTCATTATCGTCGCCAACTTACACCTGCAACCCCAGAGGGGCCACAGGTCCGTTACCGAGCTTTAAGAGTATTTGTGAGATGGGAGGGAGGATGAGGATGGACGATGGGAAGGGTGAGTGGGCCTCCGGTTACCGAACGAAACGCAGAAGCACGCGATGGCTCTACTTCACACCGGTATTTGCGAGGCCGTGGTATTCCCCCGGCCCATTTGAGTAGTACCAAAAGATACTGCTTGGCTTTGTTAGCTTGGTCCCGGTAAAGTAATTACATACATCATTTCTATGTTCTTCGTCTTTCTTAGACATGGGATGTGGGTTCACTAGGGTCCTTGTAACTTAGAGGATAATGCCTGTCAACGGTCTGGATATTTTAAATCAAGTATACATATTAGTTTTTTAAATTGTCAGAGGCTATAACTTTTCCGCTATTTCAATCACATTGACATAGTCCTCGGTAGTATAGTGGTGAGTATCCCCGCCTGTCACGCGGGAGACCGGGGTTCGATTCCCCGCCGTGGAGAAACTTTTTGTGAGTCTTTTTTTTTTTAGTTTAATAACGAGTCTCTGCTACGGTAAACTAGAAATAATTGAAACTTTCAGTTTTTTTTTTAGAATATAGTAATATCAAATCATATTTTTTGTAATGTCCAGCACCATGGCAGTATGCCATGGCAGAATGTGTTGCACATTTTTTTAACTATTTAAATGGTAAATGTTACTTCAAATTATAAAAATCAATTCAATTATAAAAATTATATTCAAGTTTAAAGTAAAAAGATGTCATAACTCATAAGAGAATAAATATATTCTCCGTTTAGGTACAAACAGCTTGTTGGAGTCTCTGCTATTAGACTTCTATATATTTCTCTGTATTTCGTCGTGGGAAGGAAACCATTGTTAATGTTTTGTTACAAATATATAAATTAATAATAAATTTCATATACATAAAAACTTGTCAGTGGAAGGGTTTTTAGTTCTTTTATCAAGGGTTTATACTGGAAATGATCCACACCACAACCCACATTTTTTTTGCACGATGGAAGCTTCTTGTGGATCAGTGGAATTTCCCCGTAATAATGATCCCTATAGTGTAGCGGAGTGTTGCGGGAAGTCGATGGATGCAGGTGGCTCAGGACCGAGCTTCGTGGCAATCTTTGGGGGAGGCCTATGTTCAGCAGTGGACTTCTGATAGGCTGAAATGATGATGATGATGATGATAGTGTAGTACAGCGGTGGCCAACCTTTTCAAAGAAAGTGCGTAATGAAAATTTTTTACAACGTGGTGGGCGCATGCTTTTTTTTTAGGTGGGTAGGAGAGAGAATATGATATGATTATAGTATATGGTATATAGTACGTGGTCGTCCAGGAAACTGGCCAGATGAGGAGCTTGTTAGTGGATACCTCCGCATACCCTTAAGCAAGCGGAATCGGGCTGTCTGTGTTTTGGAAATCTTGCAGCGGCGCATTACAGATCAACCGCGTGCGCACTTGCGCCAGCAGACGCAGGGTTGGCCTCTGGTGTAGTATATACGACACATACCCGAGATTGGCGAGTAAATGTTTAATTCGTGGCAGAGCAAATACAAATCGGTCTATCTTTGTACAAATATTCTCAATAGCATTAGCGTTAAGGTTTTCATCGACTAATAGCAAGAAAGATTAATGAGCTAACTTTTTGAAGCAAGGTGTTGCCATGAGATAAGTTTATTTTTAAGACACGGCTATTATTAGTATGAATTTCTATGAGTTTTGGTTTAGCGACGCTTCAACCATTTAATAACGATTTTTAAATTAATCATTACCTTCCTTTTCCACTTTATTTATTATGAATTTTTAAATATTATTGTTATTTGATAATACTTCCGGCTATGAAAATATTGTAAATTCTTTATGATATTTTGCATGCCAGTATGGCGAAAAATGTCTGGGTTTTATCTCAATTATCATGTTTGTTACCATATTTCTGGCAAATACACAAATGAATTGTATTCAATTTTCAATTCAAATTTAAGGCGGTTTTCAACTTGGTCTAGCGGATCTTGGAAAAAAGATACCTGTCGAACAACGTAGAGCCTTGGTTTCATGGACTACATGAAATTGCCTATGCCCCGTCGCGTACATTTGGCAATCTGTCTATTCAGTTGCCAATACGCAGACGCGTCAGTTGAACTGCAGCCTCATTTCTTGCCTAGTTCAAGACATTATGAGTTTTTAGTAAATAGATCTTTTGTATTTTCTATCGTACCACTACTTTTTTTCACACCAACAATCATGGTTGGTACATTAACAGAAATCTATGTTAGAAAAAAAAAACTGAAGATGTGTATTATTTGTTTCGATACGCAAAACTGATATAAGCACTCTACCGAAGATGATGATGATGATAGACATTCAACAAGACAAGACCAACTTAATTAAGTAATAAACTGATAGAAACAAGTTTTTTTTTTAATAAGATTTTGATGAAAAACGAAGGTAACAGTTCACCTGACGATAAGTGAAACCCATGGACATCAGCAAATTGTTTCAATCGAAGTAGTCACCCACGAGTACTGTAATGTTAAGGACTACTACAGAGTGGCAGCCACATCACTACTCCAAAATCTCATAAAATAACAGACACGTTTTCCCTATAGTGCAGTCATTGAAATACACTTTATTTTTTTTATGGGAAAGGTGCCAAACGAGCAATAGGTTCACAAGTGATTACAGTCGCCCACATACATCTGCAACACCAGAGGAACTGCAGGTGCGATGCCGGCCTTTAGGGGGAGATGGGAGGGAGGATGAGGAGTCGAATGGGGAGGGGCAGTGGGCCTCCGGTTACCTCACTCACCGAAAGAAACGCAGAAGCACAAGATGCCTCTACTTCACGCCGGTATTCTGCGAGGTCGTGGTATTAATCCGGTCGAGCCGGCCCATTCGAGCAGCAGCTAAAGCCGCCGCTTGGCTCTAACACGTAAAAAGTAAAAGTTATTGTTCACCAATTAGCAAAAATAGGAAAAAAATAAATAAAAAGAAACATAAAATACACAAACGTACAATTGGCGGCCTTATCGCTTAGAAGCGATCTCTACCAGGCAACCATTTTGCAGAGGAAATAATGAACAGTGAGCAAGGGTTAAGGGTGTACGCAAGTTACTAAGAATAGGTATACATAAAGACCTTATCAGTTAACATATTAATTAAAAATTGTGACGTTTTTTTCCATGATGTGTAGATAACTGAAATTAATTTCACATATTGTATTTATCTATTAGATACATAGTTTGACATGATAAATTTTAACCGCAGTTTCCTACGGTTCGTTCTGAATTTTATTCATCGGATCAATGTTCATACTATTTTATGCTTTATAGCCACGACTTATGTATTATAGTTCTATACATAGTTTTGTTATAAGTTACTTCAGCACGTTCCTGGAGTTGTGCACGCGTTTCGTGAAGGAATACTATAAATGGAAATGTGTTGTTACCAATGCTACAGTCGAGACGCAGTGTTCCGACTGACTGTCTTCCTGGTAGAAATCAAATTCGGTTTTTTTTTATTTTTCAGTTGACCAAAGGAAATTTTAAAACGTAAGTAATTTGATATTATACATAGTTTATATTCCATAGTGCTGTAAAGGGATGTATTGCTGACATCGAGATTTTCATCGGTACCCCCCTTCCTGACATATTTGCAAAGCTTTATGGATATTAAATACATTAGAGAACTGTGCTCATCTTCCTGTAACTGCGACCGCCGAAACGTCTGTCAAACCTGGCAATTGTGACTAAACCCCCAGATAAGATAACATACTGGGGGCCTATGTTGAAAAGTTGTATTGTTTTAATAATAGTATTCGAAACGATAACAGGTTTTTTTTATTATTATTTTGTTTTCAATTGGTTTAAGTGAAATATATTTTTTTTTTTGTGTAGCAAGTGGTATAATTTGTAACAACGTAACTGTATCATTGTTATATTATTATGCACGATGAGTTATATCCATTATATTTATACATAATGTTAATCAGATTACTTTGTAAAAATCGGAATTTATACCAGATTATCTTCTACAACAGCCTTTGAAAAGACCACTACTGGTCATGGGAAGATATGCCATAAGCGCCTCTCTTGTCATGCGGGGTGGTGGTGATATCACACGCCACGTAGCTTTGACGCTTCTGACCGGTCTGGATAATGTTTGTCTGGTATAATTAAGACGGTTAATCCGTTATTTGTTGGGTTCCACAAGGTTTTTCTGGCCTTTCCAATAGTCTGCTATTACATCAAGAAAGTTTGCCATCCCCTTTTTCTTCTTGGTGTCGTAAGAGTCGATTAAAAGAGAAGCCTTGAAAATTGCATGGTGTCCGATCGATGGCGGACAGCAGCGTTTAAGTGTTTACAAGCGTGGTGATTATAGCCAATGTTAAGCTGCAAATTCTTAAAATGCAGATGAAGCAGAAGAAGCAGTACCCATTAGCACGAGGAATAATTTTTAATCTTTCTGACGGTAGACTGCTCCATTTCTCTTCTCTTCAAACAACAGTTCAACTACTGTTGATTTCGGCTTTGGAATCTAAAGAGAGTCAGTATGCTTACCGGCTGTGCGGGATTCCTTCTTAGTCCTCAGGGATGACAACGCATCTGTATCATTCTTCGATTGAGGTTGCTTCAGGTGTCCATGGGCTGCAGAAGCCACTTACCAATAGGTGGACTGTTAGCTCGTTTTTCAAGTCACTCCAGTTAAAAAATCCTGTACAATTATTTGTTACTCTTGAAAAGTATTTGTGTTTTATTTAATAGAGTATTATGTCAAAATTCCAGTAATTTAAAATGGCTGACACCAAAAATAACATTTTGCTCTTCTTCGATCGCCCAACTGAGCCATGTTTCATGCAGAAAGGGGAGGAGAAAACGGTCTTCCAACTGCCTGATAAATACTACGTAAGTATAAATTCGACTACGTGCTTATAAAAGCGAATTAATCATTATTCCTGGATTACTATTACGGCCTGATAGCCTGGTTGGGATTGACCCTACCTTCGAAACTGTTGGTTACAGGTTCGATTCCGTTAGAGACAAACTTTTTTATGACGAATATAAATCGTTGTATCGCGACACGGTAGTTTATGTATGTATATATATGTACTTTTACATCATCCCGGTACAGAGACAAATGGAGTCCTAATTAGAGACTGGACGACGTATGAGATTTTCCGACATATTATTATTATTAAGAAAAAAACATTTCTTTTTATAAAACTGTTTTTTTTTTAGAAAAGTATGGACCACACTTCTTTACTCCTATGCTGCCCTGATGAAGTTACGTTTTGCCCCTATATGTCGCTTGTGGTACCGGGTAAAAGGGTATAGTCTAGTTATATAAGGGTATATGTACATAAAAAAGGTATCTATAATATGAACTACAGAGCCTGTAATAAATTTCTAATATTATGGAGCTAAACTCACACTTATAACCTTGGTGGATTAAGTATATATGATGCTCAGGAAGTAATGTCCGGGAAGCATAGGTTCTCCGGGTTCACGAGTAAATTACGCGAATGCCTATGGCTAGAATTATAAATATATATATCAGGCTATATTAACTGGGAGCAGATCAGCAATAAATATTTGTTTAAACGCGTGTTTTTTCGAAATCAAATAGAACACGTAGAAAATCTAAATTATCATATTTCAACGTGGTAGAGCCAAGCGGCGGCTTTTGCTGTCGCAGGAATGGGCCGGCTCGTCCGGATAAGTACCACGGCCTCGCAGAATACCGGCGGAAGTAGAGGCATCTTGTGCTTCTGCGTTTCGTGCGGTGAGTGAGGTAACCGGAGGCCCTCACCCCTCCCCTCCCCAAATATGGTAGCGGTATATAATTTTGAGCTACCCCAGGAGGGTACCAGTACCTACGGTTCTGGAGAATCCCTCACTGAGCATCCACGTTCAGGCTTTCCTACGCTACCTAATCGTGGATGCTCAGTCTGCCCCGCGTATTCTGGGGCAATATTCCGCTCTCTTTCTTTCCTACTCGAGGCAAACGCAGCAAGGAAACTATGGCATCCCCTACCACGCTCGCCGTGGATTTCTGCAATATCAGGGGACTCCACTCGAACCTTAGCGCCGTTCATTACCATCTTGAAACGGCGAAGCCGGCCTTGCTTTTTCTTACAGAGACTCAGATATCGTCTCCGGCTGATACCTCTTATCTCCATTACCCGGGGTACAAACTGGAACACTCCTTTGTGCCCCGTGCCGGAGTTTGCGTATACGTCAGAGATGATATCTGTTCTCGACGCCTCGGTAGTCTTGAAGGTTTGGACCTATCTACCCGCGTCTATGCGTGCCTTTACAGGTCCCATAGCGGTAATACCGTAACTGACCGACTCATCGACCACATCCAAATGGCTACAGATTCCGTGCTACAACAGATCCCATCCGCAGAGATCGTGATTCTCGGCGATTTTAATGCCCACCACACCGATTGGCTCGGTTCTCGCATAACATGCGGGAGATCTGTTCACGACTTTGCATTAGCATATGGCCTGACACAACTGGTAACCTCGCCGACGCGGATCCCAGACGTGGAAGGTCATACACCTTCCCTGTTGGACCTTTTGCTGACCTCACACCCGGACGGATATTTGGTCTCAGTCGATGCCCCTCTTGGCTCGTCGGACCACTGTCTGATCCGGAGTGTAGTGTTTATCGCGCGCCGATCCCGAACGCGATCTGCGGGGTTCCGCCGTGTGTGGCACTATAGGTCGGCAGATTGGGATGGAATGCGGTCTTTCTTTGCTTCCTACCCATGGGTGCAGGTTTGCTTCTCGCGGGATGATCCCAACGTCGTTGCAGATTCTGTCACCGATGTGGTACTTCAGGGAATGGAACTTTTATTCCGTTCTCTGCAGTGCCTGTCGGAGGTAAATCCCAGCCTTGGTTTGGTCGCACCTGCAAAATAGCGTCACGCCGAAAGCGGAAGTGCTACCAGGCCTGGGCCGATGCATCGGCGTCTCGGGATGCAAAACCAGTGCTCTTAAAACGAGTACAACTCTGCCTCCAGGTCCTTCAAAAGAGTTATCGCTGCGGCAAAGTTAAAGCACATTGGCAGAATTGGCGAGAGACTAGTTCGCCTCCCATCGGGATCTCGCGCATTCTGGTCTCTCGCCAAGGCTGTCCAGGGAATTTCTGTCAGCCATCTCTCCCATCTCTACACAAGGAGGATGATTCGCTGGCCCATACTGCAAAAGAGAAAGCCGATCTCTTGGGCTCTCTTTTTGCATCCAACTCGACTCTTGATGACCGGGGATACTCTCCACCTACCATCCCGTGGTGTAAGTGCTCCATGCCGGAAATTCAGTTTCTGCAGAGCTCAGTGCGAAAGGCACTCCGCTCCTGGACATTCATAAGTCGAGTGGGCCGGACGGAATCCCTCCAATTGTGCTGAGGATGTGTGCCCCTGAGTTGGCACCGGTTCTCACGCGTCTTTTCCGGCACTCCTACTCTTCAGGCGTCGTCCCGGAATCTTGGAAGACAGCATTTGTGCATCCAATACCGAAAAAGGCGACCGCTCTGATCCGTCCAACTACAGGCCTATTGCCATCACCCCTTGTTATCTAAAATAATGGAGTCACTCATCAACACCCAGCTCCTGAGGTACCTGAAGGATCACCAGCTGATCAGTGACCGACAGTACGGTTTCCGTCGCGGACGATCAGCTGGTGATCTTCTAGTTTACCTGACTCACCGATGGGCAGAAGCAGTTGAGTCTAAGGGGGAGGCTTTGGCGGTTAGTCTGGACGTAGCGAAAGCATTTGATAGGGTTTGGCATAAAGCGCTTCTTTCAAAGCTTTCATCTTACGGGGTTCCTGAGAGATTGTGCAACTGGGTCACCAGCTTCCTCACGGATCGGAGCATCAAGGTTGTTGTCGACGGTGCATGCTCGGACCCCAAGCCCGTGAATGCTGGTGTTCCACAAGGCTGTGTGCTATCTCCCACTCTGTTCCTTCTGCATATCAACGACATGCTACAAATCAGTAGCATTCATTGCTATGCAGACGACAGCACGGGTGATGCCCTATATACAGGCCGTGCGAATATTTCTCGGGAACACGTCGACTAGTGCCGGAACAAACTTGTGTCTGAAGTCGAGACCTTGTTATTCAAAGTCTCGGATTGGGGTCGACGTAATTTGGTCCTATTCAACCCCAAAAGACACAGGTTTGCGCGTTCACCGCTAAAAGAATCCCTTTGTCGTTTCTCCTCTTTTGAGAACATTCCCTTATTGCCTCAGCCAGTATCAGAATCCTTGGCGTTGACATATCGAGCGACGTTCAGTTCCGTGGTCACTTGGAGGAAAGGCCAAATTGGCCTCCAAAAGCTTGGTGTGCTCTGTAGAGCGGGACAGTATTTCATGCCGGTCCACCGTTTGCAACTTTATAAGGCGCAAGTTCGGCCCCACATGGAATATTGTTCTCATCTCTGGGCAGGGGCACCCCAGTACCAACTCCTTCCATTTGACCGTATCCTACTACTCCTACCGTCGAGCGGCTCGAATTGTCGGCGACCAAGCTCTCTCTGATCGGCTTGATCCTTTGGCCTTGCGAAGAGATGTTGCTTCTCTTTGCATTTTTACAAAATTTTCCACGGGGAATGTTCTGAGGAATTGTTCGGATTGATCCCAGCTGCTGAGTTTCACCATCGTACATCGCGACAGAATTCGAAGTTCCATCGATACCACCTAGATGGTTGGCATTCCACCACAGTGCGTTTTAATCGAAGTTTTCTGCCACGCACTTCGATTTTGTGGAATCAGCTGTCGCCAGCAGTATTTCCGAATAGTTACGACTTAGGGACCTTCAAGAAAAGAGCTTATTCCTTCCTTAAAGACCGGCAGCGCATCTGTAGCTCCTCTGGTGTTGTGGATGTTCGTGGGAGTCGGTGATCACTTACCATCAGGTGAGCCGCACGCTCGTTTGCCCCTTCTTCTATTAAAAAAAAAAAAATAACCGCGATTTTGTATTAAGAACACGTATGAAAAATAATATAAACCCTATAAAATACATTGCAATGGTGTAAAGCGATCATTAATTTCCTTACAGCCAGATAAGTATAAATCCTTGAGCAACACACTCGCAAACCGTTTCGGTTCTGATGCCAAGTCAATACCGGTGAAGGATATAGCCCTACCCGATCTGAAGCTTCCGATGGAGCTGCCGTACAATGAACAGTTCTCGTTGTTCGTCCCTAAGCACAGGAAGATGGCCGCGAGTCTGATTGACGTTTTCATGGGTAAGTCAATTCTTCAGAATCACCCCAGATTAGGTATTACATATAATTGTGTATATAAGTACACAAGTCTATCATCCACGTGTGTGCGACATAATTTTCATTGTTAATTTATTACATCCCCGTGGGGATGGTACTGAGCATGTAATACATGTCAGAGAAATAAATAACATTTCGATAACACGTGGAGTTTACTACCGCGCGTTGCTACCTTTTCTACGAGCCTCTGAAAACCGCTGCATAAAAAATGAGTGAGACTCGCGCGTTAAATGGAAGTGAAGATTAACCGTTTCAATACATCGGCCAACTCATGCTACCGTGGCTGGAGAAAATGTTACGTATACACAGAACGCACCGCGCATGCGTGCAGAGTGCGCGCATGCGTGACTGAGGCAGTAGAAACGATTCTCCCTCTCTTTCGTTTCGACTGAACGGTTGAATTCGGAGAAGGGGAGGCGTTTCACTTTTCGTCTGATTCATGCCGCGATGATTAATGTCCACGGGCCGTACACGCTATGCCAGTTTTTCACATAGATTCCTTAGCACATCTTTACCTTTTATATCCAAGTCATACTTTCGTTTAGAAACGACGACATGGTTACTAATAAGAAAAAATCCTCTGGAATCTTATCGCCTATGCCATACAAATATTGTTTGCAAGTAATTTTGATATAAAAAATAATGA
The DNA here is from genome assembly GCA_029286595.1 of Bhutanitis thaidina. Taxonomy (NCBI): domain Eukaryota; kingdom Metazoa; phylum Arthropoda; class Insecta; order Lepidoptera; family Papilionidae; genus Bhutanitis; species Bhutanitis thaidina. The sequence goes on from JAGSMS010000016.1 coordinate 10,490,888, forward strand.
AGATTAAATTTTTTCATACTAATTTTCAAAAACGACTCTTACAGTAAATAAGGTATCTAAATAAATTCACATAATTATATACTGTGTTAAAATGTAAACCAACAAGATACCATTAAAAAATATTTTTTTTTTCTGCTAGGTATGCGGAACGTGGAGGACTTGGTAGCAGTCTGTTCATACTGTCAGCTTCGCATCAATCCCTACATGTTTAACTACTGTCTATCTGTTGCCATTTTGCACAGGTAATTTATAAAGATAATTATTTCTGCCGTGTGGAATTGGTGAGGAGAATCTGCCGCTCCCTTTCTTCCTCTTGGTGTGGTAAGAGGAGAGTAAGGGAAAAGCCTAGAAATCTATGGCAATCTTCGGGAGGAACTTTGGCGACGAGGCTTACCGTCTGTCGCCTATCACCCACCGAGGTGAAAAGTGGGTTGCAGAAGACGTTCCAAAGGAAAAGTCATAAACTCTGTGTATTCCTACACATGGAGGAAACGCTTGTCTCTGTTTATATCGTGCGATACAAACTGATATTATGATTGTGGGAAATAATGAAGCTTTCGAATCTTTAAAATAGGCATTGTTTATTTCCGTATCCTCATCCGTGTCTAAATGACATCCGTTACAACTTTAGACGGATTGTACATATACTGATAGAAACGCGGGACTAATACAGCAATATACAGACCTCAGAATTAATTTGTTACCCTTTGATTGGCTTCTGAGATTTTTTTTACCCAGTAGTCTATGATTGACGCTGATGTAAAAATGCAAGCTATGTCTGGTGTCTGATCGAATTGTTTTGTACTTAGGCCTGATACCAAGGGTTTAGACATTCCCACTTTTGCCGAGACATTTCCTGACAAGTTCATGGATCCGAAGGTCTTCCGACGTGCGCGTGAAGTCAGCAATGTCGTCCCTTCGGGTGTTCGGGTAAGTTAGAAAATAACCTAAGACGACATAAGGTAACTCACGTAAAATATACGTACTTATAAATAATTATAAGTAAATCCAAGCGACGTTTTTGCTATAATTATTTTGACCATTCTTTTTCTTCTTTAACAGTCTTTCTTAATTTTTGTTCGTTGCTATTAGTAAAATATAATTATATGTTCAGCAAACATGGTTTATTTAAACGTGGTAGAGCCAAGCAGCGGCTTTTGCTGCTGCTCGAATGGGCCGGCTCGTCCGGTTTGGTACCACTACCTCGCAGAATACCGGCGTGAAGTAGAGGCATCTTATGCTTCTGCGTTTCGTTCGGTGAGTGATGTATCTGGAGGCCTACTCCCCCCTCCCTTCCCCCCTTCTCATCTTCCCTACCATCTCCCAAATATCCTTAAACGCCGGCAACGCACCTGCAGCACCCTCTGGTGTTGCTGATGTACGTGGGCGATGGTAATCACTTACCATTAGGTGAACAGCTTGCTCGTTTGCCGCCTTTCTAGTAAAAAAAAATATATTATATAAATATATGTAGAGCCTAGGGGCAGGTTTTGCTGATGCTCGAATGGGCCGCCTCGACCGGGGTAGTACCACGGCTTCGCAGAATACCTGAAGCTCCTCTGGGGTTGCAGATGTAATTGGACGACGGTAAACCACTTGCCATCAGGTGAACCTTTCCAAAACAAAAGAAATATTCGTGGTTGTTAGGTCGATTTTCCTACCATATTCCATAAAAAGAGTTACTTTAATAAATTTTTATTATTTTACAGATGCCAATAACAATACCAATAAACTACACGGCATCGCCATCGGAGCCGGAACAGCGCGTCGCGTACTTCCGCGAGGACATGGGGATCAATCTTCACCACTGGCATTGGCATCTCGTGTACCCGTTCGACGCGGCCGACCGCTCCATAGTGAACAAGGACAGGAGGGGGGAGCTCTTCTATTACATGCATCAGCAAATTATCGCTAGGTACGTACTAGGGTTTGTTTTAGCACGTGCGAAGTTCGGTCAGTTTGACATTGCACTGTTTTAATTTTTATTAGCCGTTCAGCAGTTCACTGCTAAAATACGATACTATGAAAATAACTTTTTTTTAAACGTTACCTTTCTCTGTAGGAATTCTCCTGTGTCACGGAGGCCGTTTATATACATAAATTACACATGAACAAACACCTAGACCCGGAACTATTATTTGTAGTCAATACAAGTACCAGTACCAATGATCAAGGATAATTTTTGAAAATCTTATTGTGGCGAATGTGGGGTTCGAAATTTAGATGAAAACTCCAATTACTCTGTTCATGAGTTTATGAATTAATTATAGGCTATCAGAACTTGAAAATGGTTCCAAATACTGCACATCCATAAAAAAGTCTTCATCGGAAGAGGAAGACGAGGAAGACGCAATAATTAATATAAACCTTTCCTCCCGCATCTCAATTAATCGATCTGCAAATAATCGAAATGTAATAAACCTAAGTATCAAGACGTGTCATTCCTACTCACCAGTCAACGCTTGCACATGGCTCAATATTGATGATTGTGTTTGTTCTGCACATTGTTCATCAAGTATTCTTTGATAAACATTGAAAACAATATTTCTTGCTTGCGATCGAAGAGGTTTCTTCGACATTTTCACCACTTTTTAAAGGAAATTTGAAGCCAAACCAAAAACAATTCCTCGAAATTTCAGTTGACAGATGACATTTTTTTCGTTGCCATATGAAAATCGCTATTTTTTAAACTTTTTTTTTGCCATCAGATCCTATGTATGATGGTAGACCTATACTCAAGCAGTTTTTAATTTAAATCTGTTCAAACATACATATCAAGAATTTCATATATTAGTATATATTTGAAACCAGACACTAGTTACTTATAATCAAACTTACGTTTTTCCGCTCAGGTACAACGCGGAGCGTTTGTGCAACAACCTGGGAATAGTGAAACGCTTCAACAATTTCCGCGAGCCCATCGAAGAGGGCTATTTCCCCAAACTCGATTCGCAGGTCGCCAGTCGCGCCTGGCCTCCCAGGTATCAATGAATGATTGAATTAAATTATTTACATGAAGAAAATTGTACAATATTTTTTATCATAACATATTTCGTGGAGAGAAGTCAACCATGCAAATAAAAAAAAAACAATTTAGTAAAAACTATTGAAATTCTGCCGCGCGGTATCGGCGTGAGATTATCTGCCACCACCCGTGGTTGTCGTGAGAGACGACTAAGGGAAAAGCAGCTTCTGAAGTGTGAAGTGCGAGCGTGACGATTATGGTAAATACTCGTTATTGGAGAGGTCTACGTCTTGCAGTGGTCTGTTTCTAGGATCTTAAGGTAAGATAAGAAAAAAATAATTATAAAGTAATCGTTAACTTTTGACAACTGCTGTATTTTGTGCTATAAAAATGATGAGCAAATCTTTATTAAATTGAACAGTACCAGCTAAGTGTAAATCACATTTAAAATACATTTGGCTTATAATACCCCAAAATTTAGGCGGCATTACAATATATTGACGAGGCCTTTTAAATGACGGCCCGCATGATACGTAAAACAAAAAGAAATTCGAGATCTCGATTTCTAATCTATGAAATACTCGTACATGCGGGCAAATGATTTCTGCAACTGTGCCAAAATTTCAGTCGATAGTAAAACTTAGTAAGTCGATCGAGTCGCTTCCAAATCAGGAGAACCGACTTCTTTCACCTACGTGGAAGGCTCGTACCAACGTGTTTCGAAACTTTGTTATGATTGATCTGGACTTTAAGATAACGTCAGGCTTACCACTGGTCACGCTGTTTCAAAATGAGCCCTGGTGGGACTAAACTAAACGTCTATATCTCTGACCACGCCACTATCATTTTGTGCGAGATTCTTGATCTTGAAATTACTCTTAACTTCTCTTTGATCTTGAACGTTCCGAATGGGAAATTTGTAAAGGTTATTATCCCTTCTCGTGTCACCTTATTATCTTTGAAACAATTGAATTTCTGTTTTTATAGGCCATATTGGGACTTATGACACTAGAAGAGACCCTCGAATATCTACAAATATTTATAAAATCAAACTTCTCGAACTGTATTGACATTGTCAAATTAATTACAGATTCGCCGGCTCGTCCATCCGCGATTTGGACAGACCTGTCGACCAGATCAGGAGTGATGTATCCGACTTGGAGACTTGGCGGGATCGTTATATTCAAGCCATCGAGAATAATTCTGTACAACTGGTACATATTCGCTATTCTTCCTTCATCATAGTTACAGGCTTGGCAATCCATGTTACGATTACTCGAGTAGCTGTCGGTGGAAATGTCGCATCTTTATTTTGGTCCTTCGCTAAGGATCAATCTTTAATCTATGAAATACAGTGAATATTTATCATCTGGTAGAATAATGCTTCTTCGTCACCATTGTTTAATCAGAGCAAGCTACAGATACTGCCCATCTAACCCAATTAATGTAATTGGGCTTTGAAAAGTAATCCACTGCTGGACATAGATACTGTAATCATTATTGTTGGCACGTGATGCGATCGAAAGAAGCGCGCCCACTGTAACCAATGCTTTACATCACATTCGTGGTTATTTCTCAATCATTGAATTTAAGACTGGATAATCTAATTTCAGGTCACTGGTAGATTGTTGATCTTAAATACTGCTTCTCCTCCACAGCCAAACGGCAGTCAAATGCAGCTAGATGAGGCCACGGGCATCGACGTGCTCGGCAATCTCATGGAGTCGTCCGCGCTCAGCCGGAACAGCTTGTACTACGGGGACATGCACAACATGGGGCACGTCTTCATCTCCTACTCCCATGACCCCGATCATCGTAACTTGGTATGATATGACAATGCTTTGTTTTTATAAGATCAGGGGGGGAAACGAGCAAGCGGCTCACCAAGCATAAGGATATGGGAGGGATGACAGGGCCATCCCTGGGTTGGGGGATAGGGGAGTGGGCCTCCGGATACCTCACTCATTGAACGAAACGCTGAAGGCCCTACTTCATGCCAGTATTCTGCGAGGCCTTGGTAGTATCCCGGTCGAGCCGGCTAATTTGAGCAACAGCAGAAGCCGACGCTTGGCTCTACCACAAAACTTCATCGCTCATCTGGCCGACCACTAAACTGTTATTGGAAGTAATCAAATTGTACCAGGAGGGAAGAAATCACAGAGAGACTTTGGTATACGGTGATATATTAATTTGTTCACAGGAACAATTCGGTGTGATGGGTGATTCAGCAACGGCGATGCGCGATCCCGTATTCTACCGCTGGCACTCCTACATTGACGATATCTTCAACTTATATAAGAGCAAGCTGCCGCCTTATGGAGACGACGGGGTAATATAGAAGTTCAATTTTCGAACGTCATTATTGATTCGGAGCCTTATTCCATTTAAAGGTTTTGTCTTTCTACTACTGTATTGAATTGAACATTGACATATTGTCTCACAGTTAAAAGTGGGAGTTGGGTAGACATAGTTATCACTTCCAAAAGGTACAATCAGCCAGTAACCAATAACAAATAAGGGATACCTAAATATCTATACCACATTGGTGTTCCTTTAAGGCGTACGTACTCGTAAGTACATAAACACCATAGCCAAAGCTCCTGGTGCCCTGTGAATCAAAAAGCAATAAAGCAATCCCGGCAATTCTTTTCCTCTGAAAGGCGAAAAGCGGATTGCAGAAGCCCGTTTGGCTGGGCAGAGTCGTGCCAAATGGAAGAAATATACATGAATATATAGGTCACTTATAATCACATATATTCTGTGACGAACGTTACAAATATTCCCCGTTTTCTTATTTGCTATTAACATACAGAGCCATACAGAAATATAGAAAAATCAGCATCGTTATTATTAAAAATCGTAATCTTTATTCTTTGACATAGAAACATAAATATCACTTGTCAAAAGTCATTATTTTTCTTAATCTACCACCGTTTCGTAATGAGGTTCCTCCGATGAAGAAGAAACAGGCAGCTCCGTAGGTATCCCTTTATTTTTATTCTTTTATTTTTTTTAAAATACAGTATTACATTTTGACAACATAACTTTTAGAAACAGCTTGGGAGCGATCATCTCATTCCCAGGGGTTTACAATTATCCATGTATTCCTTTATATTATAATAACCCCTTTTTATAAAGTCTTATGCATCATAAGTCTTAATGATCATAATAATACTTTTAATGCATCTGCTTAACATCATTATTCATAGGCATGACAATGCCACCTTTGATGATGGAAATAAACTTTTCATTGGGTTAGGTTTTATCATTGGTTTAGGATAACTACGAACTAACATTTCACATGATGTCAAGTGGCTACTGAAGCCATAACGAGTTCAAGCATCTTCGATCGAAGTACTGCCTGCTGTACTGCCCTCAGTACTTTTCAAACTTGGAACTCAACACTTGGTGTCTCCGCTGCTGATTGACGGTGGAAATAGGTAAAAGAGTAGTCCCAGGAGACTCATAGACAGAGAAGGAGCATACCGCTTAGAAACATACATACATGTTTTATAAATACCTATTATACATTATATATGTACCTATTATACATTATATATGTATAATAGGTATTTATAAAACATGTATGTATTTCTATGATATGTGTATATTAGTTTTTATGTAATTTTTTATTTGTATATCAATTGCTTTTATGCAACTTCCAAATTAATTTATAACAATCCTGTCCATCCAAAGGTTGTCTGGAAGAGATCGCTTTTAGCGATAAGACCGCCCATTGTTCCACCTCTCATGTCTAATTACTTTTTTGTACTATTATAATATTTTCCTGTTTTGGTGTGCAATAAAGCGTATTCTATCTCTGCTCTGCACTTTATTCCTCGGTAACAAAAGAAGGTTGATTTTCCAGCTGGACTTCCCCGGTATTCGTGTGTCGTCTGTCAGCATTGAGGGCCCCGGCGGTGCGAACACGTTCGCGACCCAGTGGGAGCAGAGCACGGTAGAGCTGAGCCGCGGCATGGACTTCACACCGCGCGGAAGCGTGTTGGCGCGTTTCACGCATTTGCAGCACGAAGAGTTCACTTATGTGTAAGAAAACAATTCGAAATATTTTTTTTTTATGGAAGAGACGGCAAACGAGCAAGCGGTTCACCTGATGGTAAGTGATTACCGTCGCCCACATACATCTGCAACATCATAGATGCTGCAGGTACGTTGCCGGTCTTTAAGGATATTTGGGAGATGGGAGGGAAGAGGAGGGGGGAATAGGGAGGGGGGTGTGGGCCTCCGGTTACCTCACTCACCGAACGAAACGCAGAAGCACAAGATGCCTCTACTTCACTCCGGTATTCTGCAAGGCCGCGGTACCAATCCGGTCGAGCCGGCCCATTCGAGCAGCAGCTAAAGCCGCCGCTTGGCTCTACCACGCTTAAAGAGATATTCTGGCAATATCAAGTATATAAGGGTATAGTAAGGTATATAAGGTGATCTGCCTCCGACTCCGAGGGCATGTACCGATGAGTTTTGCGAATTTTATGTACGATTTGTATCGTTGGCCCGGGCACAGAGATGGCAACTGGCTCACCACCGATCACGTTGTCAAATCACCAATAGCTTAATAATGGGTTAGGGCGAGGAGTGCGAAACATGACGTCGTATGTTCGAGACCGTCATTCGACTTATTTATTTATATTTATTTGTTGATCATATGTGATACTTGTATAGATGTTAACATTTTGTTTATGTCCTATATGATCTACCACTTATTGGCATAAAAATTTTACAATATGATATAATTTCAAGACAAAGCTATATAAGGTATATTACATTATTACACATTATTACATTGTTGATCAGATGTAAAATCAAAATTTATAACAACTATCAAAGTAAAATAAAATAATAACAATAATAACAATATAAATAAATGAACATGTCTAATTTCAAAATCAGTTAAAAAAAAATAATTTAAATGTCCAATAAAAAAATTAAGTTATTGTATCTATGTAATTAGTCAATTTTTATCGCAAATAAATTCCTGTATTGTGTAAACTTTTTCAACCATTATTAATTTAAGATTTTTTTTAAATCTTCTATTTTGTTGTTTTTGATATTGTTAGGTAAGGTTAGACTGTTGTCGTGAACCACTCCAGATACAAGCCGAAATGCCTAACAGGAATATTAGTGATGTTACTTAAATATCATTGTTATTATACTTTTTTAAAAAAAAAAAATATAATACTAGACCTCTGACGATCCCAGTGTTGGCTATACGATTTCAATATTGCTAGAGAATTGACAGACAATGCTGCCTTGTTATTTGTCTTTAGCTACTGCTGAATAGGCATTTCCATGAAATATCCATCAAAAAGTCGCATACCATGAAGATTTGCATATATTCACTAAGCCGAGAACCCGGCTTCCCATCACTGTGACTCGAATTCGGAATTCTTTTTTATTTATCAGGCTGTATAAGACCACTGCTGAACGTAGGTCTTTCCATGAAAATGCCAACAAAATCTGTCATAGCATGCCTAGAAGATTTGTCGGATTGTGCGCCACGCCGGTACCCCTCGCACTAGAGATGCTATGGTACTTGGGTTCGGTATATTCAAATGAATTTTCCGCTATCAGCCATCTGAGCCACGTTCGTTACAGCAGGGCACACCGTGTGAAGAAAAATGTACCTCACATATACTACATTACTCTTTAAAATTTACTTTTTTAAAGGTTTCTGTTCCGTTTTGTTCCAGCATCGAAGTGAACAACACCAGCGGGCAGGCCGCAACGGGCACGGTTCGCATATTCCTGGCGCCGACCGTCGGCGAGAACGGCAGCCCGCTGTCCTTCGAGGACCAGAGGAGGCTTATGATCGAATTGGACAAGTTTACACAACCGCGTACGTACAATTTGTATTTCTATATAAAGCAACAGCCTGTAAGTGCCCAACGCTGGGCAAAGGCCTCCTTCTCAAATGTTAGTAATCAGAGAGGGCTTAGGAGCCGGGAAGGACCAGTGCGTGTTGGCGGGCTTCACATATCCTCGAAATATTATTATTTCTCAGATATGCAGGTTTCCTCACGATGTTTTCCTTTACCGTTGAGCACGTGGTAAATACAGCACTTAAAATTGTTATTAGCAATTTTAGTGGTGCCGGCAGCGGGGATCGAACCCAGGTCACTCACGCTCTATGACACTAAAGTGAGCGCCCTGACCACTAGGCTACCATGGCTCAGTATAAATAAAGGCAATCACTACCGTATGTGTTGTATATACCGTGTATGTTGGTGATTAGAAGAGCTACATTCATCAATATTAGTTTTCTTATTAGGATATTCATATGTACGTATGTATATGTTCACGCCTTGTTCCCAAAGGTGTAGGCAGAGACTCCTTCCACTTGCTACGGTCCTGACATACGTCTTTCGCTTCTTCCACTTTCATCAATCTTCGCATGCATGCTCGTTGATTTAGAGTACTCTTGATCTGGCCTTTTTTCACAACGTCTCCGATTTGATCGTGAAATGTTCGTCTAGGTCTTCCTCTTCCGACTCTACCGTTTACACTAGGATATTTATATAATATTAATAAGCTCTAATAAAGCTAATTCCGTGTGGCTGTCGGAATTCCGTGTGGCTATCGGAAGTAAAGAATAGCGCCAACTCTGTCTGACCATGGGTGTCGTAAAAGGCGACTAATGGTAAAAATTTATATTAGGAGATGGGCAGCAGTATCTTCCTGCACTAGAACAAAAAAAAAACTGCGGTTGCCAACCCGCTTGCCAGGCGTGGCAACTAAGGCAACCCCCCCCCCCCCCTTTGATGAGAGGTAGAAAAATCTTTGGAGGCCTATGTTCAGCAGTGGACTTCTGATAGGCTGAAATGATGAATAAGCTCTCACAACCGTATACCCAATACCGAAACGATTGTGCAGTTGGTCCATACCTGGATAACAGCCAGGCAGAGAAGGAGCCTATCGCCTAATCAATGTTTATTTCTATCGACCAGTGAACGCCGGCTCGAACACAATTCGCCGCCGCAGCGTGGACTCGTCGGTGACGATCCCGTACGAGCGCACGTTCCGCGGGCAGGCGGCGCGGCCCGGCACCGCCGGCAGCGCGCAGGCCGCCGAGTTCGACTTCTGCGGCTGCGGCTGGCCCCACCACATGCTCGTGCCCAAGGGGACGCCCGCCGGCTACAACGTGGTGCTGTTCGCCATGGTCACCAACTGGGACGCGGACAAGGTTCGTTATTGCTCACGGTTTTCACGGTTCTAAGATGTTTCGGGATGTAAGGGGAAATTTACGTATGCAAACGAGGCCCCGGCGACCGTATGTTAGCGGATAATCTGGGGCGACATCTATTTCACCACATGAGAAGCTCAAGAATGGCAGACATTCATTCAGGAAAATTATTTCTCATGATGGCGTTACTACGCGTAGAATCACACTATGGAAGATTCGTCGGGTCATTACATAAATACAAAATGGATTCCCAGCAGGAGGAGACGTCCTCCCCAGGTCACGAACACCTGACCTGACGGGGACGAGCTACCCTTTTCGTTCGCACTTTCTCTGCGAAATTTGTCGTAGACTGGTATTTTTATGGAATATCGAGACGAGATGGGCAATGGATACTCTACGTCGTTACTGGACGACTCAAAATAAATCTTAGTCAATATTTGCATGTCATTATTAACAATCATTAACACACCGGGCATTGTTATGCCATATTGTTTGCCCAAAATGCTTCATCTGAATTATCTTCCCTTACACCAGATCGACCAAGACCTCGTTGGCGCTTGCAATGACGCGGCTTCATACTGCGGCATTCGCAATCGCCTCTACCCGGACAGACGCCCCATGGGCTTCCCCTTCGACCGTCCCTCGAGGCCCGAGGTCGCCACACTCTTTGATTTCTTAAAACCCAACATGGCTGTCAGGGATTGCTCCATCCGCTTCACCGACGCCACCAGGCTGCGCGCACAGCAGGGTTAGGAAATTGATTGTCGTCTTCATATTACACGTAGGGAAGGGAGCTAAGATACCAAGATGAATATTTCATTATTTATTTATTTTTTTATTTATTGGCGGACTTAAGGCCTAGAGGCATTCTCTCCCACTCAACCATTAGGCTAAGCAGAGATAAACACGTAATAGAGGCGATACAGCTAACAGAATAAAACAAGTAAAAGGATATAAATATCAAAATATATACTTACACAGATAGGTAAATACATACATACATACATACAACATATATAGCTCTGTCTATGACAAAATTACTATCAATTAGATATTCTATTTGATTACAACTATTTTTGGACAATGAAACTTATATTCGATTACTTTGTATGTTCGTTAACTATATAGTTCGTTTGCAATTTTATATGAAACGAATGTATATTTAACTACTATGATTATGATTTTACTTGTAACTCGATATGGTGTATATTTAATATTTTATATTATATATATATATATATTTCTTGGCTCTTTTCTCTACAATGATGTACAACAAAAAAGTGATGTAACAAAAAAATTATTAAGTAGGTACCTGAAGTAAAAATTATCCAGAAATGGAAGCATTCAAGATGATTTCTTGAATATTTAATTTCTATAAATATTTTTTTTATAAAAAATCTCAATGAAAAAAATCAATAGTTTGGTATAGATATACTGTAGATCAGCAGGAACTGTAAGGCCATCCGGTAGTGTTAAAGAGTGTGGATGCCGGGATTAATATACATCAGTAGACATTCATGCTATTATAAGAAAACCATATTATTGCACAAAATAAACTCAACTGACAGCTCTATTAAAGAAATAAATAAAATATTGATAAAAATATTGCTGAAATGAGATGTAAATTGATATATATTTCTGTACTAAGAGAAAATTTATAATTAAACAAAAAACATTTCGGAAAACCTAGATTGACATAGATTTTTTTTTAATATGTAATTGAAATTTTGGTTTTATATTTTACTGGTTTAAGTACCCATGCTTTGATAGAGTTATGCATTTTATACGGCCAAGATCACTTTAAGAGAATAAAAACGTAATTTTAAAAATCGAATAATGTCCCACATATTCCAGACACAAGCGGAACTTATAATCCATTAAGGGATATATCTAAAAGAGCCTCACTAACAGTACGCGCACAAGATGAACGTACTTTCCAAATTTTCGGTCTTCGGTCTCTGATCTAAAGATTTTGTAGTGGTTCTTATATATAGCTGTAAAATGTAGATGAAATATATAATTTACAAAATGTTGATTATGTATCCAAAAGACGACCTGGCAATGTTATCGGACTTTGGCAATTTTAATGAAATTTTATTTGTAGGTTAATTTTAGATGTACGGGTCAAATTTAGCGTAACTCTGTAAATATTGTGTATTATATTGCTGGTTATTTTTGTTGTGATATTTGTAAGACTTAATAAACCTTGCCTTTTACATATGTTGTTTTCTTGCTTTCTACTTCTTTGCCGGCACCACTAAAATTGTTAATAGCAATTTTAAGTGCTGTATTTACCACGTGCTCGGCGGTGAAGGAAAACATCATGAGGAAACCTGCATTTCGGAGAAATAATTAAAAAAAAATATTTAGTGGCTATGTGAAGCCCACCACAAGGGCTGCGTCGCGGGCCCTTCCCGGCTCCAAAACCCTCTCAGAAGGAGGCCTTCGCCCAGTAGTGGGCATTTACAGGCTGCTACTTTACTACTTTACTAGCTTTCAGATCGACTGTTGAACATAAGTCCAAGCCAATATGTGGTTATGTCTTAAACGCCACGTTGGAACAGACCCGAAGACCGATGAAAAAGATTTGTGTGTGTATTGGATACACTTCGGCTGGTATTCAGACCTGAACTGCAAGACGTAAACTTTCACTCTTTGACTTTGTGAAATCAACTGTCGCCAGCGGTGTTTCCGAGCAGTTATGACTTAGGGACCTTCAAGAAAAGAGCCTATTCCTTACTTAAAGGCCGGCAGCGTATCTGTAGCTCCTCTGGTGTTGCGGATGTTTGTGAGCCGCTTGTACATTTGCCGCCTTGCCAATAAAAAAAAAAACTAGAACGAAGCCAACCTTTTGTACTTAACATTTCACTTCTCTCAAACTATAGTTTTAGTTTATTTAGTCCTCCTGGCTGATTTCGACCAAGGACAAACAAACAAGACAATTTTCAAACATGACAGGAATTAGTTTAATGCCCAGGAGATTAAAAGTGTAAGCAAAAGCACAGGCGGCGCTCACACCTTACCTTCTTCTACCCTTTACCTTCACGTACCCGATGCGTCGTGCGATAGTCATTATAACAAGATCGAAAACAATTTTTTTTATTGTTATTGATGGATTGGGGTGAAAAACTAGCAAACGCAACCTAACGGTGAGTGATTACCGTCCTCATTGGACATCATAAGCAATTTTAATCAAAGAATGTTACAGATGCTCAGGACTGAGATAGAATGACTTACAGTTCGTAGTTGTACTGCTGTTTGACGGCAGAAATGGTTACGTGGGTGGTGCCTACCCGGATAATCAAGTAACAAACAATTCTAAGTTGGATAATTATTGTCCCCGTCTTGGGTTTGAATTCAGCCTCCGTCTCATCTACAATCACGTACGGTAACCACTAAGCTCCTCGGTCGTCACCGTTGGTGGCATAGACGAGAAACGAACGCGGTGTAGTTGCGTTTAGTTCATGGTGGTAATGGTGAGACCATAAACTACTTTACGAGTTACTTAACGTTACTTCTTATCTAGACATATTTATCAGAATGCGGATACTAAAAGATGGAGGTTTCCAATTAAGTTAAAACACAAAAAAACCTAGGAATTAATTTATTTTTTAAATAGGTTACGACGTACACATTACATATTATAACAAAACATTAATATAACTTATGTTTTTCTAATGTTTGGACAATTCTTTTTTACACTGTAGAATTCGTTTTGTTATCTGTGACTTCATTATTATTTACTTGCGGATTTTTTACTGCAACTGGCATCCAATAATATCCACCCGTGTCTCTATCCTGGTTATAAACGTTCAGTATCTGTGAATATGAGTTACCTCTAAGGTTTGGGTTGGGTACTACGTAATATCTCTGACCGGTGTTCGGGTTCATTACCACAGGAGGGGCTCCTAAAATGGGATATGGAGGCACTAGAAACATGTTAGATGGTTTCCCTCCTGTTGTGTTAAAACCTTGGACGCCTACTGCATTGGGATAGGTCAACGGTGGTGAGATACCGGGACCACCGTTTACGGGTACAACAACAAAACTTGGTTGTAGTGGTGTTTCTGTAGGTTTAGAATCTGGTTGCCGTGCACTGATTGTAGTTGCAGTAGATGTTTCGGTTGTGGGCTGTGTAGTTGTCGATGTCGTCACGAACGGACAAGTTATCGGGGCTGCAGTTGTGGTTGTATAACACGGGCTGGTCGGCGTAATGGCTCCCGATATACAACACGTTATGGCTGGAAGTGGCGTGGATATGTTACTATAAGCACCATGCAGCAGCGCCAAGCATAGTGTGATGATCTGAAAGTTAAAGAATAAAATAAAATTATGACTGATGCATTTTACTGTCTAAATTTGTATCAATGATAATACTGTACAATTAGATGAATTTTTTACCTGTGCAGTTGATGCCATGTTTCGAACTTGATCTATAGTTACATGAGCGAACGCTTTGTCTTATATACATTCATACGATAATATACTTATCATCTTAATTACTTGTTCAAAACCTCAAAGTAACTTTTTGTTTACAAAACCGTTATTTCTAACTTTTAGACCAATATAGACGTTATTACAATTTGTTGCAGACGATAACTTAAATTAATTATGACCATAAGTTCTGTTACACATTCAAATTTATATATTTTTTAAAAGAAACACCGTCGGGGATTTAGCCACTGCTAGCTCTAAAGATTTATCTTGAGATACTGTATGTCGGAGTAACGTTTTGAGCCGGTCATGTTCTCAGGATGATGATCACGTTGAAATTTCCAACAAGTCACGAGTATAGAGTATAGAGTATATACTCTGTAATTTTGTTTGAGTGAAATATATTGATTATTTAATATATACATTTGAATAAGACAAGAAGAAAAATGGATTTTTTTATATTGTAACATTATTTATGGCCAAACTAGTTATAATTAATTAGATACTTGGTAATTATTTTTTAATTATGTGGCTTGTTACATTACTGATTTATCACCGATTTTTTAACCGTTATGTTAGTTTTAATTGGGTTTGCATTTACGAAGATTTTTTAGAGCATTCAATCATGTTTTAAAATGAAATGGAGGTAATTCAAGAATTTCTTCAACGGCATATTTTTGTTCAGTGCTGAAAACGTGCTTCTCCACACGTCATTGGCTTGTATTTCTTGAAAGGTTTGCCTTTATTCACCACGCTGAACAGCCAGTTTATATATATGCTACGGCTTTTACCAGCTATGTTACAAAAATATTTCACAAAAATAGTCATTGTCAAGTTATTTCTCGATAAAATCATACTGTGTTATTTTTCACTACCCAAGATATGGGTTCGTTTATTGGAGACCACGTATTTGAATTCTGAAACCATGTTAGAAAATAACGTGGTATGATTACACCGAGAAATTTTGCGGCATAACATTAACATGGTCCCTTTGACATCTTTAAGGCCAAAGTGAACAGACACCTTCTAGGCAAACGTGTATCATCCTAGGCCTCATCTTCGCCTTCCATCAAGCAAGATTGAGGTCCAACGTAAGCCTATTTATTCGTAAAAAAAAAATGGTCCTAGGTCGAATGATTGAACCGGAGAAACATTCACTTGTAACGAGGCATTTCATCTAAGACGCCTGGGATAACAACTCATTTACATTTCAACAATTCAGGCTGGACTGAAATGTAAGAACACAGACGGTTTCCTCAATCTTGCATAAACATGTTACAGGTGGGCTAGTGGCCCCGCAATAAATACCTACTTCATTATCACACAGAACTTCAAAAAAGCCGTCGTGTCCGATAGATGCTTATGCTATGAAGAGCGTTTGGATTTATTATCCTACACCTTAATTACCGATGAATCTTGGATGTAAAACTGCGACCCGTTAAAGGGGCTTATTCTGGTAAGAGTTGTATCGGTATTTACTAACCGCAATACCGGTTTTACGATACTTACTGTATTTTATTACAAAAAAGTCTACCTTTACTTAACCCATTTCTCATTTGTGTACCGAAATGTAAGTGCGAGGCGTGGAACGGACTATATGGGTCAAGGGGGACAGTGGTGGTTTGCTGTGTACGAAATTTTCCTGTCAAGGTCGAACTTCGGTATCATCAACAAAAACGGTATGACGTCATACCGGAATTTAATAGTATCTTAATTTTATGTTTGTTTAGTCACTGATACCCACGAAGGTCATACAGCCATTATTGAATATATATCTACTGTCTACTGCTAAAAATATGCCATTCCAACCCGCACTGGGGCAGCGTGGCGGGCCATTCCCGGCTTCTAAACCCTATCTGATACTCGTATTAGAGGAGGCCTTTGCTCAGCAGTGGGTTGCTACTTTTTTTTTGCATAGTAAGGAAGCCATGTATAGAAGATTTGATCACATTCACCAAGCTGGGCAGACGGGCTGGTGAGCGCAGTGCTCATATTTGAGATACTCACTCTCTTCTCTTAGTCTGTTCATCATTTAGACGTGGCATATTCGGATGGATGTTTACTCATCAAACCAAACTCAATAGCCAAATGGGTTAGGGTGCGGACTACGAAACATGACGTCGTAAGTTCGAGCCTGCCATTTGACTATTGTCGAGAGCCACACTAGATACAAGCTGTAAGCTTAGTTGGAGGGTTAACAGGATAGTAATGTTACTTAAAAAATGGCATTCTATAAAAAAAAGACTGGCCTCCGGAGCCAGAAATTTGAAACAAATAATGATTTCTTGTATTTACGCGAACACTATTATCACACTAACACATTTGAAATGAAAATTCAATTCGGAAACGGAAACATCGGGATTATGTTAAATTTTTAACAACAATTAGTAACAATAAACAACAAAAATTAATTCGTTGTAAATTAAACTATTTTAAATTTGGAATGTTCCATTTGGAATGAATTTTGAATACGGGTAAATGCTCTAGGTAATTCAGATACTTGTAAATGAATGAATTAATGAAAATTCTTTATTAATCGACCTAAGAAAGATAATTACGTTTCTCGAATGTCAAATCTTTTGAAATATTTTTCTTTACAAAATATCACCTTTTCGTAATAAGGTTTCTCTGACGAAAACGATATTTTTCAGGGAACATTACACAAACCTTTCGTACGATTACGATGTTTATCTTCACAGGGCAGAAAGTGGCATTATTACTGGTAATTACAATTATCAATTCTAGAGGGGTCGGTATCGGTGGCTTCTTCAGCTCTACAGGAGTATACCACCTGCTTACCAATCTATCATTTCGGGTATACCTGTAATAAAATACGGTAATCTGTTCATTCGTACGCCAAGAACCTCATTGTTGATCGTGAAAAGTAAGAAAGAAAAGTTACACAGACAAACTTAATTATTTTATTTATTTAAATTACTTTAACATAAAACATCACTCAAAATTGAAATACTCAATTTAAAATAGCTATTATCCATATAATTCTGTCCGACAACTCTTGTCTGTTAACTTTTGATAACAAAAGTTTAACTCCAACAATTGCCTAACCTATACGTTTTATTCGTTATCACTTCCTTCCGTCACATTTTCAGAGTATTCTTTATGCTCAAAGTTTACTAAAGAAGATTCTTCCTCATTTGTTTCATCACTAGGCCTTCTTTAGATAATGATAATGCAATCTGGTCTATTATTATTTCTGATACGTCATCTTTAGTTTCATCCTTTACATCAAAAACTCATTGAACTCATCTGAATTATTTTTATCGCGTTCACGTGAGTCACGTTTTTCTGCCTGTTTGGATTTGGTGTCTAATAAATCATCAAAAAAGTCATTTAATTCACCAGAATTACTTTTATTGTGAGACATATTACCAAAAAAATCATTTAATTCTCCAGAAGAATTTTTAATGTGTGGTACATTATCAAAAAAGTCATTTAATTCACCAGAATAAGTTTTATTGCGTTCTTGTGAATCACGGTTTTTCTCCTGTTTGGATTTGATGTCTGATTCATCGTCAAAAAAGTCATTTAGTTCACCAGAATTACTTTTATTTCGTGACACGTTAGCAAAAAAGTCATTTAATTCACCAGAATAAGTTTGATTGCGTTCTTGTGAGACACGGTTTTCATCATCTTTGGAGTTGATGTCTGATTCATTATCAAAAAAGTCATTTAGTTCACCAGAATTACTTTTATTACGTGACACGTTAGCAAAAAAGTCATTTAATTCACCAGAATAACTTTGATTGCGTTCTTGTGAGTCACTGTTTTCCTCTTGTTTGAATTCATTCACGGTATAAGTTTTGTTAGATTCGGTTATATCCCAGTCTCCTCTATCATTTCTTGGGTCGGTATTATCTATAAAATCGTCGTCGGGAGGTACCCAATACTTAGAAGTTATTAATGGGCTAAAATTAAAGTAGTCATATATGTTATAACTCTTTTCATCTGATTTCTCTTTACGATACATTTTGTTTTCTCCAGCGTATCTGCTCGCTTTGCCCGCATCATCGTGTTTAATTTTAAACCAGTAATCTGTGCGCGATCCTCCTTTATGATCTCTGTAGATAACTATATTGTAAACTGGTGACAATGCACCTAATGTCAATAGCGTCTGTAAAGATATAATTAGTTAATTAAAAAAAATAAGTTTTTCCAACAGCAGGGAGATATAACGTTACGTATAGTTTAAAGCAATAGTCAAGAAGTTTTTTTATAGGAGGGGGCAAACGAGCGTGCGGCGCACCTGATGGTAAGTGATCACCGACACCAACGAACATCCACAACACCAGAGAAGCTACAGATGCTATGAATGTCAACCATCTAGGTGGTATTGGTGGAACTTTGAGTTCTGTCGCGATGTACGATGTTGAAACTAAGCGGCTGGGATCATTTCAAACAGTTCCTCAGAACATTCCACGTGGTAAATTTTGTAAAAAATGCTAAGAGAAGCAACATCTCTTCGCAAGGGCAAAAAATCAGAGAGAGCTTGGTCTCCGAGAATTCAAGCCGCTCGACGTTAGATGCGGTCAAATGGAAGGAGTTGGTACTAGGGTGCCCCGAACTAGCGTCTTATAAAATTGCAATCGTAGGACCGGCATGAAATACTGTCCCGCTCTGCGGAGCACACCAAACTTTTTAGGGGGCTAATTTGGTCATTACCTCCAAGTGACCACGGAACTGAACGTCGCTCGATATGTCTGTCCCAGGGATTCTGATACTGGCTGAGGCGATAAGGGGAATGTTCTCGAAAAGAGGAGAAACGACAAAGGGATTCTTTTTAGCGGTAAACGCGCAAACCTGTGTCTTTTCGGGGTTGAATAGGACCAAATGACTGGCTCTTTATACCTTTCAAACCGGAACACCATAGTAGTTGCGCTGCTTCTTGGCAGCAAAAATGGGTAAGAGTGTGTTCTAGTGTTATCTAGACGCAGGAATGCAATCGACATGCTTTAATTTCCGTGTTATGAAGTAGAAGATGAAATGTCTACTCGTATGAAATTATAATTCGACTTGTAATTATTACAAATGTAATTGTACTGGCTCTACCTTTCAAATCGGAATACAAAAATATACGTACTACTTACGGCAACAAAGGGTTTGATCGATTTTCGTACGCGGATACCAAGTTTTAAAAATAATTACTATTAAAATTTAGATTCTTTTTTTTGTAAATAATGCTAACATTAAAAAAAAATTCGACAAATTTTTATTTTAAATGACAGTCAACTTAATTAAACATTTGTTTAAGGTCTCGTGAAAATATCAAAAAAATAATTAACTATTCAGACGTATTTATTTACTGTAACTAAAAAAAGCAAAATGGTTTGGAAAGTTATCTAGAAATTACACTGAAGTATAAGTAGGACGAAATCGTAAGTTTTTAAGTTAGTTAAGTTAAGACACTTTTTCTTCTCACCAATATTGTTAATTCTCTTCTCATTTTCACAGACGTTTCTTTCCAACTAGAGATTGATTCTATACTACTAGTGAATGATAAATGTGTACGGGTAAATATTAAACCTTTAAATAGCTTTACGTGCAGACTATCTGATATCACTCGATAATCCTGAAATTAACCAATCACTGCCTCCAATATTTTAGTTACCGACTTTTTCTTTTACCTCCGACTCCTATTACGCATTAGAAACTGTGCGTATTGAAACCGTACGACTTTAATAGAGTAATTGAACTGTTTAATGTAAACGGTCGGAACAATGTGAAGCATCCTGGAAATAGAGAGTTATTTAAAACTATATTTTTCCGGCGGCTTCGCGCGCGTTCAATTCGGTTAGCGATATAAGTTTGGTTCAGACTTCTATTTTTATTAGACCTTCAGAATTACAATACGTATAATATAGATAAAAAAAATCTAGACGGGCCCGGCTGCCAAGCGTGGTATTTACGTTAAATATTTAATAGTGGACAGTAGTCCAATACTACATATAAATAATATTAAAGAGGATAAAGATATTCTAAGAATTCAAATTAATCAAAAAACGATGAAAATTACTATCATATCGAGTTCCATCTCTCAGAGTAAATAAGTTTTTAAGTAATCTAAAACCATTCCGTGTTTATACTGGCTGGGAATCATATAATTGAGTGTCGCAGAAGTTAATAAATGATTTTTATTTTTTTTATTCATATTTATACGGTTGTCTTTGTATGATGTCCTGGGCGATTTCGATCATGGCGATAAATTCCCAATACTATTCAGTGAGTTCCCTAGACAGTTACCAGACAGCACCATATCTTGAGCAGTTGACAACAACATAGTTCTACGTGCTACCTATAGTTTTATATTTACCGAGTCTTTCACAAGGGATACTGACAGATGGCGGGATAACCATCACGAAAATTACCAGACCAAAATAAAGCAGACCGATGGCGGGCAGCAGCGTCTAAAGTGAGAGGTGTCTGGTAAAGCGATCACCAATTTGCTTGCCGAGCGTGGCGATTATGGTAAATCCTCAATATGGGAGAGGCCTATGCCCTGCAGTGGACAATTTACAGGCTGGTAAAAATCAGTAAGATAAAATCGGCCTTCAGTAAGATAAAATCATGCAAAGTACTTTTTTAACTTCGTATTCGCCATGACGTGGTGAGAGTATGTCTGTGTATTATTTTATTCGTTTTTTTTAGAGAGGAATGACTATCCGACAAAGTTCAGCAGGTCGTTCTGGTGATATCCGATCTCGGGTTTACCCGATCTCTTCAAATCGAGCTGCCAAACGTCGAATTGTTTGAGGAGTACTGAGTGAGAAGGCGTTCCACGCTGCTCCAGTGCGGATTGGCGGGTTTCACATGTGTGAGAAAGAATATTTGGCAGACGTGAAGGTTTCCCTCACGATGTTTTCCTTCACCGCCGAGCACATGGTACAGCTAATACAATGTAGCACTTAAAATTGCTATTAACAACTTTAGTGGTGCCTGCACCGGGGATTAAACCCAGGTCACTTACGCTCTATGAAACTAAAGTGTGCGCCATGACCACTAGGCTAGTATGTGTATAAATGTACTTTTCACTGATATAGTGATCCTTGTATTGCTGTGTTCCTAGTTCTATAAGTTCGTAGTATAGAGCAGTATACTACAAACTAATAGAACTACTCTATATAGAGTAAGATTCTCTTTCATTTTGTTTCATCATATCAATACTAGTATGGGCGAAAATAAAATAATTATGCAATATATAGTATTTAGAGATAGTGTGATATACTTATTATAACAACCATAGAATAATAAGACCACATTTCAATAATTAATGGCTGCCAGAATGAACAGCTGATTTAAAAAGTGGTTTACAGAAACGAACATTTAAAATGAAGTAGGCATGTGAGTTTGCTCGTTGATTATAGATAATTAAAATTGTTGTGGTTGATCGATGTAGCTATCATAGATAATATTAATAACGTTAACAGTGAATTAACGCTATAGGGCTCATTATATACTACCTTCATCATAAATGATTAATTTTTGTAAATAAAAAGTAGTAATTGTAATGTAATAAGACTTACAAAAATTATCTATTGATATTCAGTACGCGAACGTCGCAATACTGCGTGTAGTGTAGTGCGTGAAACTTCGGTTCGATTCTCAATAAAAACCAATGTTACAAGCACAATACAAATATTTACATGTATAAATGCTGTATTTATCCTATTCATCCAAGGAAGTTCTTTGAACTGAGGTCGGTGCAAACAATTTTAATTTAAAGAGGTAGAGTTGCCAATTGAATGCATTTTAAAGTCGAGAACAAAACTACCCAGTGCACTTCGTTACTTGTTATAATATATATACAAATACAACAATAACATCCTTTATTATAAACGCTGGCAAATTCCGATTCGTCTGTGTGCGTGCGCGTGTGAAGTCCGGTGTGGTACGTGTAACGCTTCTTTTAATATACAGCTGCGGTACTATAAGTAATTGGAGATTTGGAAAAGATCCTCTGTAAGGAGTTTACGGGGTGTACCAAGCATAACCTTTATGTTAGCTCTTTGAGCTCTTTCTACCTCAATCGTGTACGAAGTGGCTGCTCCTCTCCACGGTGATATAAGGTTTGATTTGTTATGGATTTTGATTTTTGTTATTTTGACTCAAGTGTGCTAATAGTCCACTTAGCCTAAAAACCATAGGCCTAAGACATTATAGCCAAAATTAGATTATACTTTGTTGCCTTCGTTTACAAATTTCTAGGGCAAATTGAGATATTCCAATTTTGTTCTCCAATAACCCGCACGCGGTGCACTCTGCTGACTGAGGAACGGGGCTCTGGCGACCGACTGATGGAGGAAACTATGTCCGGCTATGCTGAGTCCAAATCTCACTGACTAATGATGGGGCGTAGCATCTGTATTTCGATACTGCATTTGACAACTCGCCTGCCTAGCAACAGGTAGCTTTTACGTTTTTCAAGGCTTTTCCCTTAGTCGCCTAGAAGAGAAGGGGCGGCAGATTCTTACGTCGATACAACACGGCTCTACCACGGCATCAAATGAGATTTTAATAGGAATTTTAATAGGTATCTCACAATATGTGGTCCATATATAACATAAATTGTTATTATTTTCTTTATTCTCTTTTTCGAGATCTTTTTTCCGCCACATGTGATTCCATTCTCCTGCTTTCTAAAGCCGCAGCCACACTTATTTTTTTTATTTAAACATTTAAAGACTTATTAAGTTTTATAAATTACACCACTATAAGTTAAGCGTACAAATATAAATCGAGATTAACTAAAGAAAAGCGGCATCTTTTAAAATGATTTATTAAAATTAAAGCGACGGAGAGAGAAATAAAAGAAAAAGAGAGGGCTAGTGGAAATAAGGCTTTAATTATTAAATTTCTTAAGTTGATATTAAAGTTCATTCATATTGAAGCATTTTGAGTGATAGTCTATTTGCGTAATGCGTTCAACTAGTGAACGACAAATGAACTATTTAGATATTCGGACTGTTTCATTATAAATGAACCGTGTAACGAATTTAAGTTGACGGCGGTCGTTCCTTGGTGGCGTTGGTGAAGCGAATGGTGCAGTTCGTCATAGTCATGTTAGGTAGGAGGAAGTTGTTCAGCGTGTTGACGCCGCGTCGTGCCGGACGGTCGAAGGGGAATCCCATCGCACGCCGGTCCGGGTATCGCCGGTCTCGGATGCCGCAGTACGAAGCGGCATCGTTGCAAGCGCCTACAGTATCCTGTTGTACCTGTTAAGCCATAAATAGTATATACAGTTAGTTAGTTAGTTTTTTTTTTTTTTAATATGAATATCAGAACATCGCCTACAATCATTAGGTATTGTATTTATATTGTAATTTTTTTTTTTTTAATCAATGTATATTATAAAGAATATGCTTCCCGGCTATCATGAAATGCGTTCTGATTTTTGCTGTCACTTGGTGATGCCTATGTTTAGCAGTGAGCTTAAATAGACTGACGAGGAAGATGAGGATATGAAGAATGTGAAGAACTGAGGAGGAGATAAGATAATATCTGAAAAGATCGATAATAGTAATGCCTATTTCACCCCGGATGTTTTTTGAATCTGTAAGTATTTTTTTTATGGAAAGGGGGGCAAACGAGCTCGCGGCTCATCTGATGATAAATGATTACAGTCGACCACGTACATCTGCAATACCAAAGGAGCTGGATGAGCGTTGCCGCCCTGAGAATGTTTGGGAGATGGGAGGGAGCACGAGGCGGGGCCACACTTCCCGTCGTGGTACTACTACCCTGGTCTAGCCGATCCATTCGAAGAGCAGCGAAAGCTGCCGCCCGGCTCTACCACATACTAATTTACATACTTACTATTAACTTATATTTGAGTTTTATGACATGATGTCGTTATTATGAGGCGGATTATGTAAAAATAAAATTTGGAACTTTACAAAACTTACCCTATCATCAGCCCAGTTGGACACCATGGCGAACAATACCACTGGGTAACCCCTGGTAGTGCCCTTGGGTAGAAGCATGTGATGCGGCCAACCGCAGCCGCAGAAGTCGAAATCGGCCGCTTCCGCAGAACCTGGGTCGCCCGGTCTATTGGCTTGGTTACGGAAGGTACGCTCGTACGGTATGGTTACTGAAGACTCCAAGCTTCTACGACGAACCGTATTCATTCCAGGACGCACTGTTAATATATCACAAAATTTTTATTGTAACTATGGGTCTAAGGATTCCTCTTATTTCTTTCACACCACCCACCGGGTGCACCCGGCTAGCAATCAATGAGGCGACCGAATGATGAGGAATATTAATTCAAACACAAATCAGGGAGCAGCATCGCTAGTGGTACAGCACTGCGCACCCCAATCCCCTAGCCCAGTGTTGTATATGGCCAAACCTTGCAAGAAGTATATGTTGATGCATTCTTATAGAGGCCTATGTTCAGCTGTGGTGTTACTAAGAGAAAATCACACATAGCTTATTAGGAACAACGTGACAGGTGGTGAGCTTGGCACCGTCTAAATGTTCGGGCAGAAACATTTTTTTTACCTTCTCTTTCCACCGTAGATATTACTAAGGATCGTTTGAAGTTTAGAAAAAATAAAATCCCAAAATCTATTATCTGTTCACATATTTCCTGTGTCTGTGAACTCTGGTGCTCTGTGTTTCTGATGTTTTGTTTTAGTCTTATATGTTTTTGTATTTGAAATGAAACCTTTATTTACGGATTTTATCGCGCTTAATTTTAGTTAATAATTTTCCGACGTTTCGAGTACTTTCCAATCCAATCCACAAATATGTATAATGGGCTGTAGATCAGGCCAAAATTAATAATTGAAAACTGATGCTGGCCTGAGTTGACTATGACATCTGGACGTCTAAAACCTCTGTCTATCCATGACCACGGCTGCTGTAAAGCAAGCGTCGGGAATGTAATAATAAAAATTAAATGCAACAAAATCCGTAAATAATAGTTTCATTTTAAATGTGTAGTGTTCGCGTAAATACAATAAATAACTATGTTTTTGTATTCTTTTAGTTGTGTTTTATTTTGATAAGAAGTAATTTTTTGTATTATAATAGAATACATCAAATATGTTAAAACTTCCTTACGGAATTGTAATCTTAAATTTCCAGAATTTCAGGGAATTTTGAAAATTAATGTGGACAATTAGACTTCTATAATTAACATAATCATTTTGTATTTCTTTTATAAATATATACATTATGTATATTAGTACTGTTTAATGATTTTTAGATATTATAGCAAGTAGATAATTTAAAACATAAGCTATTGCTACCTGTAAGTGGATACGACATCAAAAATGCTTATTCATTTCTGTTATTTGTTTCTTAACTTTTTTTATTTGTTGGCACAATTGCAACAAATGAATACAGTTAAAAATAAAAAACAACTTACATCCTTGTGAGAACTTGTCAAGCTCTATCATGAGTTTCCTTTGTTCGTCGAATGGCAATAGACTCCCATTTTCATCGACAGTTGGCGCCATGAAGATACGAACTGTGCCCATTGCACTGTTACCGGTCAAGTTGTTCACCTGGATACTATTCAAAAGAATGCAATTTTAGAACCTATAATTTTTCATGATAAACACTTACGCCTGTCACGATTAGGCATAGGTTATGGATTTAGAAATTACCTGACACGGAGCCGAGCGGACTTGTTACTAGTAATAGTGATTAACAGGAATATTTATTAATAATATTAATGGAACTCACGCCCTTTAGGGGTAGGCAGAGATAACGGGCCACCATTTGGTACGAAGTCTCCTCACCAACCTTTCACCTCTCAGGATAACGCGTAACGGGTGGAGGACCCCGTCGCCGGGTATGGAAATTAACAAGGCTTTTCCCTTAGTCTTACTAAGATAGCGTACCCGACCACTGGTGACAGAACAGCGCTCCATATAGTTACTTCAATACAGTTAATGCGCTATGGCATAAAAAAAGATGTAAAAATTCTTAAGATAACATGGGCATGACATGATAAAAAATGGGCATCATGTCTACTTCTCCATATAAAACTGAAATAGAGGAGGAACCGACAAGACGCCAAGGAGAAGAGCTAAGAAAGCTGTTGAAGAGTCAGGTAAGTGAGGCCGATGATACAGAATGGATCTATACTGTTATGTTTCTGTGATATTGAATCGGAGGAACCGTTCGGCATCGCAACCTGATCGCTGGCAAACTACAAAATTATTGTAACGTACTGGAATCGATCCCGCGCCACAGCGCCGCGGCCAAACGCTTAGCCACGTTAACGAGCCAATACTCTAATTCTTAGGTACTGATGTTGCTGACGCTGGTGAAGAGTACATGCAGTCAGTACACCTGCAACATACACGTAGTTGAACTCCTCGTGCTGCAAATGCGTGAAGCGAGCCAGCACGCTCCCGCGTGGCGTGAAGTCCAGCCCTCGACCCAGCTCCACCAAGCTCTGCTCCCACTGTGTTGCGAATGTATTTCTTCCCGCTGTACCTTCTACAGCGATGGATGTTACTCGGACACCCGGAAAGTCCAGCTAAGAATTGGCATTGATCACTTTAATGTATAATTACTTCGAAATTTATTCTATCTTCAAATCATTTAAAATGTTACGACGTATGTTTTATTTCGTATTTACGCACTTATTTTTAATTCGCTTTAAAACGATTTAAATACTAACTCTGTCATTGCCATAAGCTGGTAGCTTATTCTTGTACAACTGGAAAATATCGTCGATGTAGGCGTGCCAGCGGTAGAAAACAGGATCACGCATCGCTGTTGCAGAATCACCCATTACGCCAAATTGTTCCTGTATATTAAAAAGTTCTAATAACATTCTGGAGCCATGTAATCCATGCTTAAGACTAGAAATGTAAAATTGTTGATCTCCTCGATTACTCGGGTAATTTAACGCATGATATAGTTTAGAGTCGTTCACTTCTGAAAACGGGAATCTATTGCAAAAGGCAATGCATAAATGTGATCGACTTCACATGACCGAGAAATAATATTTCTCTGACATGCAGGTCACGATGTTTTCCTTCACCGTCGCGCACGTGGTGACTTTAGTGCTGAATTCAGCACTTAAAAGTGCTATTAACAATTGTAGTGGTGCGGCACTAGGGTTCCAACCCAGGTCAATCACACTTTATGAAACTAAAGCCAGCGCTCTGAACACTAGGCTATCACGGCTCGTGTGTGTTACAAGAAATCATTAATAAACTTTTACATTGGATTGAAAAGTAGAAGAATCTGACCAGGTTACGATGGTCTGGATCGTGTGTGTACGAGATGAAGACGTGCCCCATGTTGTGCATGTCGCCGTAGTAAGGTCTGTTTCGGCTGATGATAGATGATTCCATTATATTTCCCAGTACGTCGATACCGGTCTCTTCGTCCAACGGCATTTGACGACCATTCGGCTGTTGAAAAAAAAAGAAACTTAAATCATTATTTCATGTCTATTTTAAAGATAGAATTTAAATGGTTTTATTTTTAATATATTCACGTATTCTTTTTTTAAATATATAGATAAGAAGTTTAAATATATAGAAAAACGATTTCCGCCGCTTCATCACAATACACACAAATTTCTTGTGATATATATTCACTTATTTTATATAGTATAATTTTTTTTTAATTTCCTGTTTTATTTCTAACAAATTCATATTTTTTTTTCTTAATTTCTAATTTTTATAATTATTATGTATCACCATATCATGTACTGCGTGTAGATGTAAGTGTAGGAATAAATGTGTTTATATTTTATTAGATATACACTGACCAATAGAATGGCATTATTTTCAATGGCTTGAATGATACGGTCTCTCCATGTTTCCAATTCTGAGACTTCACTTCTGATTTGATCTACTGGCCTATCCAAATCATTAAGGGTGGATCCTGCGAATCTAAAAACAAAAGACGTTAAAACTCTTTTCTCGTATCATTACCCTGTGAGAATATAGCGTAGTTATTAGACCGTGGGATTAAGAGATTTTAATTATTGTCACTTTTTAATTACATTTAAATTTTAATTAGTAAAAATCAGGCATTATTTAGCGGAAATCCATGTTAAAAGAAGGTGAAGGAGGACGCTCATTGACTTTTGTCACAGTACCTTGGAGGCCAAGCTCGACTAGCAACTTGCGAGTCTAACTTTGGAAAGTATGCTTCGGAAATAGGCTCCCGAAAGTTATTGTAACGCGTGACACGACCCAAGTTGTTACAAAGACGGTCCGCGTTGTATCTGAAAGACGATTGATCAGTGAGTAATTAAAAGTGAGTGATTGATCATTGAAGTTTTGATCGAACTGTATGAGACCTGGCGACAATTTGCTGGTGCATGTAGTAGAAAAGTTCTCCTCTACGGTCCTTATTGACAATGGCACGGTCGGATGCATCGAATGGGTACACAAGATGCCAGTGCCAATGATGCAGGTTGATGCCAATATCCTCGCGGAAATACGCCACGCGTTGCTCCGGCTCTGATTCTGACGCTGTGTAGTTTTGTGGTATCACTATAGGCATCTGTGATGTAAAATACAAAAACCATTAAATTTCTACACGGTTTTCGACCAACTTGTTTTTTAATTTGATTCGCGGGATTTGGATCAAAACGAAAAAATTTTTTTTTTTTATAATCCCCGTTAAAATATTATGAGTTTTTTATTTAACTCCTTACACACCCTTGGTCCCGTTTTGACTACGGTACTGACTTCTCTAGCTCGTCGGAATACTTTAGGGTCTAAAAATTTGTCCGGAAAAGTCTCCGTAAGAGTAGGAAGATTTAAACCTTTTGTATCAGGCCTGAAACATTAACAAATATTGCATTAAATAAAAGATTGATACAATTACTCTTCTAGTTTTCTAATTCATTAAGACGGAAGATAGTAGTAGAAGGTATGTACATATACACATATATATGTAAATTTACACAGAAAGAAGTTAATGCCTCACCTGTGTAGCAATGCTACAGACAAACAGTAGTTAAACATGTATGGATTGATTCGAAGCTGACTGAAGGAGCAAACGGATTGCAAATCGTCCACATCTCGCATACCTGAAAATTTAAAATCACTTTAGAAGACGTTATGAAACGAAATGGAAATTCTTAATTCATTAAAGGTATGACACGAAATTTAAAAAGAATAATGAGACGTATGCATGTGGTATAGGTATGGTGGTATATAACTCCTTTTAAAGTATAGGAAAGTACTTTTGCATCAAATCTGTGCCTTACCCATGAAGATATCAATTAGTTTAGCTGCCATCTGTCGATGTTTTGGTATGAAAAGTGAGAAATGGTCGTTATAAGGTAGTTGCATGGGTAGCTGGAGACTCGGCAAAGCGATATTTCGAACCAGTACAGTCCTTGTAGCGTTTGAACCGAATCGGTTTGATAATGTGCTGCTCAAGGTTTTGTACTTGTCAGGCTACAACAAAAAAAATATTGCAATTAGTGCACCGTTCCTTCAGTGTCTTCCTCATTACGCTATTCAAGTGTACAGAGTAGTTAGAGTAAAGGCTTTTCCATTAATGCACTAACCAAAGCTAGTATGCTGAGCATGGAAGATTGGTGAGTTAAGCTCCGGCACCCTGGATTTAGTGTTGCTATTTGATTTCGCCATATTCGGATGGATTATCTGCCATCACTCTGACGTCTCACGCCTGAACCTCATTCGTTAATAAGCAGTAAACAATGCGGGCAGTAGTGTAAAATAATATAGATTACATTTGACTTGTTCATATTAAAATACTCGTAAATTTGAGATGACTTTGTGATAGTTTAGATAAAGTTAAGCATTGTACATTAGGTTCGAACCTCTGTTAAAAAAAAAATTAAGAGATAATAATATAAGAATGAACTGTGTGCTGTTGCTAGCTAACACATGAGGCCTTGGTGTCCGAACGATGGCATGGAATACTCATCCTAATTGGCTGAATCCAGATCACACAAATGAGTGATGGAGAGGAATGTGTCTTCGTGCGAGGATAATGGCTCGGCGCTCACCAACCCGCATACCCAGTGTGGTGAGTATGGGCTAACCTTCCAAGAAATGTATTAGCTGCCTATTAGCCTTAGCTGGTGCTTTCTACGAGAGACCTTTGTTCTCCAATGGGCTAAAATAGGCTGATAAAGTATAGTAGTATAAGAATATGGGTATTTTAGGATTTGTTTAAATAAGGATTAAGCTTACGTAGAAGTTGTCCGGTATGTCGAAGGAAACCTTTTCTTCTCCTTTCTGCATGAAGCATGGTTCAGTAGGACGGTCGAAGAATAAAAGAAGATTTTTTAGCGTCCGACATTTTGAATGACTGTAACATAAAAAATATATTTTGTATTCGCTTCTAAAATTCTAATGCGTTTGCACCATCATTTGGAACAGTTCATAACGAAAGTTTATCTGTGTTTAACTAAATGTGTTTCGGAATTATATTTCGGATCTGATCGTGCGAAGCTCGAGAGGTTCGCTAGTAAATAATTAAACTTAACCATCTTTAAACAAATATTAAATACATATACTTACTTGGATAATGGTACACATGCAAAGAGATAAATAAATGAATGATAAAGAATATTATAAGACAAAAGTAAGCCGTGGTTCACGGCTACACTGTAATGAATTGAGATTCGTTTTTGGTATTTATACTACACGGCTGTAAAATCCATGTAAGTTCCTTTCAATTAAAATTATTTGTGGGTTCAGTAGGGACTATTTTTTTTGTAAAATAGTCTCGTAGTACTTAAGTATGAGTAGTATCAGAAACTTCGCGAATTAGACACTACTGTGCAAAAATAAAACTAAAGTTAGTGAGCTCCAATGTATTATCAGATTTAGATAACGGTATGGCTTTACTGTGCTTCATAAAGTTAGTAAACACATCAGATTCTACGCTACTAATAAAGAATACAGTTAAATAAGGTGCAATTCAATCTATTATTAAGGCAGATACATCAACGGAAACACCCCATTGATTCGCAGTTTTTCTTAACTCCCATACTGTTAAACATTTATTTATAAAAAAAATATTTTATGAACTATGAAAGTCCTCCTTTGGTTAGCCATGTGCTAGCTATGCCTGTAATAATCCCGGCCCCGGATGAATTCCTACTGTAGGGGTAACGTAGAAAAAATCTTAACGAGGGTGATCATATTACTGTTCGAATGGGGCAGCTCGACCAAGGCAGCACCACGGCCACGCCGAATACTGGCATGAAGTATAGGCTTCTTGTGGTTCTACGTTTCGTTCGGTGAGTGACGTAACCGGAGGCACACTTTCCCCCTCTCCCGCCACCTTCCTCCTCCTCCATAATATTCCCTAAGGACGGCAACGCACAGCTCCTCAGATGTACATATACACTTACAGAAAGCTCGGACGGAAACTTTTAACGAGTAGATTGCCGTACTCAAAGTCAAGCGCGCTTCAAAACTAACAATTCGAGAAACTTCTGTTTCCTTTAATCGTAAAGGTGTTCGTTTCCCGCACGGGACTTGTATATGTATGAACTACAATTGTCTAAATATGTTTCTTGGTCGGATTTGTTCATGTGAAATATAAACTCCCTCCGCGACAAAGGACAAATTACCATAACGTAAAGTAACGTTTTTTTAAGAAAAAAAAGGGGGGAAATTAGTTTTATCATTAAAGAACCCTAAATTGGAACGTGTGCATAGACAGCGTAAGTGTCGCATAGAAGCGTAAATAATATCTGTGCTTGAGGAAATTGTGGTGAGCTTATCGCACGAGAAAGCCGCTAATGTCCGTATGTGATATTTTTTATAAAAAAAACACTGTCGCAGTCAGATATGTTAATATTTTCCCATCAATGAGTGCCGTTGTGTTGTGTAAGAATCTGCCGCCCCTTCATCCTGTGGGTGTCGTAAGAGGCGACTAAGGGAAAAGCCTTAAAAATAGCAATGGCTACCGACAGATGGCGTGATAACCATTTCGAAAATGACCACATCAAAATGAAGCAGGATTCAGGGCGGTCCCCACCGCCCATTTCTCACCTCGACCGTCCGAGACGAGGCCCGAACCTCCCTCGGACGGTCCATAGATAGCTTACCATAAAGAGGTAAGCAGTAGATGTACTCTTACACATCTACTTAAAGCATAAACCTATGAAGCTGTAAAAGCCAAAACGGCTAACAGCAATAACTTCATCGAATAAATAATAATAAAATAAAAATGAAGCAGACCGACGACGGGCAGCAGCGTCCAAGGTGCGAGCTGTCTAGTACGAGCGTGGCGATTATGTCAAATCCTCTGTATGGGAGAGGCCTTTATCCCGCCGTGGACTATTTACAAGCTGATTCGGGGTCCGCGCGTTGACGTGGCGACAACGCGACTTTGTATCACTGACGTTGAGGAAATGCGTTAGAATAGGAAGGGGAAAACTAGATACGAAAGAAGCCACTGTGTTCACTTATACCTACGGCAAACGAGCAAGCGGCTGACGGGATGGTAAGTGACGACTGCTCGGGAAAAAAAAAAACACGTTTCCGTCAGAATATCGGCGCTGTAGTTGTGGTTTTTATTATTATTATTTGTTATGTTAATTAGGTTTACTTAAGTGTTACTTGAGCTGTGGCAATGAATAAAGTACTTTCCTTCTTTCATTCTGATTAGCGTCGCCCACGTCCATCTGCAACACCAGAGGAGCTGCAGGTGCGTTGCCTTAATAGATATTTGGGGGAAAGGAGGGAGGATGAGGAGAGGCGGATGGGGAAAGGTTCGAGTGGGCCTCCGGTTACCTCGCTCACAGAACGAAACGCAGAAGCAAAAGATGTCTCTACTTCACGCCGGTATTCTGTGAGACCGTGGTACTAATGCGATGGAGCCGGCCGATTCGAGCAGCAACAAACGCCGCCACTTGGCTTTATCAACTTATCTTTGCGTCGGCTGCAACTTTTCGTTGTTCACCGCAGCAAAACCCATGTCCAATTTGGTGAGCTTATCATGATTGTCACTTGCTGCTGGACCGAATGCTTCTTCATCAAGGCATCTTTTCCTTCTTCATCAGCCTATTCAAGTCCACAGCTGAACACAGAACTCACCAAGGAAGCTCCAGCAAAAGTCATCCAAGCATTTCTTGAACCGTTGGTGTGCGCAGTACCGTTACACTCGCACTGGTGATGCTGCTCTCCATCAATGGTCTGTGGGATTCAGTATCGGATAATTGGAATGGATAATTGCGGCCATAATTTTGTCGCCGGAAGCTCTGTAGTACGCTACCGGGGTTCACCACGTGCTGTAGAGGTTGGTATTGGGGCAAAAAGATGGTATAGAAAATATTTTTTTTGGTGACGTTCGGCCCTTGACTTGGCCATCACTTTATACAGCGTTTTTACTGAGCCCTAGTAGGCTTAGAGATCAGAGCATTCGCTTTAATATTATAGTATGCGGTTCTATCCCTTTACTTTTTTTTATGGTGGATATTTTTGAGATGATCAGTTGCGTACTTGCGTCGTTAGAGTGCACACGCCTGTTTGCTTTTTACTTGTTTTTGCTCCAATCTGTGATTGTCAAACTTTGTTTAAAATGCTGACATGCGCTGGCTGTGCGTTACAACATACGGAGGGGACCGTGTGCAGTGTCTGCAAGCGAAATTACGACTTCCAATGTTCAGGAATTACCGAATCGGGTTACCGAAAACTTGGTGACAGAAAAAACTCATGGCGGTGTCCCAAATGCAAGTCGCGCGTACTTTCCTCTGCAGCTGCAGTATCACCACAACCCAATCAACTGGACAAAATACAGGAGCAGCTTAACAAAATTGTGTCCCAATTGGCACCTCTGGCATCACTTGTAGAAGATGTCAAATCCATTAAAAAAAGAACTCAACGATATGAAGGAATCACATGAAATGGCACATCAACTTATTAGCAGCCTCTCGGGCTCGGTTCAAGATATGGAATCTCGTGTTAGTAAGGTCGAGAAAGTGGAACATGAAATTACTACCCTGCAGGCCGCAATAACAAAGATTAATCAAGAACTACACTTTAGAGATCAATGGGCCAGAGCGAATAACGTGGAGGTTAAAGGAATTCCTCAAAAGAATAACGAGAACTTATACGAAATTGCTCAGAAAATCGGCCTTATATGTGACTTTCCTATTAAGAAGGAGGATATTAACTATATCGCTCACATTCCGACCCGTGTACCGTATACCGAGAAACCCATACTTGTTGCATTCAATAACCGATACATCAAAGAAGAGTTGATTGCATCGTTTCGTAGGAGTAAGAAGCTCAACATCTCTAACTTGGGCTATAATACTACGGGTAAATTCTATGTTAACGACCATTTAACACAACGCAATAAAACCCTGCTGAGTAAAGCAAGATCCCTAGCGAAAGAGAAGAATTTCCAGTATATTTGGGTCAAACACTGCAAAATAATGGCTAGAAAATCGGACAGCTCACCTGTATATTTTATAAAATGCGAGAACGACCTCTCAAAGATATCATAACTTACCTATTCACTTTTAAAAGTATTCTTAATAAATCTAACATTTCGTCACACGACAATTTGAGAACCGCATTCAAAACCCTTTGTTTAATTAACTACCGGAGTCTTTACGGAACGGCCATCCAATCTACGCACGTAAGTTTGCACCTGTTCGTACAACTTCCGCATCCTCGCGCTTCTACTCGCGCTGCAACAACGCTTATTATCGGGTGCGAAGCGCTCAAGCGCCTGAGGCTTGTCTTGCTTACTTTAAAATTTGTTAGCGAAGTTATTGTCTTAGCTACCGTAAGATTTTATTTTTATACTACCGTGTTTGCAAATTATGCAATCGATACGCGGTATGACTTATTAATATATGTAATCTATAATTCTTTTAAAATTCTCGTATTTTGGATCATGATAGAATGTTTTCCAAATGCGTTCTTCTTTAATTCTAAACAGTTTAATTTAGACAACATTACGGTTTCGATTGTATACGTCAATAGCCTGTTACAAAATATATATCATAAATTGATTCGATTTAGCCTTATGTTGATTGGTACTATTAATGGCTTCCAATGGCTTTGACATATATTACCAAAATACTCGAGGGCTACGCACAAAAACGCATTTATTTAAAAGAAATTTACTTTTACATTCATATGACGTTATTTCGTTAACGGAGACCTGGCTGCTTAACGGCATTAATGACTGCGAACTATTTGACGACAGGTATATGGTTTGGCGTAGAGATAGAAACTATGCGCTTACGCATGAGAAATACGGTGGGGGAGTACTACTGGCTTTGACCCGTAAGCTCTTAGCTGTAGAACGACCAGAATGGTCTTCATCTGCTGAAGATATATGGGTTACAGTTACCAACAAAAGCGATAGCAAAAAATAAATTTTTGTACCATATATCTATGTAGTGAAAGGGTGGGTAACTCCTTTAATACACAACTTAATAATTTTACTGAAAGATTATCACTTATTGTAAATTCATGCCCAAACGACTTTTTTGTTATAATGGGTAATTTTAACCTAAGTAATATAATTTGGACGAAACACTGTAACTATCATTCGCAGTACTCAGGTGTTACAGGTGAAGCCCAAACAATTTTCTTTGACTCCTTGCTAGAATGTAACTTAGTTCAATTTAATCTTAGCTACAACATTAACAATAGATTATTAGATTTAGTATTCTCCAACATTGATTTGCAAGTGTCTGCCTGTAGTCATCCACTGGTGCCGGAAGATAGTCACCATAAGTTTTTGGATATCTTTTAAATTTAAAGCAATTCGACACATTAGAAATGAATTCCAGAAATAAATACTTTTTCGAGTCGGGAGATTACGTTAAAATAAAATCATTTTTAAATGAAGTAGATTGGAATGACTGCTTAATTAGGAACTCACTGGAGGACTCTGTCAGTGTCTTTTACGAACACTTGTATAGTGCTATAGAGAAATATATACCCCATAAGTTTATTAGTACTACTTCTTTTCCCCCGTGGTATAACGCGGCACTGAAGAAAGTTTTAAAGGAAAAGTTAAAATTTCTTCATAAACATAGAATATATGGTAACTCATCTGATTATGGCACTCTTCCTTCTTCTCTTTCGTATGAGGGACAAACGGCAAGTTCTGGAGAAGATGTTTGTACGCTTTTCTCATCTTATTTTCAATCAACGTATCTTTCCTCCCGTACCATGCAAAGTGATGGCTCCAGCGTGCACGATTCTCTAGAATTCTCGAATTCTATAAATACCATTAGCGATATAGAAATCATTCCAGAGACGGTTAATAAACTACTTAAGTCATTGGACATAACAAAAGGAGCAGGACCGGATCATATAACCCCTTTGTTTATAATAAAATGCTCAGACGTTTTAACTAAACCACTGACTCTGTTATTCAAACGCTCATTAACAGATGGTATGGTGCCAAAGATTTGAAGTCTGCATTTATAACACCAATTCACAAAAGTGGCAACAAAAACCACATTGTAAACTACAGACCAATTTCTAAACTATGTGTCTTCGCAAAAATATTTGAAAGATTGGTCTATACGCAAGTTTACAATACCCTGTCAGCTTCTTTTATCTATCAACAACATGGATTTCTTCGTAATCGATCAACAACAACCAATTTATTGACATTTATCGACTTTACTACATCAGGTATGGATTCTGGGGACAAGTAGATTCCATATTTACTGACTTTAGTAAAGCTTTCGATCGTATAGATCACACTTTGCTATTACAGAAACTCTTACATGCCGGTATTCATGGAAATTTATACAGATGGTTTACATCTTACATTGAGAACCGAACTCAAGCTGTTGTTCTTAATGGTTACATGTCATCATGGAATCATACACCCTCGGGCGTGCCACAGGGCTCTTTACTAGGACCACTGCTTTTTAACATTTTCATTAACGACATTAATGCTTGTTTCCACCATTCCAATTTTTACTATATGCTGATGACATGAAAGTGTTCAAAGAAATTAATAACGAAAACGATTGTCGTATTTTACAGCAAGACCTATGTAGATTTGAAAAATACTGTCACTTTAATAAATTAGACCTTAATTTAACAAAATGCAGGTTAATGACATTTACACGTAAAACTAAAATCACGAAATTTATTTACAAACTTAAAGATCATGAACTTGAAACCGTGGATGAAATACGTGACTTAGGCGTCGTACATGATTCAAACCTAACTTATGATAAACACGTTGATAGTATAGTCAAAAAAGCCAACACGTCTATGGGATTTCTGTTAAGAACTAGCTACCAGTTCTCTAGTATCAAAGTTATTAAAATTCTTTATTGCGCATATGTGCGTAGCATACTCAGTATTGCTCACAGATATGGAACCCGCAGTATGATGTTTACATTAACAGGCTAGAGTCGATACAACGAAGATTTTTGAAGCACTTACAATTTAGGTGCAAGAAATACGATGCTGATTACGAATCAAGATGTAGGAGACACCATATGTTACCTCTTTATGAAAGACGTAAAATAGCGGATATTGCCTTATTAACTAAAATTGCGCAATGCCAGGTAGATTCTCCACAGCTCTTGTCTAAGATAAGTCTGAAGATTCCTTTAAGATCCGTGAGACAACCAAGACATCTTAATGTTTCACATAGTTTTACAAAATATAGGCAAAATTCATTTTCATCAGATCAGCAAACCTAATGAATAGACTGGATGGCGTTCCCGATTTAGATATTTTTAACATTTCCCCAATTGCTTTAAAAGGTTATATTACAAAGGAATGGCTCGATGCGATTTCTTAATTGTTGTGAATTG
Source organism: Bhutanitis thaidina (assembly GCA_029286595.1). Classification (NCBI taxonomy): domain Eukaryota; kingdom Metazoa; phylum Arthropoda; class Insecta; order Lepidoptera; family Papilionidae; genus Bhutanitis; species Bhutanitis thaidina. Next base: position 10,529,240 of record JAGSMS010000016.1, read on the forward strand.
CTTATGTGCAAGTAGCAAAAACGCAGATTGATAAACTTTCTAGTTACAATATGCGAAAACAACTAAAATGGTGTGTAGCATTTATAGTAAGTTTTAATTTATCAAGCTATGTATCACTGTATGTTTTCCGAATAAAATAAAATAAAATAAAATAAAATAAAATAAATAAAATGATTACTTTTGGCACATCTTCTATACTTATTAGAACTCAAACAATTTTTTTTGAATTTTTGCCTTTTTATCTGCTTGTTCAGGCATCACGCAAACCGAAACGATTTAGGAACAGTACAAGCAGATAAACGGGCAACTAACACAGTAAAAAGTAATGTTCGAAAGCCTATGAAATACCGTGTCTATTTATTAAGAAACAACATTGTCAATACATCTACACCGTACTTATAGGTTATAAGCGGATGAAATCGAGATGAAAAGCTAATCTTACATTTACGCCATCTGCCGGATGCTGCATTCCACAAGAATATTCCTCTAACTACTTTTACGCTGGAGATATGTGTGATAGAACACGTCATTTGTTCTCAATTAGTATAGTCTGCATTGTATTTCTATTTAAAAATATATCCTTTACAGTTATTATTACTAAATAAAACGAATCTTTTCTTTATCGCCGCCATCTGTTGACAAAAAGAAACATTAAATTAAAGCTTTATCAATAGTATATAGATGGCAGTGTAAGGATAATTAAATAAATAATATTACTAACTTTTGGTGTACGTATAATCATCATCTGTCTTATTCTGTTATGATACAATTGTTGAAAGACCAATTCTGTACATGAATTATTTTTTGATATTTTTTTATTGTCATGACATTGAGGAATGACAGAATGCTCAAAACAATTTTCTTTTCAATTTTTTCTTTTCTTTATCTGTAAAGAGGCAAACGAGTCAGCGACTCACCTAATGGTAAGTGATTATCATCGCCTACGTACATCTGCAACACCAGAGGAGCTGCAGGTGCGTTGCCGGCCTTTAAGGCTATTTGGGAGATGGGAGGCGGAAGAGGAGGAGGGATGGGGAGAGGGAGTGGGCCTCCGGTTACCTCACTCACTGTACGAAACGCAGAAGCATAAGATGCAGCTAAAGCCGCTGCTTGGCTCTACTTCGCCATAAGTCTTACTGTATTACAGTTATGTTGTGCAGACATTTGAGTCCAACTTTTCCTGTAGTTTAAGTATTTAGAAATACATAATGCTATGGTTTTCATAATAGGACCCCTCAGCGTTATCGTTACGTTGGCAGACAGATTGGTGACCACAACACGGAAATCAGCGACGAGTGTTTCGGCTTACAGACTTGATGGCAACTTTTTTATATGTATATATCGAAGACAGCAGACAAAGAATACTTCTAAAAATTAATGAAAACACCAAAAAAGCGTTTAAAAATACCTCTCCTTTTTCCTTACGCTAAGTTATTTTCAAGAAAATGTTTAACGTACATAAATTTACTGTGTTATTAGATATATTATCCATTATACGAGTATACAAATATATCTCGGAAACAGGAAAAGTTATTGAGATAAAAATATTCCTAAATGCCATGGCAACGAGAAATAAAAAAAAATGTACAGAATTGGTCTTTCAACAATTTTATATTAGTAGATGATATAATACAATAAGTATAGATCTGTGTATAAATTGAACTTCAATCATTATTAAACTATGGCTATAATTTAGTCACTATAATAAAATTAACATTTATCCTTTATCGTGTGATACTTCTGTGCGGAGAACACCGAACATTCAACAACACTCAGACACGGTACAGGTAACTGCGGACCATACCAATATTTGTTTCGCGCGGAAATCGAACCTACGACTCGTTGCATTGAAGCCAATCCTGTTTATATCACCTCTGTTATGGCTATAGAGTTTCAATGAGGCATAGTAATATCTTCTATAAACCAATATGTTTCTAAAATTGTAGACATAATGGTAAATAAAACATAATGAAATTGTTAAGTAAATCAATAATAAGTAAGGAAAATAATATGCCGCGATTGCCGAGTGGGGAGGGGATCTGCCTCTGTATCAGTAGACTCGAGTTCGATCCCGTACGTGGGTAGATTATACAAATACGATGTGTATCGTTGGCCTACATACTAAGACGGCGGCAGGCACGCCATCTCTCACGTTGTCCCAAAAAAAGCTCTGGAGAAAAGTGTCACATATTAAAATTTATTGTTAAACTAGTATTTTAGGGATCACAAGATTCCTTTTATTAGTTTTGATTATGAGCTTCCCATAATGGGGTACCCATGAAGAAACTTTAGCTAAAAGAAGTAGGGTTCGAGCAGCGGCATCGACACCGGCGCCATTTAAGATCGTAGTCCACAATCTTAAGAGCTAATTTATAACGGGCTCGGTGGTGATGGAGCAGCGTGAGAACACCAGATATGTGACGTCCTCGATTCGCGCTGGACCAGCGGGCGTTCTTTTCCCTTCTCTTCGCTCTAAACTGAGAGGACGCCCACGTCCAGCACTCGGACAGATACTTTAGGTAGTCAGTGAGTTAGTATATGACAGCCGTCTTACTTAATTCCTAAGCGTACCTGACTGTAAAGATGCGAGATGGGTCCCGGGTTCGATTTCCAGCCGAAGCCAAAATTTGTGAAAAAGCTGTATATATTGGTTTTCCGGTTTGATCGTGTTGTGTCATGTCCTGTGTCTCTGGCACTCCATCTGACCCTCCCGCCGTCGATCTCACTACATCAGATACGGAAGTAAATACGAGTGAGTGCCTCTGTGTTTGCGCGTGCACTTGCGGCACAGTTATAATATCTCCTGCGCAGTTGACAAGTGCGCCTAGCGATCGAAAGTTGTAGCCGTGGTCAATATCGGCCAGAAGCACACCACCATATTAGATGGTCCTGTCTGCAAACGCATCTGACACGGGGAGAGCCCGATCTTTTCGTATTGGTGGGACATCGGCGGATACGGGAAGCTAACGATGAGTGAGATATAATATCTCCTGTTGTCAAAAACTAACGTTAAAGTGGTCGCCGTGGTGGAAATCGTCCCCTTATCCTCTATGTCACAAAAACATTTCACAAAAATTACAGGATGTCATCAATCTTCGATGAAACCATACCGTGTCATATTTCACATCCAAGCCACGTTTACCAAATGATACGGAATTTTTGTTATATATTTGTGTGGCATAGTGGATAAGGGTCTTGTCTTCGTATTACATACGATAAAAGAATATATTATTAAATTAGGTAACGTTACAAAGATATAAAACTAAAGGTTCTATTAATAATGTTTACTTTCTATGTAGAATACTTTACACTTTGGTGCTTTTATAGGAGTAGATACAGGGTTCTAATTAAATTATCGGCTCGGAGGACCGGAACGCTAGAGCACGGCGTCGTCAGCGACAGGCTGACTGAGATGTAGGTAAATGTTTTGATTGATTTATATCACCTTGAGTAGAGACTTTAAAATCTGATATCTTTTTGGTTTTGTTTATCTTCTTCTTTACGTAATTACCCAATACTGGGCTATATTCGGTAAGACATTAAAAAAAATACGAAAATTCTATGTGAAATTATTGCCCCTGACAAAATCTCGACGTGTTAATATTCACATTTACCAAAAAACGAAATAGTGTCTTGGATTAAAAAAAATTTTACGTGATAGAGTCAAGCAGTGGCTTTAGCTGCCACTTGAATGGGCCGGCTTGATCGGACCACGACCTCGCAGAATACCGGCGTGAAGTAGAGGAATCCCTGTTGTCCCCTTCACCCTCCACATCCTCCCTTTCATCTCCCAAATATACGCTGGGAGATGAAAGGGATGCGTTTGTGTCCTGAGATAGACAAAGATGTAGGCATTTAAGTTCTTTTAACCCACTTTACACGGAGCAGAACTAAGTTAACCGACATAGTCGTAAGGATCAGCAAGCTGAAGTGGCAATGGGCCGGCCGCATAGCTCGCAGAACTGACAACCGCTGGGGTAAAAAGGTTCTCGAGTGGCAGCCACGCACAGGCAATCGCAGTGTAGGACGACTCCCCACAAGATGGAGTGACGACCTGCGCAGTGTTGCGGGAAGTCGATGGATGCAGGTGGCTCAGGACCGAGCTTCGTGGCAATCTTTGGGGGAGGCCTATGTTCAGAAGTGGACTTGTGATAGGCTGAAATGATGATGATGATGATGAACCCACTTTTCACTAGACCTCATTTGGGATTTCATAACCAGAGAATTCAAATCTCAAAAAAAATTAAATTTCGAAAATCGTCGATGGTATGAGCTCTCCACACAGGGGACCGAACTCGAGTCTCCTGAATCGTAGGCAAATACCCCAACTACATTCGGCTTTCGTGTTCCCTTATTTATCAGCCTGTTAATAGTCCACAGCTGGACTTCGGACTTGCCTCCCCCTGAGCTTGAGCGTTTACTGGAAAATATAGACAGATAAATACTCACTCCTCCAATCAGCGAGAAGCAGATCCAAGCATTTCCCTTTGGTATGATTAACGTATTACGTCCATCATCGGCATGGCACATTTTTTGATGATCGATCTGACATCTGTCGGACGCCACGGTTTATAATATATAATATCAATATATTATAAACCACTGAAATTTTTATCGAGGATATGTGAAACCCGCCAACGTTCACTAGAGCAGCGTCCGGACCCTTCTCGGCTCCAAAAGCCCTCTCAAATATTTGAGAAGGAGGCCTTTGCCCAGCAGTTGGCACTTACAGGCTGCTTTTCTGAACAATTTACTACTGTGATCAAGATTTTAACTACTTAACGAGACGTACCAATTAAACTTAGTCCATGTGATGAAAACAAAAGACTATCCGAAGTTCTAAAGAACCGTTCTCTCATTCCTTTAGAAAATTTTATTAATATTAAAAGCTATGACGCAGTGCGGACATTTTAATTTAATAATGTGTATTTTATTAAATAATAATCACTGTTATCATTACAGCTTTCTTGAAACTTAATAAACACTATAATTAGAATTATTTATATAATGAATATTATATATTACTAACGTATTTATAAACATCATAGTGGTCACTGTCATCGGAGTGTCATGGAGGTTGATACTGAAAGACTGAGTGCTATGAAGGAATTGATTTCCGGCGTAGTAAAATGCTGAGTGGATAAAATCTCGTTCGCGGGAAATGCGGCGGACAATTGTCAATTGGCTTTCTTTTTTGTTCCACATTACTTTTGTTACTATGTGTATATGGAATTTTCTATTCAGTTTTAATTAATTACTTCTGTGTGCATACGTATTTATTAGCAAATAAATGTAATTTCTTTCATACTTTCTTATTCGTTATCTGTAATATATTTTACGTGGTAGACAATCTCAGACGGGACTATACTCTAGTCTCTTTCTCCAAATGATAACGCACCTGCCCGTGGAAATGTACGAGTCTCTGGCAACCGAGTGATGGCGAAATATCAATCCGAATCCCACAAATACCCTAATCCCACAGCCCAGTGCAGATAGTGAGCAGCATCACCAGTCCGAGGGTACAGTCCGCCCAGTGTGGTGAGTATCGAACAAGAAATATATTACTATTATAATATATAATTATTACCTTACAAGAAATATATTATACAGGCTTTCGCTGGAGCTTTCTTGATGAGGCATGCCAGTAGACTAAAGTAGGCTCTTGTGTAATTAGTAGGCAACCGTCCATGTTATTCTAAGTATTGATTTTTAATATTTTACTTATTTATTAATTTAAATTAATATGTATTACTATAAGTGAATTTATGTTACAAAATAGTGCAGATTTATTTATTTTAATTAGTATCTAAGTGTGTTAATGTTAACATTTCTCTGTTAGATTTGATTTTGTTATAGTTATTATGTTTCGATTGGACCTGCCAATATAGTTTTGTATCTCCCTGGGTTAACTGACAGAGAATGCCGCAAGGCATTAAGCCCGCCCATTATAGCCCTTAGTATGGAATAAAGTAAATAAATATATAAGTAAATATTTTCTTAATTCGTGAGTTTTACGTTTTGAAATTGAAAATTTTCCAAATCGTTAAACGTTTCAAGCTACGGTTTGAGATCTAACACAATTTTATCTGATCGCACTTATCAAGTTTTAGTTTGAATTATCACCGGATCGAAGATCTCCGGGGAAATCATGGAAATGAAGGCGGCCAATACATCCCTTGACATATACTTGACGCTGCAGCAAAATAAGAGCCCACGGGAAACGAAACTAGATCGATGTGAAATCCATATGATATGTAAATGCATAAATTAGTATTTCTACTTCAGTAAACGTTTTTTTTTATGGAAAAATCAAACGAGCAAGCGGCTCACCTGACAGAAAGTGACCACGTCGTCGCACACGAACATCTGCAACACCAGAGTGGCTGCAGTTGCGTTGCCGACCTTGGAAGATATTTGGGAGGATGGGAGGATTGATGGGAGCGAGGTTGTCGAAGGGGGAAGTGGATTACCTCACTCACCGAACGAAACGCAGAAGCAAAAGATATCTCAACTTACACAGAACACACCGGTATTCTGCGGGGTCGTGGTACTATCCCGGTCGAGCCGCCCCATTCGAGCAACAGACAAAACTCCTCGCCCCTGATATTGTTTTTTATATTCCTAATGTAATATGTACGTTTCTCTATAATTGTTTTATTGAAACTTAAATAAATGTAGAAAGAAAGAAAAAAACACATTTATTTGGCAATCACACAACAAAACACAAAATAAAACAAAAAGAAATTAAAAAAAAAGACAAGAAAAAGATTAATTTGTTGTGCGATGTCAAAAAGGTTCCCGTCTCAGTGATATCACAGCACTGTTTTTCAGTCGGGTCCTTACAGTCGTCGCAAAATAAGAGGCCCCTTTTCACGTTACTCTATTTTTAAGGCGAGTTGACTTTATAGAAACGTCCTAACATGAAACATCAAAAGGTCAGGTATCCAAAGACAGACAGCTATAAAGTAATTTGTATACCACGACGACGAGTATCATCATCATCATCATCATCATCATTTCAGCCTATTAGAAGTCCACTGCTGAACATAGGCCTCCCCCAAAGATTGCCACGAAGCACGGTCGCGAGCCACCTGCATCCATCGACTTCCCGCAACGACGAGTATAATTCGTAATTATTATTGAATAATTTTCAATAATAACTTTGGTTGAAATTTGTTCATTTAATTTCTTTATCCCGCAATGAACAATGCAACAGATCGTGGTTACAATGTTTTGCCATTGGCCATGTTGCCGCAGAGTTGTGAGAGTTTATAACCATGCATGAAACAAATCGATTGTGATATTCCAATAATCAACCCTAACACTAATAGTGAAAGTAATATTTACTTATAATACAACATTACAAAATCGTTCGTAAAACTTTCTGTAATAGACTGGAAACCGTTGGACCAAAGATTAATTAAAAATACTATTAAATGTTGTTACTATGAAATAGGACACATGTTTTACACCATTCTGCAATTGGATGGGTTACGTACTCTAGTTATGTACTCAAATAGACATTGTATAAATATCTCAACAGTTCGATACACCGGGGCTGTTTATCTAAACAGACTATAACACCGCCCAAATCTAACTCAATCAAAGTTTTCCGCCAGTCCACAAATGCTAGATATCATGGTACACCTCGGTCTTCTGTACAATCTCGCGAAGAGTGCGGTATATGGCACTATATATGTATATGGCTTTCGCTGCTGCTCGAATGGGCCGGCTCGACCGGATTGGTACCACGGCCTCGCAGAATACCGGCGTGAAGTAGAGGCATCTTGTGCCTCTGCGTTTTGTTTGGTGAGTGAGGTAACCGGAGGCCCATACCCCCTCCCTATTCCCCTCCTCTTCCCTCCCATCTCCTAAATATCCTTAAAGACCGGCAACGCACCTGTAGTATCTATGGTGTTGCAGATGTATGTGGGCGACGGTAATCACTTACCATCAGGTGAACCGCAAAAACTATAGCTTTTTTGGAAACCGTCTTGTCCGGGACGATGGAAGTTGTCAAGTCTGTTTGCGAGAAGATTCGAGATGTCTCTCGAAAATTTAGAGATATAGATATAGATATTTATTTAAAGGTACCAACTATTATTCTAATCATTGGTTACCGAAACAAAATCCTTATTGATTAAATCTATGCAAAAAAACTTCCGTCCTTTCCTTCCATCAGAGATTATTAATAGATGATTTTAATTTATTTATTTATTCTTTATTGTGTCCCTTAAAATAAGGAATACAATTGGCGGACTTAATGCCTTTTGGGATTCTCTACCAGTCAACCCTTGGTGAGAAAGAATTATTACTATGATGACCTTATAAACTACTATGATTCGACGATAACAAAAAAAAAAGACTAAGTTACAGGGTTACTATTCTATCTAAAATATTCTCTAGAAAATAGTGCCAATTTCATGTCGATTAGTCTATTACTTTTTCAGTATTAACCGTTTGAACATACTTTCACTTATCTATTTGATGGACATGAGACTTTCGTATATGGCTGATAGCAGATAGAATTAAGTTTTTTGGAGAAACTTGTTGATATTTAAAAAAAAATTACAAAAATGCAGAATGAGTCGAAGTAGTTGAGAGTAGAGAAAGAAGGGTGAAAGGTTAGATAGTTCATCTCGTTGAATTACCAATTTCGAAGTGAGATAGAGAGAGAGATTCTAATTGAAATTAACATCAACGTCTAAGCAGTAAACTCCTAGACTACATGTCTCTCGTAAGAGAGATTTTCTGTAAGCGCCACGCCAAGCGATGGCGATAACAACACCAGATGCTCACTTGCGGCCCTGCCCTTTATCTGTTTGGATATTTTAAATCTGATAAATGAATTGAGATCCGTGGTGGGCCCAGTGGCTTTGATTTAATAGTATGCTAATGACCTGGGTTCGATCTCCGGTGTTAATAGCGATAATTAAGTACTGAATCTTTGAGGGAGGCCTATGTTCACCTGTGGACTTGTGATAGGCTGAAATGATGATGATGATGATGAAGTACTGAATTTACCACTTGCTGGGCTATGAAGGAAAACAATGCGAGGATAACTCCATGTTTGAAAAATAATAAAATATTTTCTTTCAAGGTCATTCAAATTGAAAAGTGTGCATTTGAAAAAATGCGTTTCCGACCTAAGGATATTTGGAGATGAAAGGGTGGATGAGCAGGACGATAGGGAGGGGGAGTTGGGCTCCTACTAAGCGATGGGAATTCAGGAGACTATGAAGCCACACTTCTAGCGAAGAACATTCTTTAACCGTTATTTTAAAGAAGTGTTGAGGTGCCCGATATTTATACTTACAACACAATTTTGTCCCACGAACATTCTTAATTACAATATTATTGTCGATATTTTCGCAACATTTCGCCACAAGCCGACTCTCCGCCGCCTCGATAAACAAACCGCAGCTTCCACTTTGATAATGCTGTTTACATAACGGCACTAAACTGCACACGTTATTATTCAGGAGTCCCCAAGCATTTACACTGAATTAATATGTTCCAAAACGATATTTACAATTTTTTTTACTATATTTTTCAACCCTGACATATGTGCGGTACCCACAGCCGTGGTGGCCCAGTGGACAGAGCTTTCGCTTTAATGTTATTGTAAGCGAGAGCGAGGGTTCAATCCCCGGTGCCTGTGCCACTAAAATTGATTAAAGCAATTTTAAGTGCTGCCTTCGCCTCGTTCTCGCCGGTGAAGTTCATCGTCCGTCCTGGAGCTTCCCGGCTCGGATCTCTCTCAATATTTGGCAAGAGACATTTGCCCACCTTTGAGTATGTTATATTCGTTAGCAAATAGTACGCTGCTGAACACGATGGTGATGATATTCGGGACGATCACGGTCCCGGTGACGACTCTCGAATACTACAGTCGTCAAGTGCAGCAGGATAAGCAGGAGTAGCAAAAACAGGAGCGCTCACACGTCTTCATCTTTTCCGGATGCATCGCTTACGCGAAAAGTTCAATAAAGAAGAGGGGTCAGATGCAGTGTCAAGTACACGGGAACACACACAACACAATACGATAACGACCTTATCCGATCAATCTCTCGAGAAGAGATGATGTTTAACAAATTGGTAGAAACTAAAAACGCATCTTTATGAATATTACAAAATTTTTGGCATAATACTGTCAATGTAACATTTAAATAGTTCTGTGGGTTTTGTGTATGTGTCATCCAGGTCAATCACGGAATTTTCTAGGGATAAAAAGTATCGTGGTGCTCAAATTGTGAGGAAACAGCATCAAAATCGCTCCAGTACTTTTTGCGTGATGCCCCAACAAACAGATAAACCGACAGACAAAAATTCCAATATCCTGCCCATTATCTAATCTTCAAATTTTCTTCACTGGACCGATTTTGATCGGATTTTTATGTTTTTTTTATACATGATGTTGCTTAATAATTTTTAATATTTTATTATCCTTTTTTTTTAATTTTAACCCGGGTTTATTTTTATTTTTTTTACGACTAGCTGATGTACATGGCTATCATATACATCAGCTAGTCGTAAAAAAAATATTTAAGTACAAGCGACAGGAATGAACTATTATAATGCATCCAGAACCCAAGAGGTGCATTTGAGTTTCGAACTTAAAGGTATTGTTTTTGTAATGAATTGCATAAATACAATTAAATTACACACAACAACACAGTCAAGCCGTGAATATCACGGCTTACAACACTCTTCTGTACTCTTATTATTATTTATTATTTTACGGAATTTTAAATTAAATATTAAATTCGCTACATTTCAGCAGTCCAAAGTAATACACGGTAAGTAGATTTTTGTGTATCAAAATAAAGCAGAGTACACATTAAAATAAAACATTAAACGGATAAACAAAATGTGTTTCCTCGTTATTGATGTGTCGCATTGTGTTCCGTTTTTTCCTCGTTTGTCAGATGTCAGAGCTTTTGCTAATGTTGATTGATTGTTTTAAATTTTTCACTTTTATTTTCTTTTATATATTAATCTTACTTAATGTTTTTATTAGTGTACATGGTTCATGTTCCAGTGCCATTCCATTCGATCATATTGTGATGAAAATTATTGTCATGGTAATTGAAGGGGATCGTGTATTTTTGTCCTTCTGCCCTACGAATAAATATACCGAGTTTTAATGTTTATTTTTGAATTTTATTATTTTCCAGCCAAGACAATGACTGACTCGAAAAAGAATTTACTTCTATTCTTCGACCGACCAACCGAACCATGCTTCATGCAGAAAGGAGAAGAAAAAGCTGTCTTCGTCGTACCAGACCACTTTTACGTGAGTATATACTTGTATGACTGACCTCTCCTTATTTTAAAAAAAGTTGGTATTTTCCAGAATATCTAATTAGTGTATACACTTGCTTTAGATAGTAAGGCGTGTCTGCTATGACAATGTTTGTTTATCGAACATGTTAAACGAACAAAAAAGAGAGCTCAAATGTTTGAGTTAACATTTTGACGAATGAACTTATATATAGTGTCTATAATTAATTTACTGTTTTGATGAAATATTGTTCGGCTGCCAGATATCGCAGGAGACTGCGTTTTATGAACAATGCTTTATTTATACAATTGTCATAGCAGACACAGCTAAAAACGAATACTTTTAGAAGTATAACAAATATATTTATTTGAAACGTTTTTGAAATTAGACCTTGTGTGATTCGGCAGAAAAGCTAAAAGCAAAGAGTATATAATCACGTTTTGTATTTCTGACATATGTATGACCAATAACTATTTTAAATATGCGAGAAATACTTTATTTTTTTAACAATGTATAAATTTACACAAAAACGTTTCTGTATAATACGGTGTTCGAGGCATTTTTTTAATACTTTTCTATTTCCTATAAAAAAAGGCAAATCCGCGTAGGCATAGGTGAAGTAGACTGCTGATGCCATTTGATACAGATAAAAATTTGTGATGATTAAATACATTTTTTTGCAGTGTACATGCTCAGTGTTACAATATGCGTTGAATCAAATTACAAAACATTACCACAACCTGAAAATATTCGATTGAATCCATATCATGTACATAAAATAATGATAAAGATGAGACTGTTTCTTGTTACAGCCGGAAAAGTACAAGCCACTACGCAGCACGATATCCAATAGATTCGGTTCCGACGCCAAACGTAAAATCTCCGTGAACAACATAGCGCTCCCGAACCTCGAGGAGCCCCTACAGTTGCCTTACAATGAACAATTCTCCTTGTTTGTGCCCAAGCACAGAGAATTAGCGGCGAAGTTGATCGATATCTTCATTGGTAAAACACAGCGTCTTTTATGATGTTTTTTACAATTTCAATACCGTATTTCAAACAAAATGCATTAGTCGTCTACTTATTTATCAGCGTGTCTACTATACGCACTATTTCACGCCGGTATTCTGCGAGGTGTTATGTGTTACTACGCCGGTCGAGCCGGCCCATTCGAGCAGCAGCAAAAGCCGCGAATCAGCTCTACAACGCTCAAAGTCTCTTATCCACTACGCTGGGCAGGGCTGGTTAGCAAAGAGCCGGTACCCACGCACATCAGAAAATATGCAATTCACCTTAATGAATTGTGATCGTATCGCATATTAAAGTGACGTCTGTGATAACGCACTTGGGTGTTGTAACGGTCAACTAAGAGAAATATTAGTCGGGAGATCGGAGGCACCATTCATTCGTAGCCCACTGTTGGACATGTCTGTGCCCCCAAGTGGTGGTATGTACATTGGGAGTTAATTTTTTTACATAACTTGATGATGATGGATGGTAACTCCGCATGATGGTAAGTGGTATAGATAGACCGATAGACACCTGCAAGCAAATTCAATTCTAAGTATGTAACTAATTCGTAGTTACGCTTGAGGTCTAAGATGGAGTGGCACAGCCTGTAAATATACCGGCTCTCTCTAGCCTAGTACGATGTCTTCCTACAGCCAAGCTGTTAATAGTTCGAGTTAAGACTGACATGGGTTATGTTAATCCCGTGATATGGTTTAAATGATTAAATTATCATCACTTTACTGAAAAGACAATCACCAAGAGCGTTGGATTGTTGATTAAAATGAAACGGTCACAGATGCCCGATATCCGATAGCCAAGCGAGTCCAGAAAATAGTAACAAAGGTTTCATTGAAACTGGAAGATGTCGAAGTATTCGATTTTGATCAGGCCGATATCACGTAGATCGACAAACAGAAACTTTCTCTGTGAATAATTGTATGTTCTATTGTTATCTCTGTTCATGCTATCGAAAATCTATAGGTATGCGAGACGTAGATGACCTGGTGTCGGTGTGTTCCTACTGCCAGCTTCGGATTAATCCCTACATGTTCAACTACTGCTTGTCTGTTGCTATTTTACACAGGTTTGCAAATCTTTTATTTCTAATTTCTTTTTATTTTATTGAGCAAATTGTTTGCCTTCGCTTCGCCCATGTTAAAAACATCTAAAGTGGTGTATTGTTAAACATCTTTACATGTATACTATTATACAAGTTACACTATGTAACGTATTACAAGTTACGTATTGTTTTTTTTGTCTGAAATAACTATGAGATTTGTTGTTTTATTATTTTTTTATCCTAAAAAATTTAAACTAATAAATACTCGTATATGTGTCTAATCATTTTCAAGATCTCCATGGGTGTCCCAAATGTAGACTCACGAAAATGTCGTGGCATGCGATAGAAGACGGAATAGCCGCTTTACCTAGATTATCCATGATGGTGATGGACAGCTTGTATATATTTCTTTTAATATATTGTTTACAGACCTGACACAAAGGGCCTGAATTTCCCAACATTAACGGAGATGTTCCCTGATAAGTTCATGGACCCGAAAGTATTCCGTCGTGCCCGAGAGGTCAGCAACGTGGTGACATCCGGTCCAAGGGTACGTTGATTTGCAGTAGTAGTTATTATTATAAGGAAAATTATTTTAGGTAATAAATAAATATGTCGTCTAATGACGTCGTAAGATTTTTAATAAAACTATGTTTCGATTCGAGCCTAGAAACATTACGACCGATAGAGTATAAAACAAAGTTCTCCAACGCTAGGGTTGTCAAAATGTTTTTAGCTTATTATTTCAGAATAATTAATAAAAAAAATTACAGACTTTAAAAATTGTGGACTAAATGTGTGGTACTAAATGGACAAGGAAAAGTTTGTTACTTATGTGTTTACACAGCGAGCGATTTGTTTGTTATAAGTTTCGATGTAGCAAATAATCCAACTGAAATATATTATTTTCGTACTATATATTACTTTCAACAGTATATTAGTATGGAGACCCAAAATACAGTACAATACTATATAGTGAGGATTACAGTGCGAAGTTGGAGTTTAATTTAATGGAGTGCCCACTTTGAATCAATATTAAACCTGCATGGTTCAAGATTCGTCATTAAAATTTTTTGACAAAAAAACTATTACATTCTTAAAAAAAATTGACGTTCTTTTGTTTGACTTCTATGAGTTTAACATGGAGATCTCAAAAAATACTGTAATTTTCGAATGCTAGGTCCGAAGTGGACTATCAATATGAATGCGGCGTTTGGACAGGATACGATTATCGAACACACAGTGCGTTCGTTAATCGTATACTCTTATCGTATAATCTCTTGTAACAAATTTTAATATTATAACACTCCGAGTATAAATGTTTTTCTATATGCGATGCGTATGAGAAATACTGATGGTTCTTATGTTTGTTCTCGACACATTTTCAATCATCACACTGGCTTTGCTGAAATTCAGCGCTGGAGGAGATGCTTCAGCATTATTGCTGAGTGGAGCCGTTTTAACATCGCACAACAAATAACTTTCGGCACACTGCCGAATGATCGATTAATCAAAGTATCATTGGTTATTTGTGCAACTGTCACATACACGTTCGAAGTCCAGGAAATCATAATTTCTTTTGATAATAGTTTTAAAACTAATAGGCAAGGGTACTATTAGTGTAAACTGAAAGAAGTTTTTAATTTTTTTTTGTTAGAAACTGTTGTTGTTGGATTATTTTATTATTTTTCTTTACGCCAATGTTATTGTGTGTTGTTAAATAAATGTTTTTCCATTTACTGTTCGTTTTTAGTTTACTTAGTTCGAGCACACGCTAAGGCTTGCCTCGCTTTTGTTGAGTAGGTAAGGAAATGCAGGGATTTTTGACAGAATTGTGACGTGTGTCTACGATAAACGCAAGCGAAACATGCAATCAGATGTAATACTGCAACAAAGCCCTTTAGCTAAGCTCATCCATTCAGTAACGGTAACAGTTTGATGGTCACTACATGGTGTAATTCACTAAAGCTTTTTGTGATCCGGTGCATCAATAACAGCTGACGTATATTGTGAAGAACTTCGAGAATATGGCGAAACTCACATTGATGATTTGTTTCGTTTCGACGTGAAAGAGGGACGAGAAATCACAAAGATGGGTACATTTATTACGTGATAGAGCCAAGCTTAAGCTTTTGCTGCTTTTTTCGACCGGTTCGACCGGGGTAGTACCACGATCACGCAGAAAACCGGCGTGAAGTAAAGGGATCTTCTGCTTCTGCGCTCTTGTGCTCTCAAAACGATATAAACGCGGTAAACTGAGAAAGTTCATCTTAGTTTATATTTTCTGACTTTGAAAAAATGTCGACACCTCAAAAATGTTACTGTTTTCTAATTATATTATTTAACTAACGGAGCGCGCCGGACTCGTTCGGACAGATCTGTCATATATAAACTAAATGTGTCTAATACAAATAAATCAACATCACTTTTTTGTGCAGTATTGAAATCCACTGGGATGCTTAGAAATTATAAGTGAATACACAGAAATGCCCGGATTTTTCTTCTTATTAATTATCATTGTTATTTTGCAGTTGCCGATAGTGATCCCTCAAAATTACACTGCCTCTGATGCGGTACCGGAACAGCGCTTGGCGTACTTCCGCGAGGACGTAGGCATCAATCTACATCATTGGCACTGGCATCTCGTGTACCCGTTCGAATCGGCGGACCGCGCTATCGTTGCCAAAGATCGTCGCGGGGAGCTACTTTACTACATGCATCAGCAAATCATTGCCAGGTATTTTCTTCTATTTCTTTAAATGTGTTGCGATGTAAAACCTGCACAGAATTGAAAAACTTCTTCGCCAACTACGATGGAATATATTGGTGCAATCGGCTAGTAAAGAGTTAAAGCGAAAGTTTGGCGAACCGACGAAAACAAATCAGTGGAACTTTGGCAGATGAAGTGTTGAAGTTCAATAGTTTACTGACCTCTGCAATGACGGCGACAACGCAGGATTTCTTTTGTCGGCGTCTCAAAACGCGGGGTATGAACGCCGGCGCGTACGGTCGATAAAGTATTTAACACAGGTCCGAACTAGGCCCACAGTTGAATATAAGTGATTAAATTACTCCCAAAGTAAAGTAAAGTAGAGTCTTATGAATGCTGGCGGCTGGGTAAAGGTCTCCTTCTCAAATATATGAGGGTATTGGAGCCTGGAAGGGACCGCCACGCTGCTCCAGTGCGGGCTTCACATGACATGGAAATAATATTTTTTTATTATTTCTCAGATATGCAGGTTTCCATCACGATGGAAACGATTTTCCTTCACCGCCGAGCACGTGGTAGAAACAGCACTTAAAATTACAATCAAACTAAAGCGCCATGCTCACGAGGCTACCACGGCTCTTACTACTACTGCAACCAAGATCAATATTAATTTTTGTTTGATTATGAAATTTAACATCCAGAAGATCGCATCCATTCTGTACATTTTTGTGGCGACTTCTCTTGTCCCGGAAACTACTTACTTATCTTCTGTATTCCTGTTATTCCTCGGCGTGTCACAAGTCTTGTTATGACTCGACACAATAGAATTTTGATTGTTTCAAAGTTATGACACGAGAAGAGCTATTTTTTCTTGGATATCGCTGATCGATTACGATATAGGTAAACGACGAACCCGTACCATGACGACGATAATCATATTATTCTTAACGTAGGAGATACAACGCGTTAGGTTGTACGTAATATTATTGTAATTTTAACGCTAAATCGATTATGATTATTCCAGATACAACATTGAACGTTTCTGCAACAATTTGAGTCGTGTTGTACCTTTCGGGTCCAACTTACGGGAGCCCATCCCCGATGCTTACTTCCCCAAGCTTGACTCACAAGTCGCTAGCCGCGCCTGGCCTCCGAGGTAAACTATTTTTATTTTTCATAGTTATATACTTTTGTTTCACATTCTTAGACTCTGTATAGTACTTTCTAAGCGTGGTAGAGTCAAGCGGCGGCTTTAGCTGCTGCTCGAATGGGCTGGCTCGATCGGGGTTGGTACCACGGACTCGCAGAATACCGGCGTGAAGTAGAGGCATCTTGCGCTTCTGCGTTTCGTTCGGTGAGTGAGGTAACCGGAGGCCCACTCCCTCCCTAGTCCCCTCCTCTTCCCTCCCATCTCCCACATGTCCTTAAAGACCGGCAACGCACCTGCAGCATCTATGGTGTTGCAGATATATGTGGGCGACGGTAATCACTTACCATCAGGTGAACCGCTTGCTCGTTTGCCGTCTTTTCCATAGAAAAAAAAAACCGGGTGAGGTATTGACCGGCGACTGACTGACGGTGAAAATTCTATTCGAATTTGCCAAATCTAAATCTCACAGACTATCGATGACGGGTAGCATTACCAGGGCCAGGATACCGGCTCAGCGTACACCAACGAGTCCGCCCAGCGTGGTGAGTACAAGGTTTTGCTGGCGCCTGTATAATAAGGATTATGTTCAGCACTGGATTCACAAAGGCTGATAAGGAAGATAGAAAAAGTGCCAACTAGTTCGGAACATCTGATAAAATTATCCTAAATGTTTAAATGTAAAAAGGTTTCCAACAGGAACTAATCTCTTATTCCGTGACATGACGATTTGCATTTAAACTCATTCGATCGTTTGGTGATGATTTTTTTATTGGAAGGGAGTGAAAGACGAGTTAACAGTCCACCTGATGGTAAGTGGTTACCACCTGATGGCAACTACGGAGTCGTACGTAACAGTCGAAGATGGATGTAGATGCGTTGTCACCCCTGAGGTCTAAGACGGAAGGTCTAACAGGCCGTAATAATACAAGTTCTCTTTACCTTTCTAACTGGAACACGACAGTAGTTTCACTACTGTTTGGCGACAGGACTCTATCACCACTATTTTTTTATATTTTATGTTATCCAAATAAACATACAAACTTAACGTTCATGTTATAGTATTGAGGTGGATTTTCGTAACAATACAACAAAGCATTTTCGTTAAAGGATTAATACTATTCGAAATTTAAAATAATGAAAAAAATATTAATTGATTTAAGGTTCGAAGGATCTGTAATTCGAGACATTGACAGACCAGTAGACCTAATCAAGAGTGATGTGTCAGATATGGAAACATGGAAGGAACGGATACTCGAGGCAATAGAAAGCAACTCTGTTCTTTTGGTTGGTACATAGTCTAATTCTGTTTATACATTTTAAAACATTTGAAATTTTGTTTCACATTAATTTTATTTTATATCAATTTTGTTTAGCCGAACGGACGCCGATTGCCCCTTGACGAGGAGAAAGGAATTGACATTTTGGGTGATTTGATGGAAGCGTCAATGCTCAGCATCAATCGCTCTTATTACGGTGATCTACATAACATGGGCCACGTCTTCATGTCTTACGCTCACGATCCTGATCATCGGCACTTGGTCAGTGTTTTTTTTATAATCAAAAATCGACCCATTCCTATCCTGCTACTATAGTTACCGGATAGTTCAAGATATATATAGTACAGTTTACAAGTCCCTATAGTATCCGGGAAGTTGTCGATATGGTATGGCTATTAAATAAAAGTTCATCATTATTTAATTGAAATTAATTAAGTGAAAACTACTGCAGCATCTTGAAGGAGCATTTAATTAGATCATGTTTAATGACCAGTTACCTATTTACATCGGATTTTGACACAGAGTAATAATATCAAACGATATTGTTTACCATAATAGATATTTGACATGACACGTATGGGGTTAATGTTAAATATTTATCTTTAGTAATCTATAAACATAGGGTAGAAAGATCGATATTACAATTATATAACGATAAGTTAGGAGGTTTTGCATAACCTGCACCTCCATTACGCACGAAGCGGTTTGCCTCTTCTTTCTTTCTCTGCCGAGGTGAGTTTTTCCGGAAAACTATGATCTGGATATCTTTAAGGCCAAAGTGAACAGACATCTAGGCAAGCGTGTACCATCCTAGGCCTCATCTTCGTCTTCCATCGGGCAAGATTGAGGTCAAACGCAAGCCTATTATTCATAAAAAAAAAGTGTAATATCGACTTATATAATATTATAAAAAAGAAATATTTATATTTTTGTGCGTTTGTAACGAATAAACTCAAAAACTACTGGACCGCTTACAAAAATTCTTTCACCATTGGAATGCTACATTATCTCTGATAAATAATAAATGTAACATAAGCTATATTTATTACTAGAAAAATTAGGGATCCCTTCTAAAACTTCAATAATTCAAAACGTCATCTACAGGTATTGAAACAGTTACGAAACCGAAATGATTTATTTGGATAAGGATAAATATAAATGTATGGATAAATAATTATTTGAAAAAAAAAACTGCGTTCATCCCAAATTTAAAAAAAAAATATGTCCAGGTTGAACCGCGCCGGCCGAAGGGTCATATATGTGATATGTCAACTAAATATAAAAGTTACATACATTATGTATACAATGACGCAGTTCTATGAAATATTATAATGATGGTAAAAACTGCATTTAAATCCACTTAGAAGTTGAGCAATTGTGATTTTGTTTTAAACTTTTTTAAAAACATGATATGTATATGTATATAACGAGCACTGTATCTTAAAAAAAATAAGAGTTATGTCACATTGCTAAATAAATAGTAATAACATATAATTCATGAACGTATTGTAATTTCAGGAGCAATTTGGTGTGATGGGCGATCCCGCTACCACGATGCGTGATCCCTTATTCTACCGCTGGCATGGATTCGTTGATGACGTTTTCGTCTTATACAAGAACAAGCTGCCGCCTTATGGCAACGATAAGGTCCGTAGATTTTATAAAAATACAATTGCTCATAATATTCTAAAACGGCATCGACAAAATTTTATTTATGTTAGCTTCTTCTACTTTTTATTAAGCATTTTATATACAGCCACTGTCGGACAAGGTACTCTCTCACTGGGAGAGTATGCCCTCATTGCAACGCCTGTGATTGCAGTATCAGACGTCTAGCACTTAGAGTTATATTTCCTTAACAGCCTGTAAATAGTCCACGGCACGACTCCCATAAGGAAAATTTGCTATAATTTTGGTGGCAGTCAAATTTAGTGATAATATATTATATAAAATAGATTATCAAAGGATTTTCCATAGTCGCCTTTTACGACACCCACGGAAAGGTAAGGGGTGGCAAATTCTTACGCCGATACCACTTCATTAAGTGTAAAGCGAGCGGACTGTGTTGATCCTCGTATTAAACATTTTTTTTACATATATTTGCATGCAGTTTTTATAAAATTATAGTGTCTATTTAATTTTTGTAAAACCATGAACTTAAATATTTTTATCAGTCAACCGTAGAAAAATACAGCTTTAATCTTGTTTAGCGATTTTAAAGTTTATAAGATATTTCATTGTACGTTTACACTTGGTGATTTTTTTTAAATCGATAGTTTGTATTTTAGCTGGACTTCCCTGGTATTCGCGTTTCGTCTGTCGCCGTTGAAGGTGCAGCGGGAAGGAACACATTTGCCACACAGTGGGAGCAGAGCACGGTGGAGCTGGGACGCGGGCTGGACTTCACGCCGCGCGGGAGCGTGTTGGCGCGATTTACACATCTGCAACACGAGGAGTTCGACTACGTGTAAGTCCTAACACGGGACGTGTCTCAACAATAGCAATTGTTTTGCTCTGACACGCCGGCTAGTGACCCTTGTGCCTTGGTCATCTTTATATGCATTGACGCTGTAATATCCAATATGCTGATGAACGCTTACTAACAGCTAAAGCTAACATTCCACCTGATGGTAAGTCCTATGGACGTCTGCATACGTCTGCATACGACTTCAATCGACAAAGGTCACAGATGCGTCACCACAGAGTAATAAGGAGTAATAAGGTGGAATGCCCGTTGATGTCATGTTGTAGTTCAAGTTAAAACTGTCGTACTTTTAATGTTAAATCTGTTTGGATTAAACACTCACACATTTGTCATGTTAAAACTGGTTTGTGTGCACAGTATCGAGGTTGACAACAGTACTGGACAGAGTGCGAAAGGAACAGTTCGCATATTTTTGGCACCCGTTACCGATGAGAAAGGAACACCTTTGTCCTTCAATGACCAGAGGAAACTTATGATTGAGATGGACAAGTTTTCGCAAGAATGTGAGTATCACAAATACACTTCTTTTTGTTCTTTATTATCAGTTTGTATTAGTTCACTGCTAGATATAGGCCTTTCTAAGAAGCCATCTACAAAAGCCGACTTACATTTCAGAGAAGATTTAACCACACTCCGGCCTAGTAGTGATCTTGCTGGCGGTATATTCCTTAACTAGTGTTGCCGGTTCCCGTGAGCTTATACCGCATATTATATATTGATATTTGATTTTCCGCTATCGTCAAGGCTGCAAGATACACTGTGAAATGCATTTGTTTTAAAATCAATATTTTTAATGATACCAAGGTTTAATTATATTATTCCATCGTCATCATCATAATTAGTCTCTAAACAATCCGCTGCTGAACAAATCCTTTTCTATATTGCCGACCGCACTACCGGATGCCTCGGTTAACGCTGCACCGCTTGGCTTGGCTTGAATTAGTTTTTTAGGTTAGGAATATTTAAGATTAACGCACTGTATATTAGAGGCCTTGATGTAATATGCGAAACGGATAATAGTAGTTAGTTAAGGACATTAACATGGACCAATTGGGAACCTGTGGCAACCAACAGATGGAAAACATGTGCATAAACTAGTAACTTGTTTGAGTTTATTTATACTAGTAATATTAAAGTTGTTTTATATAACATATCGGCGCACTGTGTTTGGTAGCACCGCTTAACCACGGGTCCTAATCCATGGGTTCGAACCCAGTCGTAGTCAATCTTAATGCAAAAACACAAATTATTAAGTGATCGGGTCTGGTTGTGTTGCGTTCGTCCCGGGCCTCTGATCCCCTTCCTCCGATATCATCGCGCAAGCATTACATTGGTTATGGGAAGGTAAAGACGAGTGAGTGGCTCTATAATTATGCGTACACTTACGGCACTATAATATCTTCTGAGCTGTAGACAACTGCCGAAAGTATTCGGAAGATGTCGCCGCCGTCAGATTAGACCAGGAGGACATGATCATCAGAAGCTTTGGGACTATGCAAGTGCATATAAAGATATATTTCTACCGTAACCTTTGACCCTAACACATCGATTATTTAAACACTACGTTTATTTAAATAATATTTCCCTTACATTGTTCCGTTGCAGTACGTCCCGGGAGTAACACAATCCGCCAACGCAGCACCGCCTCGTCAGTAACTATTCCGTTTGAGCGCACCTTCCAAAACCAGGATAGCAGACCCGGCCAGCCGGGTTCCGCAACTGCCGCCGAGTTCGATTTCTGCGGCTGTGGCTGGCCGCATCACATGCTTCTACCCAAGGGCACCACCAATGGATTCCCGATGATCCTCTTCGTGATGGTGTCCAACTGGGCCGACGACGGGGTAAGTCTGTTGTTAGGTCCAAACCAGTTAATCGAATTCTTGTAAAGCCAAGTTTTTTTTTATTGGATAGGCGGCAAACGAGCAAGCGGCTCTCCTGATGGTAAGTGGTTACCGTCGTTAACGTATATCTGCAACACCAGAGGAGTTGCAGATGCGTTGTTGGCCTTTAATGATATTTGTGGAATGGTAGAGGAAGAGGAGGGTGGATATGGAGGGAAACCTCCGGTTTCCTTACTCACCGAATGAAATGCAGAAGCACAAGACTTTGACCTCGATAACGGCCCCGGTCGAAAGCAGGCAGGACATCATTATCACACAAGTGAAACTCTTAATCACACCAAATAGAAGACTCAGAGAATAAAAACTTATATGTCTAGAGAAAAATGTTCAATCAAAAGTATTTCTTCCTTTTTTTACCGCCTGTATAAGCCCACTGACATAGGCTTTTTTTAAACTGGCATTCTACGCATGGGGGATTTGCCCACATTTACCACGCTGAGTGGGCAGGTTGTGGAGTGCTAGAACCCTCCCACTAAAGATGCTGCTCCCTATCACTAGTCCTCGTCATATGAAATCGGCATATTGGGAAGGTTAGTAGCCACAACCTTGTTCGTTAGTCATCCGGATGCAGCGAGCGCAGGCGAATTTGACTATTAAAGAAACAGATAGTATATTCTCCCTTACACAGTGTTTCATACAGTTTTAAGAGGGGATATAACGTCTTTTTTTAAAGTTGTTTTTGTTTTTAATCGAATGCATTTTTCCCCAGATTAAGCAAGATCTTGTTGGCACTTGTAACGGTGCAGCCTCGTTCTGTGGACTTCGTGACCGCCTGTACCCCGATCGCCGCGCCATGGGATTCCCCTTCGACCGTCCCGCACAACCACGAGTCAAAACGGTGAACGATTTCTTGACACCCAACATGGCCATCAGTGACTGCAAAATACGTTTCACTGACGCCACTAGGATCCGGGGTCAGCGCTAAGGCAATACGATTACGTACGCCTTTACACTGCCAGTAATACAATTTCGATTTAAATTTAACTTTACTATTTGACTTGTCTGTTCTGGATCATATTATTATTGACTCGCTTATCAAATGAGGTAAAAAAACATAGATTTTTTTTTATTTAACAGTTTCTCTGGTATACACATACAGTATGTCACTTTGTGTATTAAATTTAAGCACCAAGTCTAAAATTTTTGGAGATTGTGTAATCAATCAGGGAGTGGTGATTGGTTTCCATATCATTTATATTTATCGGTAGTGTTACAAAGTGCGTAACGCTAATTTTAATCCGATTGTAAGTTTCTATTGTGATTGTGACGTTGACGAGCGAGAATACACTGATTTTGTGATAATATTACTGGATTGTATCTCCTTTGGTTCGTCGCTCCTATTACATAAAATACCGGTACCATATAAATTAGAATAGAAACTTGCAATAATTACTTGAATGGTTATAAATGGACATGATTCTGCACTAAATGCGACCTGGCAATGAAATCTGGACGTAGATTATAGTTTTTTTTTTAATGGGTCAAATTATTTTTAGTGTATCTCTGTTAATATTTGTACATATTATTTATGTTATCCGTAAGGCTGAATAAATTAAACCTTTCACAAAAAACTTGTTTTCGTCATTCGTTTCTTAAGCAATCCTCTCCTAGACTATCTCTCCACCCGAATTTGCAGTGCACACCACTTCTGTCTTCTGGTTAGAAGAGTACAGAGGGCGAGTATAATTAGACAGGTGTATTCCATTTTAGTCCTCAGAGGTAACAACGCTTCTGTAAACTTTTTAGAATGAAGTTATTAGTAAGTGTTCATGGGCTACAGTTGCCCCTATTTTTTTTTATGGGAAATGCAGCATCCGAACAAGAGGTTCACCTGACGGTAAGTGATTACCGTCGCCCAATTACATCAGCAACCATAAAAGTGCTGCAGTTGCGTTGCCGACCTTCAAGGGTATTTGGTGGATGATTAAGGAACTTATTGATGAGGAGGGGGGATTAGGGAGTCGGAAGGGGGCCTCCGGTTACCTCACTCACCGAACGCGAGTTGGTGAGCGCATTGCCGGTACTCTGGCACTAGTGATGCGCACAGCAATAATCTATAAGCTTTGTTATACCATCGATATGTTGCAGTGAAAAGATTTCTAATTTACTATATTATAGAACAGTTTACAATAATCGTAAATTAAACACAGACTAGCAACGCACTTTCTATCGCACCATAAACGCTGTTGCCCGCCATCAGTCTGGCTAATTTTGGTCTGGTATGTGTCTCGGTATTCTGCGAGGCCGCGGTACCAACCCGGTCGAGCCGGTCCGTTCGAGCGGCTGCAAAGCCGATAGGCTCTACCACGTTAAAAATTTACCATTAGGTGGACTGTTAGCTCCATTGTCAATCGAAAAGTAATAAGACAATATCGTCTTATTTCGGTAGTAACCATCCTCTTACCTATTTCTGCTCCCAATCAGCAGTGCATCCACTCTTCGAGTTTCATTCCATCTTAGCCCTCAGGAGTGACAACGCATTCGTAACTTCCTTCGATTGAGGTTGTTTGCTGGCACCCACGGGGTTCAGTAGCCACTTGCCATCAGGCGGACTGAAAGTTTGTCATCCCAATTAATTAAAAAAAAATGTGAGTACGGGTAAACCATGTGCGTAATGCATTTTTTTTATTAGAAAGGCGGCGAACGAACAAGCGGTTGACCTGATGTTAAGTGATTATCTTCGCCACCAGAGGTGCCGCCCTTTTAGGGTATTTGGGAGATGGGAAGGAAGGGGAAAGGAAGTGGGCCTCCGGGTACCTCACTCACTGAACGAAACGGCACAAGATGCCTCTACTTCACGTCGGTATTCTGCGAGGCAATGATACCAACTCGGTCGAGCCGGCCCATTCGAGCAGCAGCAAAAGCCGCCGCTTGGCTCCACCCCGTAAAAAGTTTATCTCATGCATATCAGCATTCTTAGAAATATCTGTGTGGAGCATTAAGATGTTGATGAAGATTCATGAAAAGCAATTGTCAGATCTAATCTAAAAGCTCAGTAAATATATACAAATGATACAAGTGTTTAATTTCATATTAAGAAAACATTTTCTATTGGCAGTTGCAATTAATCTTTCATTACCCGATATTAAAAAAACATTTCATTTAAATTTATACCTTATGTTAATCGTAGAATAGTCTAAAATAAAACGACGCGTGTTGTTTCACTAATGATGAAGTTGAGGCTTATATAAGAATTTTTCTCCCCAATTTGTCATATGCTGATTTCATCATGGAACTGACAGATCGGGTAAGTGATATACATTTATTTTTAATTATAATTTTTGTTTTAGTTATATAGATTATACATTTACTAACTGATGCAATGTACCCGTGCACCGTATCCATGTTTCGGCACTTAATTCTAAACTCTATGATTAAATTCAGAAGACAACTCAAAAGTTTACTAATAGAAAAAAATATGATGCAGCCTGTTAAAGTTCCACGGCTAGGCAAAGGGCGCCTC
Source organism: Bhutanitis thaidina (assembly GCA_029286595.1). Lineage (NCBI taxonomy): Eukaryota > Metazoa > Arthropoda > Insecta > Lepidoptera > Papilionidae > Bhutanitis > Bhutanitis thaidina. The sequence goes on from JAGSMS010000016.1 coordinate 10,555,581, forward strand.
TGAAAACTTGTGAGGGTTTTGGAGTCGGAAAGAGTCTACTAATCTGATCTGATCTTCGAACCATTAACACAGTTCATGAACCTAAAATTGTTCCGACACCGGAATCCGAACTGAGGTCACTCGATTATACAATTAAAACCCGCGCATTCGCCAGAGCTGCCACAGTTCGCCGCCTTATTGCATTATTAGTAATACCTATACTTTTAGTATACAAATTCAACATTTGTACCATATTTTCTGACACTGATACTAACACAGCGATTCGTCTTTACATATTTTTTTTAATTTACCACGTAAAAAAGATACACGAAAGTTAAACCTATTAATGTAATAACTATAAATATAATATATTGATGGAAGCAGATCCAACTTGTGATAAATGCTCCTATCTGCTAAGGATATTTTTTTTTTCCAGTTTATTCTTCTATCTATCTGCTTGTTGCGGATTGGAATAATGTTTGCGCAAGCACAATCATCGGATAACATTGTAGATGCATCAGCAACGCCAAGTTCCTCCACTTTAGCTACAGAAAGTACTACACCTGCATCAGCATCACCTACTACAGGTTCTCAAAGTTTACCTGACTTAACTTCTAGTGCTCCAGTTAGTGATGTACAAACTACCGTACCTGAGACCGTTGCAACAGATGCACAAATTACACCAGCCACATCCACAACTACTTCACCAAATATCGAGTCACAAACCACCGCAGCTCCAAATATGGCTACTGCACCCGTTACAGATGCACAAAGTACCGCAGCACCACTTACAACTACAGCACCGGTTATAGACACGCAAAATACCACTCCCCCACCTATAATAACAACGCCAAATGGTCAGCCTGTTAATCCAAATGTTCTCATACCGAACTATATAATTCCAACCAATAACGGATATTACTTAGTACGAAATCCCGTTCCACAAGGTAATTTCTATTCTCAAGCAATGAATATTTATCCACAAAGTGGATATAATAGTGGGGGTTATTATGGGGTACCACTTATGTATGGAGCATAGTAAAATGTGTTAAGTTTATATTTTAGGTATAATGTATGTTATAAGATCTGTAAATTTTTAATAAATTATCAGTTAGATACTTGCGCTTGAATTATTAAGTGTTTGCACTAAATTTAATTTAAGCTTAATGGCTAGAAATGTTTACGGAAATTGCTATGATTTTTTCAAGACTTTTGTCTCATGCGATTTTAAGATCCCCTGTAAAAAAAACCATTTTACCACTATTTAACGCCACCGTTGTATTTTGGCAAGATAACAAATCTTACTAATAATATAAAATGCGAAAGCTTTGTTAAGATTGCTTGTCCCTTAATAACACCCAAACGGCAGAAAGATTTTGAATGAACATAGCGAAGGTCACAGAGGAAAATTATGTCATGAATTATGATTTTTTTAATCTTCATTTTTTTTTATGGAAAAGACGGCAAACGAGAAAGCGGATCACCTGATGGTTAGTGATTACCGTCGCCCACATACATCTGCAACACCATAGATGCTGCAGGTGCGTTCCCGGTCTTTACGGATATTTGGGAGATGAGAGGGAAGAGGAGAGGAATAGGGAGGGGATGTGGGCCTCCGGTTACCTCACTCACCGAACGAAACGAAGAAGCGCAAGATGCCTCTACTTCACGCCGGTATTCTGCGAGGCCGTGGTATCAATCCGGTCGAGTCGGCCCATTCGAGCAGCTGCTAAAGCCGCCGCTCGGCTCTACCACGCTTAAATTCACTTAATTAAGATTAAGAGTTCTTGACGACTACACGGGCGAAATCGCTGCCAGCCACTAATTTTGTATGAGAAAATATTAGGAGTATACCTGTGCAAGGCATCGTCGACTGTGTTAAAATACTTTCTTACTATTTTACTACTTAAAATCATTTTTTACAATTACCGTTCATCGATCGAGGAATTACAATGTTAATGTTTTCTTAATCAATCGCAATATATATTTAACTTGTTTCAGTTCAGTTGGATATTAGAACGTAATTTATGTGTTTTTCGTGAAATTTATTTAGGTCGTCGAAACTTCCATAAGTAGGGCTCGAAATTATCCCTTGAAGTACATTTTCCTGTAATTAATCGAGTTTGCTTAGGTTTTGTTCGTTCATAAATTTAAATTACAGTGAAAATGCATATGTAGAGTTATTTTAGCAATATAACCAAATTATTACGATTACATTAGATTCTTACTTCTACTAAAAGCTCTAAAGAAAATGCACTTCCTGTGTAATTTTTATTAATCAATACACAATAAAACGTAAATATAGATAAATAACCAGTGTTTAATCGTTTTTATTAATCAGAAGGAAAAAGAGATTTAAATAGATACTTTTTTTTTAATACATTTTTAATGTTGCATTTTGACTTATTTTGAAAAAAGCTAAAAAAACATGATAACTCAATGGTTCACTTTTGCATAATGGACTTTTGCAGTTAGGGTAACCGTCATAGCCATTAGGATCAGTAGACTGAAGTGGCAACGGACCGGTCACATAGCTCGCAGAACTGTCAACCATTGGAGAAGAAATGTTCACGGATGGTTGCCAAACCATGTAGAGGCAAACCCAGAGCCCAGATAAGTGGCTCAGAACCATACTTTGTGGCAATATCTGGGAGGAGGCCTATGTTCATCATTGGACTTATAAATGGATGAAATGATGAAAAGTATGATTTATCATTTGAATAATATAAGACAAAGGTTCAGTCAAAGGACAGTTGTAATTCGATATTGTTTGTTTGATGATGAAAATTATAAAGACGAGGATAGAATTAACATATATTTAATATAATTTTTATAATTGCTTCCAAAAAACAATTTGAATATTTTAATGATTGACTTTGTAACACTTTATGATAAATGTAGCTGCGAACTACTATTGAATAAACATGAAGCTAATGATGTTTAATTAGAGGATTAACGCTGTGTCTTACTTCGGTTGGCACGGAACATCGATTAATGTGATGATTATTTATGAGTGTACTGGATCGACGCGAAGTGCAGTGTATCTCTACATGTGCAAGCAACAACAAACATGAACATTTCATACTTCTGGGTAAGCAGTAAATCTATTGCAATTTCATAAAACTTTATAAATATAAGCATTTTTTTTAAATTAAAAATAATGCAATGTAATTTTTTTTCATTTATTTTGGCATCGAAGTGATAAATCAACTAAATATTATTTTTCGTGCTTTTGTGGACTGTTCGGAAGCCGAAGAAGAAGAATTAAATTTAACATCTTCTTGGTTTAGCAGTCAGTGTTAGAACAAAGTAGTTTAGTTCGAAATAAATCTATGTCACCAAATGTTATCCGCTGGCGACTGGTGGACAACCTATCCTGAATGAATTATCTCTTGTATTTACGCGAACACCGCACATTTGAAATGAAACTATTCTGTCTTGTAAAGCGCTGGAAACGACGGGAATATTAAACGCGATAAAATCCGTAAATGATAGTTTCATTTATATTCGAATTAGGTCAAACTCAAATCTCATTGACAATTGATGGGGAACAGTATCACTAGGCAGTGGGTGGGTGGTGGCTGCAATCAAATCAATCCTTCTTGCTCCTGTAGTGAGAACTATTCTATCAACCCAATAAGAAATATTTATTAATTTTGTTACTGCTTCCTGCTTGGATAAGCTTATCTCTCAGCAGTGAACTTAGATAGAAGAAGAAGAAAAAGAAGTAAAATAGTACTTTTAGTTGCTTTAATTATAGCCTTTGTAACCATAAAATGAAATGAATATAATCCCGTTTGTCTTAATATAAAACATGTATATATCTATCGTAAATCATACCTGCCTTTTAACAATATAATTTACTAAAATGTTTAACACAGATACTCTAATTACAGATTCTCTTCACACTGATTGTTCTAGTGAGATCTTCTTCATTAATAGAGAAGAACAATGATTATCGCAGAACGAAATCAGGGTATGACGTTGATGTCGTACAAGACGGATTGAAATTCAGTACACTAGATACCAGATATTCTACAGTTGGACGCAGTGATAAGGTTAACAAAGAAAGTAATCAACAAAAGTTTTTAAATAATATTAACCATGAAAGAATTCTAGATAAAACAAACCGTGGTGTACCAGATTATAAGAATACACAGAGTGTCCAAAACATTGACCAGTATCATATTCACGGCAATAACGATCAAAGTGGTGTAGACATCTGGGAACTATATCAGGCGAAAAATGAAGAGACTTGGGAAAACATGCAAAATGATAATAAAGAGAAGTTATTAAAACATCAAGATGCTACAAGTACCCGTTATAATATAATAGGACGTCACGGCTTAGGATTTGATAGACGTACTGCATGGGCTTCTGGATTACGAGCACCAATCACAGCAAAGTCTTTGCAAACAGTTGGAATAGGACAAGGAAAACATTACTAGTAAACAAAGTTTTTTTTTTCGAGTTGGTCAATACCCAAAATTGTTTTTATCCTATGAACTACCTACCTTTCCTACACTAAATGGATTCAAATCACTTTTATCCATTTATAAATTTACAAATCTATTACTAATATGCTTTTTTCTTTGATTGCACGAATCATCATCATTTCAGCATCATCAGAAGTCCACTGCTGCACATAGGCCTTCCCCAAAAAATAGGGAAGGCAGGGGTTTGCCGTAGTTGTCACGACTGGATCGCAGCTTTTTTTTTATGGTTTAATGCAGGAAGATGCTGCTCCTCATCTCCTAATACAAATTTTTCCCTCTGTCGACTTTTACGACACCGACAGAACGAGACGGGATGGCAGATTTTCTTATACCGCCACCACACGGTAACGATTGCCCGAATACACGATAAGAACTTAACTAAAATTAGAATTTATATACATTATGTTTAACCAAACCAATAGGAATATTGTCTGCGATTTACAAAATACAAAAGCTTAAGCCGTTTTCCAGTTATAACCATTAAGACAATGGTTTCTTTGTTTGTTTTGTGAATAATTTCTTCGAAGGTTTAGACTGGCAGAAGAAAATAAAGAAACAATTTTGTAACTTAATTTTATTGATCCCTTCAAATAAATTTGCAATGTACATAAATGTGTATTATTTTCGGTTTTTTTTTTATATTCTTTAATAATAATTGTCTCAAATTAGAAAGATTTTGAAGTTTCTCTTTCTAATAAACTAAATAATTATTTAGGCTTTCTTCATTCTTGACAAAAATATTTTCTACTTTTAATATCGATACTGTAACTGTTAGCTCATTTGTGACCCCAATCAATTAAAAAAAAAACACATCTCATCCTTGTTTTTTTTAATGGATTGGGGTCTATCAGCAGCCTCCAAAGCCTGTTCTAGGACTGGTTCTGGTTCTGCAATTGCCAACCCGTCCGCTAAGCGTGTCGATTATGGTAAATACATTCTAAGTGAGAGCAGTTGAAACTTTTGAACAAAACATATCGATATATTTTTATTAAAAAAATAAATGTCGTGGAAAATAAAACTTTCAAAGAAGAAAATTAGGTCACAATATCTTGTAGAAAGCTTTTTCCTTTTAGTTAAAAGCCAAACTACCGCATATTTAATTCAGCTTCTTTAATTAAAGTCGGGCAGCGCTTGCCGTGGTTTACGTTTTGCATAATATTCAGTGCTTTAGAACTATATATGCCTTATATATACCTTAGCCGAGTAAATATTTAATTTGCTTCATAAAGAAATAAAAAAAAGTGGTTCAAAATTTATTGTATAAAATGTATGTATGTTTCTTCTTTGTATTTTTCATTTCCGACGGATAACCTAATTACAATTATAAATAAAGTACTATTTTGAGACTACCGCGTAGCTTAGCGGATAGCGTACCTGACTGCGGAGCCGTGCGTCCCGGGTTTGAATCCTAGCAGTAGACAATATTTGTGCGAAACACAAAATGCGTCCTGTGTATCAGGCACTGCATCTGACTCTTATCCCGGTAAAATGGTATAAGCGTTACATCGTTTATAGGAAGGTGGAGACGAGTGAGTGCCTCTGTGCTTGCGCGTGCCACTTTCGTTACTATAATATCTCCTTCACCGTTGACAACTGCCGATAGCAATCGAAAGGATTCATTCAATTCCGGGAAACTAATTGAATGAAAATTCTTTGTTCTGTGACGTAAGAGAGGAAATTTCCTTTGTCAAATGCCATAGCTAATTAATTGGTTCTTACAATCTACCATCGTTCTTTAATGAGGCTCTTCTGACGGAGAAGAAACAGACGAAATCAATTGTAGGTCATCGTGAGTGTCCTCCTTTTCGATTTTTTTAAATTATTGTATAAATCATAAATTAAAAGGTAAGGTAGTACCCCATAGGTAATTGAAAGCATGCTACAAGAATGTAGAGATCGACAAAATTAAAGCACAAGTGCACTGAAAACTCGAGCAGACCATTCTCTACAAGCAGCACCTGTTCACAAGTATGACGCAAGTGGCACCCATCGCCCTCCTCGACCATATTAAAGGGACGAGCCACCTCACGACGCCACCACAAGCGACCACTAAGCGACCATGGCATACTAAACTCTACAATACACATATTACTGGAACTATTATTAAAACAAAAATATTTTTTTTATTAAACATATTTATTTTCCAGTGTTAGGTTGATTATTTTGTTCCGTGTTCGCTTGTGGAATTGGTATTAGATAATATTCTGGGCCGTTCCATCCACTCTGGGGATAAATGTTCATTACTTGGGAATATGCGTTGGCTGGCGACACCGGTCGTCGAAGCGGAAAGAATCCAGGGTATTCTTTAAATAGTTTTTCAAGTAGCGGCCAAAGGCCCTGATTACCGTTCAAACCGGGAACGGGAGTAGGTGCTATAACCGGAACAGGTGCAACTGGAACCAGCGATATTAGACCTGGTGCTACAGGAAAAGGTGCTACTGGACCCGGTGCAACTTGAATCGGTGCTACTGGACCCGGCGTTACCACGTTAGTTGTGCCACTTACAGGAACAGTTACAGGGGTCAATGTTGTATTCTGTGCAGCAACGTCTCTTGCACAAGTTGCGACCAGCAGTAACCAAATGCCTACGACGTGAACCTAAAAGAAATAAAAACGTACATAAACTATAGCCTAATAACTCAAGATATATTGTTATATTCAATGAAAAATATGTTACTAGCGCTTATCCGCGACTTTGCTTTCATTAATTTAATATACATATTAAAAACGCTTTTAAAACATTTTTTAAAAATTAAAATCTATTATTGGCTAAATCAACGTTACGGAAAATAATAATATAAAAAAAAAATAGAAAAAAAATTACATGAAAACTGAATCCGTCAAATCCGATAAGTTTTTTATGCGTGATTGAGCGACAAATATCCAAATATATAAATGTTTCACATTTTTAATAAAACACGTAGAGTTTTGTTCATTACCTGCGAGAGCAGCATTGTGATGTTAGTAAGTGAGCGCAGTAGATAGATATGGTAAAAGGGTAATGCCTTTTATAATGCTCGTGGTGCAGTGTCTTCTGTATGATGGTACAAAAAGAATTTAAAAGATAGATCTTAATTCCAGCACTTAGAGTATAATTTTCAACGAAAACAGTTAAGCTAAATTACTTAGTTTGAATATGATAAGCCAATGCTTTTAAGTGCGTTAGTAATTAAACATGATGTGTAAAATAATTGGCCCGAGTCCTCTTCATGATATTTTGTTTTATTTTCAACTACTTAACTATCTATATTAACATCAGGTACCAACCTAGTAAGCCAGTCGTTGAAGATTCTTTGTTAATAAACTCTTGTGTTTCACATGTATAGTATGTGATAAAAGGAAGTAAGACTTGTAATCACTAAAATTCATCTGTCAATAGAGACTTCAACTATAAAACGTAAAATCCGATCCACAAGTTATGAATTTATTAACATACATTCCATTAATGAAGTATATAAAAACGATTGTCACCTTTTAGGAGGTATGCCGAGATTACGGATTCCCATTTGGCAAGAGTGTGTGGTCAAACGAGCTTTCACAATCCACTGCTGCATTGCTCCCGGAGATTGTCATAAGATTTTCAAGGCTTTTTTTTTGTGGTCTTTTACGACACTGAAGGGAAGAAAATACTTAATATAACATACTAATAGTAGCAAATTATTTTGTCATTAATAATATCTTTGTTACGAAAAATAATTATTTATTGTTCATATGTGTAAAATGATAGAAAATTAAGATAAGTCTAAATGAGTCCTTTGGGTAATAACTTTACAAATTAAGTTTGATCGTTGTTGCACTCAGATAGTCTTTATCGTCTCGTAACCAGATAGCTACTGAGGTTAATCTTTAAAAAGTGTTGTAAAGGTCTACTTCTTAACTTCTCAATTAAGTTTCAAATAATGAAATAAATGGTGCTATGCATAAAGGCGAGCTTCTATCACCCGATAGACGTGTCTCAAAACAGAAAGACGTCGGAGTTTATGTCTCGCGATTCAAAATTTATAAGGAACGTTACAGCCTTAAAATAGTTGCCCTAGTTAACCTAGACATTTGATGTCTGGAAATATTTGAGATGAACATTTCACCATCTGTTGGAAGTGAGATAAAGTGATTGTTTTTGTGGCTTCTCCTTTAGTTTCTACAACAGCATACGGTACGCATAGATTCATTATCTAAAAGGAGTTTTAAATCATTGTTTTTTTTTACTTAATCTGTTACATATTTTTTTCTAATCAAAATTAATTGTCTGTTAACGTTAGTGTAGCAGAGTAGGCGAGCAGCAGTACTTTTGAATTTGATTTGGAATGGATTTTCTTCAGATTAGTGCGATTTACTATCGGTATGAGACATATTCATGTATTTTAGTTCGTTTTTTTAACAAATTTAATATTTGGCACCCTTACAATATCTCTCCACGCCCCGGGTTGACTGGCAGAGAATGCCAAGAGGCATTAAGTCCGCTCTTTGTAATACTTTTATTTAAAGGTATTCAAATAAAGTTTAAATAAATAAATAAATAAATATTGGGACTTTTAACAGTAGAAGGGTACATAACGGCACCGCATAGCAAAATGACAAAGCTTTATTTCGATTACAGCACGATCTAGTATTCTGCAGTGGACATTCTTGAAGAAGTCCCCAGTATTACACCCGATTTGATAAACTACTAATGCTCGTTTTTTACTTGCGGGATTTCTGTCCGCGAGTCTCTTCCCCTAAATCTGTCAAGGCCACCGGGCTTACAGCGTATCTCAACCGTGGGACAACCTTTTTGCTGAAAAGGAATTTCCCGACATAATCGGTCACTGCATTCGTCGACTGATAGGTGTTAGCACCTTATCCCCAAGGAAAATAAAAAAAAGGAGTCGTTGGATGATAGTCAATATGATAGTGATGGCTGGATGCTAGCACCGGCTTGAGATTCTGTGATAAATAACATTTTTCACCTTTCTTCACACGCACGGACGCGCTCAGCAGCACGCACGTGGAGGCACAAAATCCCACAACTAAAAAATGTTTAAAGATTAATGTATGTATTTTGCGTATGTATACATACATTCACATAATACGTGTAGTTGGTGTCTGTTGTGTGTGTATGGGTGCGTGTGTGGGTGTGTGTATTAGTGTATGTATGTTTATAAGTACATCCTACGTTATATGTAATACGTTAATATCAAAAAAAAATACCAAATTAAAAATAATTTGAACTTCATCATCATCATCATCATCATCATTTCAGCCTATCACAAGTCCACTGCTGAACGGCCTCCCCCAAAGATTTGAACTTAATTTAAGACATTGTCAAACATTTCGTGACATTGGATGGGTACATCACGACATGTATCACAGGCCTATGCCTTCAGGCACCAGCTTCTTATATTATTAACATAGTCATGGCTTACATTGTTAATAGTCTATAAATTGTAACGAATATGGTTTTGTAAGAAGACAAATAAAGAGGTATTATTATTGATATTTTATACTTAGTCATAACATACTGCGCAACCTCCAAATGTTGTTAGAATTTTCAGCTTTAAAAAAATAATTATTAAGAAATTGACGGTGGGCCGGGTTAACAAGACGTCAAACGAAAAGTTGCCAAGCATACGAAACGTTGTGAATGAAGAAGTAAAATTGAACGCGATAAATTTCGTCAATACTACACGTAGTATCATTTCAATTCAGTGGAAGCCGCTTGAATTATTTACATTGTAGCTCTCTCGGATTGCTTGACCCACGTGTAGGGAACGTTAATCGTGGCTTTACTGCCGTTTTACGACGGTCGATGGATCGTTCCCCGTCTTCTTACACGAAAGCACTCGTAAAGTATTTTATTCGATCTATCTACAGGACTTCTCAGTCTGTTACACTGTACTGTTATATTTGATTTGTTTTTTTTTTCGTTTAATTCATTCATACATATTTTCTTTCTTAATTCTTCTTTACCTTGACATAGGCCTGTTTACTGAAACCGCCAACCAAAGCTGGTGCGTCATGAATGATTTGTTCACACCCACCAAATCGGAGTGGCAAGTTCTTTCTTCGTTCCATCTTTCACCTAGAACGCTTCCTGTTATTGGTCAATTATATTTGGTATGTTCGGATGGATTTTCTACCCTCAGTCTATTGCCAGATCCTAGTTTCTTAATAAGCACGGTGCATTGCGCGATCCACACATTCATAAATACCTATTTTTTCTTACCTTAAAGTGTAATAATTCGCAGGGTATTTCATTTTAAAAATTCCTTCCTTTTTATAAGTCTGTAAGTAGTTCTCTGCTGGACGTAGACCTCTGCCATAGAGAAGAATTAGTAGAGTAGGAATTCTCACATATAATTGGTAATCGTCAAACTAGTCAAGGGGGTTGGTGTCACAGAATAAGACACCTCGCCCCTTAGACGCTGCTGCCCGTCACATGTGTGGGTAATTTATGTTTCGGAACACTAGAGATGGTTTTTGTGCCAACTATCGGTGGCCATTATATATGTTAGGCATTATCTTTAGTCGAATCTCATAAGATTATATATCTCATAATAAATCATTGAGTGCAGACAGATTATTTTCCTTCGTCACTATAAGTTAAAAAACCAAACAGAGAAGTCACTTGTATGATAAAAAGTAGCAGTCTATAAATATCTCATTGCTTAACAAAGGCTGCCTCTAAAACTTGAGAGCGTTCTGGAGGCAGGAAGAGTTCGCCACGAAGCTCCAGTTGGCGGACTTCACATCTCCTCGAAATATATATTTTTGTGATTTCATGCATGAACAGGTTTCCTTACCATGTTTTCCTGCACCACTGAGTCGTAAATTCAGCACTTAAAATTTCAATTAACGATTTTAACTGCGCCGACATAGAGACTCGTGTGCTATGAAATTAAAGTGAGTTTTCTGAGCCCTGACTTACCAAGGCTCTATACATTAGATAAGTAACAATAAGCGGCTGCAAAACAATCTCCTTAAACCTATAATTGCACGTAAAGTTTCGGTGTGTTCTTAAAGTTGGCTGCCGTTATAGTAAAATACAATAAAATAACAATCTACTTCTCTTCTTTAAAGTTTGTTGTTGACTTAATATCAAGTAAGTTTCTCTTGAGGTCTTTTGATAACCCTTAAGTTCATAACAACATAATTTCTATTGTTGCCAAAGAAAGTACATTCGAAGCCAAAACGCAATAAACTTTACAAGTAAATCCCATTAATATTAGATTTGCTGCAATCTAACGAAAAGGCATCAGTAAATTTTTTTCTCTAGGTTTTCGTTTTGAGAGTATAAATGTAGACTGTCATTCATTAATACTCCGTGAAGCATTACAGAATAGCAACAATACGATACAAATAATTTAGCCCTTATTGCTAAGCGAAACAAATTGTATCTTTTTAAGAACAGCAAACTTAATAAAGAAATTCAATCCCCTCGAAGGGGTAGTTCTCTAAAAGCTAAACGTTTTACTTACCCGCTAAAGACGAGCTGTACTTACCACGTGTCCATGTTACGACAGACTTTTTAATAAGTTTCGTAATCACAAGAGCTTCTTTGTGTAACTAGTCTTTTATGTATTGTTCCTTGTAATGAGTTCTCTGTAAAGGAAAATATAAACGATGACAAAAAGGTATGTATAAATTTTGTAATGAGTGTTTTTAAAAGATATTATCTTTAATAGACGTGTTGTCTAGTGATTTAGTATTATTGAAAAAGCTATGAGCAAGCTTATACTGAACTGTGGGTATTTTTTTTTTTTTTATGAAAAAATAGGCCTGCGTTTGACCTCAATCTTGCCCGACGGAAAGCGAAGATGAGGCCTAGGATGGTACAACTGGCTCATTTATTTTTTTGGTTAAAAAGGAATTTGAAATAACATCAAAGAAAAACAGAAGTATCTAGAAATGGTCTTGAATTTCTCATCGAGATTACAAGAGAATTGATGCTAAGAGGAGGAATTGAATACAAGAAGGCGTATGAGCTATTTGTATTTGAATGATGTAATTTCCAAAGTTTCCGCCTACGTCATTAAAATTCCTAAATGGACATTCTTACCATTTCGGAAGGAGCATATAAAAATATTACCATGTAATCAAAATTCTTCTAAGAACCGATTAGTATCAATATGTATACTACGAGCCAACCGTTTAATCGTAGCTTGTTTTCTTTATACATTTTTATTAATAATTTGTTTCTATCTATATTCCACCCAAAAGTACCCTTGTTAGTAGACGCCATATTTAATTTAGCAAACGTAACAGCATGCAGTCATTTAGAATCATAGATATACGAATGTAACTTAAATTAATCATATAACGAGTCAGCGGGTCAGTTGATGGTAAGTGATTACCGACGCCCACGTACATCTGCAACGCCAGAGGAGCTGCAGGTGCATAGCTGGCCTTAAAGGATACAAACGTAATACATAACAAAAGAAAAAAAAGGAAAACAATTATCGTACAGTTAACGCCATAACAGTGTATTATTTGGGCGCACTGGGCTTGGAATTGAAGACAAGTATCACCTAGGATAATATAAGGTAAGTCTTTTACTTCTGGAAAATACATCTCAAAAAAGACCTTTGTCCAGCACTATTGAGGGTCAATGATGACATTCAAAGAGAGTTTCATTCAACGACTTGCTAAATGGTTAATGCGTTGTACTAAAATGTTACATTAAAAAAAATTATTAAATTTTCTTATTTACCTGTTACCGTCAGGTTATATTACAAGGTATTTCCACAAGGTGGAAATACCTAACGCATAGTACAGTTAAGGGGATATCGTATCTCTGTTCGAAGAACGGAGTAGCCCTGAAAATCTCATGGTGATCTACAAGAGCAAGCTTCACGACAAGGTTTGCCTCCAGTCAAGCACAAGTGAGTTGCAGAAGTCCGTTTACTTACACTGAGTGAGCCAAATATAATCTCTACCTACCCCGTGTGACATCATCATCATCATCATTATTTCAGCCAATCACAAGTCCACTGCTGAACATAGGCCTCCCCCAAGGATTGCCACGAAGCTCGGTCCTGAGCCACCTGCATCCATCGACTTCCCGCAACTTCCCTTACTTTCTTTGCATCTACAATATTGGCAGTATATTATTGTGTCGGAATATATCCCACCATAACTTTCATTTTTATTATTAGGTTAAAGATTTTTTTTTTAATTTCTTCCCAACTCACGCATACCACAGATTAAAACACAATGTTCGCGTTACTTATAAAGCTACGAAGGAAACGAGGTCGAACGCGGCGATAAAGCGTACGAATTACAAATTTACAAGATAAACTTTACATTTGCATCTAAATTGTTACAATTTGCCTCGCTACATATTCATGACGATCCTGGCGCGACATTTAATCCTTCTTTATGACACAGAAATAAGATAAGTTTGGTAAGTCGAGCAAAGAGAGCTTAAACAGGTATTTTATGAACTTATTCATATTGTAGTGTCCTTCATTAAAGGTATAGCTTTGGTATATAGATCGAAACGCACAGTGCTGTTGGGATATATTAGAGTGAGTCTAGATTATGCGAAAACTAAGTCATACAGAAAAGAGGGAAGATATTCTTTTATATTCTCTCTTTCCTGAAAAAGAGGTAACGGTTATGCAATAAGATCTGAGGAAGAGTGCCAAAGACGAGGGTCGCGACACATCACAACCAGACCCAATAATTTGTAAATTGCACAGTACAAGAGTCATGGTAGCCTAGGGGTCAGGGCGCTCACTTTAATATCATAGAGCGCAAGTGACCTGAGTTCGAACCCCGGTGCCGCCACCACTAAAATTGTTAATAGCAATTTTAAGTGTTGTATTTACCACGTGCTCGGCGGTGAAGGAAAACATCGTAAGGAAACCCGCATATCTGAGAAATAATAAAAAAAATATTACTTCGAGGATATGTGAAGCCCGCCAACCCGCAATGGAGCAGCGAGGCGGGCCATTCCCGGCTCCTACACCCTCTCAGATATTTGAGGAGGCCTTTGCCCAGCTGTGGGCAGGTTACTACTTTACTTTGGTACTGTACCAATATCAATTTCGTAACTGAAAAAAATAGGAATATTTGTTTAAGCAATTGAAAAATAAAAACAACTGCCACGGCCATTTGATTCTACGAAAAAATAATATACATAACGTTTGTATCTGTTATACGAACTACCGGTATTCAAACAATTATGTAGACGCCATGAAAGATTTTCAATCTCGTTTATCATGGATATTTCGGAACGTATATTATTGATTACAGAATCGGGAAAACAATTGTTTTCATTTACTAAAACCGCCGCTCGTGTTCTACGCTACAGTTTCCAGGCGGAAAACAAAAAAAAAGTTGTTTCGTGTAAGTTATTTCATAGCTATCGTTAACCCATGAATACACAGATCAATGATACGGAACTGTAATCCGCTTGCCAATTGTGGCAATTATCTAATATTAGTAAATCATCTCATTGAAAAATCGTCCATTGTGGCATTATTTGGAGAAGGTCTATGTTCTAGTGCTTGTGACTGGCTGAAACGATGATGATTATGAAGGTGGAACGTCCCAATTTGTTGCAAATCCCACCCGCGTCTACATAGAGCACAACGTTTTGTCGCAATTTCAAAGAGAAATAAGATTTTTAATTTCTTTTCTTCGACAATGTGCATATGATTGACATTTTCGCCCAAGTTCTCCTTTCAGAAGATGTGGTTCAATAAAAACTTTCAACGAAATCCGTCGCGTGGCCTTAAAGGTATGAATAATTCAGCGCCAGGCGATCTACATTGAATACTGATAAGCCTAGAGAGTTGGATCATGTTTTTATTTATAAAATATGACCATCTTTAAGTCAATAACACAAAATATGAAAACAATACTATAGACATCGTGTTGTAAAGATTCACATGATCTATAACAATAAAAAAAATATGGTATAGGGGACTAACGAGCAAATCGCTCTCCTGATGGTAAATAATGACTCTTTCCATAAAATACTATATCACCATACTATTGAAAAATCAGCCAAAAATATGGTAAAAACATTTTAATAATATTATGATAACAATAAACACTTTTAGATTTATTAAGCTGAATGTCTTTTCAAAAAAGGCCAGGTCAAGAGTTCTCTTAACCAACGAGTATGCTTGCCAAGATTGATGAAAGTGGGAGAAGCGAAAGACGTATGTCAGGACCGTAGCAAGTGGAAGAAGATTATCTCTGCCTACCCCGTTGGGAACAAGGCGTGAATATATTCATACTATCTTTATCTACATCAGGCTATTTAAGTCCACTGGTGGACATATGCTTTAGCATGAATGCGCCAACAAAAGCTAGCAGTCCAGGCGAGTTTGCGAGCGCAGTGAGCGGTGACCTTGCTCCTCACCACCAGTCGGGAATTGAGTTCGGCATATTCTGATGGTATTTCCACGAATCGTCCAAGTCGTCAAAGCATCGTCCGTTAGTCAGCCAGCAGCTGTACCGCGAGCAGGTCGAATTGACAATTCGAGAAAAAGTTAATCAACTTTGAATGAATGAAATGAAAATGAATGAAAATTCTTTATTCTTCGATGTTAGAAAGACAAATTCGTTTGTCAAATGACAATTCATATTATTACTTTTTTCTATTGTCCATCACCGATTCGGAATGAGGCCCTTTAGTCGGAGGAGAAACTGACGAAAGAAATTGACTTAAAGGCATGGTTCCATAGGCAACTGCAAGCATGCACAAGAATATAGAGATGCACAAAATAAAAGCACAAGTGCATTACAATCTCGAGCAGACCAGCCTCCACAATCGGTACCTGCTCACAAGTATGACGCAAGTGGAAGCCACAGCTCTCTTACGACATTCGTCCTTACCCGTATCTACATAGCATTAGAAATACAAATGAATCAAGTTATCAGTCTTCAATCAATTTAAATCGTATTTGCATCTGATTGTTCTAGTAAGAAAATTAACATATTCTTTGGTTTTCATGAAGGTAAATAATTCATTTCAACGTTGCTGCACTGCGCCGTTTACCTAGAATACTGATAAGCGAGAATATTAGAGTAGAAAATTTGTATTGATGTTTATTAGAAGAAATATTACACGTACAAATATACATCAAGTAATATATATAAGTAGTAGGTGTAATATTCCCCATCATCATCATCATTTCAGCTAAGTCCACTGCTGAACATAGGCCTCCCCCAAAGATTCATCATAGGGGGGGTTGTGCCATAGTTGCCACGCCTGGCGAGCAGGTTGGCAACCGCAGTTGTTTTTTTTTGTCTAATGCACGAAGATGCTGCTGCCCATCTCCTAATATAAATTTTTCCCTCTGTCGAATTTTACGACACCCATAGGACGAGACGGGATAGCAGATTCTCTTCTACCGCTACCATACGGTAATATCGTACAGATGTTAGACGTTTTAGCATTAGTCGCCTTTTACGATACCCATGGTGAGACAGTGTTGGCGCTATTCTTTACTTCCGACAGCCACACGGAATAGCCATATTCCCCATGGTCCAATGTAAACCTCGCCTGTAACCAGTTAACTAAAGCGCGGGTCATGCGCTGGCGATCAACTGACGGTGGAAAATCAAACCGACTCCGCCGAATTCATATTCCACAAACGGCGTCTCTTGTGAGGTGTGGTGTCATGGCCTCGCAGCATACCGGCGTGAAGTAGAGTCATCTTGTGCCTCTCCGTTTCGTTCGGTGAGTGAGGTAACTGGAGGCCCATTCCCCCCCGCTCTCTCCTCATCCTCCCTCCCATCTCCCAAGTACCGTTAAAGGCCGCCATCGCACTTGAAGCACCTCTGGTGTACGTGGGCGACGGTAATCATTTACCATCAGGTGAATCGCTTGCTCGTTTGTCGCCTTTCCCTTAAACACGGCAAGAATACACTAATGCTATAGTTCGAAGGCACCGGTACAAGAGCACTATGCTTGTATACCTGCTTGCCCAGCGTGATGTGTACGAAAGAATAACCCTTAAAGAAACGCATCCTCTACTGCTGGCGCACTCTTGAAGAGGCCTTTGTTCAGCAACGGACGAAAATAGGATGATTAAGAAGAACACAGTCGGTTTAATAAATCTAAAATTGCGATTTTTTTAATCAACGCTTCCCCATCGACAGCTAACACACAAAACTTTTTAAGAATGTCATGTGCTTGATTTGGTTTACATGGATTTTTTTAAATTAAATTATAGGCCTAATATCGCATCTTCATTATTCTTGCTATATTTTATTACCTGGATTTTGTGAGAGTAAAAAGACATGATTTGACTTCACAAAAATTTAAGAAATGAGAAAGAATGTAATTTATATATTGAACCTTTGTAATAATATTCAAGTCGACATAAATGCTAATTTTCGTGGTCATTGAACTGAATAAAGAGATCAGAAGGTCTCTCTAGTCTTAAATTAAAAATGATGCCTCCTCGCTACTTAACGTAAACTTTTGCGTTTTCTAACATTTTCTTAACGTAAACGTTTTAAATGTGTCTAGTATTACTGCGAACAGACGGTAGAATTACCTAGACTGGAAATTTCAAACGATGGGATGGGCTCGTTAAGGTTCAAATAAATGGAAGTTTCACTGATTCTACTACTGAGAATTTGTTAAGGAAAAGAAAAGATATTTAAGCCTAATTTGATGCTCAACCGCGAAGCCCCAATAATCTAATAGGTTAGTGTGCGGACTGCGAATGACGACATTACATTGCAGCCTCTGTCTGTCTGCCATTAGACTATTGTTGTGACCCACTGCTGTTATAAGCTCTCAGTTGGAGTGGGATTGGTTAAAATTAGTTAAATAAAGCAGAAGTAGGAGCCTTTAAATATCCACTGCAGGATACAGGCCTCCTTCTCAAATATCTGAGAGGATTTTGGTAAATACAGCACATTTTTTTTAAGGGAAAGGCGGCTACTTAAAATTTAAAATTGCCATTAACAGTTACAGCCTCTCGCAGGTTACTCGCGCTCTATGTAACTATAGTGAGCACCCTGACCTCAAAGCTACCACGGCTTGTACCTTAATAATTTAACATATTCATAGACCCAACCTCTTTACTATGCGGATTGATATAGCCAATGTAAATACCTTAGAAAACCGTGGACGGGTACGGTGTTATTTATATTAAATTTCAATTTCGATGTTACGAAAAAGGTCTCATGTTATAAAATGTCTTTGCAAAGGCCATGTTGATGATGTCATCAACTTTGTTCGATCAAAGAGACTGCAACTGTGTACCTTTGTGTAATATGACGGTGAGTCAATTTCCGGTTCTGTGCAGCGAGGATGTGCCATATTTAATGAAAGTGAATTACGGTCATTTCAAAAGTGCATTTTCTTACACACCTTACCTTACCTTTTTTAATCTTACGGAGTAGTTTTAGTCGATCTCTTGATATTTTGGTACAAAAAAAAGGGTCTGAAAGTCTCAAAATTAAATAAAAGGTCCAGTAAATGCGATAAAAGCTCCGATGTTTGCAGATAAGCCCAGAGAGAGAGCAAATAAAAAAAATCAACGTAAATATAGACTGGTCTGAATAAAGTGGTCCCACTATTGTATGCTCCCACTATACATTAGTAAACGGCCTTGACGTGGCGTGCCCCAACCTCAAGGCCCGAGGTGGCCGCTCCGAGTGGTCTTGGCGAGCCCACTTCGGATGCGGCCTTCCCTCCGTGGCCGAAATGTGGTCGGCGGTATAGACAAGATCCGCCGGGGGGTGCCGGGAAGGCTGGTGCTTAAAAGCGATTAGCCCTGATCGCCATGGCCTTTTGTAAACGGACTCGAGAGGGTTCGTTGCCTTCGTGGGTTTGGATGCCAAGTGGGCGCGTCTGTTTTCCGGCGCGTTTAGGACGTAGCGGGAGAGTTCACAAGATACATTCCTTTAAAGGTACGACAGACGGATAGACTGCAAGGCAGACATGGAAAGACGGACGGTGAAGGCTTAGTAAAATAGAGCTCTGAACGGAACCCCTACAAGCGTAGTAACCTCTGAGGAGTAAGACGTCATGCCTCCCCCCTCGGCCTATTGATATCTACTACTGATAAGTTCGGTCAGTTTCTTTAAGGAAGCGCTATCTAATGACGGCATTATTTATCATTGGGTTGTCAGCCTCGTTTGATATCGAGCAGGGTGCACCACGTGCAGGTGAGGTTAGTGATCCCGCCTGCCAGGTTGACGGTGGTAAAAATAACTTTAGACCTTTCCGCACGATAATTACATCATAAGTATTTTTTCCGATGTCATTAAAATAATAGATAAAATAACGCCTTATTCTATAAACATATGAATATACATAAAAGTACAGAAATATTAAAAAAAAAAGGAAGTAAACTAGGAGGTACAATTTGGTGACCTTATCGCTGCATAGCGATCTCTTCTAGTCATCCAAAGGTGTCACTTGCGCGAAGAAAAAAAGAAAAGAAATTATTTTTTTACTGGAAAGGGGGCAAACGTGCATGCAGCTCACCTGATGTGGGACGAATCACTTGACATCGCACATCTGTAACACCAGAAGAGCTGCAGGTGCGTTGTCCGCTTTTGTGAGGGACGACGGGGACGGTGATTTATGGAAAGGTGCTCTTACCTCGGTCACTGAACAAAACGGAAAAGCACAAGGTTAGAATTCTGGGAGCCCGTGATACTACCCCAGTTGAGCCGACCCATTCGAGCAGCAGCAAAAGTTAAAGTACATCGGACACTCACGTCATCCATCCATTCGTAGTGCACCCGGTTGAGTGATGGAATTAAAGATCTGCTCTGCTCCTGTCCGACATTGAATAGCGTAGAAGACGACTAATGGCCAATATCCTTAACATTTTCCGTATCGCAGCGGCGTAGGAATCTGTCACACCTTTCTTTCCGTGGGTGTCCCTTGAAAATGTGTAATCCCTGGAAACGACAGGCTGGTCTGTAGTTGATGAGCGCTATGCCGGCACCCAGGTTCGTTAAAGCCAGATGGGGGCAGCATGTGAGGTTGGTATTTTAAACATGGTTGGTTTATTTCCACTTCCCCAGAGGTGTCTATTGGATGCAGTTGCTACTTACCTCCAGGTTGACTGATAGCTTGTTTGTCCAAACCAATTGAAAATCGTAGAATTACAGAAACAACTTTTCTACAGATTAGTGTCGACCAGAATAATTGTATTTTGTTTCTTTCCTTCATTCTTTCTTTCTATAGAAACATCTAAATCGCAGAGAAGATTGCCGGTTTTTTATTTGAAGATAGGAGTTGTTGGAAATTCTCATTAATATCAAGTGTCTCTGTAGACGGTTTTCCAATAACATACTTTTAAGATCAAAGCTAAGACAAACTTGGTATTCATTAACGTGTATTTTGAAGATGTTGCTACATCTGTATCAACGATGTTACGAACTTGTGTCATATGAACAGGAACCTTTTGTACTAAACAGATGCTTCTTTTTTCATTAGGTTCACAATATACGAGTGTTTACTAAAGTTTCTCCAGATTCTCCTGTGGCCTTATTATACCACAAAAAATCACTAAAATACCACGTGACGTCACTCCCCCATAAAAACATCGCGTGTTATTTTTTAATATGGTTTCGGATACTGGTGTGTCCGCAAGGAATATCACGCTGTGGGGGTAATTAATTATTGCGGAATACGCAAGATAGCTTCGGCCACCGGTAGAGGCTGGTTCATTTATATGGATAGTATGGGGAGCAGCACTATCGAAAATTTCTGTGCAAAATAAGTTACAGGCGCTGTTAAACTATCACTCGTAGAATGAAAGGTGGTTCAGCTCCAACAGCTGCGTTACGGTCGTCTGCGTTTCCTCGGCGATATCACCAGGTGTTGCGACGATTCGCTTGATGATAAGTTCGCGGATTCACTAGTGATAGTAAACTAGTATAGTTTCACACGCGTGGGATGTAAAAAGAGCATTTCATTCAGCGGAAGAAGCGAGAGGTCCGCCGCGTGGCGACGTTCGATCACAACCACGCGCCGATGCGTTCGTTTTCGTAACGTGGCCAGGAGACGGGGCTCTGATCCACCCCCGATTTGCCAGGTGGTGAGGGGATGCGTTACACACAATTAAAGTTGCGATAATCGAGTTATTTGACATAATGTACTGATAGTACATATACATAGTCTGGTGTCTCCAGTCACAAATAAAGTATTGGATGTGAAAAATAATACGGTTCGATTTCATC
This sequence comes from Bhutanitis thaidina, assembly GCA_029286595.1. NCBI lineage: Eukaryota > Metazoa > Arthropoda > Insecta > Lepidoptera > Papilionidae > Bhutanitis > Bhutanitis thaidina. Next base: position 10,577,207 of record JAGSMS010000016.1, read on the forward strand.
GTGAAATGAATTTACACGGAATTGTTGAGAATGATTTTCGAGGTATAACGGATAAGGCAAGTGCCCGAATACAAAGACACTGAATCGTCTTAACCTTTCAATAACCGATGTAATGCTCACGCTTTAAGATCGAGCAAAGAGTATATCTTTAATATACATTAAAAAAAAGGAAGACGATTATTTAACGCCATAACTGTTTATTTTTGGGTGCACTGCCCTTAAAGTTGATAACAAGTATCAGCTAGCTAGTTAATATAGGGCAAGCATTCCTTTCATTTTACAAAAACAAAAAAAGATTGATTAGATACTAGATCTTAACGTTACATTAAAATATACGTAGAATTAAGGTTGTTTTCAAGATGGAGTGACGACCAGCGCAGTGTTGCGGGAAGTCGATGGATGCAGGTGGCTCAGGACCGAGCTGCGTGGCAATCTTCGAGGGAGGCCTATGTTCAGCAGTGGACTTCTGATAGGCTGAAATGATGATGAAGATGATGATGAGGTTGTTTCCCTTCGAACGTGGGGTGGGGAGGGGGAAAGAACCTACTTGTTGGCGGGGTGGGCTGGCCGCTCGGAGTTGACTTAGCGAGCCCATTTCGGATACGAGTTGTTGGACTGTGGAAGCGCCAGCAAAAGCCGGCCGCAAAATATATTCGTCGAGGAAGGTTTGTTCGTACTCACTACGCTGTGCGACCGGTTTGGTGAGCATCCTCACACTTGTGGTCCTGCTCTCCATCGCTAGCCTGTGGCATATAGGTTTAAATTCGGATTGATATTATACCATCGTTCGGTCGTCAGAGCTCCTTTAGTTGTGTAGCTGGGTGCAACACGTGCGAGCAACGTTGTCATTTGGAGAAATAAATAGTATGTTGCCTTTGACACTCATATCTGTCTAATTTTCTATATTTATCTCTTTTCTAGTTGACAGCTGATACGGCTTTTAAACACTAAAAGACCTAACGCTGCACCAGATGGTAAGTGGCTAGTGCAGCGCATGGACACGTGTTAACAATTTTTATCGAAGAAGGTTCCAGATGCTTCGCCACCCCTGAAGAATAAAGTGGAATACCTGACAGTCTGTAATTATACTGGCTCTCTTTAGTCTTTTACCTGCAAACAGGAACACAACGGCGGTTGCACTGATGATTAGTGAAATGGATAATTACTGAATTAATTTCAGTAGCTGTCTGTAAATAGGAAATTGTCTCAACCCGGGGTTAAACCTTAATTGTTATTGTAATTATTTTAATCGCCTTATAACGCGTTATAAAGTACTGTTAAAATCCGATTAGTGTATCAATTTATGGTTAGGTAATTGATAACCACATTTTGTTTTCAATGGTAATTAAAATTTAGAAATCGACTTCAAAATTAGGGTTATAATTAAAGATGTGTAAAATTTTCGGAAGCATATACAGCGAATTACACACGGATCGCCACGCGTGTCGTTTTATTGATGCGAGAAGTGCTTTGCGGTGGTACCATCTATAGGTAACATAATATAGAAGAGAGAAAGGAGGAGACAGAAACAGGAGAAAGGCGACTAATGCCCACGTACACCTGCAACACCAGAGGTGCATTGCCGCCCTTTAAGGGTATTTGGGAGATGGGAGAGAGGATGAGGAAGGGGATGGAGAGGGGGAGTGGGCCGCCGGTTACCTCACTCACTGAACGAAACGCAGAAGCACAAGATACTTCTACTTCCCGCCGGTATTCTTCGAGGCCGTGGTTCCAACCCGGTCGAACCGGCCCATTCGAGAAGAAGCTAAAGCCGCCGCGTGGCTCTACCACGTCTATAGTATAATTATATTCCAGATGATATATATATTTATATTATATGGAAAACGCTACAAATTTACTGGGAAATTAAGCAACAAATATATTCAATAATTTAATTGAGATAAGTACTTATATTTACATTTTAAAGCTTGGTAAAAAATTAACTTCTAACTAAACGCTTTTTATTACCTAGATCTATCTGTATGTATGAATGTAATGGAATCTTATAATAGAAATTTTCACCCACTTCTCGACATCCGAATATAATAATAATTCGTATTGGAGAAAATTTGTACACGTCTTTAGAACCGGTGACTATACTATAATATGATAACATCGAGCTGGGCTGATGATGGATATGTATGTATAGTGTATAATGTGTTTAATATAATGAACAACTATAATTACATATATGTCCTAAGTACCGTCGTACATAAGTATTATATCATAGTATAACGTTTGAGTATATATATAAACATAATATTTATGTCTACCCTTTTACATTTTCTCTGTTCAATCTAATGGTAGACTAGAAGAGAATGCCTCTTTGCATTAAGTCCACCTTTTTGTTCTGTTATGTGCAAATAATGTTTAAATAAATAAATAAATAAAATGATGGAGCTGGAAGATGGGTAACGGAACCTTTGGATGGCTCCTAGTAAACCGGTCAGGTGTGAGCTCAATAGATTTGTCTTAACCAGTCCTATTAATTATCTCCTGTAAGAGGAAAGTAAAAAACATTTATATTTTTTACTTTCCTCTTACATTTACCTTCTTAAACTATGTTTCCTTATGGATTATCCGTAGTCCAATGTTAAAGTCCCTTCCAAGTTCCTTGTTTTCATTTCAAAGTAATTATAAATTCCGCATCTAGATTGCCTCGCTTCTTGTTTCAGCTCGCATGTAATTTTAATATTATCTTATTAGAAACATGAAAAATAAGAAACTAATTTAGCTTTAAATCAGTTTATCGTTTAGGAACAAAGCTCCAGGGCGATTACAGCGGAAAGTTGGTGTTTATTTTACAACGAAAACTTACTTAGCGTTAAGATTTATCGTGAACGGAATAAGAATCAAGATGTATTTACTTTGATAAGATATTTTCTAGATCATGGCATAAAAGAAAATTTTGTTTTAAATGGCCTTAAATATTTTAGTGCAATATTTACTTGAGATTATGATAATGTTAAGAAAGATATCCGAGTGCGACTACTCCCGCTACCTGTCACGTTATCTCTTGACATTTACTCGGAGAGGCTTAAATAAGATTGCGGAAGCTCTGTTTGGCGGAGCTTCCAAAAAAAAAGGTTTTTAAATACGTTATCTCTAGGGTAGACAGAGGCACGAGTGACAGCTGTGAGTTCTTACTAATACATGGTGACGCAAAATGTAGCATCCGATTTTCCTTAATGTAATTTTAAAAATTATAAATATTTTTTTCCCGTCATATGTGGAGTGGTGTCTCGTGGAGAACTAGAGGGTTGTCAGTTGCCCAAAAACGGATATATTGTTTGTTTACATATGTTACATGCCGCGTTCACATGTGATACCGTGTATTCATCGCCCATAGAAATTACCAAGCGCATTTCCAACACAGACAATCGTTCACCATCAATTTCTCGAACAAATAAGGCATTTCTTTATTCAGCTGCAACAACTTCTGATTGTACCATCATCATCATCGTCATTTCAGCCTATCACAAGTCCATTGTTGAACAACACTGCCCAGGTTGATGAGCACTGATTTTACGCCACGCAGGAATAAAGGTCGGTTGGCAGCAGGTGTTGAACCGAACGATCTTCATATCTTCGGATAAAATTCTGGCAAAACGCCAAATAGCCAAAATTTGCTTCAACTCTGGTGGCGGCCATCTATCAGATATTATTTTCGAAATGTGACATAATTAAATTTATTGTATGAAATAAACATAGCGGATTTTTTTTTATTTCTTTTCCAATTACAGCAAATGCAAACCGGATTTTGCTCCACCGTATATTCATAAGCATTCACACCTTGTATATATGATGTTAGTGTTCTTCTTTATCATACACTACTCAAAACTAGGCCTCTCTTAATTTCATCTCATTATACATACGTGTCAAAAAACTTGGCATAGGAGATCGAACTCGAGTCCTCCCTATACAGAGACAGATCCCCTAACCACTCGTCTGTCGTGGTTGTGAAACTTTAAGAATAAACATATTACGCCGTATCCAGGTTAATCAAGACAAAGCGGTGCGTCGCACGTTTGTTCACCATACCGAAGGATTGAAAAACGCTTTACAAAGAAATGAGAAATGAGAAAATATAATCTGACATGACATGGAACATTCTAGATGACGAATTGATTACATTTTCCCATTCGCCTGCATGAAAATAAAATTGAAATTTGTTTCTGTTTTTAGTAATGGGGATAACGTATGTTATATTAAAGTATTAAGAGTTGAAATCCTGGCCGGTGGTAAAATTATTTTGTAATTAATGTTTTAATGTTATGTTTTCAATGTTATGAAAATTAAAGGATTGCGTTAGCTCATTGATAAAATTGCTGATCCGAGATGATTTGTGCGTTAGGGAATTTTGGTTAGGACTTATCCCAGGGAATAGATAGAACTCAAGTGAATTTTATGAACACATTATTTCTGCCTACACTATACCTTATAATATATTATAACCCTTAGTGGTTTAAAGTATGAAGTTGTCCTTTTAATGGATTGGCCACTTTGATTTAGAAACTAAATCTGCATGGTTCATCTTTCGTTTGTCTTGTTTGTTTTTACATTCAGTATTTGAGTTAAACATGGAGACCTAAGAAAGAAAAGAAAAGAGTGAATTTCGAATAAGAGTTCCGATGTGGTCCCATCACAGGTGAGTCAGCACGCAATATCAACGCTGGGTTTCGAGAGGACACTAACTCTAACGAAAGCTAATCTAAGCTAAGAAAGTTAAATCGCTTTCGCAGTGGAAACTTCGACTTGAAGAATTAACCACGCGGATGACCAGACACTAAAAATTATTGACGATGGATTAAGGGTCATGGTGGAAGCCGATCCTTATCAAACAACCAAGGAAAAAAGCGCTAAAGCGAAGCTAACACATAGAAATGTAATGGTTAACTTGTTGGTTATCACTTATTTATTTATTAATTTATTTAAACTTTGTGTGAATTACTTTATAAAAGTATTACAAAGGGCGGACTTAGTCCCTTTTGGTATTCTCTGCCAGTCAACACGAGGCGTGGAAAGATATTGTTAAGGTGCAAAACACAAAAGTTGTAAATAAAGCAAAACTGGTCACTTTATGATGTAATTCACTATAGTTTTTTTTGGGGTTCGGTGTATTAATATATGGTGAAACTCACGGAGAAATAACCCCGACTCGCCAATAGACCTTCGCCATTATTGCAACATCATAACGCAAGACCTCACGCTGCTGGACAAACCGTTTTAACATTACAAGACCTACAGTAAAAACTCGCCAGACCTAGTCTTAAACGATTGCCATTTCTCTCCGCAATTCGTACAATTTCCTACAAGGAATAATAATTTAGTTCGCAGCAAGCGGTACAAAATGTCATCATACACTTTGTGGGGTCAAGATCCCCAGAGTTTTATTGCGAAGGGATTAATGATCTTCCCTCGAGATAGAAGATAATATTTTAACCCCCATTATCTATATACCTTGCGTTTCCTTTGATCGGTAAGCCATGAAACTGATAAACCGTTTACAAAGCAAGTTAATTGGAGAGTACATTTTTATGAAAATTGCGATTTTATCGAATAAACCTGATTTTACATTAGTTTTCGTCTTTAAATACATAACAGGGTATATTTATTTTATCGTTTTAATTTAAGATTAAGTGCTCCTCGTTTACTAAGAAGAACCACGTTCATGGGCTGGCAGAGTATCGTTAAAAAACCCACCCATGTATCTCGATGCGGGTGGGTTTTTTTTTATTTTTGCCTTATATGTTATAACACAAAACACGCAATCAGGATCAACGTATTATTTATGAGTACGAAGCGATATTATTAATTAATAGATTTATTATAGAGAGAGGAACATGCCATTTGAGTTCCGTTCGAGAAGGCCTAAGTTCAGAACTGTACTAAGAAGAAACAATCTTTATTGCTCGGGCAAACACAATAGGTAATTAGTAATCGTAAGTAAAATTTAGATTTAACGGGTCTGCTCGGGGCGCGTCGGGACGCATTTGGTAAGGGAATAAAGGAAATTGATTTGTCTACTTAAGTATTTAAGTTCAAATTTGCATGTTAGAGTATCTTTATCATTTTCAGGCTATTATAGGCTCACTGTTTTTGCAGTTGATTGCCCTCTCTGAGAAATCGCCAGCAAGCCGCCACGCACTGATTGGAGCACTCGATTTGGGCTTGGCAAAAGCGGATAGATTGTTCACTACCAGTCGGTCGCCAGTGCCTCGTTAGTTGGCACGCTGGGTGCCATATGCAGGTGAGCTTTTGGAGAAAAAGATGAAACAGTAAATAAAAACATTAAATAATATTTATAAGATTTTATTTATTGACTCCGAGTGAATTTAACTCAACAATTTACACAATTACATTAAAATGCCTTTCAATCTTTATGTATTACATGCGTTCCCGCAATGTTTGTTTGCGTTGTTTATACATACAAATGTAAATAAATATATATTATGTAGACGACTGCATCTTCTCCGTGCTGCAATTAAATTATATCTCCCATGATTGTGACGTATATTATATATAAATTAATTTTACATGAAATATAATTTTACACATAAACATTTGTAAAATATAACAAAACCAATAGCCCTGGTCAATCATTCATTTCGAACATTCCAATAATTAAAGTCTAAGCCTCTGAACACTCACAAAAGCAATGTCATTAATAATTCAATGTAAATTTAAAATTTTAAATGTATTTATTTTAAAATGTAGTTCATTTAAGTATATATAATAATAAATTTTAAAATTTATAAGCATTTTGTATCCTAATCGTCTATCACAACATTCAAAGGCAATATAATATTTGGACCATTCGCTTGCCTAGGATGAAAATCGCAATAATTTACAAATTCGATTTTTAAATAATTATTTAGTTCTTCAACTGTAAATAACTGAAAACTTTCAGCACGCTATACCATACGTTAGTTTTTCATACGTATGTATTTGTATCGAAGGTGTTATTATAAACAGCTGGCTGCTCGTAAATCATTGTCAAATAGCTTTAACTTTAAGTTCAAGGCCATTGGAATAGAATGCAAAAACAAGGAGGGAAGTATCTAACAATAACTCATTTCTCTAAACGCTAACCATTGTCGTAAATCCGAACTAAAATATTTTTTCTTCTATAAAATAACACCTGTTGTAAATTCTGATAAATCTGTCTACAGAAATAAATCTATGTGCGTTAATATAAACTTTAAGCTCATTTACTTATTAATATTATAATTAAATGGTTTAATTTTTTTTCATTAAAAAAATTATTTGTTTCGTTTAGAAACCAAGTTCAGCAAAATTGATATTTCAGGAAGTTATTCTCTCTAGAATTTTAAAGTGCATTGATTAAATAATTTGTTATTTTAAAGATTTCAAAATATATAAATTTTTTCATACCACTCTTGATTTCTTTGAATTTAAGTCAGGTTCTATAATTAATTTGAAACTGGGCAGTGTCTTCTTCGTTGTGCCGTTGTTGAAAACCGTTTTTAAATCTATTATTAAAAACTTTTATGAATGATGATTATTTTAAATGTACATACGTAAATGCCTCAATATGTTATTTTCATAGACTCAAAAATTATTTATGGTTTATTAAAATGTTAATAGAAATAAATAGTGATATTTATTTAGAATATAATTTTTTGTAATAATTATATAAACAGATATTGGCAAACAATTGTAAAAATTAATAAATTTGTAATTTGTTACGTTATTCAGTAAATATAAACTATTTTTAAGTAAATGCAGATTTTAAGTTATCACTAAAACAAATCTAAACTGGAATTGCTTAAAAGATATTTTATTAAAATATGTAAATAATTAAAAAAACAAAACTAAACATTGAAAAAAAATATTTAAAACAGTGTTACTGATAACAAATTACTTAATTGTGAGATATATTTAAAATTATGGTGCGTTTCTTATTCTAAATTCAAAAGGGTTCATTAAAATGCTATTTACAAATTAGCAATAGACTTGACTACTAGTATAGGAATGAAAAATATTATTAATAATAATTTTAAATCACAAAACCTTCTAGACGTAATACTAGGTAAATAGTAAAAATATCACTTCAGTACATGGTGTTTAGTAAATGTACTAAATCTCACGCATCATTGGTATGTAATGATGAACCCAAAACTTAAAACTTAAAAAAAAAACAAGTGAAAACAGAACAAAAACACCAAGTAATTAATTAATAAAAAAAGAGTTTAAAATTATGCTCCCAAATACATTAGATTTAACAACTATACTGTAATATGAATACGAACGAAATTGTATAAAAACATTTGTGTATTTTAGAAGACTACAGAATTATTAATGAATGAAGAATCACTGTCATTTTAAAACGTCGTAGAATCCCTCTCGCAAGCTCATTCTAGCCCTTTAGCTTAGCTTAGCACGAAATATATGGCTATAGAATTATGGTGTTGGTGAACAAGAGTCAAACTGATTGAAGAACAATCGTTTGTTATGTTCATGGGAGTAATTGTCATCAAACCCTGGCGCGATGCGCGGACGCACAACATCACCGTCGTGGTTCCATTTTCCCGTTTTCTTTAACAGGGGTTTCCAGTGGACGCTCTTTGGATTCTTGGACCGCCTCTAAACCAATGTCGAATGATGATTGCCGGCTGAAATTTGAAGACATTATTTAAAAGTTTTATCGATATTTCAAAGCATCAACGAAAGTAGAATTATGTAAATCCAAATTTTGGTTATTTATTTAATTATAATTAGAATTGTTGATATAAACTTTTACCTTTCAGTGAGGTAGCTCCCAGGTGCTGATAGTGATCGTCCAGATTTGGAAAGAGTATTTCGTCGTGTTGCTTCCTTATGTTTTTCACCCACGGCAGGTACACCAGCGTCATTAGACTCCCGACGGGCACTACCTTCCCTGCTGCGTAGAAAGGGATTCTAAAAGGTATAAAAATTATTAAAAATCTATATGATAAAGTTCTCATCCCTCATAGCAATTAGTCCATAGCAATTACTGATAGCAAAGTTTACGTGGTAGGAATAACAAGAATTTTGACTTTGTTAACATAGCCTGTGTTAAATTTTTAGTCACTTAGAATCATTTGGTTCACCTTTGGACAAATGTGGCGACCACGGCGATTATGCCATAATCGGAGGAGAATTGGCAATCACAGTACCAGATACCTCACATCTTTGATGCTATTGCCCGTCACCCTGACTCGTGTCTTGAGTCTGCCTATCAGTCATGTATTTTGAGTCTGTCACTTTTTGTGATTCATTTATCTGTCGGAAGCCACGGAAGTTTTCAGGCATTTCGCTTAGTCGCCACTTGCCACTCCCATGAGATGTGATGGAATGGCATCACCACATCCTTACATCACCGCAACATTTTAAATTTAGGTAATATTTTTATTCTAATATTCTTAAAATACCTGAAAGCTATGTTTCTTGAGCATAGTCTTGATGAGTATTAGAGTTGAAAGATTCGGTATAGAGGTGACTACTTGGGCCATATCTTCATCTGTCACTTCTACTAATCTACAATTCTCCTGTTCTGAAGGTAGAGGATCTTTTCCACCATTTGTTACCCACTCGTGATCCTGTAATAATGCATTATTATGTTATTTTTGATTAATACGGTACTGATCCTTTTTTATTATACTGTAATAAAATAAAAATATCAGTTTCATTAATAATGTTATCGTGTAATAAAAAATCCTTATTACTTATAGCCATACCACATTTGAATTAAGAACTTGCCTTGATCTGCTGCATTGTCACCCTCGTATTTGGATTTTTGTCCAACAACCTCGCCAACAAGCGACGAAGTTGCCGAGAAAGTACAGGTTTCGTAGGAAACGATAACGGCTCGGTCAACACCCGTTTTTGCAATTCGGCTGTACTTTCGCCACACCATGGAACCCGACCCGTCACCATAGCGTACAAGGTTACACCTAGCGACCAGATGTCTGCAGCCTGCACAGAAATTTCATAAGTTGTATTTTACCAAGCTGGTAAGGTAATAAAAAGGTAGACATAAATTTTATCCTGTGTGAATATTTTAACTGCTAAACCTAGGCTTCTTTAAGAGATATCTCTTAAAGAAGCCTAGGTGTTCGGTAATATAGAGATACTAGGTCATAAAAATCGTACCGCAATTAATTATAAATTTATTATTATTAGCAAAAGCCGACGGCCTCGCACAAACAGATCAGTCTTATATAGATTGAATGTGACGATGAGAGATATTTATTGTACAAATTCGTCGTGAAATGTTCTAAATAATGGTGAAAAAAAGTTTAGCAGTTACAAGCAAGTCGCTATATTGTTTCATAAATCAATAATAAAGTTGACCATTCCTGTGATTAACTTTGACGTTCTCATTTATTGAAGTACCTTCAATAAGTTATTCGATAGTAATGCAAATATAGGTCAACGCACTTCTCCTATGTACTTGTCTGCTGGTGCGAAGGATTCAGGAGCACGGAATGCGGGTGTACCCACGGCACCGGATAGTTTTTCAGCTCCTGCCATTTCGCCGCACGCTCCAAGATCTGCTACCTGGACTCGACCCTCACCAAGAAGCAAATTTGCTGGCTTAATATCACGGTGTGCTATTCGTTGAAAGTGTACTAGAGATAGACAAACAATTGATTATTCATACTGATATGTTAAAGTACAATTTGCCAGTAAGAGGTTATCGTCACACTTACGGTATTCCACACCTAGTAATGCATCTCTAAAATATTTCCTTGCTACATTTTCATCTAAAGGGTTTTCAGTCGGAATATCTATCACAGGACCGCCTTCTAATAGCTGGAACACTAAGTATAATTGGTCTTCAGCTGGGTCATCTAAGACCTAACCAAGCAAAGAAAAATGATTTAAACATTTTTGTGTCTACTCAAATGAAATGTCAACAAGTGTCTATTAAATGGTAATAACTTCACCTCAACTAATTTAACTACATTAGGATGATCTAATTTTTTGAGCACGGCTATCTCCCTGTAGACCCTCTGCAATGGATCTGGCGGAGGACCAGGACCCGGTCTCCTTGGTGGAGCTCTTCCAAACAGACCCGCTCGTCGCATCAACTTGCGTTTTGAAAGAATCTTCATTGCCTGTCAATTAATTAGTATGTTATTTATATCCTTTACTTTCACACCTCACAACATACAAAAAGGGAACTAAATGAAGTTAGACAAATTATATTTTTCACAAACAGTTATACGCAACACTATATAAACACTAAAGTTTTAATGTAACGTAGTAAGGGTGAAGTGCTACATTGTACACTTACTTTAAAATGTGTAAATTCTAAGCTTAGATATAGGACAATGATTGTAACACAGAATATTATGAAAATTAATTGATATCGATAAATGTCAATCGTGACTGATGATATAAAACCACTTAGGGTTGGGATGATTACTTCTCACGCTGAGTTTTATTAAAATTTATCGACTTGATTGATAAATGTCAATAACCACTGGAGATATTAAATTAGTCACGATTATTATGTTCTTTTGGTTTTTAATATCTGAAAGTAGTCATTCATTACACACATCGATCGATGTTGTTTAAATTCAAAAAACCACTAGTATGATTTATTCTTTAATATCGAATAATGCAAGTACTTTAAATATTGGAAGCTATTTTTGAATTGCTGATAACGACACATTTATTTTTAAGTCAATATTTCAATCTCCATGTTTTTTATTATTATCAAATTAGGTTTTAAATTTACTTACATAATGAGTATCATCTTCTTCATTGTAGGCTAACTTAACAATACCGTAGGAACCCTGAAACACGTCAGTAGTATTAAAGTAAAATTTCACTGCGACATTTTAAAATATATCTTTTATTCCAATCAGTATCAATGACAATCTTATAACAAAAATTATCATAAAGGCCCATTCCTCGGGGTATGGTGAACGCAGCCTGTGGCTTTATGATTGGCTTACACGCCACAGTTCACGGGAACAAAAATCTATCTGATTTACTCATAAATGTGTCTTAAACGAAACGACGATATAGAAGGCATTGTAGAGTCGGCAGCTATTTTAATAAAATATAAACCTTAAAAAAGTTCGAGACCGCCATTCGCCTATTGTCGTGAACCAATCCAGATAGAATCTGTAATGCTTAGTTGGAGGGTTAACAGGAATATTAGTAATGTTACTTTGCTAGTCTTATTTTCAAAAAAAAAAAATACTACATGTACTAGACATTCAAACCAAACTAATTTTAAAGAATTTGTCACGAATAATTTTTACTTTTCATTTTCTCACGTTTTGCAGGTTAGCTTTGACACCAGAACGTATGCAATACCTAAGGCCTCTCGTGATTATAGATCGTGGGGAATTAAAAAATTAAAACTCGAAACATATTTACCTGTCCAATGGGCTCGAGTAGCCGGTACTGATTGAGTAGGACGTATCCCGGTGCTTGCGCAAGGGAAACCCGCCGTGATTCACGAGGAGCACGGCGAGGACGAGGTGAGCCTTGACCGCTGCACTCAGCTGACTTTGCAGTGTGCGAACGGAAAAGCGTAGACCGTTCGTTGTACGTCGATAATCTTAAACAATTATTAATAGTTATACGAAAGCTGGCAATAATTTGTATTGTTACTAGTTTGACAGTTTAGTACGGGGGCAGAATTGAAATTATGAATTTAGACCAAGTGGGAGACAGACATAAATGTTCAGGAACATACATTTAAATTTATACGAAACTTCATAGATAAGGACGATCCTTTCTTTCATTATTAATAGTCCAGAGCTGGGCTTTTCTACAGAGGACTTGCTATAACAGCCACAGGATGAAATGGTTAAGTAAAAAATAAGTTCGTAACCATATCAGCCTATTTTAGTCCACTACTGAACTACTCTCCGAGGAGACCCCTGCCAACGCCAGTACTTACCACGCTGGACAAGCGAGCTGGTGGGCGCAGTGCCAGTATCCTCGCACTAGTGATGTTGCTCCTCATCAATGGCCTATGGGATTTGGGTACGGAAAATTCGGATTGATATTCCACCGTGGTTAGATCGCCAGATCCTCGTCTGTTGGCAAGCGGTGCACTACATGCAGATGTGGTCGGCATTTGAAGAAAGACATATTTAGATTCCCCTTTCGTCACCTATCAAACACTAATTAGGTTTAAAATAATTGTCGATATATTTAGTAACCCTCGATGCTAACTCATTTAAATAACATAAATAACTGACATGTTATCTACATGGATTTCCCAATTTTATTAAAAATCTTACCGAAACCAATTGACACAGACTTTTACAACTGAGCCAAATTTTATGTCCATAGCAATACTCGTGGTATTAACTTATTCCGAAAAGCGGCATTGATTTAAAGATCGGTACCGAATAACGGTTCTTTTGACATTTTAGGTAGTAAGTAAAACGAAAAAAAAAAAAATATGATAGGAAGAAATGGTCTGTACAAAGGTACTGCTTATTTCTTAATAAATTTCTTCCAGCAGACCTGCGACAGGAGAATAGCTAGCTAGTCAATGGTAGATTGCGCGCGTACAATACATAAAAATAAAACATCTATATATGCGATACGTTCTATATAAATCTACATATACCTACTTATACATAAATATACATAAGTTTTCCTTTAGTACTATTACTATAAGATAAATAAAATAATTTATTTTACAATTTTACAGATGTAATGTTTTTATCAAATAATTTAATGCATTTTTATTCGCTAACATTGTGCGATAAGACGTAAGAGTAGTCTAAAACCCGATTTTCAAAATGGATGACATCCCAGATAACTTGGACCACAGGGTCAACCTCCAATTGTTACATGTTATGTCAACTCGGGCACAGATTTCCTTGCCAGCCCACAGCAGACATTATAAATGTCATCAACACATTTTGTATTCGATGAAAAAATATTATACGATTAAAACAAGTCTTTAATGCTGTGAATACCCCAAATATCCTTAAAGGCAGCTCCTCTGGTGTTGCAGATGTACGTGGCGACGGTAATCACTTACCAGCAGGTGAGCTGTTTAAGAAATGTATTGATGTAGTGTCGTTTGGTGTTCACGGTACAGTCTCGCCTAGTGTGAAGACCATAGATTATGATGTACGTTAAAATTTTCTACGATCATAGACATAAAGGATTGGTTTAGGATATCATAATATTATATGTGTTATGATTGCAAATAAAATATTTTTTCTTTCTTTCATGTATGGCTTTTGCGATAACATTGGTGTAAGTGTGAGATGCAGCGATAGAGACAACGGCCACTACATAATACGACCGGAGCAGAATACTAATTATTTGTCTCTTGTAAAAATTGTCTTTGACCGTCCCATGTCCTAAATTCTTGATCGTACTAAAAGTCATAACCTTACCTATCGGCGTCTGTTGGCTGCCTCCTTTTATCAACGTCTTGTTTCTTGTTCGTTTCAGCACTGACATCCACGGCAGAATGCCTGAAACAACGTTCCCTTTTTGAAATGTATTACATTTTTATCTTACTGAATTTTACGTTTACTGGACAAACTCAAATTATAGAAGAAGTATGAATAATGCGATGCATCTATCAATCATGCATCATGTTGGTTGGTAATTACCTTGAAAGGGATTCCCCCTTTCAAGGTAATTACCAACCAACTTTTTCTCTCAATATCAACATCAGCTGCACGTGGTGCTCCGAACGTGGATCCGGTGACCAACTAATGGTGGAAAATCTATCCGAATGTGCCGAGCCCAAATATTAAACACTAGTGAGGGGGATTAGCATCACTGATACCATGGTACCGTCCCTGCGCTCACAAAGCCGCTCGAACAACGTGATGAGTATGGGCAAATCTTCCATACTGGAATGCTGGCTTCAGATGGCGCTTTAATGGAAAAACCTATGTCCAGCCGTGGGCCGATAAAGTAAAGTAAGAGTGATGCATCATATTTCGTCTGAAAAGTTTCATTAAAAGCAAGGAGGCTCACTGGAAACATTGTCGCTGGCTACAGCGTTGCGGCAGTAACATTACCGCGCTGAATATCCTAGGTTATTTGAGTTTTGTACTAGAAACGATTTGAAGTCGAAATATTATCTTTCAAAAATGCAATTAATGGGAATGGGTCTCACGAATTCCTTATCTTTTGTTGCCCAAGCACCACTGAAGCGGGGAACTCGTGAAGTGAATGCGATGTCATCATAATATGTTCTTCTCTGCTACTACAGTGATCTTGATTGTCAACTACCTTCCGATTTTTCCGGCACAAAGAACACGTGCTGTTAGTTTTTTATTTTTTTTAAATTATTTTTGATTTTATATAATGTTATATCCCAGGAAGACAGAAAAACATACATACATTTAATATCCAAAATGTATGTAGTTGTTAAAACTTTTGAGAATAGACCCCGGATTGAAATTTTTATTAAATTTCATATCAAATTTTTTGATAGCAATTAAGTTTTATCAACAATAGATTCAAGATTTAATAAATAAAAAAACTACATTTTTCCACAACTAACATAAGGCAAACTTGATCTCAGTCTCCATTTAAAATATCATCCCATAAAAATATTTCACTACAATTCCGTGTGAAAGTTATTTATCACGACATGGTTGTCAATAAACGAAACCATGATTAAAAATTATGAGACACGGAATTTTCGTGAAATCATTTGTGTAATAGCGTATAAGGCCTCTGATAAATGATGTTCCTCTGGTATTATAATTGATTTTAATTAATGTAATAAAATAATATATTGTATTGATTTGCCTAAAGAATTATCTAGTATAACATTACTAGTTCGTGACATATATTTAATGATTATAATGCTTCGTCCATTACGTATTAGGGTTTATAATTGGTTTACAAATACGGTGTCATAAGACGAACGTTGTAAAGAAGTTTGTCACGAGAAGTAAATATTGTATCCTTTAGTGATAAGTAAATTTCACACCGGCTTCTCACGGACAGATCTATAATATGTATATAAATTAATGTGAATGTGTTATACATACAAACCTTACTCAAAAATATTCTAAACGATGGTGAAAACCTCATTGAAATTCACTTATAAGTTAAGAAGTTACACTTGAGCTGCCACGCCCCCTTCCCGTGGGGGTCGTTAGAGTTGATTAAAGGACAATGTTTGTAATTCTCTTAGCGGCTGATAACTATCACGAACGTTTACCCATTACTAGGGTAAAATTCAGGAAGAACAATTACGGAAAACCACTTTTGAAACGTACCGATATTTTTTTAAAATAGTTTCGTTTTTCCACGACGTGGTCACCACGGTCAATGTAAAAAATAATAAGGTTTGATTTTATAGAGTCATAACTTCACATGCGGAATTCTTGTGAAACACTTTTTGTGGCTTAACGGATAAGACTGCTCTTTTCACTGATTTAACTTCACGGCCGAGCACGTGTTAAATTCAGCTCTGTAGGGCATTGAAAATCACGCGTTATGTAAATTATTCTAACGGTCCCCGAGTTACCACGGCTGTTCTGAACCACGTGTATTATATATATTACCATTCAAAGTTTGAGTAAGTCCCGATTTTGTAATTATGCATCAGAATGGAATAATCCAGCACGGACATTATTCAGTAGAATGTGACAGCAAAAACATTAAATTACGAGACAAACGTCGGCTTTTTTTTTTATGGGAAAGGCGGCTAACGAGCAACCGGTTCACCTGATGATAAGTGATTACCGTCGTGATCTACAACACCAGAGGTGCTGCAGGTGCGTTACCGGCCTTTAAGGATATCTGGGAGATAAAAGGGAAGATGGGGAGGGGTTTGGGGAGGGGAGTGGACCTCCGGATAACTCACTCACCGAACGAAACGCAGAAGCATAAGATACCTCTACTTCGCGCCGGTATTCTGCGAGGCAGTAGTACCAACCCGGTCGAGCCGGCCCATTCGAGCAGCAGCAAAAACCGCTGCTTGGCACTACTATGTTCCAACCACGTCGTATTTGCATCGTGTTATCTATTTTCCTGTATTTATATATTCACGATGATCTTTGCTCACCATTAGCCCCATTACTGTAGTCACGAGCACATCATTATATATAATAGTAGTTAAATGACTAGTTAATCATGTCGACTACAAATAAATAACATAAGATTTATACAAATATATAAAATTTAATTTGCAAACTTCCAATTAAACTTTATTTATTTGTGAATACTTTATTTGTTTGCGAATAGAGCAGTAGTATCCTAGTGGTCGGGGCGCTCATTTCAGTTTCTAAGAGCGCGAGAGACCTGTGTTCGATCCCCGATGTCGGCACCACTGATATTGTTAATAGCAATTTTAAGTACTGTATTTACCACGTGCTCGGCGGCGAAGGAAAACATCGTGAGAAAACCTGGATGTCTGAGAAATTATAAAAAATATTATTTTCACGATATGTGAAGCTTGCCAATCCGCACTAGAAACCTCTCAGATATTTGAGAAGGCCTGTGCCCAGCTGTGGGTGTTTACAAGCTGCTTCTTTGTACTAAAAATTAAACAAATTAATTAAAATTAGGCCAGAATTTAAACATGTCATATGTGAATAGTGTCAAGATAATTAGTATACAGCGGCCGTGGTCACGGGGCTCACGGGGCTCACGGGGCTCACGGGGAGTATTAAACTCCTTACTATCGGCTATTGACAATTGCGTAGGAGACCTTACAGTGCAAGTGTGCTCGCAAACAGGGGCAATCGCTCGTATTTATCAATTTTGTATTCGATGTAACGCATATGCGTTAAGATCGAAGGAAGGATTATATCCAGTTACAGAGACACGGGGCACAACACAACGGGATCAGTCCCTGAAACCGATTACTTGTGGTTTCGCACAAATACTGGCTTCGGCTGGGATTCGAAGCCGGGCCCCGAGTCTCAGACGCTAACCACAAAGCCATGCGTTCGTCATAGAGCATTAATAATGTGATAATGATTATCCTCTACTTCGTACGTAGACGTGTGAAGGGATTTCAACGCCGCTGACTCTTACGTACGTCGCAGGCGTTAAGGAATTCTTGTTCGTATTTTACGTCGTACTATCTTCCTTATTTTTTTGGCTTTGTTCAGTCAAATGTAAACATTAGCGCGGCTGTAAGTTTTCGTTCCGCTTGAATGTCTACTGCTGCCGATTTCACACACACCGTTACGCTTATTTCAGATCCACGACGTGTATTGTTAATGAACGAAGTAAACGATTTTTTAATTAACCCAATACGAGTCGAAGAGGTTCGAAGTCATATGATACATATTGTAGTTAATGTTTAACGTTCATCACACACTCTGCATGACTGCCATGGGTGTAAAGGGGGGATATGCCATTTTTTTTCTACAAATGCCACGCACGTGTTGCACCATCCTAGGTAACAAAGGAGGCTTTTGGAATTAATCGAATGGCTGAAACTGCATCCGTTATTGCCGAACCAAAATCTCACAGGCTGGTGATGGGGATCAGCTTCACTCTGCTCACCAAACCGCTTGCCCAGCGAGATGAGTGTAGGACCTTTCGAGAAATGCTTGTTTACTTACCTTTCAAAAAAAAAAACAATCTCCTGACGTCCACCTCACCTCCACGCGGTGCATCCATCTGAATTCGCTCAAACTCACACGTCACAGAAACATCATATGTGGCATGTGTAGTGTGAGAGGGGTACAGGTAATGCGTTCAACAAACCGTCAGCACGGCGTTGTGAGTAAGGGAAATCTTTCAAGAAGTGTTAGCAGGCTTTTGTAAGGGCTCTCTTGGAAAGGCCTATGTTCAGCATTGGACATAAATCGACCTGGAGTTGAATTGTTGGTTAATGCCACATCAATTCCGTAAAATAAAGGGTTTGTTTGTGTCATCTTGTTCGTATCGTGTCAATGAATAATACAGTCGTTGTTATATTATCGTTGGAGCACTGAACAAACAATAAATAATAACTTACAATGAGTAATCCAGTGTTGTTATTAAATAAATTGTTCGTTAAGATTTGTGGTAGCCTAACAAAGTGAACCCATTAATATAAATTATGCTATATTACCGTTATATCTGACGCCGTGTATGACATAATCGTTTTATTACACTAATGGACGACTGTTTATTAATGTATCCCCACTTTATCGTTGCACACATGCCGTGTCCTATATATTGCAATTAAACACAGACGACCGACGATTGGCGTAGTGTGGTATCGGCGTAAGAATCTGCCACCTCCTTTCTTACCGCGGGTGTCGTGAAAGGCGAAAAGGGGGGAGAAGCCTAGAAGAATGTCGGGGCGACACTTTCGAACAATACCAGACCCAAATTTAGCAGCATTTAGCGTCTAATGTGCGAAGTGTCTGGTCCTGCGATCACCAATCCGATTGTCGTGCGTGGCGATGATGGAAAATCCTCCTTATAGGAGAGGCTTATGTCCTGCAGTGGACTACTTGCGGGCTGTTAAGGTAAGGTAAATGAAGACATAGCACTCTACGTGTTACGCACTATGATATATCCAACACCGACGTCATCATCAGAACGAATAGAAAGATGACTCGTGCGGTGGCTAAAGAATTGAGGCTAATGAATGTACCAACCATTTGAGTTCAGTTGGTGTTGCCTGTCGCGACTAATAGAAAGGTCGTGAAAATCTTATTGCGGGCTCCTAGACCGAACAACGTCGTGGTACGCCAACTCTACCGTTCTATCTCCCGAAGAAATGGAAAAAGGATTGCGTCAGTCGGTACAAAATTGTAATAGGGCCGGCCATCTAAATCGCAGGACTGACAACCATGGGGGATAAACGGTCCTCGGCTGCCAACCTCATACATGACGGAGTGACGATCTGCACTGTTTTGCGAGATCAGACAGGACCGAGTGACGACCTGCACAGTGTTGCGGAAAGTCGATGCTCTGTGGCGATCTTTGAGGGAGGCCTGTGTTCAACAGTGCTAAATATAATGAGGTTATGAAAAAATTAAGATTGCGATAAAAGGCTTATTAAAGCCACCTGTCAACCTTAGTCATAGGTTACGAATTATGTTTGTCACGACACAGCTTTTTAGCTTCCACAATCCACTTTTTACCTCTGCTAGAGATAAAACGGGTTTGCTCCTGAAGACTGCTGTTACTAATACATAGTATTTAAACGGAAAAATTTATACATAATAATAGATACTAACAAGTTTTATTCAAATTATAATAATATACTCGCACTAACGAGAACCTCGTGAAAGCCGAAACAGACAAGAAGACAAAATATCTGGCCCTGCCGCACGAGGTAACCGACATGTGGGGTGGTATGCCTACCGAAATTATTCCGATCGTCGTCTCTGCGAATGGGTTAATCCCAATCAGCCTCTCGGAACATCTGAGGCGGCTGGGACTCCGTGACTGACCGCTCCGAGCTCAAATGAAGAAGGCGGTGCTACTCGATACCGTCTGGTCTCTACATATATCTACATTAAAAAAATTACAATTAGACCTGTTTATTAAATCTTTATTAAAATATGTAAAATACTTGATAATATTTTTTAGTTTTTTTTTAAACAAAATTCGATTACAGTGGTGATAGCTACCCAGACGACTCCTAGACAGAGAAAGATCCTACCGCCTAGAAAGGGAATGTGTGTTAGAACGGGTCTATCTTAAAAGCTACTTTACCGATTTTAAATGAAAATTTAAAGTGTTTAGAATTTCATAATTACAAAAGGCTATATTTTAATGTGAAAGTTTCTAAGTTAGTCGTTTAATCACGCTTAAATGAGTGAACAGATATGAATGATATTTGGCAAAATGATAGATTACGCAATGGAATAGGGTCAAAATTTGTGTCTACTTGGACGAAGCCGGGACCGACCGCATTGTATAACACAGGTGCGTGGATTTAATTCGATTACGAGGTTTGCTAATTAACAAGCACAGGCGTCGCGCACCTACTGTTTTATGTTTGTTTAAACTAAATAGTAATACTGTAGGGAGTTATGCTAGCCTAGTACCTCGAATACTGGTGCCGCCACCGCTAAAATTGGTAATTTTAAGTGCTCGGCGGTGCCTGAAAAATTTAATCTCAGATTGCCTTTAGCCCATAACATATAACAACCCGTTGCGCTTTCCCGCCCATTTAATTTTATCCTGCATATCGATCTTGACTATAGATACCGATCTCTTAAGAACAGCAACTTATGTGGCAGCTATTTCTTTTCATATGCTTTACAAATTTTAATTAAATTGCATATATTTTTTATATTATTACATTTTATATTCTATAAACATATACAAAGTCTTGGAACAGAGAATATTGGTTAAATTTATATTAATGCAATAGCAAATCTGAGATGGCGCCAGTATTAAAAGATTCAAGATAACCCTCTAATTTACATCGAGTTGTCAATTGTATTTAAAAATGTCTTATACTCGTTAAGCGAAGTTTTCAAGTGATTGGTTTTTACGCTACGGCTCGCGGGTTTTAATCGCGCAAGGAGCTAATATTAGCACCTACATATGATGAAGTGCACTCATAACATAAGAGAAAACCTAAAGTGTAGCACTGATTTCATTTACTTAACTTTAAAAAAAAACGTTTTAACGTAGAATTCTCTTCAGAATAAAAGATTATCTATATGATTTTAATAATTCATTAAGAGTTAAACTCCTTACACAGTCCAAAACCATGAACAAAATTATATCTATTTAAATAATAAAAATAACATTATATTTATATTCTCTTATTCATGAATTATTGGCGTTCTTATGTCAATTAAACATCTTATTCACGTTTAATGTTTTTGTCACGTTGCGCATGCGCAACCTCGACTTTGAGCATAACCTGTTATATAACCTTGAGACGACATGAAGATGTGGAATCAAATTCGTTCTTGCTTTGTTCACTGCTATATTAATGTTAAAACAAAACACATTAACGACGTAGTTTTTAGTGTTTTTTGTCATATTCAAAAAATAAGTTTAGGAGGCTCAATCTGGCTGGAAAATAAAAAAGCGAATTTTAAAAACTTTTTTCGCATTATGCAATTAAAATACCTGGCCATGTTATTTTGAAAATGTGGTTTATAATTATAAGAATATATTAGAATTATTTCTCAATAGTATATCAATATACTATAAGATGTCACTGGAAGGTTCTAGGTCTTATACACTTCAAGAAATTTATTTTACATGCTTATAGTATGAAATTACGCCTTCAACACTCTGACGAAGGGCAGCAATTAATGGTTCTATTACCCTTCCGGATATTAGATCAAAGTTGACTCTGGGGTTGTTAACATACATATATGTCGGTAATGTCAGTCATAAGACCTGTGAATATATTTTTGATGTATATTTTAATACATAACCAAAATAAAAATGGAAATTACAGTATCACGATCATAATCAATTAATAATGAACTCTGGTAATTTAATTTTATTAAATTTTTTATATAACGAAATAACATCTTTAAAATAATAAATTGCTATTAATTTCCTCTTATTTCATCTCTAGCCGCCTGAACAAGTCCACTGCTAAACATTAGGCGTTCTATGAATGCGCTAACAAAAGCTGGCATGCCAATCATAGATTATTTACCCATACTTATTGCGCCGGGCGGGCGGGTTGGTGTGGGTTGTGCCGGCATACCATAGAGATATTGCTGTAACTAGTCTGTGGAATTTGTGTTCGGTGTTCAAATGTGCACGGTGCAGTTTGATATGTGGAGTAAAGAAAGTGATTTTTATTTGGCACATGTATCATATACCGGCAGACATTTTGTAACACATTTAAAAATTATAATAATGCACATAATTAATGTAAGAGATTAAAACGTGCCGACCACGCGGTGCATTTTATGTTTTATTATCGAAACATAATGTTCAGGGCTGCCACATGCTTTGAAGAAGTAGCACCTGACTTCTGCAGGCCGGTTTGCTAGGGTCTGCAGTGCACTTAAAATTTTATTTTGTGGGTATTTATATTCTTATGGCATACTTTTAGTTCTCTATAGGAATTTGTTTTTTTTATGTCATTGTATTGGTCAAAATTTTTGAAAAAGTAAATAAAATATCAATAAATAAAGAATACATACAGAGTTTTTATTGCCTGTTTCTTCTCCGTCGGAGGTACCTTATTACGAAACGGTGATCGATTGTATAAACTCATAAATAAGAAATGACGTTTGATTTTCAGGGTTTATTTATACTTTTATTTATTTTTTAGTATAATAGAATAATAATCGAACCCGCGCGAAATCTGAGCGTCGCAGCCACTGCGCCACCAAGCCATCGTGCTAACTAAATGAAATGTTTTATTACATTGATCCTATTTAATTATATATTTGATTTGATCCTGGATAACAGATAAACTTTTTTCCTATTTGCTTTGAAACTACTTTTGTTATTTCCGTCATCGGACGCTACGTCTATGTACAAACTTATAATTGGACTAACTTTGTGGAATAATCTTTCTAGAAACATTGTAGCAGACTAACGGTATTATAATGATATTATATAACAATAAGCTTTCATCACCGTTTACTACAATACTATTGGGGTTCGTAGACGCTCATATTGTAGTCGTTTTTACTCATGTTACTCGGACGCTTTGTCTGCTATGCCACAAAAAATTCCGTGAGATATTATCCCCCGATAAAACCATACCAATTTATATATACAACCAAACCATGTCACGGGTATGAAAAATAACATGGTATGAGACTTCGCACGAATCTTTTGTGAAATATTTTTTGTAACAAAGTGGATAGGGCTTCAGAGCCCGAGCTTATTTGGGATAACGTGACAGGTTTTAGTATCCAGACCAACGACCCAAAACATACATAATTTTCCAAGAAAAAAAAAAGCATTACGCTAATGCTAATGTTGGTTCTAAAAGCGGAATGTAGACGGGATAGGACTTCTCATAGGACTTAGGGGATTCGGAAGATACCCTACCATTCATCTATCGTGGCGTTGTAAAGGGGATATTGATATATATAATCGTTACGAGTGATTAAAAAACTATACCTCTTAGTCTCTTAATGACTCAGGTTTATTTAGTATTTTTTTTTATGGGAAAGACGGCAAACGAGCAAGCGGTTCATCTGATGGTAAGTGATTACCGTCGCCCACATACATCTGCAACTCCCTAGATGCTGCAGGTGCGTTGCCGTTCTTTAAGGATATTTGGGAGATGGGAGGAAAGAGGGGGGGAATAGGGAGGAGGAGTAGGCCTCCGGTTACCTCACTCTCCGAACGAAACGCAGAAGCATAATATACGTCTACTTCGGTATTCTGCGAGGCTGTGGTACCAACCCGGTCGAGCCGGCCCAGAAAAGAGGATTTTGTTTATTTGCAATATTAAAGAAAAAAGTTTCGGTACCACAAAGCACCAATGTTACCTTGAATGAATATTCTTTTACGAGTACTAAGCTAAAAGCTTCAGAACTGCGTCTTCAAGAAAATTCAAAAAAGAATTCCTTCACTCAAGTCTGCTCTTGATAAGGTAACTTGCTGTGTTTAATTTTTCTTTCCACGTCGCTGGTTCAACTTGACTATATTTTTAACATCGTTTGTGTCTAAGGATTGTTAAGTAGAGAACTGCAACAAATTGCAGCTGCGGCATTGTTTTGCTTTGAGAATGTTAACAAAAGTTGGTCAAGCGTGAAAAGGACTTGCGACACGTGCGTTCCGTACTACTAAAGTATCATTATATTATCATGAAGTAGTAGAAGTAGTTATACGTGGTAGAGCCTGGCGGAGGCTTTTACCTCTGCTTTAATGTGCCGTGTCGACCGGGGTAGTGCCACGGCCTCGTAGAATATCGGCGTGAATTAGAGACGTCTTGTACTTCGTTTCGTTCGGTGAGTGAAGTAACCGGAGACTCTCCCCCTCCCCTCTTTCGGCTCTCGATCCTGCCGTCTATCACTCAAATATCCTTAAAGGCCGGCAACGCACCTGCAGCTCCCATGGTGTTGCATTGTGCGTAGGCTTACCTGACGCTAATCAATTACCATCAGGTAAGCCGTTTGCTCGTTGGCCCCATGGTACATTTACACAAACTTTATGTTTATATTAGTGACCGCGCTTAAAGGCAAAGACAGCACGAAGGTTTGTTGAGTCTAGTGTTCTAGCTCAATAGAGGTCCTATTGAGCTTTCTTTTTTTAGGCTTTGTTAAGTCAAATTAAAAAGGTTATATAGGTAACGATTATGAATTAATATGTCAAACTGTTTCGAGAAAGAGTCTTGTAGGAGAGACATATAGACGGACAGACTGACGGATAATAAAGAAATTCCCGTTGTCTCAAATAAGCTCTGGTGAAAAGTGGGTTCAAAGACTAAACCACCGGACTAACCAACTCTGACCACTCTGGAGGTAGTGGAAGCATGATTTTTTATATAAAATACTTTATTGGTGCAATGGAATGTATATCTGTTTGAAAGGGTTTAACTTGAATAATAATTCACGGTTTTAATGAAACCTAATTTAAAATATTCCTCGTGATTCTAGGGGTGCTAAAAGGCTATGTTTTATCCTACTTAATTAAACATACAAATGAGAAAGTTTGTTTGTCATTCAACACGCTTAGTGGACTGAACGGATATGACCGAAATTTGGCAGAGGTGTAGATTATGCCATGGAATATACATGCGACCTTATTGGCATTTACTCGCCATAATCATTTATATATATATATATATATATAATCAAAGAAACAAAAAATACTATTTTCTTATCAGTAAGAAAAAAGTATTTTAATCAGTTAAGCAGCCTAATAATTCAAATAAAACGCAAACATTATTCTTCAGGACTAATATGACGTCGTTTAATGACTTCGGCAAGAGCGGCCAGGATTTCTTAATAGCGCGTCGGCGACTTCAAACGCGCACAGTGGTCGAAAAACTATGCTGTGACTAAGCTTCTTACATTATTGATAAATAATTTAATAGTGCTATTTAGAAATAGCCTACAGAATATAAAAATAAAATTGATATCGTAACGTCGCATCCAACCTGTATAAAATTGAATAAGTTACTACTTAGGAGACTTAATGTAATATACACTGTGGATAAATTACTATAAGTAATTTGTTTAAGCTTGTTATAATATTTGCGCGACTTAAGTTTACCTTCGGTAAACAATATCCAAGAAATAAGTGATTTTGAAACTATTGAGTTAGCTATTGTACTGACTTCAGTCAGTTTATGGAATTAATTTTTGCAAATTTTCATTAAGCAGACTCTAGGACCTAAAATATAAAACTTACTTGGTTAGTATAAGGGTAGGTATTTACCAACCTACCTGCCCAGAGTGGGCGGTGAGTGAGGACAAACCTTCCAAGGAATGTATGCTGACTTGTAAGCATTTTCTTCGAGATACCTTTATTGTTCTGCTAAGTTAGTTCTATAAACAGACGAAGAAGAAGAACAAACGAGTTTCTCCAAACCACTTTTCTTGTTTATAAAACGTGACTTCTGTCGAGCCTGCTTTCCGTGTTTGCACTTAAAGATTGTCATGAGATTTTTATGGGCAAAACCGTTTAAGGCCTCCTACGGTAACCACGGGAAAAAGAGGGTGGTATATTCTTACGTATCACCACAGAGCAAAAAAAATTATTCATTAAATTGAAGCGAGTCTTGAATGCAGTTTTTTTTAAACGGCAATAAAGTCTCTTATCGAACGCTTTGTACAAGTCACACTCGATTGGCCGTAGATGAAGTTGATCAAGTGTGAAATATTTAAATCATTTTCTTCACAGACGACGAAGCGTATACTTTACGGAATGATATTTTTTATGAGAGACCTATGAAAATATGTAAAAAATATCATTATATTTAAGAGGATTTAGGTGACTGGAAAGGTCTTCTGTGCTGCGATAGTGTGCTATTCTGTCGTTAATCAGCTGTGCAACCACTGTAGTGTTCCGGTTAGAAAGGTATAGAGAGTCAGTATCATTACAGGCTGCGTGGTACATATTGATCTTACACCAAAATATTTTGAATAATTACTAGTATGTATAATAAAGAAATTTTGACGCAGGTGATCACAGCAAGAGATCCTCTGCTGAATTTCGATGACTCTAATCCGGATACCTCTGATACCTGATACCCTATGGGCTTTAACAGAATATGTTATTATGACATGGACAAAAATTTTAAATAACATATAAGTTTTATAACCTTTTTTTTTATAGTGCAAACTCTGAAGTATATCAACAAATAATAGAAACAAGCCAATCTGAGCCAAATGTGAGTCGGGTTCGCGCTAAGGAACACGAACAGAATGCAAGAAATTTAAAAATATTTTAATAAATAAATAACACTGATATACTCGTATTGTTGAATGGAACTCACACTTGACCTGTTTTTTTTTATTATAGTCAGAACTATAACAAATATCAGTTTCTGACGGCCATGTGGCCGCTCTGTTAGTGCAAATCGGTAGGAGTTAAAACCGAAGTAAATTTCGCACAATCAAAATAAATTCGTATAATTTTAGGGATGTATACATTGGGCATGATAAATTTTTCTCTTATCTTTCGCATAAGCGCTATATTGTACGCAGGGATGAAAAGATGATGCAGTGCCCCTGTACGTCCGATTATATACACAAAATATCAAGTAAGTTGACAAGAACTAGTGCTAATTCGATGACTCGGGTTCGATTCCCGCACGGGACCGGTAATTGTATGACCTACAAATGATTGTTTCAGATCCGGTTGATTGTTCGTGTGCAATTAATGCGTATAAAACTTTTCCACGACTCATGAGCAAATCCTAACATTTTCTTTTTATAAATTTTCCATTAACTCTTTCTTTTTAATAAGTTTATTGTTTACGTTGATTTCACTAACGTTTGAGTATTTCAGGCTTTTATCTTCTTAGTTATTTTGACTCCGTGCTGGGGCATACGTCTGTATGGAATGAAAACAATCCGAAATAGACGTAACGTGATGTCGTTCAGCTCCCACTGGTACTTTTGTTTAATTGGCACCACGCCAACCTTGTGGGATTTAGGTTTTTAAACAGGAACATATTTTATCACCATTTATGTAGTTTTTCAGAGGACACCGCTAGCCGACTGCCTCCGAATCAGACTAAACGAGTTTGATCCTGTATATGCTCTGAAATTCAACATACACTCAACTCACTCTACCTTAATAAAAAAAAAGTTATTACTTTTTTTACTGTTACTAACACTTCAGTGTTAAAGTGTTAACATAGTCATTAAGTATTTACTGTTTCTAACACCTGTGGATCTTAATGATGTATCAATAAATACACGGCCTCGCAGAATACCGGCGTGAAGTAGAAGCATCTTGTGCTTCTACGTTTCGTTCGGCGAGTGAGGTAACCGGAGGCCCACTACCACTCCCTTTTACCCTCCTCTTCCCTCCCATCTCCCAAATATCCTTAGAGACCGGCAACGCACCTGGAGCATCTAGGGTGCTCCAGATGTATGTGGGCGACGGTAATCACTTACCATCAGGTGAACCGCTTGCTCATTTGCCGTATTTTCCATAAAAATAAATAAATAAATAAGAGAGTGAGTTACCTCACTCACCGAGCAAAACGCAAAAGGACAAGATGCCTCTACTTCACGCCAGTATCCTGCGAGGTCGTGTTGCTAACCCGATCAAGGTGGTCCATTCGAGCAGCAGCAAAATCTGTGTAGTCGATTTTCAATGACTTAACACCAGTTTTGTGAGGCCAATACATCTTTCAATCTCAGGCATTTCTTTTTACGCAATCTTGGTCATTACATAGCGACATGTGCTTACGTGTCTTATTTTTTATATCTACGGGACATTGCCATGAGATTATTTATGACTTTAACCTTCTTAAGACACCCACAGAAAGGAATGTGGTGGCATTTTCCTATGAAGTTACCCCACGACAAATCATCACGCTCGACAGGCGTAAGTGTAATCTTTGACGAAGCTTTTAAATTACGTGTGGTAAGTTCAACAAATAAAATTGTCATTTACAATTTTCAACCCGCCACCATCGGTATTCGGTTGTATACCGGTACCGTATGACTTGGTTTCTTCTTATTTTTCGTACACCTGGGTTATTGATGAGACTCAATAACCCAGGTGTAAGGGCAATCGTACGGCCTTTTGTAACTCTAAATTAAATGTCAATATATCAGTCGTTCAATAAAACATTTTTGATTATTACTTTCCGGGCGTTCGAAGCGACTTTCGACCTCGACCTTCCATGTACGTTCCATCCGAAATCGTAGTGACCTCGGCCGTCAACGTCCGGCTTCCCTGTCTCATCCAACAATTAATTTAAATTTATTAAGAATGTCTGTTGTTTTTTTTTATTTCAGTTCGCTTAAGAACATTGAATAAATCTTCTTATATAATTATTATTTTTAACTGGATAATTGCACCGTCTACGTTAAGACAGATTTCTTTACAATATTTTAAATAGGCCTGGCAAATTTCACTGTACTGGAGATAAGTGATTCACATACATAAATTTTCTTTATTCAAGTCATAACCGAGTGCCTCGAACTTCAAACAGCCTGGAGGTTATTGTTCCACAACATAGTACTGGTTTCTTTTTTTCTTTTACCTTATAAGCTACTCTTCTTTGGAAAGCTCTCCCCGGTGATATCAAGAAAGTTCCTAAAAAAACTCCTTTAAAACGCTGCTCCGTCGTCACTATCTGAAGGCAAATGCCATCTGAGATTATCCGTTTCATGTTTAATTTGTTTATGTATGTATTATATGTTTATGTATAGTGTATTGTGTATGTTATAAGTAAAGTAATGTTATGTATTTAATATTACTATTTATTATTTATATTAAACCAACATATTTTCTTTCTAACCCAGGGTTGATTGGTAGAGAATCCGAAAAGGCATTAAGTCTGCCCATTGTAATCCTTATTTTTAGGGACACAATAAAGAATAAATAAATAAATAAATAATACGACACAACGACATCTCATATAATTATTTAATCACGAATCGTTTTCCGTGGTGTGTCTCCAAAACTCAATACACATAATACTCGTGTACACAATACGTTTAACAAAAGAGAGAAGAGAGAGAGTCTACGTATATATTATATCTATACTTTGTACGTCTGTGCTTAAGAATGGTCCTTCAATATTTTATATACTAGAACCTTCCGCCAAGTATATAAATTACACAAGTGATAGAATCACAGAAATCGGTAGTTTATTTTCTTAACAAATCACGCACGTGCAAACATACAGGGTAAACAGCGAACCTTCCTTTTTTCGCATTCGGTTAATAAATATTAAATTTTCGTATGGATTTAAATGTTTATGGAGTAGTAACAAATCTGGAGTAATATCATATTCAAATAGTTTAACAGTTATAGGGATTTTCTATAGATACTATATTTTATACAAACTCTCACTTACTGTTTATAATATTAGTTTAAATTGAATTTCTGTGTACCGTTGACCATTTTGCATAATATTGCATAATGTTCGTATTAGATTACCATTGCTATATATTAAGCTCAATATTCAAACCAGAAAAAAGGAGTTAATATACAAATTGTTGGTATTATTTTGTGTCTGGTAAGTAATAAAACTTATGAATGCATGCTCGCATCAAAGCTGATTATTCATTCAGACGATCTGATATAAAACAGATCGTCGTAAGTTTCCGAATTCGTTTTATATCTTAAAGAAGCATGAATTACTTTATGCAAATTATATTTATTTTAAATAAGTTTTATCAGCTGTGCCTAGATATCAGTTAACCATTTGGCCATTTAGTATAAAATCAGCAAAAGATCTGTCTCCGAATGAGGAGAACCGAGTTGAGGGCTCGTAGTAATTACGTTTTCGAAAATTATATACGATTTGTATCGGCCAAATTGGAAGTAAGGTCAGCAGAGATAATTTTTTTTCCAATTGCGAAATACTTTGGTTTTGAGATGTTGACTTATTGGGAATATTTATACCCTAACCCTACTTAATACGCTGCCAGCTGCAATGGAGAGTTCCCATTCAGAGAATACCTAATTATAGCTTTCGCAAATATCAGATAAATGAACGCACAATTTACAAATAGTAACAGTAAAAACCAAAAATACTTAATATTTAATAAATATGCGTGTAACATATATAGGTAATGAAATGGGAGTATCTATTTACCACAGCCTCACAGAATACCGGCGTGAAGAAGAGGCATCTTGTGCTTCTGCGTTTCGTTCGGTGAGTGAGGTAACCAGAGGCCCACTCCCCCTCCCCTCATCCTCATCCTCCCTCCCATCTCCCAAATACCCATAAAGGTCGACAACGCACCTGCAGACATGCAGGTTCCCTCACCATGTTTTCCTTCACCGTTGAGCACTTAAAATTGAGCACCTGGGATCGAACCCAGGTCACTTACGCTCTATGACACTAAAGTTAAGGCTATATATAAGAACATATACTTTGTCCGGTCTACCACCGGTCTACTACGTAAAAATATGCCTCACCCTTCTCGAGGGTATCGTAAAAGGAAAACCAGCTAAGCTAGGCGAAGACATTGAAAAATTCATGGCAATCTCTGGCACAAAACCATGCGACGAGACTCTCCTCCCTTTGCGTTCCATGTCCTGGAGAAGCGAAAGTGGCCGTATGAATTTTTTTTTAAACGCTCAGTCCCTGATCTCTGATTTATTAATGTACATACACGATACTGTAAATAATTTAGTAGAAAATTGAAGATATGCTTTTTGGGAATGTAATGATGTATGCTGAAATTATCATTTCTATGTGTATTGTAGACTTGAGTATGAGACTATGAATATCGGACTTAGAGGCCTCTGCTCGTGGCAGGGTTGTGTGGCGGCTCGTCCCTTTAATAGGGTTGAAGAGGGCGATGTCTACTATATGCGTATGTATGTATGTATGTATATATTCACACCTTGTTCCCAATGGGGTAGGCAGAGACAATCTTCTTCCACTTGCTACGGTCCTGACATACGTCTTTCGCTTCTTCCAATTTCATCAATCTTCGCATGCATACTCGTTGGTTTAGAGTACTCTGGACCTGGCTTTTTTTCAGAACGTCTCCGATTTGATCGTGAAATGTTCGCCTCGGTCTTCCTCTCCCGACTCTACCATTTACACTCGCCTCATACGTCATACTTGCAAACAGGTGCTGCTTGTGGAGGCCGGTCTGCTGAAATTTGCTGTGCACTTGTTATGTGTATTACTATATTCTTGTATGCTTTTAGTCGCTTTTGAGATAATGCTTTTCAGTTTACGATATCGTATGCATTCCAATTATTGAAAAAGAAAATCGTCAGGATACCCACGGAGTATCTTTCGCCTGTTTCTTCTCCATTAGAGGAACCTTTTTAAGAAACGGTGGTAGATTGTAAAAAATAATAAAAATACTTGACATTTAACAAAACGGAATTATCTTTCTTACGTCGACGAATAAAGAAATCTCATTGATTTAATTTCTCGCCTACTCTCTGAGTAATAGGCGTACGTATTTTTTAAAAATATACTTCATGTCAGAACAAAGGTCTTATTAGACGATGACACCACCTCGTGACTAATGGGCAATTAATTGTTTATTCATGTCGAAGTTAACGAAATTCGGAATCATTAAATTAACCGCATAGCTTTACGTTTGCTATTGCAGTCCTAATTTTTACTGCTGATATACCGATCTTCTTTTGATTGTGTGTGTGTCACATACAATATATGTTACGTTAAGGTTAAGGTAAAGACCTTACCTTGACATCCTGTACATAGTGCACTGAAAGGCATAGGCTCATAAGGAGGATTTGATATGATCGTGACGCGTGGCGAGCGAAATGGCAATAGCGGGACCAGACACCTCGCACCCAAGAGGCTGCTGCCCGTCATCGGTCTATTTAATTTTCTACTGGTATTTTTCGAGATGTCTGTCCCGTCGTCTGTCGGTAGCCATTCCGTTTTAACCATGACTTTTCCATTACGACCCCCGCGGGATGAAAGGGGATGGTAGATTCTTACACCGATAGAATAGAAAACATTAAGTTTAACAACACACAAAACTATTAGCGAAAAATAATGTAACAAAGCACACACCGAGAAAAAATAAAAAAAAAATAATGAAAAGAACATCAGTTTCTAACAAACAAAAAAGAAAAATAAAAGCAGTAATCTATTACATACTCTTTTCAAAAGAAATTATAAAATAAAAATTAAACATTTCCAGGTCTTCGAAGGTCCAAACAAATGATTCTTTGTTTGATCAATCATTCGGCAGTGCTCTGAAAGTTATTTGTTGTGTGATGTTAAAACGGCTCCATTCAGCAAGAATGCTGAAGCATCTGCTCCAGCGCTGATTTTCCGTGAAGCCAGTGTGATGATTGAAAATGTGACGAGAACAAACATAAGAAGTAGCTGTACTTCGCATACATATAGAATAATATTTATACTTGGAGTGTTGTAATATTAAAATTTGTCGCAAGAGGTACTACATAGCTTCTTCTTTAGCAGACTTTAAATAGTCTACAGCTGGACAGAGACCTTCACTAATACAAGGATTTATCCCCGCGCATGGCAGGCTGATTGGAGATCACAATAGCAGACACCTACATCTTTAGACGCTGCTTTCCGTCACCTGTCCCTCTAAAACTATCTAGTGTAGGTCTGTTATGCAGGTTCCACCATGTAACCACCGGGTTCTGGTCACAGGATAATGCTGTGATTGTCTTTAGTCGACTGTTATTGCTGTTATGATATAGGAGATTGCTGTTTATATACCAATACATCAATCTAAACAAATAAAATCGATGTTTTGTCTTTTCTGGCTTATTTTCTGTCGGACTCAAATTATTATAAACTTTAAGGGTCTATAGAATTTATTAATTTTTATATAAATTAAGATTTAAATAAATATACTTATATGAATAATATGTATGTATAATATGTGTATATAATTAAAATAAATTTTAAGGGTACCGGAGGTAACATTCTAAGGGTACCGGAGGTAATATTCCCACATTCTGAGCCTAAGCCACATTCTACTTTGTGGTAGAGCCAAGCGTCGGCTTTCTACTGCTCGAATGGGCCGGCTCATCCGGGGTAGTACCACTATCGCACAGACTACCGGCGTGAAGTAAAGGGAACTTGTGCTTCTGCGTTTCGTTCAGTGAGTGAGGTAACCCGTGGTCCAATCCCTCTCCCCATCACTTATACCTATCCCTTTTACTCATTCTCCTTCCCAAATATCCTTCAGCGCCGACAACGCAACTGCAACTCCTCTGGTGTTGCAGATGTACGTCGGTGACGGTATTCACTTAACATCAGGCCGCTAGCTTGTTTGCTCCTTTCCCATATAAAATAAATAAATAGAAAAAACTATGTTTAAATAAAGTTTCTCTTTCGTCTCTAAAGTCGAAGAATGGAGGTCGCTCAGGGCCGTACTTTATGGGAATATTTGGGAGAGTTCTATGTTTAACTATTGTTAACCCACATAAGGAATGAGTTATTACAAGCTTCAAATAAAAATGGATGATTCAAGAACAGTACAATAGTAAGTTTACAGTAAAATTCATGTTTAAGAAATATTTAATATCTAAATATTTACAAATACTCGGCTACGGCACGGCGGCGTCCTTGTAACGTGACAACGTCGCAGTATCTAATCCTGCGCAGCCCCGCACGTGATGCCGTTATGCGCGTAATATCCAATTTCCATTATTATTCGAACATTTTTTAAATTTTAAATTCAGAACAAACATTTCCTGATGATGATGGAGCCTTGGTAGACTAGTGGTCAGGGCGCTCACTTTAGTTTCAAACAGCGCGAGTGATCTGGATTCGATCCCCGGTGCCGGCAACACTAAAATTATTAATAGCAATTATAAGTGCTGTATTTACCATATGCATGTTTGAGAAATAATCAAAATATTATTTAGAGGATATGTGAAGCCCGCCAACCCGCACTGGAGCAGCGAGGCGGGCCCTTCCCGGCTCCTAAAGCCTTTCTCATACTCGTATTTGAGAAGGAAAATATAGAATATTTCCATATTACATTTTTTAAAAAATATTTATCGACTGACAGTTATTATTCTCTAAGTTTTTGTTTAGTGAAACTAGTACAATAACTAATTTTCTTTATGATGAAGATTCACCAAGTGACAACAATCGCTGATATCAATTGTATAATATTTATTACCTACAGGATTATCTTTTAAATTTTGTTTTTCATATTCAAAATCTTCCTATTTTATACTAGCAGCACAGTAATATCGTCCAAGGCGTGAGGCATCTGGCACTGCCTTTCTAGCGTGGCGATTATGGCATAACCTCCAATTGGAAGAAGTCTACGGTCAGCAACTCAATAGACTCTTAACCGGCTGAACAGTCTGAATGATTTAGGTCTGATCATTATTTTATTCTAAAGTCAAATGGATGCCGCTACCCATGGGATGATACGGTCTCTTACTCTCTTGGTACTACTGGTACTCTTACGCCACCACCATACGACAAAAATTAAGAAAAGTAAAGTAGTAGCCTGTAAATGTCCACTACTGTACAAAAACCCCCTCCCAAATATTTGCGAGGATTTTGCGGGAAGTTTGCTCTACGCTGCTCTAGTGTAATGTGTGACGGTAATGTTTCTTCTGTTGTTTATTCTATCTTTGAATCGTATCAAATCGGTAGTATATATAGCTTGACCTCTCTTATAATAAAGAATAGAAGTTTTAGTGGAACCGCGGCCAGAAGATTTATATGTGATGTATGTCAAACTCTCTGCGCCAGAGCGAACTTGAAAAGAAAATAATGGAAACATTAGATCATCTCATCCTTGTCAAACAAAAACATGAAAGCCAGCAAGCCTTTTTAAAAACTATTTTATATTTAATAATTTACAATTTTGTTGAAAGGCCTGACTTGGGAACCGTTAATAACCACAAGATAAGTATATCCACATTTTTATTAATACTGACAAAGTTTAAACATATTTTTTAAACTTTTAAATACAAAGTAATGTGGTGAGAAATCAAATTTAAAAAAATATTTTTTAAATATTGGTTAAAATTTTTTGTTTAAATTGTGGTTAAAATATCTCTCAGTAGTTTTATATTAATATGTAGAAGAAACTAATACGACAAAAGAATGACGTCTAATTCTGTTCAATTTATTTCAATACTGTTTTATTGTAGAAGGCTAAGTACGATAATTATAACAAAATAAGACTGAAAAAGAAAAGTTTTCACAGTTATACACAAAGTGTAACGTAACCAGCAATGGATATAATTCGTTTTAGATTATGAGGACTAGTATTGAAGAGGTAAAATACGCCCTGACGTGAAATTTCAATTAAGCATTTGATAGCTCTAATTAAAAATGTATGCACTTACGAGTGCGCAGTGGAATATGTAAATGCATTGGTTCGTTTATAAATGCTTTAGGCACACGTATGATTACGTTGCACGATATTTCAAGAAGTGCGAAAGAACTGTTCGCAACGTTAACCAAAGCTATTCGCCTCTGTTCATAAAGTGGAAGAATATGTATTTTTTTGGCACCGTATTATATATAATTTATATTCTGCTAACTACTTCCTAGTTAGCAGAATATAAATTAGTATGATATTGCAAGAAATCTTTTTTATCCGCTCTTCGCGAATTATGTATATGTTATAACATGGGTTCCAGTCTTGAGAAGGATATTCAAGGTAACTACAAATAAAAGGATTATACTTAGTGAAGGATTTTTAATACTTATAAATTTAGATGGCAGTCGTAAAACAAAACCAAAACTTTTTGGGGGAATGCCTACTATATTATTGATGTGAGCATCAAACAAAAGCTTTGAATTGAATGTTACACCGAGGTTTATTGAATGTTAATACAATAAAAGACCTCGGACCTGGAGTTATCCAGAGATAACATGATTTTTTATCTTATATTCGCACTGAATCAAATTAGGTATTCGGGAAAAGGAATAGACAAAACATGTAGATACATTTAAATCAAATTTATTTGACTCACAATGTATCTGAATCCTTTCTATATCTAGTTGCAATTTCAGTGTATATTATTTTACGAGTATAGGACATAAGATTTACATCATAAGCATATAACATAATTTTAATTAATTTGATAAAGCAGGAAGGAATATAACTAATAAAAATATTAAATTACAAAGAGTCCAGTATTTTCCTTGCGGAATACCAGAGAGGATTTGCTGTTGAGGTAAATCCATTTAATAAAGCTGTTTGAACCTTATTTCTAACAAATGAAGTAAGTCACCAAAATAAGTTACCTCTTATACCTACGAATAAAAGTTTATTTAAAAAAATTGTACGGTTCATTTTGTCAGATGCCTTAAAATAATCGGTACATATTACATCACCTTGAGATGACTCTGACATAAATCGACTGATATAACCAGTTTCAGAAAACCGTCTTGACACTCGTTAAAAGAATTTTTTAATACAATATTATAATAATAATTAAGATTTCTATAAATTCTTTATCTCTTATACTCTCTTTTACTCTGTCTAGGACCTTATCAAAAACACACAGTTTGGAAAAAGGTCAGGTCATTTACCACAGCATCTTTTCAACCCTTTTTAGGAATGTGTGTAATATACACTAATTTCATCTTCTTCGTTAAGAGATCGTTTTTATAAAATTAAGAGAGAACAAGTGAGGCTCTTAGCACAATTTTCTATGAAGATAGGAGGAATATTATCGGGTCCTACGGAATTACAAATATAAAGCGGTTTAAATAATTAAAAAAAATTCTTTGAATTACCTTTTAAAGATGTTACTTTATCTTTCAGCATAATCTAAGAAAGAAGAATGAAAACCTATGGCAAAAATGTTACCAATATCTTCTCTTCGATTGGAAGAGCATTTTCTATTTTAGTTCTGTTTTTTGCTTGTTAGTTTTGTATTTAATTTTATTTATTACCGGATCCCAAGCAGGTGGTAGCACTCAGCCATCTTCTCTATTGAAATTAGAATGTTCTTTTTAATTTCACCAGCCTCGCGACTTTCCAGTCTATGATCATATTTTAGATCAACCCAACCATTACATTAGCTCGCAAATGATTCGTGAGGCTATTAAAATTTAAACTAATATGATGTAAACTTAAGTTTGCCTGTTGCTTAAGAATCGGGTTACTTATAGATAAACATATGGTTTTGATATGCTTTTAAAGTTTTGCGTCAAGAGTTATTCCAATAATAACAGTGGTTGGGAAAATATGTGGCAGTGAAAACTAGTTCAACATATTTCAAAAATTAACGAAGGTTAGAAGTTTCAAAAACTTTCGATATTTCAAAATTTAAGTCATAGTTTAAAAGTAACCCTAAAAAATATAATAAATTTGATATAGGAAAATATGTCGTTTATAATAAAATAATCGTTACTATGAATTAATAAATATCGTCCGCAAATAATAAATATCCACGTGCATCCACTACTTAGTAGCGATAGTCATTAATATAAATGTCAAATATAAAGGGATCGAGAATAGAGCCCTGCGGGATGTCTATAGACATCACTGAACCGTAAGGACTCATATCCGGGAATAGTAGTTATGGATTTTCTGCGTTCTATTACTCAAGCTCATACTTTATTTAACGAAGTTTTAGCCCAGCCAACAATTTGCAAAAGTTTGCGCCGCTGTATATTTAAAAGGTTCTGAACTTAATACGTAAATTTATGCGAATAATGTAGGTTGTAAATAATAAATTTGAAAAGGTTATTATTCATCGTCAATTTTTAATTTCACGTATCAATTCTGGTGAGGTTGGAACCGATTAAAATCCCACGGTGTTGCGCTGCACATCGGCAGGGGCACAGGAACGCACTCATCCGTGAACTCATCAGCCCCAATACAAACGCACCTTCTTACACGGCCTCCAATCTCATGTGGGCAACGGACCTCTTGATTCCGCTACCCGGTGTAGGATCACCAGCCTTCCGAATTCTGGTGAATGGCGCAACGCAATACCAAAACCCCTCTATCTCTGCGATTCTACCTCAGTTGCGAAGAGCAGGGCAATGCTACAACACGAATCCTTCCCGTACAGTCCATCAACTTGCAACCGAAATGGGCTCATTATGCCACCACGATTGGTGCCAAGTCAAGTGCCGTTTTAGTATATTGGTCACAGTGACCATGTATGTCTATAGTTCGTCACTATTTATGTTGTATTATAGCCTAGTTAAAACCACTACTATAATTTTCTGAAATATTTTTTTTATACCGAAACCAGAAATTACATTATTAAAACTTAATTACATTACTTAATTAAAAATGAAAACTGCGAAATACTTGTCGGGAATGTAAATTATATTACCATTAAAAGATCATATCAGCAGTTACATGGCCGTTTAATAAAGACCTTGAAATCTTAAGACAGAGTTAATTAATTGTTATTTAAGATAATAATCACAAGGAACAAGGCTTGTCAGTTATCGAAGTGTTACTGTAAGTGGTGTAATTCATTGTAACATTATTTCACAGTCGTATATTCAATTTGACTTAAATATAACATCATAAATGTATACGTGTATTGTTAAGAAATAATGCAAAGAAAAAGAATGGAAAGGGGAATGTAATTTTTTTTTTACCAAACCCCAACAACCAGCCTGCGTGTGGTGGTGCTACTAACAAACGACGCTCTGACGACCGAATGATTTGCGGAAAATCTATTCGATCTTCCGCAAATCATTCGGTCTCGCTTAGTGATGGCGAGCAGCATCACTAGTGCGTGGGCACCGGCGCTGGGTATATCTACCCGCTTGCGCAGCGTGGTGAATATGGGCAAATCTTTCAAGAAATGTTTGCCGGCATTTACCTGCGCTTTCAGGGAAAGGCCTACGTTGAGAGGTAGATTTAAATTGACTAATGGAGAACGCTGAGGTTGGTTATATATGTTGCTAAGAAGTCAATATTAACTTGTCAATATATCTGTAACTGTACGGTATAGTGTAGTGGCGTAAGGATCTGCCATCTTCTTCCTCGTTGTTCTGACACTCTCTCTCTTTTACTCTCTGAGATTTCCACGATACTCTCCTGATTTTTAATTTATTTGTAAGTAAGACGGTGGTAGATTCTTATGCCAACGCCACAGAACGTGGTAGGGTAACTAAACTAAAGTATTAGCACATTGTATTGTGAAACATAAAAACCGTGTAATTGACATAACGTTGGTTAATA
This sequence comes from Bhutanitis thaidina, assembly GCA_029286595.1. Lineage (NCBI taxonomy): Eukaryota > Metazoa > Arthropoda > Insecta > Lepidoptera > Papilionidae > Bhutanitis > Bhutanitis thaidina. The sequence continues at coordinate 10,617,328 of JAGSMS010000016.1, forward strand.
TTTGAAGAATTTCTTTATAGGTGCCGACGCGGGTGTCAAGGGGATCCGACAAAGAATTTTTAAGAAAAACATTCAATGTTTGCAGTCAACGAATATTCTACTCGTTAAAGCTTGTTTCGTGCTATTTTAATATAAGATGATTCCTAAAGATTATTGCGGTTGACAATAATCTTGAATATTCGTGGCACTACTGTCACTGTACTTTATTAGGATGCTAATCGGAGGCCTTTCTAAAAACGTCAACAAACTGTGCTGTTGTACGTGGAAGATTACATAAATTCATTTGGGATTGGGAACGGTGGGTTCGAATGAAATAATAGGCCACCAGCCAATAGCTTGACAGCAGGAAGCATCATATGTGTGTGAGGTTGACATTAAGGATAAAAGTTGGTTTACTGAACATCGATAGTATGTGAAATTCTATTATAAATTGCATGCTATTTTTCATAAGCCAGTTCGATGTTCCCAGCCGCAGCCATGATATCCGAGTGCTTTCACCGAATCAGGAGACTCGAATCCCTGCATGGAGGGCTCGTGTCAATGAATTTTTCGAAACTGAAACGGCGACTGGCACACCACTTGTCGCGTGGTCCGAAATAAACTCTGGTTGAGGCAATAAAGTGGGTCGAAAGGACTAAAATGCATCAGTATGAATTGGTTCAGTAACCTATTTCATATTATATTTATTATTTTCAAGTTACACTGCTCTAGCGGCATAGGCTTTTCCATTAGAGCGGTAACAAAAGCTTGCTTGCTGTTGATAAACAAAATTACTTTTTGCACCTAAAGCCTTTCATCCACCCACGTCCTCAAATAACGTGAAACAGACTTTAAATTAGCACTCAGTGGTGTTTCTATGCCAACGAATAGATATTGCCGCATACGCATTACGAGATCAAAGGTCTCCTGTATAGTAGAATGTTATTTTAAGTGATTGCACTAGTAGCTAATGCTAAGGTGTTTTTAGACTGTTTAGTGATTCGTTTTCTTTTATACAAACAGACAGATTCACAAATTTTATATATTATTACGGTTCTGACTTCTGAGTTTGTCTTTCTGTAAGTCACTAGCATTGAGAGTTTGTATAATTAGCTCTTCTACTTTTACATATGTTCTGTAAAATCCTATTAGTTTTAAATGCTTTTATTTAGATTTGATCTATATATATATATGTGTACTTGTATGTATGCATGTGTGTATGTACGTATGTTGGTATTAATGTAATGAAATATTTTAATTAATTTTTCACTCACTGCAGATTTCCATAAAATTTTGAATTTTGCACATGTATTAAGAACCGATGACAATACACGATATGATACTACCCACTGTACCCATGAATGGCTACTAGTAATCACAATGTGTTTGGGTTCCTTTAATTTGAATAAACGAGTCATATTCATTGAAAAAGCGCGTATATAAGTTTTGTTTATATTTAAAAGTTGTATGAATCTAGGATCCCAGAGGAAGTTTTTTCACATTAGCAGAGTTCCGACTCCAAGCTTGAAATGTGAATGACCAATTTTCCAAATCAGTCTGACTCAAAACTTAGATATCTAAGATATATGCACGACAAAGATACGTATATATGGCCACGTTATGATGATAATAAAATATATTTTTTATTTTTAAAAATGTTACCTTCCACTGTAGGAATTTCTCCTGTGTCGCGGAGGCAGTTTGTGTATAAATTGCACATGGAGAAACAATTAGACCCTGAACTCATTATTTATACTTCATACAAATACTAGTCCAGTGCGGGAACAGAACCCGTGACCTACAGCGTCGCAGCTAAACGCTTAGCCACTACGCCACCAAACCGTCAAAACTTAAATCCCAGTCATATACATAAATAAATAGATATATACATAAATAAAAATATTTACTTATGTATATGACTGTGATTTAAATTCAACTTTTCATGTATTACTTCTTTTACAACCTTAACAGTCCACTGTAGATCTCTGAGCCACTCATTAAATAAGTCCTTCTTGAAATACAAAACTAAAATTTGTCCTTTGTAGGCGCGGAAGCGGCTTTATCTCCACCCTCAATTATGGCGTATAGGTTTTAAGCCCGCTACACAATCGATTATATCTACATAACTTAAATATATTAAAAACATTACTCAGCTTTTGAATAAAGAGACCTTTGTGTGCGAGCAAAATAACATACGCCAGAGTTTATCTATAGGTTATCGGCCCCAATGTAACCCGCCTTTAATAGAAATGTTATTTCCGATTTATGCTCTCAATAATAAAACGCTTAGTAAGTATATATTGGTGTTCAATCGTATTGCTCCGGTTAAGAATATGAGGTCGGTTGATTTTGAAATAGCTCACTTTAAAATAGGTCCGGTGAACAACATTAGCCTTACGATGGGATGTTTGACATGCGACGCGTAAACAGTACCACGAAAAGTTCATTAAAACTTATGAATCAACAATAATGACTTCTTGTATTTACGCGAACACTAACATTAAGAGCCCTGCTAGCCCAGTGATCAGGGCGCTCGCTTTAGTTTCACAGAACGCGAGTGACCTGGGTTCGATCCCCGGTGCCGGCACCACTAAAATTGTTAATAGCAATTTTAACTGCTGAATTTACCACGTGCTCTACGGCGAAGGAAAACGTCGTGAGGAAACCTTCATGGAGCAGTATGGCGGGCCCTTCCCTGCTTCAAAACTCTCTCAGATATTTGAGAAGCCGGCATTTGCCAAGCCTTGGGCACTTACAGGCTACTACTTTACTTTACTTTACGCGAACACTCGGTCAATCAGACCTCAAGATAATGTGAGCTCGTGTTACGTAGATCGGACCAAAATTAATAATTAAAAGCTGAAGGTAGCCCAAGTTGACTATGACATTTGGACGTCTAACTCCTCTGTCCACCCGTGGTCTCACGGCTGCTGTAAAGCACTCGAAACTTCTGGAATATAAAAACGAAATGAAATGCGAATAAAACCGTAAACTAAGAAACGATGTACGTTTCAAAATTATATATAACGTTTAAAACGTGATGACTAAAATTATCGAAAAACGTGATCATTAACCTGTCAAAAGTTTACTGGTGGAAAAAAAATTGTCCTTGGATGCGCTGATTCAAAATAAGTATTTGTGAGACATTTGGTTGTTGCATTTATTTCACTACAGTTTATTCCTTTCCTGCAAATAATATTGTGACATATGTGTGGAATATAGGGAGCGAGGTGCTCTTCTTCTCCTCAAACCAATACTATTTTCAATAATAAATAAATATTATGTCGTAAGTTATTTTTCTTTTTTGCATAAGAAATTGTTGCAATGTAAACCAATAACGTAAGTTTTATATGTATAAGCTTTGGGTGTGAATATTTGCCATATAAATGTCTGCAATGATGATATCCGTATATATATATATATCCGCATACTGAAGTGGCACAGGGCCGGCCACATAACTCGCAGAACTGACTACCGTTGGGGAAAAATGTTCTCGATTGGCAGCCACGTACAGGCAAACGCAGTGTGGGTTGACTCCCCCCCACAAGAAGGAGTAACGACCTGCGCAGTGTTGTGGGAAGTCGATAGCTCATGCAGCTGGCTCAGGATCGAGTTTTATGGCAATCTTTGGGGGAGGCCTATGTTCAGCAGTGGGCTTGTGGTAGGCTGAAATGATGATGATGATGAAATGTGTTCTCTCTAGCAGGATTCGATCTATTAAAAATAAAAAGACCGATGACGAGGCGCCTGGTACTGCAATTGCCAATCGCCTAGCTTGCCAAGTGTGGCGATTACGGTCATCCTCCTTATGGTTGAGGCATTTGTCCTGCAGTTGACTATTTACAGGCTGTTAAGGAAATCATGTAACCATTGATAGCCACTGAACAGTTATGTTTTTATTATACTTTTAAGCAATCTGTGACATTAAGTGAAACAATAAATGAAGCAATTTATAAAGGCATTACGTTTTGTAAACAGTGAAGTGCGTGTTGGAGATCTTTGTCACCATTTACCATTGTCTTACAAGAGATGATACAAAAAAAATATAATACGAGCGGATAGCTAAGAAGTTATAACAATATTTTGTTATATTAATAACGTGTATTTATTGGACTTCGTTTCCTTGAAACCAAGTAGGTGTAACAAAGGATCGTTACGCTTCTTATTCCGCACATTCTTTTTAATTAGAAAGAAAGAAAGAAAGAGAAAAAGAAAGAAACAGTTATTGCACAATAACTCCTCAAACATACATAGGTGTATGTATTCTTTAAACTTGTTATAAGTTAAAAAAATAAAAAGAAAAAAACATGTATATATCAAATAATCTACACAAACTCATTCCAACTTTAAAAAAATAAAATAAAAACAGAGCAAACAAGAGTTTTACGAAGGACTTAAAGAATTTTCAACCCGATCTCGGGTTGGATAGGGTTGAAATATATGGGGGCTGGGTAAAAGTGTCCACAACCTACCCTAATTCATCTCATACTTCTACTAAATTACCTTATTAAAGTTCGCAGTTGAACATAGGCTCATATTTCTTAGAATATATGCCCATATTTACCACGCAGGGCGCGCAGGTTGGTGAGAACAGTAGGGTATCGCCTAGCAATAGTGATGCTGGGCTCGCCATTGCTACCCTCTGGGTAGGATCAACATTTTGGGTTCAGCAAATTCAGATATTCCACCATCATACGGTCGCCAGACCCTCATTTGTGGGCTAGCAGAGTGCACCGGGTGCAGGTGAGGTTGGTATTTGTGGAAAGAAGTGGTATGCTTCCCTTTTAACCGCTCCCAATTAATTCCATCATAAAAGACGTGAAAAGTATGCGTGAAATACCATAAAAACTTTGCAGTGCTCGAGACACGATGGCAAAATTGTTTCATAAATACACAGTGGCTAAATTTTTGGCTGCGGCTCTGCGGGTCCCGGGTTCGATTCCCACACGGAATAACATACATGCTTAACCTACAGATATGTAGGAATAAATGTTATGGTATAAAAGTTCGGACCTCTAAAACAGAAGAAATATCTATATTTTTAGTGATGAAGAACTTTTTTTTATTTTAATAAAAATCTACGAATGTAGTACAGAGCCCTCTCACAGTTGGACCGGAGAAGAACCTCTCTCCTACATGATATCAGTGTAAAACAGCAGCCTAATACTGCTGTGTTATGTGAAGTGAGCAATTGAACCGGCGATTTAACTATTGGTTAAGGCGGAATGAATCTTAGTCCTCCTTGTTATCATCTTAAACCTACATCTTGATCTTTAATCGAGCATGGATGCGGGTGTTGATGCCTGCAGCGACCACTTGACATATTTTTACCCAGAGGAAGTGCAGGTGCGTTGCCTTCAAGGACATTTGGGAGATGGGTGAGAGGTTGAGGAGGCGGAAGGGAGAGGGGGCTTATGTTGGGTTTGAACTCAATTTTTGATTTAAGATAATTTTAAATATAGATCAAGTGCCAAGCCGAAGCCAGATGCTTATCTTTGAATAGTATGAAACAAAGTTGCGAACCGCGTCGGTCTGTGTGTTCGCTTGTAATTTCTAAACTTCTAAGTGGATTTGTATGCGGTTTTCACTACCATTTAGAGTATTTCATAATTAAGGTGTAAAACATTCATATTTAGATTATATAGGTATAAAAGATCTGTCCGTGTGAAACCGTCGCGCTCCGCTGGTGAGCTATAAAGCAGTGGCGATCTTTTATGCGTAATTCTTTATAACGCTACGTTCGCTAACAGATCTGCAACGCGTGAAAACTGTGCCATTTTCATTATTGTTTGTCAAACAAAAGGTGTCACTGTGGTTGAAGTCATCCAGGCACCTTGTCCGCATGGTAGCCTAGTGGGTAGGGTGCACACTTTAATTTCATCGAGCGCGAGTGACCTGCGTTCGATCCCCGGTGCCGGCACCGCTAATATTGTTAATAGCAATTTTAAGTGCTATATTTATCACGTGCTCGGCGTTGAATAAAACATCGTGAGGAAAACTGCATGTCTGTGAAAATATTATTTCGAGGACAAGTCAAGCCCGCCAACCCGCTCCAAGACTCTCTCAGACATTTGAGAAGGAGGCCTATTCCCAGGAGTGTGCACTTATTGGCTGCTAATTTACATTAACTTTAAGTGCCCTGGGTCCGAATTCTGGTGGGGGCACCACTAAAAAAAATATATTTGAACTCATTTTGAACCTTAACATCTTCCAATTAATGAGTTACCGAATGGAGTCGAGTCATTGACCTCTACGGATATTAATCAAACATAAATAAAGATTTTCTCAAAATTACGTCACTTAATTTACGCTGGACTTTAATTATTATTACCTAATTTACATAGCACAAATAGCGAAACGGGTTCAATTAACGATCTCATTGCAAAATTACTAATTACACTAGACGTAACGTGACATTTTGCACCTAGGGCTTGATCGCTTGGAATTCGAACTGATCGGCGCACTGCCACTTTTTACAATCGCCAATTGAGAGATAGATATGACACCGATTCCCATTATGGTGCGTGTCAGTTATAAATAAAACATGGATGGATACACTCAATGTAGTGTGATACTTGGTATAATAAAGACACCGCTTCATCGTTATTGACGGCAGTTGGAGTATTTTTTTCTTATTAATAATATTGCAAGTGACTGTTATATATAACTCCATTGAAATTAAGTATATTATGTCTTCTTACATAGACAGTACAGGATTGAGACCTTCGTGGTAGAGCCAAGCGGCGGCTTTTGCTGCTGCTCGAATAGGCCGACTCGATCGGATTGGTACCACGGACTCGCAGAATACCGGCGTGAAGTAGAGGCATCTTGTGCTTCTGCATTTCGTTCGGTGCGCGAGATAATCGGAGCCCCACACCCCTCCTCATCCTCCCTCCCATCTCCCCAATACCCTTAAAGCCCGGCAACGCACCTGCAGCCCCTCCGGTGTTGCGGATGTACGTGGGTGACGGTGATCACTTACCATCAAGTGAACCGCTTGCGCGTTTGCCGCCTTTCTCATAAAAAAAAATTGACTCAGTACATATCATAAATAAATGAAAAAAAAATCGTTATTTGATATCTATTAGGTAAGTATCTTTTCCTTTTATTTCTTTTAGTTGTTGAATTAATAAATTAATGAATGAAAATAATTTATTGTACAACAATTATAAAATAGAAAAAATTCAATAAAAAAATTTTACATAAAATTTACAATGGTACAATTGGCGGCCTTATCGCTTAAAAGCGATCTCTACCAGGCAACCATTTTGCAAAGATGTTCCTGTATAAGTGCACTGCTCGAACCTGGACGTTTCCATGACCAAGTTGCAATTTAAGCTGAAAGATTTACCCACACTCATCACGCTAGGCTCCCAGCCGGGATTGGTGAGCGTAGCGCCGGTACCCTCGCACTGGTGATGCTGCTGATGATAGGGATCACCAGTCTGTGGGATATTACACTGTCACTCGATCGCCAGAGCCTCGTTTGTGAGCTAGCGGGGTGTACCAGGTGCAGGTGGGGTTGGCATTTGGTGAAAAAGATGGTATTTGTCTCCTTACTGCCCTACTACTTCACCCCATACATACCTATGTAGGTAAGTATGAATAATAATTTCTTTTTACAACGATGTCTAGACATTTTTGACGTTTAAGATCTAACCACACAGCGATCTGAACGACTTCTTTTATTGCGCTTTTATTGTGGCAACAACACAGATAACGGGTTAGCAGTATGCTATATGGCATTTCGCCTTTATACAATTTATGATGCAAAAAATATAAATTAATAAATAAAACATTTATGACACTTTTTATGCACAAAACTTCTGAGATTAACAGCAAGGCAAAGTAAATTCAACAATTTTCTTTCGATAGAGATTAGCTCATGTGCAAAATCATACTCTCAGATACAGGGATCCTACACAACAATAGTAATTTTCCTCAGCAAGATGGAGCGACATATCCAGTTTTGCTGGAAGTAAATTTCTTTAAGATAAGGACGGCAAACTTGCAAGCGGTTCACCTGATGGTAAGTAATTACCGTCGCCCACGTACATCTACAACACCAGAGGTGCTGCAGGTGCGTTGCCGGCCTTTAATTATATTTGAGATATAGGAGGGAGGATGAGCAGGGGGATGGGAAGGGGTGTGGGCCTCCAGTCACCTCACACACCGAATGAAACGCAAAAGCAAAAAATGTCTCTACTTCACGCCGGTATTCTGCGAGGCCGTGGTACCAATTTGGTCGAGCCGGCCCATTGGAGCAGCAACAAAAGCCGCCGCTTGGCTCTACCACGTCAGAAAAGTCAGTGTAAATGATGGCAATGTCTCCGGACTGTACTTCGTGACGGTCTTTAGAGGACAATTATCAGTAACGATGCTATATATATAGCATGATAATATAATAATAGTAATTTTTGATTACAATTATTTGATAATAATAGTAATTTTTGATTACAATTATTTGATAATAATAGTAATCTTTAATTAAAATTATACTGGTCTTGCCGTATTGTGCCGTGTGATGGTAAGTACATAATCAATCTAAATCAAATACTTTTACATTCGACTTAGAAACATAAATTTCACTCATTAAAAATCATTAATTGGAAAGACTACGATAGCCAAGCGCAGGAATCAGATGGGGGGCGGGGGGTAGGTAACAACTCCCCCTCCAGCGGAGATGCATAGTCACAAAGAAGTACTAATTTAAAAACTCTGTCGACTGTGGATATTATACAAACCAAACCCACATGCGAAGAGGACTCGCCAAGCCCACTCGGAGAAGATACCTTTGGCCTCCGCTTTCCGCTAAGTCAGGCTGATTTTGGCGTGGTTGAGGCAGAAAGTCTCTTCTTCTACATTTAATTTGAGGTTCTCTGGGATACCATCGTTGAGAAATATTTATTTTTTTGGTGATGCCGCAAATCCATTTTATCCAATCCATTTGTGCAACTCCTAATTTGTTTTTTTTTTCTTAGAAAAGCACTCAGCCTTCATTTTAAGATACAACGACAATTTCATACGTTAACCCTTAAAATATGCAATTTATTATTTTGTATTTAAAATGTATAGCGAATTAAACACGTATATAATCAAAGACTTAATTTAATAAGATGACAGCACATTATTTTATACCGGTGTCAACGTAAAGTTCAAACAGTTAAAACGTATTGCTCAATTTATAACTTTCATTATCTTGTTTATACTCAGTTTGAAAGTAATAACTTATAATGACAAAATTTGTTTGTTCTTTCGTTAATAAGGACAATGAAAAGAAATAATCAACAAGAATAACATTATGTATATTTTTTTTTCAAGATTTGGGCAAACGAATTAGCGATTACAGTCGACCACGTACTTCTACAACACCCGAGAAGCTGTAGGTGCATTGCGGGCACTTAAAGATATTTTAACAGAAGGGAGAGGATGTGGGCGTGGGCCTCTAGTTACCATACTAATCGGACGAAAAACAGCTCACAGCTAACAGCCCACCTTACGGTAAGTGGTTTCTGAAGCTGCAGCAGATAACTTCAATCGAACAGAGGCGTCTATACCACTGAGGACTAAGATGGAATGCAACACAGCCCGTAATTATACTGGCTCTATACTTGAAAGTTATACTGGCTCTCTATACCAGAACATAACAGTAGTCGCAGTAACGATTGGACATAGAAATGAGTAAGAGAGTATTCTCTCTCCAGACGACTCTTAGGCAGAGAAGGAGTCCACCATATAGTCTTTTTCTTTTATTAAGATCCGCGGTAGAGTAGTACTCGTTTTAATTTCATAATTCACGAGAGACCTCTACTTGAATCCTAAACCGGCGCCATTAAAATGGTTACAGCGATTTTAAGTCTCTACTAATTTTACCACGTGCTCGACGGTGAAGGACAATAATGTCAGGGGGTTTCCTCGCAATATTTTCCTGCATGCCTGTGAAATATAAAAAGATACAACTGATTGGATATGTGAAGTAACGCTAAACAGGAGGTTTTGCCCAGGAGTGGAAAATTTACAGGCAGACATTATTAATATAAATACTAGGAACACAACATTGTAATGGCAGTCGCTAGACTGCATAGAGCCAGTAACCCGTTCATGGGGCAATGTATACGCTTGTACAACAAAGCACCTGTAAGTGAGTAAAGTCTTCCTAACAATAGGTTTAAAAGATGTAGCAAACAAGTACTTTTTAAAAAGGTTATTAGATATATGGAAAGGAAACATGATTAAACCCACCAAATGTGTTAATGGCGTCAAAGCATTATTAAAAATTTAAAAAAAAAAAATTCTTGAAATGAGAATACCTTTGCACTTTCTTTGGCATGTTTGTTCTACGTCAGAGGAACCTGGTTACGAAAATCTGTGGTAGATCATAAATAAAAAGGACCTTTAATTTTTTTTATGTTAAATAGGCTTGCGTTTGACCTCAGTCTTGCCCGATGGAAGGCGAAGATGAGGCCTAGGATGGTACACGCTTGCCTAGATGTCTGTTCACTTTGGCTTCAATTGAATTGAAGTGAACTTTTGTTGAATATGTATGTCGAAGAATAAAGATTTTGATTCTGATTCTTTTGATTAGATTTAATAGTAAATAGTAGTAGTAATAAAAAGTAAATGGGGACATTCGCCGCAGTGAGCTTGTGTTATAAAATTTCGTTGTTTCCGATTTCGTGACTAGATCCATAACATGGAACTCTCATAGTGGGCCTTTTTTCTTACACATCCTATGAGTAACAGGACTTTGACCTCAAGCGAGACGAAAATTGCTTTAGCGTACTCTTTAACAGTATATTTCGCTTATTTCTTCAAAACACGCAATTTTGTTTACAACACGATGTTGGTAATACATAAAGAGTATATTGTTATAATATAATAAAGTAAATAAAAAAGTAAAAATAAATAAAGTAAAATAAAGGGTAAAGTTTTGGAGTAATTTGTGTGTGACGCATACTCTACACTGTGGTCAGGTCAGATTAGACATAATCGTTTAATTTTGACACATTTCAAAAATAAAGGCAATCCATCCTTCTCAAATATCCAAGAGAGTATTTCGAGCAGGTAAGGATGAGCCACGCTGCTCCAGTGCGGGTTGACGGGTTTCACATATCCACGAAATAATATTTTTTGTTATTTCTCACACATGCACGTTTTTCCTTCACTGCCGAGTACGTGTTTTAGGTGTTGAGTTTTAAGTGCGGTATTTACATCCAGCGCTAAAAAAAGCTACTATCAATTTTAGAGGTGCCAGCACCGGGGTTCGAACCCTGGTCACTCGCGCTCCATGAAACTAAAGCCATAGCTCTGACCACTGGGCTTCCACTGGCCTAATTCAAGGCTCGGCAAGTATTCAGTACAAAATAGAAATCATATATAAGTTTCGTAAATCTTATGGTTGCGATCCCTCCACATAGGGGATTAAACTCGAATGTACTGACTTAGATGCAGATCTTCCAATCACTCGTCTGTCGTGGCGTTTCAATAAAACTGGCAACAATAGTACAGTAAAGTAAAAAAATATATAAGAATATGTTGTACGTGGTAGAGCCAAGTACCGGCTTTTGCTGCTGTTTGAATGGGTCGGCTTAGTACCACGCCCTCACAGAATACCGGTAGAAGCATCTCGTGCTTCTGCGTTTCGTTCGGTCAGTGAGAAAACCGGAGGCCGTTACCTTTGTCCCCCCATTCTGCTATCGCTCTCCCCTCCCCAAATATCCTTAAACATCGATAACTCACCTGCAGCTATTTAATTGTAGCAGTTGTACGTGGGCGTCGGTTATCACTTACCGAACAAATAAAACTATGTAATATATAAAATCATCTACTCATATAAATAAGTAGATGCATACATATATGCAAAATAAGTAAGTATACACATACATAAAATACTTAAATACTAACAAATATACGTCAGGATGAAAGTCTAAAATGACGAAATCACTTTCAAAAGCAAACTTGTTAGGAGCTTTTTTTCAAGGTCAAGAGGGATTTCGTTCCAGAAGTTTCTAATATAGTCCCGTAAGCGTATCATATGTAACGCGTGTTCGAGATCGAGGAAAGGGTCAGATGCAGTGTCGTAGACACGGTAACTGCACAACCACAATACAACCGGACCCGAAAACTACTGATCCGTATATTGAACAAGTATTAGCACAAGCTAGGATTTGTACCGTAGGCATACACATGGCTCAGGTAACAGTCAGGTAAGCTAATCGCTGGCCAACGCTGTCTTTATACAGGTTATAAATAGTCATTCATTTCTTAGCAAAATAAGCTGAAAACGTATTTAGACGCGATTAACTATAGTTTCAATCGCAATTCAAATGAAATAAAACAATGGCAGGTGCGTAGGTTCACATTCAATTACTAGACACAATCGAAATGGAAATATTTATTTATCTCTATGTATTCGTTTTTGCTACGGGTCGAGACAAAAACTGTGCTGTTATTTCAGATTTACGTCTTTTCTTTCCTTTTAAATAATCAGCTGAACACGTTTTGCTTCAAGTAGTTCGTCGTCAATGTTTTGTTTTTTTGGTGTTATAAAGTACTCTCAGAAGTACTTTATAACACCGTACACCAACAAGTATAGTACAGTAGCTCTTACTTTACTTTACTACTATTTTTTTTATTGGAACTGTGTTAATAACGAGCTAACAGTCCACCTGATGGCAAATGGTTACTCCAGCCAATGGAAAGGTGGGCGTCGAGAATAGTCCTACTTCGACTCAGAGGTCAATCGACGAATCCAACACGGCTGGGCTGCGTTCGGGAAACTACGTCATATCTTCTCGTCGAGTATACCACAAAGCCTCAAGACCAAAGTATACAACCAGTGCGTGTTGCCAGTGATGATATACGGGTCCGAGACTTGGTCCTTCACTGTAGGCCGTATGAGGAAGCTCAAAGTTGCTCAGCGGTATGGAAAGGGCTATGCTCGGAGTCTGCAACGATGATATCCGCAGCAGAACTAAGGTAACCGATATAGCCGTAAAGATCAGCAAGCTAAAGTGGCAATGGGCCAGCCACATAGCTCGCAGAACTGACAACCGCTGGGGAAAAAAGGTTCTCGAGTGGCAGCCACGTACAGGCAAACGCAGTGTAGGACGACCCCCCACAAGATGGAGTGACGACCTGCGCAGTGTTGCGGGAAGTCGATGGATGCAGGTGGCTCAGGACCGAGCTTCGTGGCAATCTTTGGAGGAGGCCTATGTTCAGCAGTGGACTTCTGATAGGCTGAAATGATGATGAAACGTATGAGTTTTTTCATGTTTTATTTTGTTTATGTATATTTAATATACATTATTTATATTTTTTGTGTATGTATATTCTTTTAATTTAATGTTTTTAATAGAATCTCCAGTCTAAGTACCGGCCTATTATAATTTTTAATTAACCTCCGGGTGCCTTTTAATAGTCGCGCAATAAAGATTAAAAAAATTATTAAAATATCTAATTATAGTGAGATTTAACTGTAATTTTTATCTACGATCCCACAACTCAGACCGCACCTCTGATCAATACGTCACATTATTAATTGCTCTATACAAAACAATAGACATAAGACACAAAAGAACTCCCAAAAGCATATGTTATTTACAATACTATTCAATAAATTTGTTTCGGAAATGGCTTAAATTACACGTAACCGCGCACAGGTGTCTAGTGTTATGTCAATTACAATCGGTTCTCGATTTGAAAGCGTTATGCCACCCATTAATTTCGCATTATCGGGAATTGCTTTAAAGTAAACCGGTTTCTAAAATAATATTCTCGGTTTAAAATTATGTATCGTTGTCGACGAAACGAATATGCGTGACCAAATGGTAACGATATGCTTTTTCTTAGCCCCAATTGAGGTCACCGACCATTATTTTAGATTGATGTTTAGTATTCAACGGGTATCGTATAATTATATACATTTCGACGCAAAAAGTAATCAAGATAATAGGGTTTATTAGTTAGTACGTACAATTTCCAAATAGGTTTGAATAAGAGGTATTTAAATGATGTCAATAATTGTAAACAATGCTAAGGGATTTAAAAAAATATGTGTCGGTTGTGTTAATGAACTTACATCTTCAATGGTAACCAAACACCATCACGCTATCACATACAGAAATTGATTGCATGTCTTGCTCAGTAGACAGAGCAACATATGTCGGTGTGACATAAGCCTGCTCTCATTATCTGAGAGAGTTTTTATAGCCCTTAGACGTCCAGATGTCATAGTCAACTCGGTCTATACCTTCAGCTTTCAATTATTAATTTTTGATCCAATCTACGTAGGATGTGCTCACAATGTCTTGAGGCCGTGGAGTGGTATACTTGGTTTTAGATTTAATTTTATTTATTGCTTGAACCCAAGTCGGTGGTACCACCCCAGCTCAAGCTCAGCCCTGGTAGCTCAATTGAAATGAGGATGTTATTTGATTTCTATAGTCTCATCCCTGGCAGGATTCGGCGTTCTTTTGCAAGAATTTGTGGTCCGTCAAATCTGATGTAATGTCAAGGGCGATGATGAATATGATCACAGACTGCAGACTTCCTAGAGTTAGTATAATTTTATTTCAAATGTGTAGTATTCGCATAAATGTAAGCAATCGTTATTATTTTATTAGTTCACAAACGTGCAGGTTAGAGATAAGCTTGCCTATTGGGCCGGGAGTCATGGGTTCTAATACCGAAGAAGCCATATCCAATATTTGTGTAACACAAAATTGTTAGTTTACTCTTCTATACTTGTTGATATTGTCTATACATCCCGTCATGTTCATCTCCCTGGGCAGTGAAAAGTGGGATTAGAAAATCCGTTTGACAAAGCTGAGATGTGCTAAATGGAAATTCGTAATCTCTGCCTAATCTCTGTAGGTGACAAGCATGGTTGTTTATTTGTGAATCACAAACGAATTATTAGTTCTCTGAAACGCTGCACCTATCTTATCGCATAGGTGCTGCTGAGAGGTGCCTCTGTTCTGAAATCACCGTGGTTGAAAGCAGCCAGAAGGATAATCTTCTATTTAGTTCAATCAGCTTACAAGCTTTTTGAGATGTCACAACGAAACGAGTTACACAACATTTATATTGAACATAACACATAGAGAGCTTTATTTAAATTTAGCAAGGAAAATGTTTGGATTTGCATCTTAAATCTTTTCGTCGTATACTTACCGTTTTATCGAGCTGTATTCTTGTTTTTGTAAGTTGTTACATATAAATCTATAATAACGCGTGACCCGTCAAGGACGTAATGAGGAAATCGAAAGAATTATGAAAGACTGTGTCAACATATTGGAATATACGACTATGTGTTTAATTATTTTCTTAATATGTATCATTCGGCTTACAAACAAAGGTCGACAGGTTTACAAATTGAAAAGCGAATTAATATTGATTGTTAAAAAAAATACAACTAATGTAGATATCTATTGGAACGAATTAAAGCTATCATAGAGTTAATTTCTCAATTGGGTAGATACAGACAATGGAAAATTACCGTTACTTTATAATTAATTCTTGATATTGGAAGTAAAGTCAATGTCTTCTTATCAATGTCGCGCTAAGAAATAGTGTTTTTAAGATTCTTACTTTATCGCATAACATTCTCCGAATGTAGATCTGGCCGCGGTGCACCTAGCTGTAGTCGAACGTGGTTTTGGCGATCTACCGAAGGAAATCCATCCGACTATCCTGAACTCGTATCCCTCAGACTGGGGATGGGGAGCACCATCTCAAGTGCCAGAATACCCGTATTGCGCTTACCTATACCCCTGTCAGAGATGTTGAGTATAGTGAGCTAATACTCCATGTTCCACTTTTTGTTGACACATTATAGGAGAGATCTTTCTCCAGTAATGAATTTAATATACAGACTGATGAAGAAAGGGAAGACCAGGGTTCAATTGGCGGTCGACCGCTACAATGTTAGTGATTTTTTAGTCAATTGCAAACAGCAAACAAACGAGACTTGTGATCGAATGATGGTGGAATATCGTCTCAAATTTGGCGAACCCGAATCCCATCGACTAGAAGGTAGAGGGGCAGCCCTAGAGAACAGCATTAGTACAACGAGGGTACCGGTACTGCGGTCATCAACCGGCTTGCCCAGCGCAAACTTTCAAAGAAATATATGCCGGGGATATTATTATGATATTCTTGGGGAGGTATATGTTCAGCAGTGGACTTAAATAGACCGATAAGGAAGGACAAATAAATCAACGCATTCTTCGCAAAAACTATGAACTTGGAGTTGCTAATGAAAAAATATTACCTAGGTTGAATCAGCCAAGTTACAAGTATTGCATGTACGGTGGAATGTTTAAAAGTTATAATATTTAATTAGTAACATTCAAACAAATGATGAATTATGGCGCGACGGTTGCTTTTAATAAAGTATGCTCCACAAATAAATAGTTTCAAAAACCTTGATTTTGAAAAAAAAACAATACCTGTTTTCATCTGTGTCAAAAGTGGTATAAATTTTACACGATACACATGAAAATCCCAATGTTTTTTGGTTTTTAGTTAAGTATTATTCTCACAGATGTTGTTTTAAAAAACATCGCTCATAGATCATCTCAATGCTCTTATCGAATAATATCATTAAGGTCCACAATGCAATGTTCATAGCTTATCTGTTTTTCTCATGACGTGTTTATCCAGAGACAGACACACATGTTGAAGTTTTTTTTGCGTCTAATTGATAATCCTTAACGTATATTATTTATTTATTTTATTATTATCACACATTTTTCACATAATGTCTATAGGCTTAAGAATATTTGATTAATTAAATTTATGTTGAATAATTGCAGAATAGCAACGTATTCTGCAAAGTTTAAAGTAAAATAAGATTTGAAAAATATTGTTTGTTATTTTACAGTTCACAACAAGTTGCGTTATTGTCATAATTAATTTAGGCTTTAGAAAAACTATCTTTAATTTAAACTTACTCACCCATCATTATTTCCCGTCTTATCCATCGGTCGCTCGGAATTAATCACAATACCATTCATCGTAAAGTCCAAAACTTTTCCCATAAGCTTTACACTATTGAAACTTTAAAATTGGGCACACTAACGTATTTGACATTTAGAAGGCAATAAAAGCACCCTGTCTGATATCTTAAAACTTTTTGATATGGACGTATCGAAACACACGGGCGTGATGTCGGACGAAAACGAAACAAATATAAAAAAATAAACAAAAAAGCGGCAGACGTCCGCTTGGTCAAGACGCCATGCGTTTATGTTTTCTACCGCCGCCGCCGAGCTTGTACTGTACCGCATGGACGGAGACCGCGTACCGAAATGGACAAAGAGTAGCGCATGTAGAGTCGTCAGTTATGTCACGCTTAGTGCCTCATATATTTTTGATATAATAAAAAAATATGATCCCGATATCGTTTAGTTACTTTTTGCGTCTACTTAACTTTAAATAAACTTTTCCTCAATATGAAGAAATTAAAAAAAAATTAAGATCATACAGAAGCTGATAGCAGCGGTGAATTATTTAATAGTTTTTAGAATTATCAAAATACATGGCATAGGTTATATTCTATTAGAGATAATTTAGGTAAGAAGATGCAAAAGAGAAGACTTTTTGTATTTTGTTAAAGGTTTAATTTCATGAAAAGTATTTTCTTCGACGTAAGAAAGGTAATTTCGTTTGTCGCTGTTTCGCCTGGGGCTTTATCCGCTTTGTCACAAAAATATTTCACAAAATTACTGAGAAATATATTTGTTGTTAACGGATATGGCTTCAGAGGACCAAGTTGGAATCAATAATACATTGAAGCAGCAAGATATGATCAAGGCTAGCCACGAGGCCTTTCCACCAGCTTGCAAAGCAAGTTAAGTATAATAAAGCATAAGAACCATAGAGAACATAAACTGCATTCTGTTTCTTTTAATTATCACTCATGGTTTTGGCACCAGGTCTAGTAGTGTCCAAATCAATCTGACAATGCACTGATGTACATTATTTTCTACTGAAAAAAACTTCGGATTTGTAATTTAACTCTGGTTAGGAACTGAAAATGACATATGACAGACTTTAATGCTTGCTCTGACAGACTCTTGCAAGAGCATGCATTACATTTTTTTTTGCGTGTTATACGCTGGTATTCTGTAAGAGCGTGGTACTTCTATGGTCGAGCCGACCCAATACCGGTGCAGCGTAGTTCTATTATAAAATGTATAAAATTAAAATAATATCTATATTTTATCTTAATTTAGACGAGGTAACTTTACGAGAAAAAGCCATTTCAAAGTGTTTTAAAAAAATAAATAATTCCTTAGAACCTTCTTAAATCAACACGAAATAGAAAATACTTCCATATTTGAATTTGACGCCATTAAGTACTCGTCTAGGTGTCATTTACACGGTCTTTGGTTGATGCCTTCTGGTGCTACTGCGTCTTAATATTTAATACTCAATGAATAACCAGTTGCTCGGAGCGTCGTGCGCGCGCAAACACAACACCTCAAAGAGCCATGCTTACAAGCAGACCTGCAAATTAGATGAGATGTTTTGCTTCTAACCCGATGAAATTAATAATTCTTACAAACTTTTAACATTCTGTTAATGTAAATCTGGTTTTATTTAAAGTTTAAAGACTTATGGTAGCTACAATTTTGTGTGATCGTATTCTACCGATATTTACGGATTTTATCGCGTTTAATTTTACTTTTTTAATTTATTATACTTCGAGTGCTTTATAGCATTCATGATCACGGGAGGATCATAGAGGAGAGTAATATATATGATAATGAAAATTCAATGATTAACAATGATATGAGTACGTCCAACATCTTAGTCTTCCCGTGGCTGTGTGATGTTGGAGCACGCGAAACGTCGGGAGTTAAAAAAGTAAAACTAAACGCTATAAAATCTGTAAATAATAGTTTAATTTCAATGTGTAGAATTCGCGTAAAAATAACTTTGCCATGTATTTGTTAAAATATTAAAGTAGACTGTAAATCGGGCAAAGGGTCTCAATATCCAAGACGGGAACAGACCCGGACGCTGCTTCAGTGCGGGTTGGTGAACTTAAAGTTTTTTTTTTTTAGGATTTTTTTAGATGTATTAAACTCAAGTTACTCGAGTACTAAGACATTAAAGCAAGTGCCCTGACACCTAAGCTCTGAACTCAGGCGAGTTCAAAATAGTATTGTATGTATTAGCTTGTATAACTTTGTTATAAATTAAAAATGTATTATTAATGGAAAATCTTTTTGCATTGCCATTGATTTATTAACTCAATGGAAAACAAAGCCTTACAAAAAATATATTAAAACATATTTAAATATTCTTTGTATGTATTTATGTTCGAACGGATTTAACTTAAAAGGTTTTGAGTGTGGTTTTGATGGGGCTACGTGGCAAAGGCTATATTTTATGAAGCAAATAAAACTAAATAATATTAGAAATATGAAAGCACGTCCGTTTTTTTTAAAGAATATACTTAGAGCGTATCTGGAGTGGTTGACGACAACAGTCGAATGGCGTATGGCCTGACGTCACAGCTCGCACTTGTGACGTCAGGCTTCTTAGTCCGCACCCAATGCCATTAGGCTATGGGCGCTTCAAAATGGTCGGTGTCAATCATCTTAAAATGACCAGAGGTCCGCCGCGCTTCGACGTTAGGTCACAAACACTCGCAATAGCGTTTCGTGGCGGACTTTTACGGGGAGGGTGGCGCTTGACCTCCGTCACGAAGCCGGTTGAAGCGCCGATGCAATCATCAGCAAGCGACATAACACTGACAGCCATTTTGGTGTGCCCAATGACTGAACGGATTTTGACAAAATACAAAAGATGTAATAATAACACGGAATAGAATATAGGATAATATGTACTTTTCATTTCAAAAGAATTCTTGTGATGTCACCAAAAAATACGTTATTAATGAATAAGCGTTATTTGCTTTAAATAAATAGCAGTTGTGGCTAGAGATATTACATTTGAACTTTATAACGATCAGATTAAAACGCTACCTAATTCAGGGATTATTTATTACATATTTATTTATTATTTCATTTTCTAATCTAAGCTTGTACTTATACTCCATGAAAATGCAGACGATACACCACCAAAGTTTAGATCGCGACTCGTGTTTCGCCTCGCAAGAAGGCATATTATCGAGCGATTAGACTCTGCGTCGTTCAGCTGGCTAGCTCGTTGGTACTTTCTAATATCTTCCAGAATAAAAATACACAGACAGATATCGAGCAGCAGCGTTTTTCTGATACTGCGATGGAAAACTCGGAGGAGTTTAGCGGGCGCTAAGCGTAGCGATTGTGGTAAACTTACATTAGGAGAGCCCTAGGCTAATGAAGAAGCCTTATTAAAATAAATCACGCTTTACTTTTTATTTTTTTATAGAAGAAGGGGGCAAACGAGCGTGCGGCTCACCTTATGGTAAGTGATCACCGGCGCCCACGAACATCCACAACACCAGAGGAGCTACAGATGCCTGCCGGCCTTTACTGTTTGTATGATGAATAATATTTAGCAATAAATACGCCACTAAATTTCGTATCCCAATTAAAATACGCAACATTCTTTATTTTAATAGCCATAGTAATCGATGAGATAATAAATTATTAAGGTGTGTAGCTTTAATAAAACTACTTCTCTATGTCGTTTCTTAAAAAATCTTAAAGAGTACCGCTAAGTCTGCATATAACTGTAATCTAAAACCGAACGTAGAAAGAAGTTTTACCTCACTCGTCTATTTATTTATTCTTCTTAGATTTGTCGATTTTCTACGCTTTCTACGTGCACTTTGTGAAAAGAAATTTAGATTGAAAAACTTTTAAGGAATAAGTCTGAGTCTCTAGAAGTAAATTGAAGATGCAATTTTAAAAATACGGATGTTTTTTTTTTAAATGACAACATTACTACTATATTATTTATGTTGAATATGCGGATTAGTCAGTAGTGGTTAGTAATCACTATATTAGGATGTTCTGTTTTCAGCTCCTGGTTTCTCGTGCGCCAATCAAATGCCCGTTTAATTGATAACTTAAATACAAGTTAACATAAATGTTAAATCAAATCTAAGTTTCTGAAGGAACGATTAATTTAAAATTGCATTCATCATATTCATTGCCATTTGATATAGTCGTTGTTAAACTCATGCAGTTCAAAAAAAAGCTTTGACGGGTGTCTAGCAGCAGCATCGTAAGCTTGCCTGGCGAAGCTTCTGGTTCTGCGATTCAAGCATGGTGACTACAGCAAATCCTTCAAACTCTAAAGAGGTCTATGCCCTCCAGGTGTCTATTTAAAAAAAATCAGATGATAACAATTATAACACTAAACATATTTAATTAATATTGGTTTAGTGTTTTACATAAATTTACAGCAAAGCATTACAAGACTGACGTCTCGGGGTTCGTGTAGGCAGAAGACGTCGGAAATGGTAAATATAATATAAAACTTTTATTGCAAGTAATTGAACCGCAATCAGTTGCATTGGAGCGATTAGAAAATTCTTCCCAGTAGACCTTTTTGGACGTCGATTTGATCGCTATGTATATCCAGAAATCTGTTTTCCATTTAACTGAAGATTTGACAGATGTGTAAGTTTTTGAATTGATCCGCGTTCGAGAAACCGGCCGTAACACTCGTCTCAAATCAAATATGTAAAAGTAAAACATAAAAATCACGACTGTATCCAATAATGAAGTGAATGAAGGTCTTTATTTACAAACTACTTGTCATCAGAGTTTCCACCATCTTTGTGTTTAGTTCAACTATAAAATTCGTACGAAAGTTTCGAAAAGCTCATCGGTACGAGCCCTCCACATAGGGGATCGAATGGCTATCACGTATAAATATATATTTACAACACAATACCTTCCTGTACAGACTGTTCAAACGTCTAGAACCGCTCTTCTTATGATGGAGATGAGAACATGTGTATCTTTACATTTGCGCTAATTTCTTAAGCATTCATGAAGTATCCACCGTCTGCTTGCAGTGTCAAATAATTAATAATACTGATATCGTCTGTGGTGGAAACGATACGCAGAAGCACAAGATGCCTCTACTTCACGCCGGTATTCTGCGAGGCCGTGGTACCAACCCGGTCGAATCGGTACAGCACGGCACCAAATGACGCCGCTTGGCTCTACTACGTTCTGATTTACGTTTCTGAGTTATAAGGGATTCCCCCTTATACGACTCTTGAGACCTACCTTATCTGCACGTGATGCACCATGCTTGTTAAAAAATAAGACTCCGACTAATGAATGATTGTGGAAAATCCAAATGAATTTGCTGTAGCCAAATCTTACAGACTAGCATGCAATGAGGAGCAGCATCACTGCTACGTGGGTACAGGCTCACCAACCCACTTACCCAGTTAGGTGAGTATGGGCAATCATTTTAAGAAATATCTGCCGAATTTTACTGACGCCTTATTCATAGATAGATAAAGAACAAAGAGTTTTGGATTACTATAATATTAAATATTTAACTCATATATAACAATAACCAATACGGTGTAATATTATTAAATACTGAAAAACCTTTTTCAATAATCCTTCTCGACCAATGAATGTACTGATTAAAGACGCTATAAAATATTGATAAGAATGGAATAACTTATCAGGAGACCTTTGTTGAATTAATAAAATGCGGTGAAGCAGCGGTCTGATTCCTTACTGAAAGTTTTATCAAAGAGCTTTAGAGTGCTGGCTTCTGAAAGGACATTTCGACCTTTGAGTTGGGACCTAAATAAATAACGTCTAAGCGGTGTTTTGTTACATGGAAATTTTCCTTTTAACGACTTAAGAAAAATAACAGACAACGCGTTTTAATGTTAAAATTTTATAGTTAATTTGGATCTCTTTGAGCGTATCTCTTTATTTCGTGTTAATGTAATAAAACACATGTTGCCTTACTTTAATACCTATATAGGTATATTTATTTATACTTCATTGTGTACACCAAAAGGATTACAAAAGGCGGACTTAATGCCTTTTGGTATTGTCTAACAGTCAACCCAGGACGTGAAGAAATGTTGTGATAGGTGGACCAAATTTAAAATAATATAATAGCATTGTGTTGGACAATGGCTGTAATCGTACCACTGTACAAGGGAAAAAGGTCGCAACAATATTGTAAAAATTGCCGAGGTATTAGCCTACTTAGTGCCGACGGCAAATTGTATGCTAAAGTTATGATAGAAAGAGATTAGGCATTCTCCTTAAGGTGTATAGTTGAAAAGTATTTGGCTAAGAACCAAAAAGTCTATTGCGCTTTCATAGATTTGGAGAAGGCCTATGACAAAAAAATGAGGGATGAATTGTGGTCGGCACTATCATTGCATGGAGTGAGCAGTGATCTGATACGATCACTGAAATCCCTATATGAGGGTTCCCGAGCCTGTATCAGAATTAACGAGGTGTACACGGACTGGTTTGATATCCATGAAGGTGCTGTGTAGCATCCCCATGACTGTTTAATTTATTCATGGATATTTATTTGACAGATTTGAAGGAGAGTGATTGTGGACTAAAAATAAATGAGTTGCCTGTTAAATGTTTACTCTACGCCGACGATCAAGTTTTACTTGCGTCATTGGCTGAGGAAGTGCAGGCAATGGTATAAATAATGAATGGGAATGTCTGGAAAGAAAGGGAATTTGAAAGAGAGGAGAGGATGACGGAAGTATGTATCAAGATTAGGGAAGATAGTTTAGAGCAAGTGAATGAGTTTGTTTACTTAGGAACAATGTTAACGAGAGATGGAAGGTACGAATGTGACATTAAAAGGAGAGCGATGCCAGGTAATATGGTGAATGGGGTATTGCATACATTTATGAACAGCCAGACAATATCTCACAAAGCTCGTTTGGATGTGCATTGAGGGGTATTGAAACCAACACTAATATATGGAAGCGAATGCTGGGTATGGCAGAAGAGGCATGAAAGCAGGTTAAATGCAGTAGAAATGAGAGCATTAAGAAGTATGATTGATTTGAAGACAACTGACAGGGTTCGAAATAATGTGATGAGTGAGCGTTGTGCCATGAAAGACGATGTATTGACACGAATTGAGAAAGGGATGCTGAGCTGGTTTGGACATGTGGAGGGTATGAATGAAAGTAGGTTGACGAAACAAATATATGAGGCGAGTGTAAATGGTAGAGTCAGGAGAGGAAGACCTAGACGAACATTTCACGATCAAATCGGAGACGTTCTGAGAAAAGGCCAGATCCAGAGTACTCTAAACCAACGAGTAAGCATGCGAAGATTGATGAAAGTGGGAGAATCGAAAGACGTCAGGACCGTATAAGGTGGAAGAAGTTTGTCTCTGCCTACCCCGTTAGGAACAAGGCGTGAATATATACATACATACATACTTAAAAATAACATTGCTTTATCTAGATAACAAATATAACTCAAACATTGTTCAGTACCTGCATTACCTACGTAAGAAAGGTATTCTGTGGTCAAAGTACACATTACGCTGTAGAAACAGATATATTCTACTTCGATGACTAAAAAAAATTGAGTAGTTTTGTACTTATGTTTTCAATTTTGTGAGATATGTTGGTATGTGTGTAAGTTTGTGCTATTCAACACATACACACTTTATTAGTTAGACAGATACATGAAGAAGTCACATTAACCCTCATTAATCATCTTAGGTAACGGTATCAGTTTTATGTAAATACCGTCGAACAAGTTACGAAACGATGTATTTGGAAGTCGTCATAACTTACGCCATGCAAACAAACCCACAAGGTCCTTAATTAAAAAGTTCGTGCGCCTTAATCCTTTTAGAATTAGAACTTTTCTGTTAAAAACTTTATGACGAGGTAAATAATATTTCATTGTGCACATGTTATGGTGCGTTTTGAAAATGTGAAAGTTTTTTTTAATGAGTTTAATTCTGTCGATGGTGATGATGTTGATCTGAGATAGTAAATAGAATCAGGCGTTACTTTGCAGAAGTCCATAATTTTAAATAAGTTAGAAAAAAAAAATTTCCTACTTTTTTTATATGTTGATCTAATTACGATACGTAACGAGTTACAATCCGTGCGTTGGGTCGATGACTTGTCACATATACGAGGCAATCACAATTGCTACTAAGATATTACAAGAAGGACTCAAAAATAAACTATCTTGTTCGTTTTAGTTTTTAAATCTTTATATGCAGACTTACAACTTAGTTTAAGCACCAGTCTTTCACGGTATTCACAGTACCCGGTTGATGTAATTAAAGTTGATACCATGATGCTGTATGGTGGTGGTAAAATAATATTTATGTAATTATTATACTTCTTGTATAAACGGTTTATTCAGAATTAAAATTTGAAATTATAAATACCTATTATAAAACAAATAAAATTAAATTACATTAATTCAAATTTGTAACAATTAATTAACTATATGCAATATATAAGATATGTAAATATTTAAAGTAATATAAAATATTGATATTAACTCAATTGATTGTGTACGATAGAGCCTAGCGGCGGCTTTTTCTGCTGCTCGAATGGGCCAGCTCGACCGGGGTAGTACCACGGCCCGCAGAATACCGGCGTGAACAAAAGGCATCTCGTGCTTCTACGTTTCGTTCTGTGAGTGAGGTAACAGGAGGCCCACTCCCCTCTTCTTCACCCCTTCCCTCCTCCCGAAATATCCTTAAGGTCGGCAACGCTCCTGCAGCTCCTCTGTTGTTGTAGATGTACGTGGGTGTCGGTTATAACTGCCCATCAGGTGAGCCGCTTGATCGTTTTGTCCCCTTTGCTATAAAAAAAATTGCCTTCTTCATCGGTGGTCAGGTAGGAGTAGCAATTCTTTAATTCCGATACCCTATATACTATATATAATTACATTCACGACAACGAAGTAGCTTAATGTTGGGACAAGGTGCAAGGTACTTGTGCAAATCTTTGAGGCCTATGTTTAAAAGTGGACTTGTGACAGCCTGTAACGGTGATTTTGTTTAATTTACCATTAAGTAGGTACCTAAACTGTTCTGTATTTTACATACATTTACATTCATTTTACATTCATTTATAAGCATTAAAAAAACGTAGTTATCACTGATTTTATGCTTTTCGTTATATTTTATTTCTTTCACAACATTGATTAATTTATTCGGAGGTCAGCAAAATCATAGATAAGTAGTATATTACATTTATGAGTAAGACCCACGGTTATTTTATATGTTATCTGTTTTATAAATAAATTTCTAGATTTATAGTTTTTGTGTCATTTAGTGTCGTTCTTTTGAATAGTCGTAGATACTAAAGCGTTCTAGGGAAATGAGTACATGTAATAGATGTTCCTTGTAAATGTCATTTTTATATGCCTCTTATTTTTTTCATTTCACTGTTTTTCGATAGTCGAGTGGTTAGGTGATCTGCCATCAAATCAGGACATCTGATTTCGATCTCGTATGTGAAGGAAGTGTGCTTGACTGCGTGCCAATGACTTTTAAGAAAGCTATGTTGTGTACGCTTAGTATGAATGGCTTGAACAGTAGGACTGCCACAAACTCACGTCTGTCTGTTGTCACGCCAGACACGCTGTTCCGTATAAGCTCTGGTGAAAACTAGACTGATGACTAGGATAAATGTCTAGACTTCTGGCCGAGAATGATTGGGTACACAAGACCATATTTTTTTTAAAAGTTTTTTTTTCTGAAAAGTTCAATGATAGCTTGCTAATGTGAGGCGGTGTAAATAAAACTTTTTACACCTCTCATGAACTAACACACCAACCTGATGATGGGTAAACCATATCAAAAAATTACAGACCTTAAATACACCGAACAAGCACCAGCGTCGGATACTGCGTGTACCGAGACGCGCCCCTGGCGCAGAGATACCTGGCCTGTTACTGTTAATATTACTAATCGTTCCATTAGGAGAGGCTTAAGTTCAGAAGTAGATTATTAAAAGGCCGATGAAAAAGTAGATAAATATTGAATTAACGATCGCGTGTACCAGTAATCAGCTTATTTTACTTGTAATAATCCTGCTGTTAATATTACTAATCGTTCCATTAGGAGAGGCTTAAGTTCAGAAGTAGATTATTAAAAGGCCGATGAAAAAGTAGATAAATATTGAATTAACGATCGCGTGTACCAGTAATCAGCTTATTTTACTTGTAATAATCCTGCTGTTAATATTTCTTTTTGTGTTTTGGTGAGCTTTAAGCCTTTCTTAAGCCTTTGATATTTTCACAATTATATTCGATTATTATTATTGTATTGTGCGGTAGGGCTAAAGCAAGCTTTTTTCAGCCGCGTATATGTTGTGTAGTAAAGGCTAAGGCAGAATGTTGTTCAGCCTCTCGTATGCAATAAATTTTACAAATAAACGAGTTTTTTCTTAGTCTGTCGAAGAATAAAAAATAACACACACTACATGTTTCAACTGAATCAAGCAAACCGAGAAGAAAGAAACGAATGTAGCGTATGTTTATCAATTTTTTTTTAATTAAAAATAGTTATTAGTAACATGAATTAGGTCTTTCGCTTCTTCCACTTTTATCAATATTCGCATGCATGCTTGTTGGTTTAGAGTACTCTTGACTTGGCCTTTTTTTCAGAACGTCTCCGATTTGATCGTGAAATGTTCGCCTAGGTCTTCCTCTCCCGACTTTACCATTTCAATTCAAATTGCTAATGCTTACTTTGAAATGGTTTACTGAAATATTAGTAATGTTATTAGTAACATTGTCAATATTTAAAATACAAAACTTTGGCACTTTAATGGAGAATTTCACGGAAACAAGTCTGCATTTAAACACAGTTCCATGTTATAAAAACTAAATTACTTTTGAAATTAAAATTTATACAACCGAAGTTGTATAACAAAAAATTGTCTTCCGGGAACGGCTCTTCCAAATCGAGTTATTGAACTAACATCTCATAACTTTATTTTAATTTAGATGCAAAGAGAATTAGAATCACTTTGGGTTGTCTTTGTTGAATTGCCAAGCCGAACATGCGGGTTGAACTTTCTACGCTGCTTAAAGTTTTGACAAAGCATTTTGCGGTGCTCGAGTCTGTAGACCATTAATAATTTCAAGATAAACTCCGTTTTTTCTTTAAATGAAAAACGTCTGAAATATTTGACGGTTAATGATTGTTTTTTTTAATAATGTTTTATATCTGTGGTAGTGCTTTATATCTGTGAAGTGTGATGTCCATCTATGCTCGAGATTGTGTTGGGTAGTAGTTAGCAACGTGTTACAAATTACACACACACACACACACACACACAGACGATCTCAGTATATATATATGTTCAAAGCATTCGTAAAGTTACTTTTTTAATTATTTTTTTATTTTTTATTTTTTCTTTTAATTCTGTACTAACATCTCGACTATTTTAGCTGTTGTTTTAAGAAATTATTATTGTTAATCACCTTGGGAGAAGACACTGATCTCTGTAATACAGGTTCTTAACCTAGCACGGATGTCAGGGAATTCATACTTTGTGGTCCAAATTCTTATGACAGTAAAGATTATTAATTATTTAGATAATTAATAATAATAATTATTATTAATTATTATTGTACTACCGCTCTTAAGTATGCTCTCAAGTAATTATCATCTATTAGTAGAAATTATGTTCTCATGTTAAGTGAATTGAATTGTCTTGTAATTCTTTAATGAGAATAAATATCTAAAACCAGAATAATGCAGGCGGTGAATCTCAGAGTTGCTCAGAGCTCTTTATGGAAAGTTTCGGTGTTTCTTTGTGTGATAGAATCTACTGCAAAAATTAACCGGCCACGTACATCGCAGCACTGACAACAGTTGGGTAAGAAAGATTATCGAGCGGAAAACTTGTACAGGTACGCAAGATGGAGTAATGCCATGCACTGTGTTGCGGGAAGTCGATGGATGCAGGTGGCTCAGGACCGTCTTTGTGGTGATCATTGGAGGAGGTATATTTACAGCAGTGGAGTGTACCAATGCCCGAACAGTTAAACATTGTGTTAAGGTAAACTACTGCAGGGGATACAGAAACACTCCCTCATCCATGCTATCCCATATTCGACGAATACCTATCGCTTATTGGTTATCGATATTCTAGGAAGAACTTCGGTTACCTCGCTCACCGAACGCAACAAGACCTGACGCAGAAACACAAGAAGTTTCTTCCTAAAATTGGTATTCTGCTTTGTCGTTGTAGGTGCTACCCTGATCGAGCCGACCCCCGATAGAAACAAAAGCCGCAGCTTGGCTCTACCACGTTTGTATTTGCGTGTGTTTGTGTGCATGTGGTTATATGTGTGTGTGTTTCTTTGTATGAATCCGAATACGCTTGCTAACTTGTTGTGCTTTGATTGTTGCTTCAAGTGGGTATCAAAAATACTGTTTATTGTGAAAAGAAGTGACTCTACGCTCACCTCATAGTTTGACCTTTAACTTCATGTAACTTGTATCTATTAAAACTTGTGAACCAAGCAGAGCTAGGTTCTCGCTCAGGGGAGAATAGGAATATTTTTTATGAAAGTTTATTTTCCATGATAGTTAAATCTGAATTTGAATGGGGATGACTGGACTTTTTGATATTTACGTACCATTTGTTTTGTTGAAATAGACACTAAGATGGTGTCAGTCTCCAACATCTGTCATGTTGTTACGAACAGGCTGTGGTGAAAAGTAGGTTGAACGACTAAATACTAAATAAAATATCTAAACGGTGTTGGGAATGGTGCTGGTGTGGGTTATTTTTGTGCTGTATGGTGCATGGTGCATTGGAAACATTTATGAAAAGGGAGTTTGGGGTTCTCCTCTGCTCTTCGAACTAGTTAAAACCAACTATTTAATTTTTTGCATGCGGACTAGTGCATTTGAACTTTTTTTTAATTATGAATTCTTGCAAAGTAGGTATTTATGTGGCAAAAAATGTTGATGGTGTCGCATAATATAATTAAATTTCAGAAGTTGGTATAGTCTTATTATGCTCTCAAGTTATTTAAGGTTTTTCAAATTCCGTATTTCTATTTGCAACTTTTAATTATTTCATGTTACAGTCGGCTGTGGTAATAAACATACGTGACCGCTGGAAGTGCAACCCCCGGGGGCCGACAAAGTTGTACTTCACGAGTTGAGAGGCGAGCTCGAAAAATTATAACGAGGTGAGTTTTACAGAAAATGTTTACACCAACTTTACGGTTAAATGTTGCCAATATGAAGACGCAAAAACGCTAGCTGGTTGCAGGCATTTCAACCGACGCAAGTGGTTCAGATTTTATTTCCAGTGCCCGCAACAATGAAACTGATAATTGTGGCTTTAATGCAATTGTAAGAGATGATTTAGCATGACTGACCACGCAGAATACCGGCGTAAAGTAGAGGCATCTTGTGTTTCGGCGTTTCGTTCGCTGATTGAAAAAACAGGAGGCCGCCTCCCTCTCCCAATCCCCCTCCTCGTTCGTTCCATCTCTCAAATACCTTTAAAAGCAACGCACCTGCAGCAGTGCGGCGGGTCAGTCCGCTTGCGCTGTCGCTCCGTGCACACGTGTGCTCGCCTCTGGTTCGAGCAGCATTAAACACTGTGCCGGAGTGTTTCGCAGCGGGATGAGTCATTAGTTCGCAATGGGTCGTTAGTGGCCCCGCACCTGCGGGTGCCTACTCGGCCCCTATTGTCTTTCCGCGTCTTTGTCCGCGTGTTATTAAAGTGAGTGCCGCCCGCGCATACTGCACGGCGGTACTGTTTGCGACTTCGCCCCGCACATACGTGTGCTCGCCCTCGGTTTGAGCAGCCATGACACTGTGCCGGGTGTCTCGTACTCAGTATTTGTCGCGTAGATCTTGTCAGGGTCGTCGGTCTCCGCGCCTCCATCTTCCCGCGTATTCGCGAGTTATTATTTAGTGAGAGCCGTCCTAACCCCGCGCACGCTGCGCAGCAGTCCTGTTTGCGACTTCGCTCCGCATATTAGGGTCACTGTGCTAAGTGTCTCACAAGCGGGTTCTGTCGTGACGGTTAGTCAGGGCCGTTGGTCGCCGCGCCTCCATCTTCCCGCGCATATTCGCGAGCTATTAAGTAGTGAGTGTCGGCCATGTCCCGCGCACGCTGCGCAGCAGTCCTGTTTGCGACTTCGCCCCGCACATACGTGTGCTCGCCCCTAGGGTTCGAAGCAGTCATATACTTTGCCTGAGTGTCTCACAATCGGGTTCTGTCATGTCGGTTTGTCAGGGTCATAGGTCTTCACGCCACTATTAGCCTCCCGCATACGTGTGCTCGCCCCCAGGTTTGAGCAGCCATAACACTTTGTCGGAGTTTCGCAGTACAATATGTCGTATGTCAGTATATCGCTAGTGGGCCCCGCATCAGCGGGTCCCTACTTCGACTCTACCACTTTTCCGCGTTCAATCGCGAGCCATTACTAGTGAGTGCCGTCCGTGTCCCGCGCACGCTGCGCAGCAGTCCTGTTTGCGACTTCGCTCCGCATACATGTGCTCACCCCAAGGGTTAGAAGCAGCCATATACACTTTGCCGGAGCGTTTCACGATCGGGGTCCGTCGCGTCGGTTTGTCAGGGTTCACCGGTCTCCGCACCACTATTTTTGTCTTATCCTTCCGCGTATAAATCCGCGCGCCATTAAAGTAAATCGTCATCCCGCCAAACTCGCGGGCCAATCTGCTCGCGAGTCAATTCAGATGAGGCTGTGAAAGCCTCCGGGCTAACAGCGTGTGGATGGTTTTAGTCGGTATGGTCCTCCTTTGGGGATTGAGTCCGACATAGCAGTTGCTGGCCTACCGGCCAGCAACAGGGTATGCGTAACAGCATTTTCATCCAGGGAAAAAAAAAAAAAAAAAAAAAAAAAAAAAAAAAAAAAAAAAAAAAAAAAAAAAAAAAAAAAAAAAAAAAAAAGTGCGGCGGGCCCTTCCCGGCTTCAAAACCCTCTCAGATATTCGAGAAGGAGCGAGCACTTACAGGCTGTTTTTGACTTTACCTTTTTTTTAAGAACTACATGTGCAACTACTGTTGACTCGGTTGACTGGTAGAGAATGACGCAAGGTATAAGGTCCGCCCATTGTATCCCCAAGATTAAGGTGTATATAAATAAATTAAGTGTAAATAAATAAATACTTTCTTTATTAATACTCCTTTCATTCTTTATCAGTAAATTTTAGTGCATGAGCTTCTCCAAGAGAACGATATCAAGCTAGCATACATTTCTTGGTGGGTTCTCTGTTTACTCACCTCGCTGTGCAGAGAAAATATAGACGTTTACATATCTAGTAATACACAGTGAATACTTAATAAAAACCCCCATGAGCGTATTTTAAACAAATCAATTAACAGGGCACGCTAAGTTAAGCGAGTTTAACATCTTCAGCGAAAAAGCGCCATGAAGTGTGTAGGGTGAAAAGTTAATTACGTCTCTAACGGCTTTAATGAAAGTATAATTTTTGCATAATATGAGGAAGTATAAAGACACAGAACGGCCAGAAAAAACATGTCCGTATATTTTTTTAAGCGCTTTGAATGGCTTTTGACTTTAAAATGTACTTTGCTACATGTGTTGAGAATTTAATCTTTTGAATTAATTTGTTCTTTATTTTATATAGGTGTAGGATGTGATACTGCTTGCTGTGTATAGCGTACCTTACATCATTTCCGTCGCCTACATGAGATTGGAGACCGAGTAGGAAGGTGGGTCGAGAATGAGTTCTCTCCCGGGGAGGAGCTACCTAGAAATGCATACATATAGGTCAAACTACTAAAAAGTGCAACCATAGAATTATGGAATTTATGTAATTATGGATAAATATAAATAATTATGGAACCATAGAATTATGGAATTTATGTAATTATGGATAAATATAAATAATTATGGAACCATAGAATTATGGAATTTATGTAATTATGGATAAATATAAATAATTATGGAACCATAGAATTATGGAATTTATGTAATTATGGATAAATATAAATAATTATGGAACCATAGAATTATGGAATTTATGTAATTATGGATAAATATAAATAATTATGGAACCATAGAATTATGGAATTTATGTAATTATGGATAAATATAAATAATTATGGAACCATAGAATTATGGAATTTATGTAATTATGGATAAATATAAATAATTATGGAACCATAGAATTATGGAATTTATGTAATTATGGATAAATATAAATAATTATGGAACCATAGAATTATGGAATTTATGTAATTATGGATAAATATAAATAATTATGGAACCATAGAATTATGGAATTTATGTAATTATGGATAAATATAAATAATTATGGAACCATAGAATTATGGAATTTATGTAATTATGGATAAATATAAATAATTATGGAACCATAGAATTATGGAATTTATGTAATTATGGATAAATATAAATAATTATGGAACCATAGAATTATGGAATTTATGTAATTATGGATAAATATAAATAATTATGGAACCATAGAATTATGGAATTTATGTAATTATGGATAAATATAAATAATTATGGAACCATAGAATTATGGAATTTATGTAATTATGGATAAATATAAATAATTATGGAACCATAGAATTATGGAATTTATGTAATTATGGATAAATATAAATAATTATGGAACCATAGAATTATGGAATTTATGTAATTATGGATAAATATAAATAATTATGGAACCATAGAATTATGGAATTTATGTAATTATGGATAAATATAAATAATTATGGAACCATAGAATTATGGAATTTATGTTGAAAATACACGTGACGTCATTCCTCTATAAACTACACCGTGGGATTTTTAACAGTTTCGTTGATCCAAAACGTTGTCACCTGTATAAATGACATCCTATCTTGGATGAAAAGGAAAAATAACACGATATGATTTTAGTCGGTATGGTCCTCCTTTAGGGATTGAGTCCGACATAGCAGTTGCTGGCCTACCGGCCAGCAACAGGGTATGCGTAACAGCATTTTCATCCAGGGAAAAAAAAAAAGTGCGGCGGGCCCTTCCCGGCTTCAAAACCCTCTCAGATATTCGAGAAGGAGCGAGCACTTACAGGCTGTTTTTTTTACTTTTATACGAACTACATGTGCAACTACTGTTGACTCGGTTGACTGGTAGAGAATGACGCAAGGTATAAGGTCCGCCCATTGTATCCCCAAGATTAAGGTGTATATAAATAAATGAAGTGCAAATAAATAAATACTTTCTTTATTAATACTCCTTTCATTCTTTATCAGTAAATTTTAGTGCATGAGCTTCTCCAAGAGAACGATATGAAGCTAGCATACATTTCTTGGTGGGTTCTCTGTTTACTCACCTCGCTGTGCAGAGAAAATATAGACGTTTACATATCTAGTAATACACAGTGAATACTTAATAAAAACCCCCATGAGCGTATTTTAAACAAATCAATTAACAGGGCACGCTAAGTTAAGCGAGTTTAACATCTTCAGCGAAAAAGCGCCATGAAGTGTGTAGGGTGAAAAGTTAATTACGTCTCTAACGGCTTTAATGAAAGTATAATTTTTGCATAATATGAGGAAGTATAAAGACACAGAACGGCCAGAAAAAACATGTCCGTATATTTTTTTAAGCGCTTTGAATGGCTTTTGACTTTAAAATGTACTTTGCTACATGTGTTGAGAATTTAATCTTTTGAATTAATTTGTTCTTTATTTTATATAGGTGTAGGATGTGATACTGCTTGCTGTGTATAGCGTACCTTACATCATTTCCGTCGCCTACATGAGATTGGAGACCGAGTAGGAAGGTGGGTCGAGAATGAGTTCTCTCCCGGGGAGGAGCTACCTAGAAATGCATACATATAGGTCAAACTACTAAAAAGTGCAACCATAGAATTATGGAATTTATGTTGAAAATACACGTGACGTCATTCCTCTATAAACTACACCGTGGGATTTTTTAACAGTTTCGTTGATCCAAAACGTTGTCCCCTGTATAAATGACATCCTGTCTTGGATGAAAAGGAAAAATAACACTATATGATTTTGTCATGGAATAACTCCTCACGCGATTGTTGTGAAATAATTTTATGGCATAGTGATAGCGGATAAGATGATCCCACCACCTGATGACCTAAAGCTTTCCATCGCTATGGGAATTGAATCTGGCTGAGAGAGACTGCTGAGGGCCATTGAGTGGTGATTTGGAGAAGAATATAGAGATAAATTCTTACTATTTAACGTATCTAAATTATAGGATTCGATTCCCCCACGGGACTAGTATTTGTATAGACTACAAATAATAGTTTCCGGTCTGGGTGTTTGTCCATGTGCAATTCATGTATGTAAACTGCCTCCGCGACACAGGATAAATTCCTACAGCGGATGGTAACGTTTTTAAAGAAAAAATCAAAAAATAATAAATTTAAGAAAAGATTGCGCTGTATGTTGACTCGAAAATGTTATTATAATGTTAATGAATTCCTGTGGGACCAATATTTATGTTAACTTTCTTTATTTTTTTACTTATTTCTGTTTTCCAATATTGATATTTTAATATCAACATCTATTCATTTATTGACATGTTAATATTAACGATGATATAATTTGACTATCTTTTACCGAACATATAAATATTTGCACACTCTGTTGAATAAAGTACAATAAAGCGAAGCAATGTATAATTAAGCCTGTAAGTTCCCACATCTGGGCAAAGACCTTTGCCGGGAACTTACAAGGTTTTCTCACGATGTTTTCCTTCACTGTCGAGCTTCACGTGGTAAATACAGAACTTACAATTGCTATTAACAATTTTAGTGGTGCCGACACCGGTGATCGAACCCAGGTCACTCGCGATCCATGAAACTAAAGTGTACTATGGGTCTCCGTAACATACCTATATTGCCCAAGTGTGCTGCTATTGTTATCTCACGTGCGTTCCATTCCGTTTTAAACATCATCGATGGGAAGCCGATAGTTATTACTGTTCATCACCTGTCTGTGTAATTTCAATCTGAAAAGTTTCAATGCTTTGCTTATTACATATTAAACGGTTGTCGAGTGGCTAGGGAATGCAGAATCCGAATCATAATACCCGAGTTCGATCCCCTATATGGAGGACTCTTACGATTTGCATCGTTGACTTGGACACTAGAACGGCGACAGGCTCTCCGCCTGTCACGTTGTTCCAAATACGCTCCGGTGGACAGTTGATTGAAAGGAGAAATATATGTAGACCTCTAGATACATCTAGACCTCTGACCATACCTGATTACATGGTCGTGTGAGTATATTCATTATTAAATTTACTAATAAAAAAAGAGGGGTTATGAAAAGAAAGCTAAAGTAAGAGAAAATTCCGCTTTAGTTACGTTTACAATAACATCTAATATTTTGGTAAGTTTTTTAAGCCGAATATGTACTAGATATTAAACAATTCAGCGGTAGATAAATTCATGCGACAGTTCGGCGTTTAGCTTTTCCGACTAGAGAAAACCACAATGACTGTTCTTCTTTAGTGTCTTTATAAAAGTCAAACGCTTTGAGAATACTCTTTGCTACATTTCGAAGAATTTAAATTAAGAAATTTAATATTACATTATTCCGTGTGGCTGTCGGAATTAAAGAGTAGCGCCAACCCTGTCTGACCATGGGAGTCGTAAAGGCGACAAATGGTATAACGTCTAACGTGGCGGTACAAGGGAATCTGCCATCTCGTCTCATCCTGTAGGTGTCGTAAAAGTCGACAGAGAGGAAAAATTATATTAGGAGATGGGTAGCAGCATCTTCCTTTTTTTCCAGCATTAGACCCCCAAAAAAAAAGCTGCGACCCCGCCAACTTGCCAACCCGCTCGCCAGGCGTGGCAACTATGGCAAAACCTCCCTACGATGAGAGGTTGGCAATCTTTGGGGGGGGGGAGGCCTATGTTTAGCCGTGGACTTGTGGTAAGCTGAAATGAGATTACATTTAAATTTTATAAATGATTAATAAAACTTGGTATTCTATAAAAGATGAAACAAAATATAAGTACTCTTCTCTTTCTCTATCCATCAAAAGGTCGTCTTGCATCATGAGCACACTTGTCACTACGGATAAGGCAAAACTTAGCAAAGTCTAATGGAACCCACTTTTCGCCTCTCCGGGACATAGAATGAACATTCTGTTCTCGAAAAAGACTTTTCTCTAAGTCTCTTACAACGCCGTTAGTAAAATAAACAATGAGATTTTCTTAAAAGAAATCAGGATAACTTTGTGGTCCGTCTGTCAGTCTGTTGGTCAATATGTTTATTTCAGAAACGCCTTGACATATCAAGATATATTTTGCTTCGAACACAAGACTACTACTGAACATATAAATTGTCACAAAGCACAGTCCTGGGACCTGCACCCATCGACTTTTCATAACATTGCAGGTCGTTTGGAGAACAGGGACAAACACCAAGCACATGCCCGCCACCGCAACTACTCGCATATCCCTACAGTGTCCTCACTCGCCAGGCAAGGCGCTGGAAGAAAAGCGCGGCTTCGTAGATGGACGTTCATCCCACGTGAGCAACGGACACTGCCGGATCGCGATCTCACCATCCGGTGAGCTCGCGGATGTGTACGAACACGTTCCCGTAGCTGTGCCGATATGCGGCGAAGTTGGAACGCCGTCCGGTTTCGGTCCGTGCAAGCCCAACATCACCCACCAGCCTTAAGCCCCAGCGAAGGCAGCTATGCGTTAGGCATTACATTTACATATAAAAATTTATGTTTGGTTTATTCTAAAATTGTAGTCGTGGTCGCCAAGTGGTAGGCAGAGCGTTCGCTTTAATATCATAGCAAGCGAGGGCCCAGGGTTTGATCCACGGTTGCACCACTAAAATTTTTAACAGCAATTTAAAGTGCTACATTTTACCATGTGCTCGGCTGTGCAGGAAAACATCACAAGGTAACCTGCATGAATGAGAAATAATAAAATAATATTATTAAGAGGATGTGTGAAGTCCGCCAACTCTCACTGAAGCAGAGTCTGATCCATATCGGATTCAACGTTCGCAAAAAATATATTAGAGGAGCAAATATGTCACATAGTCTTTAAAGTAACATATATGATTAGACTATAAAGTAATGTCTATAAATAATAGTCTATAATCTATTATATGCCACATAGTCTATAAAGACTGCTGCTATTTATTACAGAGTAGAAGAATGTAATGTATGAGTGTATTATTACTATTAATAGTACGTTAAAGATATTTTAAGTTTAACTCTTTAAAATGAACGTCGTAAACACATCAGCATTTGCTCTTCTACATAAATCTTAATACATTTCATTTACTTTCATGGAAGATAAAGCATCCATTAAAATGTTAAGAAAAATAAATGTACTATTTAAACAAAACTTTAAACAGGATAGTCATAACAAGCTATCTGATATTTATTTTGGGACTCGATGAAAGGTCAGATGCATTAAACCTCATTGACCTTTTTCCATTGAAGTGAGGAAAGGTCGGTTGTATTAAACTTTATCCACTAGAGTACTTTTATTGTTTCGTTACACTTTTCGTGACATAACGAAAAGTGAAACGACTAATGCACCTCCTGTATTCTACGTTTAGTGATCCCGTTTCCAGCAGCGCGTCTGTAAAGAGACGCTAGGGTTTTTCATCATCGTATCGCTGAAAATTACTCAGGTTTGAAGTGTTACCATACAATTGTAACTTGAATTCTTGCCCGTGGTGAGCACACAATCGCTGTGCCCACAGCTGAACATAGTCCTTTCTTAGAAAATATGAGCGAAACCTAGTATGCCACTTTGCATTATGCAGGCGAGTTAGTGAGCGCTGAAAACCAATTCCAATCACGACTATGTGAGATTTGGGTTATTTCTATATTGATTACTTATACTTTATTGTGTACACCAAAAGGATTACAAAGGCGGACTTTATGCCTTTTGGCATTCTCTAACAGTCAACCCAGGGCGTGAAGAAATGTGGTGATAGGTGCATCAAATTTAAAATAAGATAAATATCGAAAGGCTAATCGAAAAATATACTATATAATTAAAACATATTTAAATGTATAAGCATACATATCTACACAAACACTTACAGACTATAATATATACATAAATACCTTCACAGATATATACATACACATAAACACACTTATACGAACTTAGTATTTTTATTACTTAGGTTTAGTATTTTTGTATGGTTTTTTTCATCAGTCAGTCTGTCTTGTCTGATAGCTTGCAATAAATGGAACATGTAGAGAAACGTACTAAACGTCTGCTACGGTGTAAATGTAAATAAATGTAAATGCTAACCCGGCTGCCCCATTCGTTGCTACCAACACGTATTGATAGTGAGTTTAGTTATTTTCTACATTCACTTATTTTATATGTTGTGTTGTATGGGGCATACCCGGCGATGAGGCTCGCAATCCAAAACATTGTATTTTTCGGAGAGGTTATACGCACGTTTGGATACGCGTTTGGAGCCGGGAAAACTCGTATGTCCTCGAAATTTACTATTATTTTCCATGCTTCGACCCTTTAGATGTTCTCCGTCAACGTCTAAGACCTGATGAAAAAATTGCAATTTATTTGTTTTGAGAAGACAAAGAAGTTAACAGTCAACACGAGGAGTGGATACTTGCAAAGAGCTTCAATTGAAGAAGATTACACATTTGTTGTCACCCTGAGGTCTAAAATAGAAAAGTTGCCTCAAAGCCTGTAATTATACTAGCTCTCTATACCTTTCTAACCAGATTGTACTGCTGGTTAGTAGTCAATTATATAAGAGGAAGGTTCTTACCCAGACGACTCCAAGACAGAGACTATCATCCAGCAAAATTTTGTACCTACCAGATGAAGTGGGTCCTAACCATTGAATTACCACGACTGATAAAATATTCCAGATTAAAGGTTCAGGTTTAGTTAAAAAAAACCCTTACAAGCCTGATTAATTATAAATAAAAGAAAAAAATTAATCCAAAACTTTACTATTTCAAAAAAAAAAAAAAAAAAAAAAAAAAAAAAAAAAAAAAAAAAAAAAAAAAAAAAAAAAAAAAAAAAAAAAAAAAAAAAAAAAAAAAAAAAAAAAAAAAAAAAAAAAAAAAAAAAAAAAAAAAAAAAAAAAAAAAAAAAAAAAAAAAAAAAAAAAAAAAAAAAAAAAAAAAAAAAAAAAAAAAAAAAAAAAAAAAAAAAAAAAAAAAAAAAAAAAAAAAAAAAAAAAAAAAAAAAAAAAAAAAAAAAAAAAAAAAAAAAAAAAAAAAAAAAAAAAAAAAAAAAAAAAAAAAAAAAAAAAAAAAAAAAAAAAAAAAAAAAAAAAAAAAAAAAAAAAAAAAAAAAAAAATAATATTATTAAGAGGATGTGTGAAGTCCGCCAACTCTCACTGAAGCAGAGTCTGATCCATATCGGATTCAACGTTCGCAAAAAATATATTAGAGGAGCAAATATGTCACATAGTCTTTAAAGTAACATATATGATTAGACTATAAAGTAATGTCTATAAATAATAGTCTATAATCTATTATATGCCACATAGTCTATAAAGACTGCTGCTATTTATTACAGAGTAGAAGAATGTAATGTATGAGTGTATTATTACTATTAATAGTACGTTAAAGATATTTTTAAGTTTAACTCTTTAAAATGAACGTCGTAAACACATCAGCATTTGCTCTTCTACATAAATCTTAATACATTTCATTTACTTTCATGGAAGATAAAGCATCCATTAAAAATGTTAAGAAAAATAAATGTACTATTTAAACAAAACTTTAAACAGGATAGTCATAACAAGCTATCTGATATTTATTTTGGGACTCGATGAAAGGTCAGATGCATTAAACCTCATTGACCTTTTTCCATTGAAGTGAGGAAAGGTCGGTTGTATTAAACTTTATCCACTAGAGTACTTTTATTGTTTCGTTACACTTTTCGTGACATAACGAAAAGTGAAACGACTAATGCACCTCCTGTATTCTACGTTTAGTGATCCCGTTTCCAGCAGCGCGTCTGTAAAGAGACGCTAGGGTTTTTCATCATCGTATCGCTGAAAATTACTCAGGTTTGAAGTGTTACCATACAATTGTAACTTGAATTCTTGCCCGTGGTGAGCACACAATCGCTGTGCCCACAGCTGAACATAGTCCTTTCTTAGAAAATATGAGCGAAACCTAGTATGCCACTTTGCATTATGCAGGCGAGTTAGTGAGCGCTGAAAACCAATTCCAATCACGACTATGTGAGATTTGGGTTATTTCTATATTGATTACTTATACTTTATTGTGTACACCAAAAGGATTACAAAAGGCGGACTTTATGCCTTTTGGCATTCTCTAACAGTCAACCCAGGGCGTGAAGAAATGTGGTGATAGGTGCATCAAATTTAAAATAAGATAAATATCGAAAGGCTAATCGAAAAATATACTATATAATTAAAACATATTTAAATGTATAAGCATACATATCTACACAAACACTTACAGACTATAATATATACATAAATACCTTCACAGATATATACATACACATAAACACACTTATACGAACTTAGTATTTTTATTACTTAGGTTTAGTATTTTTATTACTTAGGTTTAGTATTTTTGTATGGTTTTTTTCATCAGTCAGTCTGTCTTGTCTGATAGCTTGCAATAAATGGAACATGTAGAGAAACGTACTAAACGTCTGCTACGGTGTAAATGTAAATACATGTAAATGCTAACCCGGCTGCCCCATTCGTTACTACCAACACGTATTGATAGTGAGTTTAGTTATTTTCTACATTCACTTATTTTATATGTTGTGTTGTATGGGGCATACCCGGCGATGAGGCTCGCAATCCAAAACATTGTATTTTTCGGAGAGGTTATACTCACGTTTGGATACGCGTTTGGAGCCGGGTAAACTCGTATGTCCTCGAAATTTACTATTATTTTCCATGCTTCGACCCTTTAGATGTTCTCCGTCAACGTCTAAGACCTGATGAAAAAATTGCAATTTATTTGTTTTGAGAAGACAAAGAAGTTAACAGTCAACACGAGGGAGTGGATACTTGCAAAGAGCTTCAATTGAAGAAGGTTACAGATTTGTTGTCACCCCTGAGGTCTAAAATAGAAAAGTTGCCTCAAAGCCTGTAATTATACTAGCTCTCTATACCTTTCTAACCAGATTGTACTGCTGGTTAGTAGTCAATTATATAAGAGGAAGGTTCTTACCCAGACGACTCCAAGACAGAGACTATCATCCAGCAAAATTTTGTACCTACCAGATGAAGTGGGTCCTAACACTTGAATTACCACCACTGATAAAATATTCCAGATTAAAGGTTCAGGTTTAGTTAAAAAAAACCCTTACAAGCCTGATTAATTATAAATAAAAGAAAAAAAATTAATCCAAAACTTTACTATTTCAAAAAAAAAAAAAATTCACACACCGCGGGTCAAAGATTGAATATTTAGTCTGACGTTTTAACTGACGGTTAGATTTTTGGAACTACAATTTGTATTGGAGTGTTAGAATTAGAGCAAAACTACGGAGTCGTGTCGAATGGGATTGATTTATCAAATAGTGCGGGCGAGTAATTTGATTATTTGGATTTAGAATTTCACCCGATTCAGATTCGCTTTAGAATTAAGTTTGATTTGATTGAATATTCAGGTCTGTCTGTTTGATTGAGACTATGGAAAAGGTTCCTAGAATTCATTCGATATTTATTTAGCGTTCATTTAGAATTCGTTGAAAAAAAAATTATAATTTTTTTTTTATTTCAAATCTGTTGGCTAAGGGTAAAGCTGTAAAGCAACAGCTTTGATTCGAAAGTCTACCTCAAATGCTCGCGGTGTACTCTACTGAAGAGGTTCTGGGCACCGACTGATGGTGGAAAATCTCTCCGAATATGTCTATACCCTCATCATAGGCTACTGATGAGGAGCAGCATATTTAATGTGATAGTACCGGCACTCCACACAAAAACCAGCCAGCATTTATTGACGCATTGTTGGGTGTTTGTGTTGTATGTGAGTGTAATTATAATAACTAATTAATAAGTTTATGAAAATCATTATAAAACACTTGTAGCACTTATTTCATTATAGAACCAACCGGTTACGCCTTACGGCATCGTCAGGGTATCAAACTAAAAATACAAAACAAGGTAGCAAAAACAGCGTATAATAAGACTATTGTAGCACTGGCAGATCTGTTTGGGCCTTTATCCCGCATGCCATAAAATTATATCTCAATTAGTAACAATTTTATATATTACCATTTTACTAAACAGTATATTTATTAGCCGCGTCTAAGTATTCACATCAAACAAACATAAGTCGGTCCGTGTTAGAAATGAAGCCTAAATTATTTTGGCGTCCGCTTATGTCATTAATCCACGAACCGTACACTGGGTATATGAAACCCAATTAGTGAACACGAATTGGGGCGTATATTTATTACGCCATCAATTTTACTACATGAGTTAATAATTTGCAAACAAACTTTTATTCTCTATAGGTTAATAAAAAAATACGGTAACGGCCTATCAAATAGCCTATTTAATCCCGCTGCTAAAAGTAAAAGTCTTTTCAGTTAATCTTAATTTTTACATCAGGAGACTCGAGTTCGATCCGCTGTATAGCGCTCATCCTAGGAGTTTTTTTGAAGCTTACATACTTGTATAATACAAGGATGGCGACGGGCTTACGTGGGTGACTTGGCCCCAAATAAGTTCTGGTGAAAAGTGAGTTAGAAGGATTAAAATTTTATTCTATATTCTAGATCTCTAAACATCCCAGAATTAAGTGAGTCGTTGTGTGATTCTTTGTTTAAATATGCAGGTTATGTCATAAATTTTTGCTTTAAACAAAAATTGTAATCCAGCACCCTGATTTCTGCTAACACAGCTCTACCGATTCAAAGTAACCATTAAGTGTAAGGGGTATTCGTGTATACCATTTTCTTCTGCGCGTGGTGGGCAAAAACCGAGGCTCTAGCAAATGCATGATGGCGGAATATGCATCCAATAGTAAATAGACCACTGGGGGACATAGACAAATCTTATATACTTGAAATGCCAGTTTTTATTGGTACTCTTATGGAAATAGTTATATACTGGCTGAAAAGAAGAAGATAGATTGTAAAGAAAACTTTTCTAAAAATAAGCATTTTTCGTTGTTGACTTT
This sequence comes from Bhutanitis thaidina, assembly GCA_029286595.1. Taxonomy (NCBI): domain Eukaryota; kingdom Metazoa; phylum Arthropoda; class Insecta; order Lepidoptera; family Papilionidae; genus Bhutanitis; species Bhutanitis thaidina. Next base: position 10,661,407 of record JAGSMS010000016.1, read on the forward strand.
TATTTATCTTGTCAAGTCCATGGTTTATTACATTGTGCCCGTAGTACTTTCTTTACATTTTGTCAACAATTAAACTTGACGTAATAGCTCAGTGTTGTTACTGTTTAATTAAATGGATACATGCGAAAAACATTTTATTCACACTCTCAAAGTTAACAACTCTGTAGCTTTTTGCTCTAAAGAACTTTTCGTTTTGTGTACAAATTAACATGTGTAGTTTAGTGGAAAATTTATTAGGTAAGAGGATTTAATAAACGGGTCTTTTGTTTCAATTACTATGCTAAAGTAACACTACGATAGAGCAACTATGTTTCGGGTTTTATGCTCATACGATATAAAAACCAAATGGCATTCTGATAATTATTACGGGTCCGAGCCCGACAAAAGTTTTTTAGGACACTCTTACATTTATATTTTTCCTAATCTTCCGTATCAGACGGTATTGTCTACTGCTGGACATAGACCACTCCCAATGGGGAAGGATTTGTCATAATTGCCATGTTTGTTCAGCGGCAATCTGACAATCATTGTTACAGACGCTTTGCACTTTAGACTGCTGTCTTTTTAAGGCTACTTTAATACATACGCGACATCTATCGGACACCATAAGTGATTATTTGGTAAATCACTTAATATTAATAAAGATGGAAACTGTGTATATGTGCTTAAAAGTAAACGCATTAATCTTTTGCTACTAATTAGGCTGACCTTTAGTTTTATTACATTGAGCTAATCCTCTGTTCAATTACTTGGGACCATAACATGTTTACAAATTTGATAATTAAAAGGATAATTCGTCAGATGTTAAAAGAAAGTTTCATTAATGAATCTGTGTAAAATCTCTGATAACTACGAGTAGTCATTTGTATCCGATAAGACTTATATAAATCTCTTGTGAATGAAAAAATAACACCGGTTCGAAAAAATAAAACAACCTCATAGCAGAATTTGCAAGTAACTCGCAAGTACCTTACAAATCCTTTTCTTTACTGGTTTTTCCTTTTTTTATATCAAACAGACGACATCCAGGCCTAAACTAGAAATTTCTGTGACTTGGTAACAAGATGGTGATTATATAGATAATTATAATCATAATATATATTATGAATCAAGCACTCTTGAGTCATTTAAGAGTACAAATATTTATTTTCACCAAACACTATGTGTGCTCTCAGACTGATTTCCAAACATGGTTATTCTTAACTATCTAACAGTTAAAGTACCATAAAAATAACATTATATAGCCAATCTGTTACCTAACAAAAGCAAGCAAGTTCCTTAACTTAAACAAAATGAAAAAAAAAAAATATTACCAACGGCCCGTTTCTCTCAGTGAAAAGTTTCAATGTAAAAGTAATGTAATTTAAAAATTTTCCGTTTCAGCACTCGATGTTATAGTATGTTCATTTATAAGCTGGCTTCTCTTCTTCATAATTAATTCTTTATATATTTTCAATTACAATTATAACTATTTCTTTACATCATAATATTTATTTACTTACCTTGACAGCATATAAATACCACTGCAGGACATTGACCTCCACCATAAGGAAAATGATTTTCCATAATCGCCACGCTCGGCAAGCGGATTGGCGATCACAGTACCAGACACCTCGCACATTAGAAACTTCTGCCCGTCATCGATCTGGTTCATTATCGCCTGGTATTTTCCGAAATGGATATCACGCCTTCAGTCGGTCATTGCGATTTCAAGGCTCACTTATAATTTACCACGTGCTCGCCGGTGAATGAAAACATCATATGGAAACCTACAATGTCTAGCGTGGTCGATCCTTCCCGGCTCCAATATCTCTCAAAAAAATATTAGCTTTTGCCCAGCTGTGGACATTAAATGCTGGTACTCTACTTTACTTCTGCTATTACTAATGTTGCCGTGTGGTAGCGGCGAAAGAATCTGCCATCCCTTTTTTTTTCCGTGTCCTGAGACACGACCTTAGATGACGTCTGATAGATGACTGATTAACCATTTCAAAAATGTGATACCAACAATACCGATCGGGCTGGTAATAGCACCATGCCGGTTTGTATTTTTAGTCCCACATTTCATTGCATTTTTCGCAATTTGCAAATTCGCGATCGCAGTACATACCGTCATAAGCCATCTACTTGTGGTGATTGTGACCAGCAGTTGACTATTTGAAACGAGGCTTTAAAAGATGAATAAGAAAAAAATTTACAATAATTACTTTCAAAATGTCAACATCATCTGCACCTGATGTATCCTGCTGATTAACTGCGGCTATGGTGACGGACAGGTGGCGGACAATCCATCCCACAACATCGAACCCTAATTCTACAGACCAATAATGGGGAGCAGCATCTTTATTGCGAGAGTATCGGCTCTACGCTCATCAACCCACGCAACTAAGCCAAAACGAGACCATCTCGTAGAAGAACAGAGGAGTAATGCAGCTTTCAAACATTGAAAGATTTCTTTTAATAATAGTAGTGGATAATATAGGATTTTAATATTAGGATAGAGTACTTCAATCAAAATTACAATTCTCAAATCAACATATGAACGTCAATGTTTGTCGACTTCGGGGAGAGGTCAGGCAGCCTTACTCGCGTAGCGTTGGTAAACAGGGAATGTGTATAAGACTGCTTGAATAGACGGGCGTATTAAGTTTAATTTGAATACATTCGAGTTTAAATTGTAGTAATATCAACTTCTTCTTTACTCCAACAACCTATATAAGTTCTCACCACACTGGGCAAGCGGGTTGGTGAGCGCTGTGGCGGTATTCTCACGCTAGTAATACTGCTGGTGATGATCACTAGTCTGTGGGATTCGAGTTCAAATTAGGATAGATATTCCGTCATCATTCGGTCACCAAGCGGTGGCTTTTTCTGCTGCTCGATTGGGCGGGCTCTACCGAGTTGGTACCACGGCCTCCCAGAATACTGGCGTGAAGTAGAGGCATCTTATGCTTCTGCGTTTCGTTCTGTAAGTAAGGTATCCGGAGGTCCACTCTCCCTTCCTCATCCTCCATTTCATCTCCCAAATACCCTATAAATTAACGGCCTAACTTGGGGTCTACTCCGAAGGGGCTTGCCGAGCCTACTCCGGATACGCGATGGTAGACTGTGGCCGGGGGCCGCGCCGCTGATGAATAAATAAACGACAAGCCTCTTTCAGTTTGCTCGAGTATAGAATTTTGTCGAAAACCTGGTTTGAAAATATCAAGTTACTTTCAAGGAATTGCAATTTTGCTTGAAAATATATTGTATACAATATAAAAACGTTTACTTTTTTTTTTATAGAAGAAGAGAGCAAACGAGCATGCGGCTCACCTGATGGTAAGTGATCAAAAAACTCTAAGGTTAGCGCAGATCTATTAATACTGGTATTAAAAATATGAGAATGTAAGTAAGTCTAATAAAATCTTCTCAGTTCGTTCTTTATAAATTGCTTTTTGCCCAGTATTTTGTATCAAATTAGTAATATCATGTAATAAATACATAAAACAAGACGAAAAGGAAATGTCAAGCGTTAATTTCATTCATGTCGTAGGCACCTTTCGTGAAAGCGTAAATACTCTATCTGAAAACATTATTCGTGTTACAAACGGAACACAAAAACTGGTCTCTGTTTATGAAGACAACTCTGCGGAGAGGTTCGCCAAGAGATTGATAACCCACATCTAGTTGCCAATCTATCTAGCCGCGAGCTTAGGCGTGGCCAATCTCTCGGTGTTTTACAGGACAGAAAGGGTGCGCAGGATATACTTATACTATTACAAATGGGCAATCCACCTGGGAGTAAGTGGCTACTGCATCTACGAAATGGCCTCTACTTTACGCCGGTATTCTGGGAGGCCGTGGTACTACCCCGAACGAGCCGGCCGTTGTACAAAAGCTGCAGCTTGACTCTACCACGAACAAAATGTTCTGATACGCTAATGGAAGACACATAAATGTGATGTTTATTTAAAAATGTAATGATGTATGTCCTATATAAATAAATAAATGTGCCCCTTATACATCAATTTTTTTTGCATTTGAAGAGCACTAGAAAAAGGAAATTGACAAAGTGAATGCTCACTGGTCTGGTCTAAAGAAGCCTCGCAACTTGTTGCAAAAGTTAAAAAGGGTATCCTGCATCAGTCCTGCATTTTTAAACGTGGTAGAGCTAAGCGGCGGTTTTGCTGCTGCTCGAATGGGCCGGCTCGAACGGATTGGTACCAAGGCCTCGCAGAATACCGGTGTGAAGTAGAGGCATCTTGTGCCTCTGCATTTCGTTCGGTGAGTGAGGTAATCGGAGGCCCACACCCATTGCTTCCAACACCCTTATCATCCTCCCTCCCATCTCCTTAATACTCTTGAAGGTCGGCAACGCACCTGCATCATCTCTGGTGTTGCGGATGTACGTGGAAGACGGTAATCACTTACCATCATGTGAACCGCTTGCTCGTTTGCCGCCTTTCCCATAAAAGAAAATTATGGTTTAGTAGGAGTGTCCTACCAAGAAGTCACGAAGCTTTATGTTTATAACGCTAAAGGGGTAAAGACTCGCGCAAAAGTTTATCAAGGGACTGTCTTGGTTCGTGTACTGTAGCCTCTGAGTGATAAACTTTTCAAAAACATGTACCGAGAAGTTTCCAGCAAGACTGCTCCTGGTCACAAGACACGAACAAGTAAAATTAGACTCGAGAGCAATGTTGCGGACTTCATCGGAACAGTCCTCTTGCAGTCCAGATCTAAACCCGCCCCAAAAGCCCCTTTTGCATAAAAATGTTTTAAATTCATCGCTTAGACCTAATTTTAAATAAGTTTTTTTTTTAAAAAATACCGAAACTCAATTTCCATACTTCATTCATTTTTCCAAGTGGTGTCTGCAGTAGACTCGACTCGAACACTGTCGATTCGTCCGGTATGCTGAGCCAATCCGGCTAAGTTCTACGTATGGTTTAACGTGCGCAGATACGGTTTCTTGGCGTTATTATTCTGAGCTCTAGAATATCATCCTCTCCGTTAATCGGTTACCTTGGTATGTCAGCCAAACGCGGTGCTCGCGGTCTTCGCACCGAACCACTGTGAGGCAGCACGCCAACCTGAAACAGAGATTGTGTTTTACTGACATCTTTAAAATTACATACAAAAACAGTTACGTTCGTCCCCAAGAGGTATGGGCAAAGATTGCAGGCTCTCTTTTAGGTACGATATGAGCAGCGAAAGAAGGCAAGCAAGAACGTGAACGGAAGTCTTTTGTCCACTATATATTCGACGCAATAAGATATTTAAGGATTAGCTATTAGTCGATTCTTATGAACCCTTTTCTCCACGGGAAGAAAGGCCATAGTTGATTTTCCATCCCATATCCTCCCATGAAAGATGATCTTTAATCTATCTTCATTCTTCTTAAGCCTGTACGTAGTAGATTTTGCCTAGTGTGGCAAGTTTACCCATACCCACTCTGAGCAGGCGTTGAGGGCAGTGCCTGTACCCTCGCACTAATGATGTTGCTCACCATCACTGGTCTGTAGGACAAGGGTCGGTTACTTCGGGTGGATTTCCTGCCATCATTCGGTCGCTCGGATACCGTCGCCCACGTAAAGTCGCCAACCCTTTAAGGATATTTAGGAGATGGGAGGGGGGAAGAGAAGCCCCCTCCTGGGAGGGTGAATGGGCCTTCGGTTACCTCACTCACCGAACGAAACGCAAAAGCACAAGATGACTTCTCGCCGGTATTCTGCGAGGCCGTGGAACCAGCCTGGTCGAGCCGACCCGTTCGAGCAGCAGCAAAAGCCGCCGCTTGGCTCTACGACGGCTCAAAACCTACCGTTAGTTGATTCTAATGACCAACGTGGGATGAGACATAGTGACAGATTTTTTACTCTGTCAACGCTGTACGCGAACCGCAAGTATAATATTTATGAGTAATTATGAAAAGTTTTTTTTATTTGTCGGCTTCCTTCAATGCGTTGCGTTGGACTCACTACGACTTATCTTCACAACCCGCTTGCCCAGCGTGGTCACAGATTAGGTAATAGTTATGGGCGAACCTTCAAAGAAGTGCATGCTGGCATTTGTTGACGCTTTCTTGGAAAGGCTCAACAGAGGACTTAGGCTGATAAAGCATGGTATGTGTAATGTTCTAGCAGGTAGAACTTCTTTTCTTACTTAGGAGCCATAAGAGATTGGATGCTTTGCTTTGTTAGTATCACTTACCATCGGGTAGACCCATAACTCGTTTGATACTCTAATAATCTAATAAGAAGAGAAAATACTTGGAAAATCATTTCGACTTTCGACATATTGAATGAAGGAAGGAAACATTTATTTGGAAATTGCACTATTTAAATAAATGTAACAAATTTTACAAATTAACAAAAAACGTAGAAGCTTTATTCGAACTTAAATTACAATTTACACATCAAAAACGACTCCAAAAAATTATAAAGTACACAATTCGAAGTCGGTAAGTCTTCCTAATTTCAATAGAGAAGATGGCTGGGAACTACCACCGGCTAGGGATAATAAAGAAAATTAAATCTAACAATTAAATCTATAAATACAATATGGCGAAATACATACCAAAATAGATCTGGAATTGTGTCTTATTTTCTCATATTTAATGAAAGCTGTCAACTTCCTGTACTAACATGTAGCAACTGTACTTATGTTGCGGATTACGTGACAACGTTACTAATAAATATTAAAGCGATGTCAAATATTCTTCTGCTTATTTTACAAAGAAAGCATTTCAACCCCATTCCCGCCCAACCGTGGTGAGAATGGGCACATCTTTCATGCATACCGATTTCTTTGGGGATTCCACGGAAATACCTATTTCTGGCAGTGGACTTTTACAGGCTGATGAAACAAATTAAGTATATACAATTGATCCGGGTCTGTGCGCTTGTGCCAGTGCGTTGTATATTAACGCAAATACCAGTCTAATACATAGATATAACATGACGGCCCGACGTACGTTTGTGAAAGAAAATACTCGAATAGCGTAGATTTTCCTTTGGCAAAATAACAGGTGGTGTATTCTTCAAAAACGGAATATAACTTTGCTGTATTACAGTAACTGCGTCAAATCATTTCACGGAATCGGTCGACCGTTTCAATTGTCAGGAGAGAAAATGTTGAAGCGGATACAAAATCTTTACGCCTACTATTACTATTATTGGTTAGCTAACAACACATGCTTTTATATTTGTTACTCACCGGTCTATCGTTGACCTCTTCTTAGCGACATAAAATAACATATATAAATGATCAAACATCTTCCAGTGCACAACCAAAGTCTCTTACCTTTCGCAAGATGTAGGGGAAAAAAAGGTAATCATTAATCGAAATAGAGGCAATCATTAACTAAAGTAGAGGCAATCATTAATCACTCGCCTTCCTCCATTTGATATAACGCCAACGCGTTAAAATTGGGAACAGCCGCAGGCGGAGACTTCTGTCTGATATGACCAGGATAATTTGTCCACATAAAAGAAAATTAAATGAAAATTCTACTTTACCTCCGTAAGGAAAAACTGACGGAAAACAAAGGTTGTAGGTAGGAATACTTTTATTTCAACCGACTTCAAAAAAGGAGGAGGTCATGAATTAGTCAGTGTTTTTTTTTTCATGTACTCGTAAGTTAAGCGATATCTACCCCTATTCTAAATCATATTTTTTTATTGAATCGGTTACACTTTGAGGGCGGTATCAAATTTTTTTGTTATTTTGGTCTCAGAGGTGGGAAAAAAGGGATTAAAGTCGGTAATTTCACTAAAATTTTTAATTCACTTGTATCATTTTTTTTTATTTAATAAATGTAATGCACGCAATTTGTAATGCAAAAGTTTTATGTAATGAGATTGTCATAAAATATTTGTCATTTCCAGAAGGCAAATGAAAGCATACTACAAGAATATTGTGACTGTCACTCGAGCTCGAGCATACCAGCCGTAAGCAGCAGCACCAAGCATTCACACGTACACAAAAGTGACGTATGTGTTAGCCATCGCTCTCCTCAACCGTACTAAAGATACGTACAGCACAAGCTGAGGCCTCTAAGCGAGCATGTTATACTAATGTCACCAAATCAAAACATATCAAATCAAATCATTGATTCATCATCATAAGAAACATACATTTCACTTGTTAAACATCGTATTTTAAAATGTATTTATACTTTGATGTGTACAACAATAGCATTACAAAAGGAGGACTTAATGCCTTTTGGCATTCACTGCCAGTCAACCCAGGATATTAATACCAAATACCAATATTGTGATAGGTGTGTCAAATTTAAAATATATATAAGAAGGCCAAAGGACTAATAGTCCTTTTATCATAAAGGTTATACTAATCTTTTGTGCACAGACAGAGACTTAATATTTGTTATGTGTATTTTTTTCAACGGTACAAGTTAATCGATATATTTTTTTGTCAAATCAATTCTGATAACGTAACGTAACTTGATAGGTAACGTTTTGTAAAAATCTGTTAACTTCACATCCATTATCTTTACACTCACTAGTAAAACGTGGCATGTACCATCTAGAGTGCTGTATTATTCCGTATTGTATTGAATTGCACAGTAAAATATTCCAACAAAATTTGTAATACGGACCAAGATATTCTACGGTATATCCGATCATGCATCGGATATGTGAAGTTATTCAATGAAAAAAAATCTCCGGGCGCACCGTGAATGGAATTCTCAGAGACGAGCTGAACCGTTCTAAAGATGCTTTCAAAATATTCGAGCGCGCGAAATTTTTCTGTATAGTGCAATTTCAAGAAATCGTGAAGTGGAAAGAATTTGCTAGAAAATATTGAATAGAGTACGCTAGAATTCTTCTCAATTGTATATTATTTCTTATCTTCTTTAAGTATTCATACCTTACCTTACCAGCCCATAAGAACATAGGCCTCTCCCATAAGGAGGATTCCCCATAATCGCCACGCCCGGAAAGCGGATCCACGATCCCAAGACCAGACATCCTCAATCTTAGACGCTGATGTCCGTCACCGGCCTGCTTAACTTTGGTGTGGTAATTTTCGAGATATCGATCCCGCCATCTGTCGGAAGCCATTGCGATTTTCAAGGCTTCTGCTCTTACGAATAAAAAGTTGAATAAATAATACAACTTTTTTTTATGTTAAATATCATCGGGAGTAAAACCGACGAAAGGGTTTCTCTCCCAGAGAGGCGAAAAGAAGTTTGTGGAAGTCCGATTGGTTTCGTCAAGTCATGCCAAATAGAAATCTTTAATCTCTGCCTTTCTCTATGAGTGGCTGGCGTACATATCGTATATAATCATCATCATTTACATATCACAAGTCCACTGCTGAACATAGGCGGGTGGCCTAGGATTGATTGTTTATTCCATCTTATATGTAGTCATGCTAGCTGGCTAGGCAGATGTTGTCCTGCCCTTTCCGATAGGTAGCGTGGTGAGTAAGAGAAATAAAATGTATTAATAACCAGACCTAAGCAGCATCTTTTTCGGCTTTTAACCTGTATTGTAAATATGGAATCATTTTAGTCCATAATCATAAAATCCCATCATCACTAGTAATACGCTTCCAAACCGCTGACCTAAGGGATTTGGGTCCGGCAAATTTGGATGTTTTTAAAATTAATTACAAATTTTAAAGACACGTTTAAATTTTAATGCTCTAAATTTACGTATTTTATTGAAGACGGTGTCTGGTCATGGCCTCGTCTATGTGAACTTAAATTTTGTCCCTAGACATTTGATCAAAATAATACTCTCCTAAAAATAGAAAAAAAAATATATTATCTTTATTATTCGACATAGGAATATAAATTCTACTTGACAACAGGAGAAAGAAACTCCGTACGCATCCCCTGTTTTTTTAAATATATTATAATATTTTTACAATACAACTTTTAAAAACAGCCAGGGGTTAATATTATTCATGTATCCCTTTATATTATAGCATAATAGTTATGTAAGTAATCGTGTGATATATTATGTTAAGATATATTACAAACTACAGAACAATGTCTACCAAAACAGCGTTTCTTTTTAAAAACAAATAAGTGGCAGTTATTATATTTACTTTAATTTCGATAGGGATAGAAGTAACTTTGTCTCTTCAATTAGCTTTGTTCTTATATTTAATGGAAGCCGCCAACTTCAGTAGTTACATTCATAGCAAAGCCGATTACGTGACTTGGTTAACAGGAGAAATTGAAAGCATTTTCTTTCACATTTATACGTTTTATTTTATAAAAAAACTGCTCTATTTCTACTTAGCTAAGCTGGCAACTATGAAATGATAATCATAAATATTTTAAAGAACTTCCTCATTGATATACAGTCCACCATCTTGAGTAAAAATAAACGTGGTGAAGAATAAACGAGGAGGCCAATTATTATTTAACTTTTCCCGAGTTGTCACGAAGTTCGGGCCGGACTGAAAATCGATGCCGGGATTTAGATTTAGAATCTCAGCTATTACTGAGTCCAATCCGTTTCGCGGTCTCATGCCGTACCACAGTTTTAGTTTTTCCTTCATACAAGTTTTTAGCTTACTAAAATCAAATACTATTTTTTGTATCTGAACAGACCGTAAATAAACATGTCTTAAAATCTTTCATGTTTACATTTAGTTGCTCATACCCTTACCGAACCGCCATGACATAAAACGCACGGAATACAAGAATGACAGATTCTTTTATTCTGCCCCAGAGAAACGAACAAAACTTTCTTACAGAATCTAAAGTGTCTTACAGCACATTTTACCAAGGCTTCTAAAAGTTATTTTACTTTGTCTGCTTACTTACGTCTTACACTACCACTGTTAGCGACTTAAATAATTTAAAGATACTAAATCTAGTCCTATTAGTGATAATTACCTCATCTCCCATGTGCATTGATTACGGAAAATCTATCCGAATATCATCATCATCATCATCATTTCAGCCTATCACAAGTCCACTGCTGAACATTACCTCCCCCAAAGATTGCCACAAAGCTCGGTCCTGAGCCACCTGCATCGACTTCCCGCAACACTGCGCAGGTCGTCATTCCATCTTGTGGGGGGTCGTCCTACACTGCGTTTGCCTGTACGTGGCTGCCACTCGAGAACCTTTTTTCCCCAGCGGTTGTCAGTTCTGCGAGCTATGTGGCCGGCCCATTGCCACTTCAGCTTGCTGATCTTTGCGGCTATGTCGGTTACCTTAGTTCTGCTGCGGATATCATCGTTGCAGACTCTATCATGCAGAGAAAAACCGAGCATAGCCCTTTCCATAGCGTGCTGAGCGACTTTGAGCTTCCTCATTCGAATATGCCGAACCAAAATTCCAAAAGCTAAAGGCTAGTTATAGGGAACCGAATCTCATAAGTCAGGATGTCGCCACTGTGCTCGATAACCTATCTGTAAATAATTACCATGGAATTAGGTGGCAGATTCTATTAGGGCTACATGGAAACTTTACCTTAGTATACACTTATAGTTAAGGGGGTATATACCATCTCTTTCTTTGAAGAAAAACAACTTCACATGCACTTGGTGCACTCAGAAAGATCACAAACGAGACTCTGGTTGGATGCTGGATTAACAGCGGAGTATCTATCCGAATTTGCTGAACCCAGATCCCACGGACTAGTGTTGGGAGCAGCATCATTAGAGCGAAGGTACCGGGGCTACGCTCACCTGCTCGCTTGACCAGCGTGGTTAGTATAGGCAAACCATCCAATAAATAGCTGGCGCTTTCTTGGAGAGGACTATGTCCAGCAGTGGACTAAAATGTGCTGATGTAGTAAAGTACAGTGCAGTAGGCAACAGAATTCTGAGTTATTATCCGGTAGAGGTCCGTACTAAGTTGTAAAAAGTAAAATAAAATGTATTAATAACCAGACCTAAGCAGCATCTTTTCGGCTTTTAACCTGTATTGTAAATATGGAATCATTTTAGTCCATAATCATAAAATCCCATCATCACTAGTAATACGCTTCCAAACCGCTGACCTAAGGGATTTGGGTCCGGCAAATTTGGATGTTTTTAAAAGTAATTACAAATTTTGTATCTGAACAGACCGTAAATAAACATGTCTTAAAATCTTTCATGTTTACATTTAGTTGCTCATACCCTTATCGAACCGCCATGACATAAAACGCACGGAATACAAGAATGACAGATTCTTTTATTCTGCCCCAGAGAAACGAACAAAACTTTCTTACAGAATCTAAAGTGTCTTACAGCACATTTTACCAAGGCTTCTAAAAGTTATTTTACTTTGTCTGCTTACTTACGTCTTACACTACCACTGTTAGCGACTTAAATAATTTAAAGATACTAAATCTAGTCCTATTAGTGATAATTACCTCATCTCCCATGTGCATTGATTACGGAAAATCTATCCGAATATCATCATCATCATCATCATCATCATTTCAGCCTATCACAAGTCCACTGCTGAACATTACCTCCCCCAAAGATTGCCACAAAGCTCGGTCCTGAGCCACCTGCATCGACTTCCCGCAACACTGCGCAGGTCGTCATTCCATCTTGTGGGGGGTCGTCCTACACTGCGTTTGCCTGTACGTGGCTGCCACTCGAGAACCTTTTTTCCCCAGCGGTTGTCAGTTCTGCGAGCTATGTGGCCGGCCCATTGCCACTTCAGCTTGCTGATCTTTACGGCTATGTCGGTTACCTTAGTTCTGCTGCGGATATCATCGTTGCAGACTCTATCATGCAGAGAAAAACCGAGCATAGCCCTTTCCATAGCGCGCTGAGCGACTTTGAGCTTCCTCATTCGAATATGCCGAACCACAATTCCAAAAGCTAAAGGCTAGTTATAGGGAACCGAATCTCATAAGTCAGGATGTCGCCACTGTGCTCGATAACCTATCTGTAAATAATTACCATGGAATTAGGTGGCAGATTCTATTAGGGCTACATGGAAACTTTACCTTAGTATACACTTATAGTTAAGGGGGTATATACCATCTCTTTCTTTGAAGAAAAACAACTTCACATGCACTTGGTGCACTCAGCAAGATCACAAACGAGACTCTGGCTGGATGCTGGATTAACAGCGGAGTATCTATCCGAATTTGCCGAACCCAGAACCCACGGACTAGTGTTGGGAGCAGCATCATTAGAGCGAAGGTACCGGGGCTACGCTCACCTGCTCGCTTGACCAGCGTGGTTACTTGGAGAGGACTATGTCCAGCAGTGGACTAAAATGTGCTGATGTAGTAAAGTACAGTGCAGTAGGCAACAGAATTCTGAGTTATTATCCGGTAGAGGTCCGTACTAAGTTGTAAAAAGTAAAATAAAGTAAGTGCTAAGTAGTGAGCAGCCTGTAAGTGCCCATAGCTGGGCAAAGGCCTCGTTCTCAAATATTTGAGAGAGTTTTGGAGCCGGGAAGGACAAGCCACCCTGCTCTAGTGCTGGTTGGCGGGCTTCGCATATCCTCGAAATAATATTTTTTTCTCAGACATGCAGGTTTCCTAATGATATTTTCCTTCACCGCCTATCACGTGGTAAATACAGCATTTAAAATGCTATTAACCATTTTAGTGGTGCCGGCAGCGGCTTGGTCACTGGGCCTCTAAGTAAGTATAGCGAGCGCCCTGACCACTAGGCTACCAGGGCTGGACGTGTACTTCACTATGTTGATATTTTAGGAAAATAAGTAGAAAGAATAAAGAAACCAAACCGAATACACTTAAGATTTGCATTAATTTAAATAATCCAGATATTGGACAAAATATAAGACCATGTCTTAGATGTATTTTTCAATAAAAATTCCCAGCGGAATCGTGAATGGAATTCTGGAAGATATTAAAGCTCATCGAATATTCTTGTAGATTGTTAAATTTACATTTATTAAATCAATTGTTATTCGCTGTTGTCACCTCTTTGCGTCGTAATAGACGAACTTAATGCCTTGTGTTAATTTCTGGCAGTCAAATTAGGATAATAAAGAAGCGTAGCTGGTCAAATATTATATATTTTTATAAGGATACGGATATAAACCGTTGATTTCTACTACATCTACATGCAGGTGTGCCTGACAAATTATAGTAAAACATTTAAAGCAATATGTTTGAAACCTTATAGGGCAACCCTACACTGCGTTTGCCTGTACGTGGCTGCCACTCGAGAACCTTTTTCCCCAGCGGTTGTCAGTTCTGCGAGCTATGTGGCCGGCCCATTGCCACTTCAGCTTGCTGATCTTTACGGCTATGTCGGTTACCTTAGTTCTGCTGCGGATATCATCGTTGCAGACTCTATCATGCAGAGAAAAACCGAGCATAGCCCTTTCCATAGCGCGCTGAGCGACTTTGAGCTTCCTCATTCGAATATGCCGAACCACAATTCCAAAAGCTAAAGGCTAGTTATAGGAACCGAATCTCATAAGTCAGGATGTCGCCACTGTGCTCGATAACCTATCTGTAAATAATTACCATGGAATTAGGTGGCAGATTCTATTAGGGCTACATGGAAACTTTACCTTAGTATACACTTATAGTTAAGGGGGTATATACCATCTCTTTCTTTGAAGAAAAACAACTTCACATGCACTTGGTGCACTCAGCAAGATCACAAACGAGACTCTGGTTGGATGCTGGATTAACAGCGGAGTATCTATCCGAATTTGCTGAACCCAGATCCCACGGACTAGTGTTGGGAGCAGCATCATTAGAGCGAAGGTACCGGGGCTACGCTCACCAGCTCGCTTGACTAGCGTGGTTGACTTGGAGAGGACTATGTCCAGCAGTGGACTAAAATGTGCTGATGTAGTAAAGTACAGTGCAGTAGGCAACAGAATTCTGAGTTATTATCCAGTAGAGGTCCGTACTAAGTTGTAAAAAGTAAAATAAAGTAAGTGCTAAGTAGTGAGCAGCCTGTAAGTGCCCATAGCTGGGCAAAGGCATCGTTCTCAAATATTTGAGAGAGTTTTGGAGCCGGGAAGGACAAGCCACCCTGCTCTAGTGCTGGTTGGCGGGCTTCGCATATCCTCGAAATAATATTTTTTTCTCAGACATGCAGGTTTCCTAATGATATTTTCCTTCACCGCCTATCACGTGGTAAATACAGCATTTAAAATGCTATTAACCATTTTAGTGGTGCCGGCAGCGGCTTGGTCACTGGGCCTCTAAGTAAGTATAGCGAGCGCCCTGACCACTAGGCTACCAGGGTTGGACGTGTACTTCACTATGTTGATATTTTAGGAAAATAAGAAGAAAGAATAAAGAAACCAAACCGAATACACTTAAGATTTGCATTTATTTAAATAATCCAGACATTGGACAAAATATTAGACCATGTCTTAGATGTATTTTTCAATAAAAATTCCCAGTGGAATCGTGAATGGAATTCTGGAAGATATTAAAGCTCATCGAATATTCTTATAGATTGTTAAATTTACATTTATTAAATCATTTGTTATTCGCTGTTGTCACCTCTTTGCGTCGTAATAGACGAACTTAATGCCTTGTGTCAATTTCTGGCAGTCAAATTAGGATAATAAAGAAGCGTAGCTGGTCAAATATTATACATTTTTATAAGGATACGGATATAAACCGTTGATTTCTACTACATCTACATGCAGGTGTGCCTGACAAATTATAGTAAAACATTTAAAGCAATATGTTTGAAACCTTATAGGGCAACCCTACACTGCGTTTCTAATTACATTTGCACATACTGCATCTGGCTGATGTCAAGGCCCTGGCTATCAATTGATACTTATCAAGTTTATCTTAATGATTTCTAGTATTTACGCGAAGACAACACATTTGAAATAAAACTATTATTTACGCATATTATCGCGTTGAATTATGTTTTTCTATTCCCGACGTTTCGAGTGCTTTACAGCAACCGTGGTCACGGGGGGACATGGGGGACCACGGTTGGAAGGGAGGATAAAATCCATAAATGATCCAAAAATTATCTTAATTTGCAAACAGCATCTTCAGTGTTAAACAGTGCTGGTATTAGCACTGTTTAATCAGGCCATACCTACCAAGAGTAGTGACTCATTGTAGTAATGTAAGCTTAGTTAGTTGGTGCTTTCTCCGAGGAATTCGGTGAACTTTTTAAGTCTAAGAAAGGCAGTGGGAGGTTTTAGTCAATTTCTTACTGCGGATAACTTACTACGCTTCGCATTCTTTGTGTCAAGAAAAGGTCAATTCTTCATAATATACGAATATTTGGTACAGGATGCTACATTTTTCATTTAATAAGCTAAGTAGATATAGTACCCCTTCCTCTACGTTTTATGTTTCTCTCGTATCGGAATATTAACTTAAGAAATGCTTTATGTTGTGTAAGTATTATTTTTATTACACAGTAAAGATATAGGTGGAGTGGCATCGGCGGGCAATCGGCCACCCCCTTTTCTTTTTTAGAGGCGACTAAGTGAAAAGCCTTGAAAATCGCAAAGGCTACCGACAGATGGCGCGATAACCATTTCGAATTTTACCCAAATTTAGTAAGCTGATAACGGGCAACGGCGTTTAAGGTTTGAGGTGGCTGGTACTGCGATTACCAATATGCTTGAATAACATGGCAAATGAGAGGTCTATGACTATTTACAGCCCGGTAAGGTTTTATTTATTTATTTATTCTTTATTGTGTCCCTAAAAATAAGGAATACAATGGGCGGACTTAATGCCTTTGCTCTACCAATCAACCCTGGGTGAGAAAAATAAGTTAGCAGGTTCAAAATAAATAATAAATATGAATTAAATATTAATATTAAATACATAGCCTTTATAATATACTTACATACCTATAACATACATAATACACTATACATATACATATAATACATACATAAACAAATTAAATATGGAGAGGAAAATCTCAGATGGCATTTACCTTCAGATAGTGACGACGGAGCAGGGTTTTGAAAGAGTTTTTATTCGGAGCTTTCTTAGTATCATCGGGAAGAACGTTCCAAAGAAGAGTGGCTTGTACGGTGAAAGAAGAACAAAAGAAACCAGTACTCTGTTGTGGAACACTAACCTTCAGGCTGTTTGAAGTTCGAGGCACTCGGTTACGACTCGAATAAAGAAAATTGAAGTTATCCTTAAGATACGATACGGAGAGTTTGCATCGTTGAAAATGAAATAAAGTACTGATAAGATTCTGGAGCTACACCTTTGGTGAAAAATAGCCATTTTAGCATTGAACGATAGAAGGAAATATGGTCATACTTACGGAAATCGAAAATAAATCTTATGCAGTTATTGAGAAGGCGCTCCAGTCTAGTAAGAAGATATTGCGGAGGATCTGGGTAACACACATCTGCATAGTCGATAATGGGTAGATGAGTAAATGGACCAGCAAGAGTTTGGTTTTCAAAGGTAGGAAATTTTTGAGACGATAAAGAGAGCACAAAGTGCGTTGCCACTTTACAACTGGTTTCACCAATGTGTAAATTCCACGTCATAGTGTGGTCCAAACGTAGCGTGTGGTCTAAACCAAGGTTTTTCATGGAATGATAGTATGGGATGATAAGACCATTGTAGAGAACAGGAGCAAGACTTCCATAATCCACCCTTGCGCCACTACCCATAACCAACACTTTACATTTTGATGAATTGACAGACTCCGTATCTGTGTGACCAATCTCTGATGGCATCAAGATTGTCATTAAGTCTGTTTTGTTTATTATTTAAATGCTAGAATGAATATAGAGCTGAAGATCGTCAGCATACAGATGGTACGAACAGTCGACAACTGATGTGATACAATTTATAAATAAAAAAAACATTATTGGAGAAAGTGTACTGCCTTGCGGTACACCAAACTGTAGATCAGCCCAAGCGCAAGCTGCTGCTAATCGGACTGATTGCTGGTGACCGCGAAGATAGGATGAAAACATTCCAGGGCCGGGGATGAAAATCGAAGAAATGTAAGGATTGAGAAAAAGATAACATGATCAACCGTGTTAAAAGCATTTGAAAAGTCAACAAGCGCCACCACTGTGAGTTTCTGCTCATCCATCGCTTTTCTTATATCGTCAGTAACCTTAATCTGTTTTGTTCGTCTTTTCGCTTGCTAGAGTCAAGCGGCGGCTTTTGCTGCTGCTCCGAAGGGTCGACTCGACTGGAGTAGTACCACGGTCTCGCAGAATATCTCTCTCCTTAAATATCGTCAAAGGCCGGCAACGCACCTTCAGCTCTTCATGTGTTGTAGATGTACATTGGCGTGGGTAAGCGGTGAGCCGCTTGCACGTTCGACCCCTTTCCCATGAAAAAAAATGTAACAAAATAATATTCACCGGAAACCAGTTAATTTTTATGTAGCGTAGTCTACTTGTAAATTGATATAATGTATAAAATGACCTGCGGGACTTTCGGCGCGAACTCGAATAATGACGACGATTAAATTTGGTATATCTGTGTATTAGTTTTCAGGTTTATTATTAAAATAATATAAAAACGTGATAGTGTCCGTCCGAATGTGTATGGTGATATGTGGTATTTTAAAATTCTATTCATTCACAGTAAATCACGAAATTTATCGAGTAATTTTTGAGTCTAATAAATCACCGGTACCTAAAAGTTAGGTTCGTATTACTTTTTAAAAATTTTAACAAGCTTTCACGCATTCAGAGCGATTATAAATAAGCCAAAAATATATTTTATAAACAAACTTTGACACCGTCAAAAATTACAAGCTGCTGCCATATGGGGGCTTAAGTTCGCAAAAACCAAGAAAAAAATTACCCGGCACCTCATATGTAAAGGAGGTTTGAATAATAAAACAATTTACAGTTGTCACAGACAGATAATTGTATGGTGGTATTATATGACAAAGGCCGTTGTAGCCTAGTGGCCAGGGCGCTCGCTTTACTTTCATAGAGCGCGAGTGACCTGGGTTCAAGCCCCGGCGTGTTGGCACCGCTTAAATAGTTAATAGCAATTTTAAGTACTGTATTTACCACGTGCTCGTGAAACGGGAAAACATAGTGATGAAACCTGCATGTCTGAGAAATAATAAAACATATTATTTCGAGGACATGTGATTTCCGCTAACCGGCACCGGAGCAGCGAGGCGAACCATTTCCGACTCCAAAACCCTATTAAATATTCAGAGGAGACCTTCAGTATATTTACAAGATACTTCATAACTTTTTGTAACTTTGTTACACAAAAATGTTATACCCAATATTAAATTACTGCGGAAGTATTATTTAGACGTACTTTCTAATCCAAACCTAAAAAAAGCAGTGAAAGAAAAATAAAGAAGCATTAGAAAGAATGCATAACAGACACAAAATTCAGTCAGATTTAAGTCCTTTTCGAAAACGTTTTTGTGGTAATGAAACCAATTTCTGAGTAAAAGGGACGGCGCCCTCAAAACGAACTTTTTAATTAAAGCTTGCTTCCGAACTGAGTAATTTCAGCAGTTAACATCTTACTTGGTAATTCTTTCCATTTAGTTGGTTTTATTTGTTCCTTTATTCGTATGATCCAATAAAAATACTATCGTATATCATTTTCTTTGCATGCCAGCCTGACCTGCACGTGGTTCGCTACCTAGGAAAAGTACTGAGTATAAACAGTGGCAGTAACAATGGCTATCTGCTATAAATTTAAGAATATTGTAAATGTTTTAATGACCTAGGTATTACTCTCGATATTATTGACTCTCTCGGGCAGTAGCATAGAAGCACACTACTTTTTCTTCGTGATAGAGCCAAGCGGCGGCTTTTGCTGCTGCTCGAATGGGCCGGCTCGACCGGGTTGGTACCACGGCCTCGCAGAATGCCGGCGTGAAGTAGAACCATCTCCCAAGTACTTTTAAAGGCCGGCAACGTACCTGCAGCACCTCTGGTGTTGCAGATGTACGTGGGAGACGGTAACCACTTATCATCAGGTGAGCCACTTGCTCGTTTGTCGGCTTTTCCATAAAAAAAAAAACACCAGAAGGTATCGGATAGGTACTGCAATGAAAATCACCAATTCGCGGTATACATCACTTTTCGAAATATATTTTCAAGAATATAAACATAGGAAGAATCTTCTCTAGGAAAATTATTAAAGGTTTATTTGTATAAACTGTAATAGTAAGAGAAAGAAGGTGGAAGGAAAGTAGGAGTTTTATTAAATCAAATCATTGAGGATGCCAGTATTTTAAATAACCATGTCTGTCGATCAGAACAAACAGAGAACTAAATATAAAATAATTGAAATTCGTATGAGTATACAACATATAAATAAATGGGAATAATAGGCCGAAAACGCCATTAAAGTGTAGACGCCTACTGAAAAATAATAAATTCTATTTTTAAAATGAGAATTTGACAGCGAAGTGGCACATAATGGGATTTATTTATCGAGTATCAGCAGCGACAGGCCTCATTCGATTGCCGCCTTTTGTTCTATGTTTGTGCTCCAGCCCCCCAATCGAAATCAATTATTGAGTTAAAGGAGATATGAGAATTGAGCAAAGATGTTCAGCGATAACGTATTTCATTTCAGCATTACTGTTTTAATACAGATGCTATTTATATGAATATGGCAATGGTTCTCTGCTGATAGATTTCGACTATGGCAACATCTTCCGAATAATGTAAAAGGGTTTTAAAGGGTTTCTTTACGGTGTTCCACCTTCGCCGCATGTTGGCAGCGCCACGGAAACGCTTCCACACACATCTGCGAACCCACCAACGAAGTCTTCCAACCTACTCCGCTGCCGAACCCTTCCTCCACAGTCTAGTAGTACTTGTAGTGCAGGGAGTAAACATCAATTTTTTCTGGTTTCATTTCTCGTGAGACGTACGTCTCTATGCTTTTTTTTTTTAAATATAATTTTAAATTTTACCCCTGGCAACATATGGTAGTATGGTTATTCATATTACTGATAACGGAATGTTAAAATCTAACGAAATTCGCAAGCAATTGAGTATAATGAAATAACTCTGTATAGTACATACAGTACAGTAGTGACACTCAATGATCGCCGCTAAGATGTACACCGTTATAAGACGTTGATGTATTTGATTGCTTCAGATAATAACTTAGCTAGTAAGTGTTAAAACAAAACTAACATCAGCAGTGTTTTATTTGTAACTAAAGAACCGCGCGACTTCGTACGGTCAGATCTCTTTCAATGCGGTAGAACCAAGCAGTGGCTTTTGCTGCTACTCGAATGGGCCGGCTCGACCGGGGTAGTACCGCGACCTTGCAGTATACCGGCGTGAAGTTGAGTTATCTTGTGCTTCTGCTTTTCCTATGGTGAGTGAGGTACTACCGAAGTCTACTCCCCTCCCTCCCTTCCTTTACCCCTCCTCCCTTGCTCTCTCCAAATATCCTTGAAGGCTGGCTTCGCAGATGTACGTGGGCGTCGGTAATCACTTACCATCAAGCGAGCTGCATGCTTGTTGTCACGGATGGCAAAAAAAATAACTGTTTTTATCGCAAACTATTGGTGAATAGGTTCTTAAAATCTATCTTAAATTCCAGATCAGTTCAATATTTCTCTCTCTCCGCTCCTCAATCCACCAGCTTAGCATCGCAAATATTGAACAGTCCTTGTATTCAAGAATTTTAGAAAAGATGAAATGAAAAACTGTTTTCTGAGGTTCACGTATCGTTTAACAATAAGCTACCAATCGAATGTTATTGGAATTTTAATAAACGACAAATAAAAAAAAAACCGATATTGTTAACAAGCTTGTGCTGGAGTTATAATTGCGTGGGGGTTTTAATTAAAACCTATATTGAATGATTCATTGCTTGGGAAGTAATTTCATATGGAAACAAATTGTATAGTAAAAAAGCCACGTTATTTAGCCGATAACCTGATTCATATTGACTGTATCAACGTTTATATTGAAAAATATGAATTACCAGAAAGAATTTATAGACAGAGAGAAAGAAAAAATCATATTTGGAAATCACACAATAAAAAAAAACTGATGGCTTAAATACAAATAAAAGATTCATTAGTTGTGCGACGTCGAAACGGGTCCCGTCTCAGTGATAATCTGTGGGAGTACCACAGCACTGTTTTTGCTTCGGGGCCATCATTGACCACAGACCAGACCGGGAGAAGCAACCTACTGCAGCGATATTACTGAAAACTAAATATTAAATATAATTGTACAAAATATTAAACTCCTGTGTATAAATAAAACTAGAGAAATAAGGAAAAAAAACATTAAAGTTTTGAAATGCTATTTTCTATAGTCCATGGTAAGTGGAGGTAGCGACTGATTTATTAACGTTGTCTTGGCAGACAGTTCCGAGTTTAAAAGTTACAGAGCAATATCTATCAAATTCAAATTGAATTGGATTGGATCAGAGATTGACACATTTTCCTTCCTGAAACGTCAAGAAAATGCTTAATAATTTCTTATGGATCATTACAATTTAACGGCAGTTGGAAGCTTTCCTTTTTATTAGCACAAAGGATTACTATTTAGCAGAAAGGACATTCGTTTTCTTCATAATACTTTGGAATTAGTGTGGTTAGAGTTGATATGCTGATCGTATAAAACTGTTTTTACTCTTGTTACTACTTCTTTCATTTCGTTATATATTTTTTAATCTGATTCAGGTTAAAAAAAAAAGCGGTATTTGTTATGCTAACTATCCCGTATATGTGTCATATGTTTTATAGTATCTGTGTGGCAATGAGTAATGTCTTATAAAATAGTTTCAAGCCATCAATATATTGCCAATTTATTTAATTTAAGTCTTTATTAATATTTCACGACTATGTCCTTCAATGGTCTTGAGGTGATAAAGAATGGGTTTGGTTTAACAGTTTTAATGCATAGTTCAGTAAAGTCAATAGCATGAAGGCCTAGCTCTGGTATGTAATTGATATTTGTCGTGGTGACTGTGACTGGTCTATTGATGTATGGCTATGTCTATGGATCTATGGCTGAAAAAGTTTGATGATTAAAAAGGATGCAGTTTTCGGAACTGACAATGCGATAATATCGGAGGAAGGGTCAGATGCGATATCGGAGACACGGCACGCAGGTATTATTATTAGGTATCGCCAGCGGTATTTACGAACAGTTACGACTTAGGGACCTTCAAGAAAAGAGCCTTTTCCTTCCTTAAAGGCCGGCAGCGTATCTGTAGCTCCTCTATTGCGGATGTTCGTGGGCGTCGGTGATCACTTACCATCAGGTAAGCCGCATGCTCGTTTGCCCCCTTGTTCTATAAAAAAAAACGCAGCACAAGTCATTAACACAGTGACATAGCAACAGTGTAATTGAAATTAATGAGCTATCACAAATTCAATATCAAGATTTTTGTTTCAAATATTAGATAAAGTAAATTAAATAATCAAATGTAATATATAAATAATACGTTACTTGCATGTAATAAACGTATACTATTGGTCACGTGACATAATACTATAATCGGAGAACGTGACGTCACGCCCTACCAGTTTTGTCGTTTGAACACAGAATACATAAACGTGCACCAAGTTTGAATCTCGTAGTTCAGACATAACTATTTGGTTTTAGTACCGCCTATAGGTACCAGGCGGTACTCAAACCTGTGTAGTTTACTTGGCTCTATTACGATGTATTAAAATTAAACAAACGTCAAATAGGCTCCTTTAAATAAACAATAGTAGGAAATCGTTTGTAGTTACTACGCCGTAGCATTCATACTTGTTATTAATATCAGCAGTTAGCTAATAATGTTTCTAATGAATTTTTCTGTGGTTATTATAGAATTTTTACAGACGGATCCATTTGTGATAAAGGCATGGGAGCAGCATTCTTGGATTGCCAGACGGGAGACCATGTTAAATTGAGCATCAGTAATAAAATTTCAATAATGCATGTGGAGCTCATAGCGCTTGCAGAAGCATTGTCTTATATTTCCTCTGTCAATCATGACAGGTTTGTGATTTTGACAGAGTCAAAAAGTGCTTTGCATCATTTGATCCGTTGTACGTCTAATTTTAGGGGGGTACCATTGGCATATACTGTGTTAAATAGTATTTACAAGCTTAAATCCTGCAACAAAAGTGTTGTTATACAGGGGGTGCCTTCGCATGTAGGTATTACAGGGAACGAGGAGGTGGATCGTCTCGCTAAGTTAGCCTCCTTTGATGGTATTGAAGTCAATTGTTTACCGTGGATAACAGATGTTTTGAGTAAAGTTAGAGAAAAATGTTTTAAAATTTGGTCTGAATATTTCGATGAGAGATCTTTAACGAAAGGTGTCTGGTACAAAACAATTCAACCAACCCTTTCCACGTTCCCTTTGGTTCGAAAAGAGGCAAATGAAAAGGCGTGATTTAATCACAGCCTTAAGACTTCGATCTGGTCACATTCCGTTGAACAATTTTGGATTTATGATGGGCAAAACTAATTCTCCATATTGCAGTCAGTGTAACATTATAGAAGACGTACTTCACATTACCATGGAGTGCATACGGAATGAGACTCAGAGACGTACTGCCTTATCACGGGACTATAATGTTGGTATTTGTAACAGTATTCTGGCATTCCCTGAATCCGAGAGTGCTAGAATATTGTTTCAAATTGTTAAATTGGGGCTAAATGACAGGTAGATTAAGTTAATTTAATTATGTTTCTATAAGATGTAAAATGTATGTATAGCTGATCCGAATAGTGCATGCAACAATGAGGGTGTCATGTTCGGTACATACGAACAAACCCTCCATTAAATAAAGATTAAAAAAAAAATGTATGCCGGTTTTTGGTGGCGCAATCTCTGACGAGCATATGTTCTGCACATGGACTTAAATAGACTGATATAGTAAAGTGGACGGTTACTTTCGTAGCTTTCACATTTTCGTTTCAAGGACACGATGGAGCCACCGATAAGTTTCCACAAATAGAAAAAGAACTTTTACATCGTGCCGTCAACGTCGCGGTGAACGGCCAATTTACGCACGTAGTTATTTAAAACCACGAAGGTAATGAAGGTATAATGGAGGGTGACATTTTTATGTATAGTAAAGAAAATGAAACAAAAAAATTATAAAATATTATGAGAATTTAAATTTCGATGACTAGTTAAAAAAGTATAGGTAAAAGTAAAGTGAAGTAAAGGTAAAGGTAAAGTAAAGTAGCTACCTACAAGTGCCCACAGCTGGGCTAAGGTCTTTTCAAATATCTGAGAGGGTTTTACTTGTGTTGGCGAGCTTCACATATCGCAGGTTTCCTTACGATGTTTTCTTTCGCCGCCGAACACGTAACAAATACAACAATTAACTATTTAATTGGTGCCGGCACCGGGAATCGTACCCAGGTCACACGCGCTTTATGAAACTAAAGCGAGCATCCTGACCACTAGGCTACCTAAAGTGAAGGTAGCAGCTTATAAATGTCCCACAGCTAGGCACAGGACTCATCTTATTATTCGAAAGGGTTCTAGAAGCCAGGAAAAGGCCGGTACAATGTTCCAATGCATTATGTATCCCAAATTTAAGAGATTGTCGATTGGTGCAGTATTACTACAGCGTGGGTCCCACACTACTGCGCCTCGTCACTAACCCATCTGCCCAGCGTGTTAAGTATGGACAAACCATCCGTGTTATGCATGCCATCTTGCTGACGCTTTCTTAGATAGGCCTTTGTTTAATATTATACTTTAAAATGAAGATCTACCTAATCATTAACACACAATAGTATGTAAAATGTATTCGGCAAGACAAGTCGCACGTCTTTGTATACCCGGACAACAGATGTTAACACTCTAATGTTGTTTACATTCCTTTAAGTCGCACGAAACCTTACCATGTTGTTTACCAATGTTTAGTAGGGTTGAATTTAATATTTTATTAGGATTGGAACTCGATACCTTAGGATATTTGGCAGATGGGTTGAATAAGGGGAAGTGGGCCTCGGGTACCTCACTCACCGACAGAAACGCAGAAGCACAAGATGCCTCTGTATCACGCCGGCGTTCTGCAAGGCAGTGGTACTACCCCGGTCGAGCCGGCCCATTAGAGCACCTGGCTCTATCACGTATTGTGTCTTCCGGAGTGTTCTTTATAACATTCGATTTTTAAAGGCAGAAATGTAAGTCATTGTCACTGAATAATGGGTAGTAAATAAGTGTGCTTGCGGCGTAGGAATATGCCTCCCCGATTCTTCCCGTCACGTAATAGGCTACTATGGGACAGTAAATAAATATGTAAGTAAACATATAGTAAAATAAATAGATATATAATCGATTTGTTTCCTGTAAACTATTTAATACACAATTTAATACATGATTTATACATCCATGTCATGACAGCGGTTATTCCCATAAAAGAATTTATTTTTAAAACCAAAATTTAAAATAAATATGAATTACTTTGAATTATCGTTAATTTACGTAGGTTTATTTTGGAGCCTGTTAATTAAGGTTGTGCTTCGCATTACAGCTTTATTATTTAGAATAATTCTCTACGAAGATAAAAAGAGAAATCTTATGTCGAATTTATAACAAAGATGTCTATTGAAAAGGTTAAAAACATTAAATACCGTTGTCAGCAGAAGCTGAAACATATGGCAGATAACACAATGAGGTAAAACAAAGAACGTTTTCAGAAATATCATGTTTACTTACGTACGTAACGTAACCTTTGTTATATTATTATGGAAGCTTTGTGGGTAATTTTGTTATTAAAATGAGCGATTGTTAGGGCTCCAATCGCTCCGTAGCCATTTTACTAAACCGACCTACACCTACACCGACCGCCTATTTGTCTATCCTAACTTTAAAGGCCTGTATCTTTAGAACCGTAATAGGACATGTTCGACGTTATAACGGATATCCTAATAAGTAATAAAAAAATAAAAAGCTAATGTTAAAGGGGAAATAAAGTATTATACGATTTTTAGTTTTTGCTTTAACGAAAAAACGGTTACCATAGGTCAAACTTGGTGTGTGTATAGTCCAAACTTACTAAACTAAAAAATAATAAATGTTGGCCAGATGTGCGCAGGCCCGCGCTAAGTATGCCGAACTGAATGTTAGAAAAGACGTTCTTTTGGTAAATACGTTTTTTTTTCATCGTTAAAGGCAGGCAATGCACCTGCAGCTCCTCTGGTGTTGCAATTGAACGTGGGAGACCGTAATTACTTACCATCAGGTGAGCCGCTTGCTTGTTTGCCTCCTTTTCCATAAAAAAAAAATTATCTTCCACTGTTCGCTCGTCAGAGTTATTATATATTATAAAATGTATCGCTACATTAAACGAGATACAATCGGTCGGAGCAAAAAGTTTTTAAAAACTGAAAGGTACAATGACGAGGGTTGATCGTGAGCCCTTTTAACGTGATAAATCTCTTTAAAACGTCAGAAACTAAGTCTTTAAAAAAATCAGATAGGTGGTATGTATAAAAATTATAATCGAATTTCAAAAAATTCATTTTTTTTTTAATTTATTGATTGTTGAACTATAAACCGTATAACATACAATATAGTTCAGTAGTAAGCGTCATACTGGGGTAAGGCCATTTCTTTAAGTCACAATTTTATGACATTTAGTGTATAGGTATAACTTTATGGTGTAAATTTTATATTCAACACTTCCTCATATTCAACAACTTACTTTTCCTATGATCATATTTATTATTCACTTCATCTAGCATGAGCGAAGGTCCCCTTTGCCCCCCTATCCCCTTTACTTTTATCAAAAACAAAAATAACAATAATATTTTCAGGAGACATTGAATAGTTAGATTAGCAGCAGTGTAATTAATGCTTAATGCTATTTGTTATTAAATTTAATTAAAGCGATTTGAATTTGTAGTGGTTGTCAAAACATTTTAAATAACTAGCAATTAATTTACGTGTAAATTTTGATTTTAGTCTGTATAAGTCCACTACCGGATATAGGCCTTGCCATGAGCAAGCACCAACTAAAGATGACCTTCAGAGCCTGAAAGATTTGCCCATATACACCACGGTGGGTAATCGATTTGGTGAGTGTCGGAACCCTGGTTTTAGGCATGCTGCTCCTATCAATAACCCATTTTTTTTGTGTTTCGTGGGGGAAAGGTGCAAATACCTTACCGACACTGCAGGCAGTGACCGGTTATGTCGAGATCAGTAGTAAGTGCCGGACCTCCTTAAGGAGCAACGTCGCTGCAGTGTTGACTCGACTCGTCGTCGTGACGCTGGGCTCCTGCTGTGCTGTGCTCTGGTCCCAGTCAGCGACAATCCAAGTGCCTCTCTTTAGGTGGTACGAGACCACAGCTTGGTTTACCATCGTGTAAATCTTGTATAGGCCGAGAACCTGAGACCAACTAAAATGTAATTTATCACAGCCAGTAATTTTATTGACTCTCTGTACTATTCAAACCGGAACACAATTATGGTTCTATTTCTGATTGGCTACCGAAGTTGGAAACAGGAGTGGAATCTAAAGCAAACGGCTCCTAAATACAAAAGGGGTCCTATTACCTTGAAAGCAATAGTTTCATATTGTATTATTCGTAATATAATTGGAACATTACGACCTACTGAACATCTTGCATGCTCGCGGGAATAACGTTACAACTAAAATAAAGCTACATTACGCAAAATTCGTTATTAAATTGTGAGTCCCACATAAGGACGAAACACACGTTCGCTTCGTGCGTTAACACGGAGACATGTGGAGCGTATTAATATTTCCCGGAAATATTTTAATTCAAGAGTGTTGTGACTGGAAGTATGGTAATTCACGTTTTGTTTAAGATGAGCATGTTGTGACCCGGGTTCGAATCAGAATGCCGAAACAACAAAAAAATCTATGAAAAATGGTGACACGTTCAAAAAGTCGCGAAGATTCGGCGTAAGTCTTTCACGCCCAATCATCTCGTAGGTTTCGTAGGTGGAGACTAAGGCAAAGGTCTTGAAAATCTCATGACTATTCCCGGGAGTAGTCCCGGCAACAAGGCTCATCATCCGTCACGTTCTTTCTCCCGGAAAGGCGAAAAGTAGGTTGTGGAGCCCTTTGGGCTACTTTGAGTTGTACCAGGCGTTAGTATTTATCCCCGCCACCATCTTTATAGCCTGCCACAACCTTTTTTGAACACAGTTTTGTGGCATCTTTGGAGAAAGATGCCACAAAACTGTGCAGGTCGTCGTTTCATCCCTCACCTGACCAATCCCACAGTATGGAGTGACGTAATGTTTCAATTATATTAGTGATACAATATTAAACTACTACTGCTTACTTGGTAATAGGACCCTTTGTCTATTAAGGAGTCGCTTAGTATAGATACCACTCCTCTTTCAAATATTCTACACTGCGTTTGCCTGTACGAGGTTCCTGTCTGAGAACCATTCTTTCCCAACGGTAGTCCTTTTTGCGTGTTATATGGTCGGCCCATTGCCACCTCACCTCGCTGATCCTTGTGGTTCTGTCGGTGATTACATATATTTATATATACATAATACCAATGGAACTGACCATAAGAATGGTACAAGAGTTCAAACTTATGGCAAAAAAAATACATTCGTTCAACGACTTTTATTTATTGCTCAAGTTCATCCATTAGTTTCAACAAACTAATTTACTAGTATTTGATCGAACACATTATTTTCCATAAAAATAAAGTTTTTCCTTCGCGCCATTAACTTTAAGTTCAATGACAGCAGAGGACTATGGTAATTTCTATTTCCATAACAGAATATTTAGAATTATTATTGAAACATTCTTCAGCCTTGGTAGTTTATTATATTCAGCCCTGGCCCGGTTCTCGCTTGAAGTTTCACAATACGCGAACGTCCTAGGTTCGATCCTCGGTGCCGGCCACTAAGTTCAGCTGATTTATCACGTGATCAGCGTAACCGATTTGTAGAAGTATTATGTGATCCAACTTCTAACATGTATTTATTTACGTAACTCTATCCGGTATCTGTCGTAAGTATCAAGACTTCTGCCTACCCGGATTGGAGATGGGAGTTTTAATTGTTGTTGTTGTCACATACGTTCTTATTACTTTCTGAAATAAAACGTGAGCTGTAACAATAGTGTCGTAACATAAAACAGAATGACGTATGTTAACAAAATAAATTCATAAACAAAGGTACATTGTGTTATCGTCCAACGGAACTAGCTGGCCGCCCAAGGTCGAGGGCGCCGCCCTACTTCACTGAAAGCACCGCGGGATAATTTATAAGCGAAAGCGATTTTCTACGATGAAAAATGTTACAACAGTGCTATTAGCACGTAAGATGTATGTGTTTATGTTATATACATCTTACGTGCAAATATAGATAACAAATGCACATATGTAAATACATATATATCGTTCCCGTTACCTATAGGGGAAGGCAAGGATAAAGTGTTTTCACATTTTGCTCACTTTTCATTCTTACTTAGAATATATATACAATTGATAGATATAAGAGTAATTATAATATCTATTCAACACAACAGATCCCATCAAATTAAAGTGCACGTGCTTGAAGTCTATACGTCTACTAATAGCCATAAAAGGTAATCACCAACCTTTTTCATGAGACTCCAGAACCATGTTTCGAATAGATTACATCAAAACTAATGAAATTATGGTAATGGTGTTGCGGTAGCCCAGTGGTCAGAGTGCTAGCTACGCGTGGGACCAGGGTTCGATCCACGGCACCATCACTTAAATTGTTATTTCTAATTTTAAGTGCAGAATATACTACGTGTTCGGCGCTAAAGGAATCATAAGATACATATATCCCTAATATATATCCTAATATCCTTAAAGGCTGGCAACGCACCTGCAGCTCCTCTGGTGTTGAAGATGTTCTTGGGCACGGTAGCCACTTACCACCAGGTGCCGGTGTAGGATCCGATAGCTCGTTAGCAAACGTTCACAAAAAACCCACGGTAAACTCGAAAGACGCCTAGCGAAACTCGGCCGCCATGGCCACTACTCAAAATGTAAAACGATAAAAGCTTTTGAAATAAAGCTCAGTTCGTTCCTCCCCCCACCCTTCCCCCTCTGCACTATCCGTCAGTAATCAGCGACAACAGCACGATGGACGGCTGCGGGGGTGGGATTAGATAAGGTCCGATGCGGCAACGGAAGCCGTTAGTGACTCGTGTGGGATTATGTTGTATCAGATCTTCTATATTTGTTATCTTTACTCTTGGTTTTTAATATTATTTCTAGTAAAAAAGTATCCTAGCATAAACCCACGTCGTTAGTTGCCGTCCGTCACGCTCTATCTCTCCGAGAGATAAGTGAGTTGCAGAGGCATATTTGTAGACGCTGAATCGTGCCGAATAGTAATCCATAATCTCTGCTCATCATAGAAAGAAGGAAAGAAAGAAAGAAGATAGAAGAAGATCATAATGGTAAAAGGTTTTTTCTTTATAAGAAAGGGGAATGACTAGCAAGTGGCTCAACTGATGGTAAGTGATTACCGTCGCCCACGTACATCTGCAACACCAGAGGAGCTGCAGGTGCGTTGTAGGCCGATATTTGAGAGATGGGGATGAGTGTTGCGAGTTGCTAACCGAACAAAATGCAGAAGCGCAAGCTGACTCTACTTCACACCGGTATTCTACGAGGCCGTGGTACAACCCCGGTCGAGCCGGCCCATTCGAGCAACAGCAAAAGTAGCTGCTTGGTTTTACCACTGTACAAAACCACAAAAACAACGAATAGGACAATGAATAATTTTCTATTAATTATACTATTTTTTATAAAGCACATTTTCCGAAGAACTTTTCGTAATTTTTATCATTTCTTACTTTTTGGTTACAAAAGACAGTACAAGACGCATCATCCGCGATATTTTACATAATTTCCCAGACTCGTCTCTAACCATAGACATGGGAGATGGGATAGCGGATTATTTCTCGCCGCCACAGTGCCAAAAGTCTTCACCTTCATAGCTGCACTTAGAGCTTCCCATAAAAGCTGCTACAGTAGTTGGTGCATGCGGATCGGTGAGCGCAGTGCCGGTACTTTCGCACTGGAGACCTAAACTTACCGGCCTGTGAGAGTCCACTGCAGGACAAAGGCCTCTCCCGTGAGTAGGATTTGCCGTGATCGCCACGCTCGGCTAGTGGATTGGCGATCCCGTTATCAAATACCTTGCACTCGAGACGCTGCTGCCCGTCCTTGGTCTGCTTAATTTTGGTCTGGTAATTTCCGAGATCGTTATCCCGGCATCTGTCGGTCGCCTTAGCGATTTTAAAATCTTTTCCCTTAGCCACCTCTGACAACACCTACGGCAAGAAAGGGGGTGGCAGATTCTTACGCCGATACACGAACTAGAGTAGCTGCTTTCCAACAAATGCATTTTTCCACCATGAGTAGATAGACAAAGTCTTCGTTAATAGAATACACCGCGTGCAAGTGCGGTTGACCTTCGGAGAAAAATGTGGTATATTTTCTCTTACATCGAAAAATACCAAAAGCTACTAATTACAGGAAAAGAAACGGGCGTAGATTGAGAATAAAATCTCTCTAGATAAATTGACCTAAATACATGAACACAATAGAGTTTTGCTTCGTTTAATTTAGTCAAGCAAATAAAGTTGCATTTGCGAAACAAAGGCTTGTAATGAGGGAAACTCAGACCGCACGTCCATTTGCTGACGGCTAATAAATTTATCCGTTTGATGCTTAATTCTCGGCATACAAACGAACGGCGTGATTTACTTTTATATGTTCTGCGTTTCAATTCATGTGCGAAAATAACATGAAACAATACAACGGGTATACTACAACTTTAAAAAAACAATGAAGAATATACGTTTTTCAAACGAATTCTTCCATTACAAGCGACGAACGAAATGAACGAGACTTTAAAAATTGTTTAAGCGCCGAGTCTCAGGGTTCACCGGCAAATTAACAGGTGTATAATATCTAAATAAAAATCGTTACACTTTTCGTATGACAAAAAGGGTATTGATTATAAAAACGGTCTGTTGTCAATACGTTGTTGAACTCGAGCTTCGGTATGTCATATCCAAACAAAAACGACGCCCAAAGCCAATTCACTCGCCAAGTGCGGGGTAAATACCTTTAATTTTTCTCCTTATAAGAGCGGAACTGGGGTTTTACACGACGTATTCTTGTAGGAAAACATTGGAACACCACCCGTACCACACTCACGTACCATACGATGTGTGTGGTACGTCGTATGGTACGTGAGGTACACGGTTAACGGTGGTATATATAGATACCCATGCTGTTCCCTGCACTTCAGTATGACGAGAGAACAGTTGGTTTAGGTTTCACTCTCCCTTCTTCAATACAATAGTTGATTTCATGAAAGGTTTTTTTTATGGTAAAATGGACAAACGAGGAAGCGGAACGCCTGATGGGAACAGATGCATTGGGGCCTTAGGATATTTGGGAGATGGGAGGGAGGATGAGTATGGGGAAAGGCGAGGGGGAGTAGACCTCCGGTTAAGTAACTCACCGAACGAAACGCTGTTATTCTGCGAGGCCGTGGCTCTATCACGTACACAGTCTCCAAGGTCTTCCTCACTACTGAAACGAGAGATCAACGAAAATCAACCGAAGCTCTCCTTTAACGATTTTCGCTCCTTTGTGGAAGACATCTGAATTTACAATCAAACTTGCAATGACAGGGTGGATATTTGCCGGAATAACTTCAATGATGAAATAGATTTTATATAATATGTAAAAATAATCTCCCATAATGGGGTATACAGTAAAGTGGTTTTCACTAGAGTTTATTCAGATCAACGTGACCGATGGAGAGGCTGTCGCTATTTTAATGTTACAGAGATAAAACTCGTACATAAATTTCGAAAAACACATTGGCACGAGGGATTGAACCATAAGAAATCGAACTCGGTTCTCCTGATTTGACCGCAGACCCTCTTACCACTCGATTAACGCTGCAATCATGGATAAAGTTTACATTTGCGAGCGGTAGTGTCTTCCGCCGGATCTGTCAAGGCCGCCAGGCCAACTACAAGGCATGTATCTAATCCGTGGAGGTTATGCCTGCCTGCACTGCCTTCAGCGACAGGTTGTTTACACCTTTTCACGTGATATAAAAAAAAACAGCTACTGCACTTTTAATACAGTGTTCAGTATAAATTGTAAATATAGAACAATAGCGTAAACAGGGAAACGCTACGCTCCGCTGCTTCTGACGGCTAATAAATTAATCAATTTATACTACGCTTTGCCGTCGACTGCCATCTCGTCTGTGAGGAATATTTTATCGTTTTACTGTTACTATTTCAGATTAAAATGTGCGAATGTAAGGTAACAAAACAAACTGAGTAAATATTTAGAAAAGTCGGTAAATTATTTTATACGTGGAAACGTGGTTTACTGTTGTCTTTTGTTTAAATCTAACGCACCCCATTGTCAAGGAATTGGTTTAGCTATTTATTTTTATTTTACCGGTATATCCCATACCGGTAATAAGGTGTATAAAACTGCAGGGAACATCATTCAGTTTTCTAGATCTTGCTATCCCAGTCCTACCTTACCTTATCTAAATGTTTAAAGGAGGAGGAGGTTTTTTTTAACACTACTGTGACACCAGAACTTTAATCAAAGTTACCCGTGAGGACTAAGGTCCAGACGGGTAACTACGAATCAGGAACCTTCTCATTAATCGGTATGTCTGAAATATATTCCATCATCAAAATAAACGAAGTACACAAAAACCACCGACGAAGGTAGTATAGAGATTTCACGTCACGCGTAAAAGCTTCTATCATCTTCATCATCATCATTTCAGCTTATGACAAGCCCACTGCTTATCCTCAAAATATGTATTGGTCCTTTTTTAGGCCCTTGTATAAAAGAAAACCTTTTTTAAAAAAAATCTTTAGCACTTCTCGTGTTATAACAAAAGACTTTCCATTGTTCCAACACTTCAAGACTTAAAAAACTTTTGTTCAGTCCGTTGCACTATATTTTCCGCGATTTTATAGTCTTTTATATAGTTAAGATACAAAGGATCGAATTGAAAATTAAAAATTCGTTGAAAATTGGAGTTCAGATTTCTGATCGTGATTTTATATAACGTCATTCTTGTCGTTTTGTTACCGCATACCTGCGCGTGTATATTGCATTACATATTTTTGTCATTATTTGCGTTGTACTGAATTTTAAAGCAATTAAAATTAATTTACACACCTGAAGCGCCTTTAAGTTTACGGCTAGTCACTCACGATATACACTCGTGTTAAATCACTTAAGGTGACGAGGCTCGCCACCCGTCATACTCTATATCCCGGAACAGAGAAAATGCTCATTTGGTAATGCTTTGTTCCAAATAGAAATTCGTAAGCTCCCTCTGCCAGATGGAGGTGCTGCGATTACGAATATTATGTAATATATATATATATATATATTTATGTATGTATGTATATATTCACGCCTTGTTCTCAATGGACAATCTTCTTCCACTTGCTACGGTCCTGACATACGTCTTTCGCTTCTCCCACTTTCATCAATCTTGGCATGCATACTCGTTGGTTTAGAGTACTCTTGACCTGGCCTTTTTTCAGAACGTCTCCGATTTGTTCGTCAAATGTTCGCCTGGGTCTTCCTCTCCCGAGTCTACCATTTACACTCGCCTCATATATTTGTTTTCGTCAACCTACTTTCATTCATCCTCTCCACAGGTCCAAACTAGCTCAGCATCCCTTTCTCAATTAATGTCACTGCATCGTCTTTCACGCCACAACGCTCTTTGATCACATTATTTCGAACCCTGTCAGTTATCTTCATATCAATCATACTTCTTAACGCTCTCATTTCTACTGCATTTATCCTGCTTTCATGCCTCTTCTGCTATACCCAGCTTTCGCTTCCATATGTTAGTGTTGGTACCAATACCCCTCTATATACAGCCAAACGAGCTTTGTGAGATATCGTCTGGCTGTTCTTAAATGTATGCAATGCCCCATTCACCATATTACCTGCTATCACTCTCCTTTTAATGTCACATTCGTACCTTCCATTTCTCATAAACATTGTTCCCAAGTAAACAAACTCATTCACTTGCTCTAAACTGTCTTCCCTAATCTTGATACGTACTTTCGTCATCCTCTTCTCGTAATATATAATAATTATTAAAATAAAAAAAACTTAAAAAGTTAGGATATCTACGGAGTTTCTTCTCCGTCAGGGGAACCACATTACGAAAAAAAATTTACTTTCGTATGGCAATTTGTTTTCGTTTAAATATTGTTAATAAATTAAAAACTCTTGGTGCATGTCATCCGACATTTTTGCTGTATTTTTTTACTATCACTTGTGGGATTCAGGCGTGTTTTTTTTAAATATTTTTAAAAGTTGTCTATGAAATACATTTTTTTAGATATTCATCATTCGCAATAGAAAACACTATATTTAATAGCGTAACGAAATAACGAAGTAAAGAAACTTTGACATTTCGTTAGAGCAATTCTTTATCTTTCTGATTGAAAAAACAAGAAACTAAGACAAAGGAATTTGTTATTCTGAACACAGTTAGTTTTTCCGTCCGATTCCAGTTTCCTTTGTACTTAACCTGACTTTTCATCATCACACGGGGAAAAAGAGAACGTATAGAAAGTATAAAGACAATCTTAACAAAGTGCAAACATTTAATTATGTAGGGCAATTACTATGCTTTGTATTACTTTTTGTTATTATACATTTTTTCGTGGATTAGTCTGTAATGATTTTTACCTTTAAAAGACCTCTGTCTTGCATTGACCTTATGACCAAATACGATTAACCTATCTTTCGCTGACTTTTATTACTATTTAGATATTTGATATTTTTTTTATGGTGTTTAAGCTCTGTGACCTTTATTTAACACCTTAGTGTTCATTTTGAGATTGGATTATGTTTTGTTTATAAAAGATACTGCCAACATATATTTATGTATGTTATATATGTATTTATGGATTACAGATATATTATGTATGTATCTTTGTTTTTATTTATTCAAAATAACTATTTTTAATAGTTTTTAATTAATTAAGAAGTGTTTTATAATTTAGTCTCTGCACCAATCACAAATTTTCTGCTCAACCCAAGGATTGAGAATGCCTCTCGGCTTTAAGTGCGCCTTACGTACATGTGCAAATAACACTTAACGTGTAAGTAAAGTAAAGTAGTAAAGTAGCAGCCTGTAAGTGCCCACTGCTGGACAAAGGCCTCCTTCTCAAATATCTGAGAGGGTATAGGAGCCGAGAATGGCCCGCCACGCTGCTCCATTGCGGGTTGGCGGGCTTCTCATATCCTCGAAATAATATATAGATATATTTTTTTTTTATTATTTCTTAGATATGCAGGTTTCTTCACGATCTTTTCCTTCACCGCCGAGCACGTGGTAAATACAGCACTTAAAATTCATATTAACAATTATAATGGTGCTGGCACAGGGGATCGAACCCAGGTCACTCGCGCTCTATGATACTAAAGTGAGCGCCCTGACCACTGGGCTACCACGGCCACGTGAAAATAAATAATTAATAAATAAATATCTTTTTAATTATATCTCAAATAAATATAAATAAATATCTTTCTTTAGTAAGCTGTTTCTGCGATAGTTTTATTAAAATTATCGACAGGTTCACTATACGGCAAAGGTCTTTTCAACAAAGCTTGGCAAAGACCCAAGTGGCCCTTTGCCTAATATTATCACGCTGCGTTATGTGGTTTAGTTATGCAAGCACAGCGCCCTTGTACTTTGAATCTGTTTGTTTCCATACTTTATCTACTGGATTCGGCAAAGTCGGAGCGTTTCGCCGGTTGAACCCCGGGGAGGTTGAAATTTGGATAATATTTCGTTTTACTCATTACATAATAAACATTTATAATCTATCTCACAATAGAAGGTGAAGATAAAAATAAATTACTAGTATTTTACCTGAAAAATTATTCTATTCATCTATTATTATTATTTCATTTAATGTACATTCAGCCCATACATACCCGCATCGCGCTATCAGTTTTATCTTAGTTCAAAAGCATAATTCGAGAAAGCTAATACGTGCATGGGTACGTCGACATCTCAAGAGGCGGCAAACACTAAAACCCAGGCATATACTAACTAGAAAACGACTTGATACGAGCGAGTCGAGTCATCAACAGAGACGTTGTCATCTCAGCTTAAAGTAGCAGCCTGTAAGTGCCCACAGCTGGGCAAAGGCCTCCTTCTCAAATACGAGTATCGAACCCAGGTCGCGCTCTATGAAACTAAAGTGAGCGCCCTGACCACTAGGCTACCACGGCTCTTCTCATCTCAGCTTACTCTCCTACATATGAATGTCTATCGAGGAACTGAAACCACCATCGGGCGTACTAAAACAATGTTGTACATGTATTTAAAAAAAAACAGAAAGGACTCATCTCTTAAACACCCCTGAAGTGCAGGGCTGCTCTCTCCGGTTTCCTCACTCACCGAACGACACACAGAAGCACAAGATGCCTTCTTCACGCCGGTATTTAGAGAGCTCGTGGTACTACGTGGAGCCGGCCATTCGAGCAACAGCAAAAGCCACTACTTAGCTCTACCACATTATTAATCTTGAAGGCAGCATCTTTGACTACTAAACTATCTAATTAAACAGACGATCAAACTATATTACATGAAAACAAACAATATAAATAATTGGAATTCCTATTCGTACAAGTAAGGCAGCAATTAATTTCTTTTATATTGTACAAATTAGTCACTATAACACTAAAGACATAGATGAAGTAGAGCTTTTAAACTAAACTTCTACCACCGAGACAGCAAAAGTTTTATTTCGGACTTCGCTTTAAATTTGAGAAAGGACAAGGAGGCGCTTCTGTTAACTTTCTACAACTTTCTGGTAACTACTTTGAGAGTTAAAACTATTTTCTCTGCCTTTAAAAATATTTGCAGAGCGGAAAAGAGTATTATTGAAAAAATCAAATAAATTACGACAGTAAATTACGTTAAATAGATTACGACAAATCCTCCCACTGGGACGGGTACAGACCCGACATAGGTCCAGCAGTGGACATGCATTTTCGTATTTTATTTTGTATGACGATGTACTCCCGGGCAATTTCGACAGTGGCGATAAGTTCCGAATACTATCTTTTTTTTTTTTTTTTTTTATAGAAGAAGGGGGCAAACGAGCGTGCGGCTCACCTGATGGTAAGTGATCACCGACGCCCACGAACATCCACAACACCAGAGGAGCTACAGATGCGCTGCCAACTACGCGGGAGGTTTTATAGTGCCGTAAAAGTAGCGCAAACATACAGGCAATCGCTCGTCTTTAATCTTCTCATATCCAACAGATGCAGCGTCAGAGACACGGGAGTTTTTTCACGTGGTAGAGCCAAGCCGCTGCTTTAGCTGCTGCTCGAATGGGCTGGCTCGAGCGGATTAATACCACGACGTCGCAGAATACCGGCGTGAAGTAGGGGCCTCTTGTGCTTCTGCGTTTCGTTCGGTGAGTGAAGTAACCGGAGGCCCACTCCCTCTCCCCATTCCACTCCTTATCCTCCCTCCCATATCCCAAATACCCTTAAGGGCCGGCAACGCCAGGTGCGTAGTCACTGGTGGTGCAGATGTATGTGAGCGACGGTAATCACTTAGCATTAGGTGAACCTATTGCTTGTTTGCCGCCTTTCTCATAAAAAAAGAGACGTAACATCCAGAGTGATAAGATAAATAAGTGATAAGAGAATATGTAGATATTTGCATTTTTGCACAAATATTAGCTTCGTTTGAAATTAGAACCCAGAAGTCAAGGCTCAGTAGTAAACTACGAAAACCACTATGCCACGCGATCGTCTGTATAATATTTATTGAGATTTACTGCATGTCCTACTGGACAGTCCTGAAGGAGAATATAGTGAGAGGTGTTGTTTGTTAGCCTACAGTCGTTTTCATTCAGTCCCCAGAGCTTTCAGAACTATTGTACAAACAAACTGACATCGTGACTGACTTTGAATAGGGTTGTGTGCAATTTAAAATTCCCATTTGGTTTGTATTGCGGCCGTGAGCCGCTAGGGTTATCGTGAGAATATCACGTTCAGTCATTTATTTAGCAGTCTATTAAAGTCAATCCTCTCAAAATCGACTGCTGAACAAAGGAATCTTCAAAAAGCGTCCTTTTTAAACGTGGTAGAACCAAGCGGCGATTTTTGCTGCTATTCGAATGGGCCGGCTCGACCGGGTTGGTACCAGGCCTCGCAGAATACCGGCGTGAAGTAGATACATCTTGTGCTTCTGAGTTTCGTTCGGTGAGTGAGGTAACCAGAGGCCCACTCCCCCTTTTCATCCTACCTCTATCTCCCGAATTCCTATAAAGGCCGTCAACGCGCTTGGAGTACCTCTGGCGTTGCAGATATACGTGGGCGACGGTAATCATTTACCATCAGTTGAACAACTTGCTCGTTTGCCACCTTTATCATAAACAAAAAATGGGCCAAAGTCGGCATGCACTTCTCGAAAGGCCTACTCACCAAGCTGGGCAAGGCGGTCGGTGAGCGCGCTGCCAGTTTTGCTCCCCATTACTAATCTGTCGGGTTTCAGTTCGGTAATTTCCGCCATCATTCGATCGCCAGAGCCACGTTCGTTGGCTACTAGTGCAGTTCATCGCGTGCTGGTGAGCAATTGAAGAACAACGAACCCCAAAAAAAAACTGCGGTTGTCAACCCGCTCGCTAGGCGTTCTTTGGGGGAGGCCTTTATTCAGCAGTAGACGTATGATAGGCTGAAATGTTGGTAAATGGTGAACACCTGCAAATAATCTCAAATAAGGTTAGACATTTGTTATCACTCCTGAAGACTGAGATGGAATACTACTGATATAAACTGTATAACTCCTCATAATCTGGCGGCAGAAATGGTTTACTACCTCTAGACAGAGAAGGATACTGCCACTTAATAATAAATAATAGTACTCGTAAATCCCTCAATAATATTACAATTGTGTCATAATTAATCCAAGAAAAAAATTAAATTTTTTGAATGTTAATTGTATTGTTAATGTTATTGTTAATGCATGACAATGTACATTAATAAATAAAAAAAAGGAAAATATATATATTTGAGGAATGTGCTATGTATAGCGATTATACTAAAAAATAATGTATAGCAATAAGATGGGTAAAAAATACCGTGTCTGAGATACGGAACAACCATACTGTCATTTACGACAAACAGAGAATATGCGCGTTGTATGTAAATTTCTGGTTCTTTCGGCTAGAACTATAACCCAAAAGTTCGGTCAGGTGCGCTGAACCCGAATAGCGAACAGGGAAAAAGCCATTCATGTGTAAACTAAGCGACATTTTGAATAAATTTTATCATTAATTGCATTACTACAGGTCGCTCTCATATTTCAAACAAAACAAATTTGTATTTACTTTCTGTTATCCCTTTAGATAGTAATCAAGTTCCAAATTCAAAATGAAATTAAATATATGGTCAGTAACAATTTAATCCGAAATAAATTCAATAAATGATGTTTATCTTTTCTCATTCAATTCGAAAGATGTACATAATTTATTACAGTCTGTGAAAAACAATACACTGATACTTTTTAAGGATAAACTGCTTATGTAGCCATTAGAGGTCAATTTAAGAGGATCGGCAAAAAGCAATGACCTTTTCATACTAAATAAACAAGAACCTCTAATGGAATAAAAGTCGTTAAACAAATGCTTATAGAAAATAGTAAAATGGTGTAGCAGCCTAGTTAGTACATATTAATTATCATAACAGAGCGAAGATCTTCCTCCGATTTGAAGCCGGAAGCATACGTCACGCTTCAATCCAAAAACTTCCGAAATGCTTAAAAAAATATTTATTCTTATATAAGGGGAGTGCGGTGGAATATACTATCTATATCTCCAAATGCTGCGAAAAGATTGCCACTGGAGACTTTATAATGGTGAAATATTATTCATTGGAATTTGCCTATTACTGCTACGAATGGGGAGCAGCATCACCATTGCGAGGGTACCGATGAAAATGAAGGAAATGAATGAAATGAATGAAATGAATGAAATGAATGAAATGAATGAAATGAATGAAATGAATGAAATGAATGAAATTAATGAAATTAATGAAATGAATGAAATGAATGAAATTAATAAATTAATGAAATTAATGAAATTAATGAAATTAATGAAATGAATGAAATGAATGAAATTAATGAAATGAATAAAATGAAGGAAATGAATGAAATGAATGAAATGAATGAAATGAATGAAATGAATGAAATGAATGAAATGAATGAAATGAATGAAATGAATGAAATTAATGAAATTAATGAAATGAATGAAATGAATGAAATGAATGAAATTAATGAAATTAATGAAATTAATGAAATTAATGAAATGAATGAAATTAATGAAATGAATAAAATGAATGAAATGAATGAAATGAATGAAATTAATGAAATTAATGAAATTAATGAAATTAATGAAATGAATGAAATTAATGAAATGAATAAAATGAAGGAAATGAATGAAATTAATGAAATTAATGAAATGAATGAAATTAATGAAATTAATGAAATTAATGAAATGAATGAAATTAATGAAATGAATGAAATGAATGAAATTAATGAAATTAATGACATTAATGAAATTAATGAAATTAATGAAATGAATGAAATTAATGAAATTAATGAAATGAATGAAATGAATGAAATTAATGAAATTAATGAAATGAATAAAATGAAGGAAATGAATGAAATTAATGAAATGAATAAAATGAAGGAAATGAATGAAATTAATGAAATGAATGAAATTAATGAAATTAATGAAATGAATGAAATTAATGAAATTAATGAAATTAATGAAATGAATAAAATGAAGGAAATGAATGAAATGAATGAATGAATGAAATGAATGAAATGAATGAAATTAATGAAATGAATGAAATGAATGAAATGAATGAATGAATGAAATGAATGAAATTAATGAAATGAATGAAATTAATGAAATGAATGAAATGAATGAAATTAATGAAATTAATGAAATTAATGAAATTAATGAAATTAATAAATTAATGAAATTAATGAAATTAATGAAATGAATGAAATGAATGAAATGAATGAAATTAATGAAATTAATAAATTAATGAAATTAATGAAATGAATGAAATGAATGAATGAATGAATGAATGAATGAATGAAATGAATGAAATGAATGAAATTAATGAAATTAATGAAATTAATGAAATTAATGAAATTAATGAAATGAATAAAATGAAGGAAATGAATGAAATTAATGAAATGAATGAAATTAATGAAATGAATGAAATTAATGAAATTAATGAAATTAATAAATTAATGAAATGAATGAAATTAATGAAATGAATAAAATGAAGGAAATGAATGAAATTAATGAAATGAATGAAATTAATGAAATTAATGAAATGAATGAAATTAATGAAATTAATGAAATTAATGAAATGAATGAAATTAATGAAATGAATGAAATTAATGAAATGAATGAAATTAATGAAATGAATGAATGAATGAATGAATGAATGAATGAATGAATGAAATGAATGAAATGAATGAAATTAATGAAATTAATGAAATTAATGAAATGAATGAAATGAATGAATGAATGAAATGAATGAAATTAATGAAATTAATGAAATTAATGAAATTAATGAAATGAATGAAATGAATGAAATGAATGAATGAATGAATGAATGAATGAATGAATGAAATGAATGAATGAATGAAATGAATGAAATTAATGAAATTAATGAAATGAATAAAATGAAGGAAATGAATGAAATGAATGAAATTAATGAAATTAATGAAATGAATAAAATGAAGGAAATGAATGAAATTAATGAAATTAATGAAATGAATGAAATTAATGAAATGAATGAAATGAATGAAATGAATGAAATTAATGAAATTAATGAAATTAATGAAATGAATAAAATGAAGGAAATGAATGAAATTAATGAAATGAATGAAATTAATGAAATTAATGAAATTAATGAAATTAATGAAATGAATGAAATTAATGAAATGAATGAATGAATGAAATGAATGAAATGAATGAAATGAATGAAATTAATGAAATTAATGAAATGAATGAAATGAATGAAATTAATGAAATTAATGAAATGAATGAATGAATGAAA
The DNA here is from genome assembly GCA_029286595.1 of Bhutanitis thaidina. Classification (NCBI taxonomy): domain Eukaryota; kingdom Metazoa; phylum Arthropoda; class Insecta; order Lepidoptera; family Papilionidae; genus Bhutanitis; species Bhutanitis thaidina. Next base: position 10,705,412 of record JAGSMS010000016.1, read on the forward strand.
TGAATGAAATTAATGAAATTAATGAAATGAATGAATGAAATGAATGAAATGAATGAAATTAATGAAATTAATGAAATTAATGAAATTAATGAAATGAATGAAATTAATGAAATTAATGAAATTAATGAAATTAATGAAATGAATGAAATGAATGAAATGAATGAATGAATGAATGAAATGAATGAAATTAATGAAATGAATAGAAATAGATGGCGAACTTTTCTTAACAAATCTATAATTCTTATGATAAGCTATACAATTCGTTGGAATGTTCAGTACACCTGTACCGGATATAATGTGTTCTGTGACGTCATTGTTGTCACATTCAATAGAGAGTTTGACGGGTTTTGATTGTACAAATATCCACTTTTCATTATGTAGTTTATGCCAAATATCTACTTCTCCAAAGAAGATTTTATATTCACAACTTACAGGTAAGGTTGTTATGGCTTTCATCATGATGTCTATTTCACAAGAAGGGTTTCTAGATACAGTATATATGTCGGATAGTTCACAAAGGTAAGTTTTAGTTACAATAATATTCTTGCATGAATCTAAACTTTTGATATAGGTAAAAGTGGATTTATCCTTGCTTATAGCTATATAATTTTCTGTTGGTAGAATGGTTATAAAAGAATTAGTAGTATCGTTTACTTGAGGGGTTGGTAAAGGCGTACTTTTATATATGTTGTATTCTAAGGCATCAACTAAAGGTATTTTAATTACAAAAATAAGTTTTCCGTTGATGTAGTAACATATTAAATCAGATATATTGAGTAAAACATGAATATTGTTTAATTCTAAATTAATTGGAAAATCCTTATACTTAGGGATTACCTTGAGGTTACTAACTATATCTTCGTATAAATGCTTCGGAGTTAATACCGATGGATGTAATATATTAGCCTTAACGAATAAAATAGAGTTTAAGATATCTTCGATTTCAAATGAAAGAGTTAACAAATTAGATTGTAGTACATTTAGGATAGAATTTAAATGTGCTTGAAAATTATTTATTTGTATTACATTAGTAATATTGTTTACTACTGTATATATTCTTTCGAATGCATCATTTAATTTATTTTGATTCTCATTTAATAGCTGCAAGGATTGGTTCATATTTGAAATCGCGACTCGGGAGATTATAATGTTTTCTCTTATCGAGTTTGTAAGGACCTTTTCGTTATCATATAGTGTTTGTATTGCCTCATTATAATGTTTAGCGTCATCTTCATCCATGGTGCCAAATATGTGTTTGAATACGGTGCCTACTCCGGCAAACCAGGCTGACCGTTTGGAAACGCTATTAGATATTATATGTGATATAGAATTGAAGTCACGCAGAATGTCGTTATGTAAGGAATACAACGGTTGTAGCATATTGTAACATTTGGTATTGCTTATACCTGTATTCTTTGGCACTGGGATTGAATAGAGTCCAAAGTGATACGAATGTTTTTATGTATTTGTCGTAAGTTGAGACATCGATAGGAATTACTACATGAAATTGATCATTAGCCGCTTTTAAGGTGCCGACAGGGTCGAAGAGCAAACCAGGACTCTTGGTGATGAATTCTACAAATCGTTTGGCGTCGGTGGTAGGTACGGGGCTACCGAGAACAGCGAGGATTCTGTAATATAATTTGAACTTACTTTACTTATGTACTTTTAATCATCGAGGAAAAGATGACGAGAGAAAAGAAAATAATGATAATATAATGCAAATTAAATGTATAAAAATGTGTAAAAGGTAATTGTAAATAATAATAAGAAAAAAAAATAATAATATAATACAAATAGGTTTTTACTAAAATTATTGGTTTTCATTTGCCGCGTGTTTTACTTCATCAAAGTGATGAGTGACATGGCGTCGATTTATAAGAAGACTAAGAGTGTTGTTGTTGTGGACTCTTACAATTTTATAAGGACCTTTCCAGAGAGGGGATAGAGCTTTACGAAGTCTGAGATGATTTTTTAAATATACGTAATCTCCTACTCTATACTGTATTGAGCGACTATGTTTGTCGTAGTAGGTTTTTGCTCTTTCTTTAGATAGCTGGATGTTTTGTAGCGCCTTTTCCCTGGATATTTTAAGGCGGTGATGGAGCATTCTTACATATTCGGGATATGTGATATCGGAGCAGAATTCGAAGATAGAGTCAGGTATAAAAGGTTTATGGGCAAAAATAAGTTCGTAAGGTGAATCTAGTTGTGGTATGGATAGAACTGTTGTAGGTTAACATGGCAGTATAAACGAATTTATGCCAATCAGTTTGGTTTTCATTTACATATGATTTCAAATATTCCTTAAGGGTCGAATGGCTTCTCTCAAGTGCACCTTGTGTTTGTGGGTGGTTTTTGAATAATTCAGCTGTAAAATTTGTTCCCCGGTCAGTAAGTATGGATTTGGGGATACCGAATACGGAGATAAAGTGGACTAAACATTCGCAGGATTCCTCTGCTGTTGCGTTAGATATGGGATAGGCAAGGGAGAATTTCGTTAGGTCGTCTTGAAGAGTGAGGATATATTTCAATTTCTGGATGCCAGCTTCGGGTAGAGGTCCGACAATGCCCAGGCTGACTCTTTCGAATGGACGCGTCGAGGTAGTAGTGATTTGCATCGGAGCCTTGTGAATTTTGCGAAGAGCCTTATTGGACTGACATAATTTGCAATTTTTTACATAATCTTCTATTTCTGTGCGCATATTCTTCCATTGGTAGCGCTCTTTAATCCTGTCGTACATTCTATTTGATCCGAGATGACCGGCGATAGGGATGTCATGATTTTCTTTAAGGATTTTTTTGTATCTCTGTCGGGACAGGATAGATGATTGTGTTGTGATAGACATTTATAGTTATGTTAGTGTTGTTAAATAAATATACAAGCATGTTGTATATCTTGGTGTATGAATTTTGCTCGAAGGGATTTTTGAAATCTGTTGTGGCGATTTCATTGGTATTGCCCGTCAGGAGGATGTCGTCCCTGACTGATTTCAGGGATTTGAAGATGTCAGGATAAGGGCACGTGTCGAAATAATAAACTTTCGTGAACATGAAATAAAATGTCTTATCGTTTATGGTGTATTTGTTGAAAGAGTGGAGTTCACGTTCGCCCTCTTGGATGGAATTTTCAGGCGTAAGAAGGATATCCTGGATGTAGGGATTTGCATCGTCGAGGTCAATAGATGTTGGGATCAATATTGTGTTGCATTTACTCCTAAGAATGCTCTCGTTGTGCTCTTTTAAGTATGTGTTGTAAATTTCCCTTTTGTTGAAAGATTTTAAAAATTCCGAGTAATCCTTTTGAGAGTTCGTGGATGTTCCATCTGTTGGAGATGGAGCATCTGGAGGTGGATCTGGACTTAGTGTGTTCGGATTCGGTGGAACTGGGATTGGATCTGGTGGTTCAAGAGTTGGATCCGGAGGTTCAAGAGTTGGATCCGGAGGTTCAAGAGTTGGATCCGGTGGTGTCGGAAAGTCGGAAGGAGACAGAGGAATAAGCGAGCTGAGATCTACCAGATCTCCTAAAGGGTCAAATCCCAAATCTTCGAGGGTTATCAGGTCGTCGGGGTTGCCTTTAGGGGAATCGTTATTTTGTACGAGGCGATCACTTGGCAAACCCGATGTCGATGGCTGTGGTTCGGGTTGATCATTTAAAATAGGGTGGACTGGGTACCTCGAAAGGGTGTCAGCATTACTATTGATTTTTCCCTTTTTATAAATTACGTCATAGTCGAATTCTTCTAGTTTAAGTCTCCACCTAACGAGCTTAGAGCCAGGTTCTTTGCAATTAAACAACCATTTGAGAGGTCGGTGATCGGTTACGATTGAGAATTTGCGTCCATATAAATAAGGCCTGAAAGTTTTAGTGCCAAAAATGATAGCCAAACATTCCTTTTCCGTAACACTATAATTACATTCGGCTTTATTCAATGTTCGGGACGCATATGCGATTGGACGGTCGCTTCCTATTGGACCTTGAGATAGTATGGCAGAAATAGCATAGTTTGAAGCGTCACATGTCAGAAGGAAAGGTTTGTTGAAATCCGGATAGGCTAAAATAGGCGCCGACATGAGAGCTTTCTTAAGACTCTCGAATGATAATTGTTGTTCGTTGGTCCAGTTAAAGGGGTATCCTTTTTTAAAAGATTTGTGAGGGGTTTAGCGACTTTGGATAGATTAGGGATAAAACGGCGATAATATGATACCAGTCCTAGGAACGATTTTATGTCCTTAGGACACTTAGGAGTAGGAAATTTTTCTACGGCATTAGTTTTTTCTGGGTTAGGTTTGACACCCTGATCCGTGATGATGTGTCCCAGGTAGGAAACTTCCTTGCGGAGAAACTCACACTTGTCGGGTTGCAGTTTGAGATTAAATGTACGGAGTCTATCGAAAACGTTGGAAAGGTTTTTCATGTGAATGTCGAGGTCATAAGAATAGATTACAATGTCATCTAAGTAGACGAAACACTGTATACCTTGGAGGCCCGACAGTGCAGAGTTCATTAGCCTCTGAAAGGTAGCGGGGCATTCTTAAGCCCGAAGCTCATACGTGTGAATTCAAAATGTCCTTCAGGTACGGAAAAAGCGGATTTAGGGCATCTTGTTCTGAAAGTTTGATTTGGTGGAACCCTGACGCTAGGTCTAAGGTACTGAAGTACTTACACTTACCGAGTTGGTTTAGGATTTCGGAGATATTGGGTATTGGATAGGAATCTCCGATAGTGATATCATTTAGTTTGCGGTAGTCTATTACTACCCGCCATTTGCGTTGGCCCGATGCGTCGGTTTTTGGAACGATCCAGATTGGGGAAGACCATGGAGATGTAGAATGTTTTATGATTCCCTCGTTAAGCATTTTATTAATCTGGGATTGTACCTCTTGCTTGTGGACTTCAGGGAATCTATAGGATTTCGTGTTTATGGGGACTGAAGAGGAAGTAGTAATGTCATGTTGGATAGCTTTCGTGCATGTTAATTTGTCATGAGGGAGATGAAAGATGTCAGAGTAAATGGAACAGAGATTATATAAGGCATCGGTCTCTTCAGAGTTTAGATGAGAGACTCTTAATAAGTTTATCACTTCTTCGGTTCGAGATAAAGCATTATTATTGGCAGGAGAGTCATGTTAAAATGTGTGTAGAATTTCTCGATGTTCAATTTTCGTTATAGGTGAGATTTTGAAATTTGTTTTGGAATCTATATATATAGGAGACTCGGATGTATTCACTACTGAGATATTTACCCTGCGGTTTGGTTTTACTTTAACCGCACAGTTTGCTATTAAGAGAGAGTCGATTGGGTTTTGGTCAAGGATAAGTCCTTCTTTAATGTCTGGATTTAGTACACAACATTCGATTACTTGTTCGGTCCGAGGGGGAATGGAAAAGGTTGGGTCAGTAAACTCTACGTTGAACTTCAAATTGTCGACAGTCAGTATATTTTCAGAGTAGTCGATTTTACAATTGTACTTCGAAAGAAAGTCGTTACCGATTATACCGTCGTAGGAAAGTCAAGGTTAGGAACGACATGGAAATGATTATTTAATGTTTCGAAAGCTATAGATGTATGTCCCAGTGAGAGCATTGGATTGTTAGTCACTCCACTAAAACTGACAATGTGGTTAACAATTTCAGGCATCTTTTCGATGGAACCCTTTTTATAAGACTAATGGATGCACCACTGTCAACTAAAAACTTAAGTTTTTGAAGAAACTGAAGTTTGTATTGTAATAAAAGGTAAATGTTTTTTGTGGGGTTGGTTGCGATGTTATATGTTTTAATACGTTACTTAGTGATTCAGGTGCCGTGCATGAGGGGCAATTTATAGGAAAAATACTTTTGTGGTTGGAGTCCGTCTTCGATTCATCTGGTTGGTCACCGAGTTTATGGGTGAACTTAGATGCAGTGGGTGGAGAGTCACTTCTAAATTGGGGCTGGTTACTGAGGTTGCAAGTGCTCTTTGAAACAGAGATACGACCACCTTTAAATTGGGGCTGGTTACCCTGGTTGTAGGTTGGCCTGGATACAGTGGGTGGAGAGTCACTTCTAAATTGGGGCTGGTTACCGAGGTTGCAAGTGCTCTTTGAAACAGAGATACGACCACCTTTAAATTGGGGCTGGTTACTGAGGTTGTAGGTTGGTCTGGATACAGTGGGTGGAGAGTCACTTCTAAATTGGGGCTGGTTACCGAGGTTGCAAGTGCTCTTGAAACAGAGATACGACCACCTTTAAATTGGGGCTGGTTACTGAGGTTGTAGGTTGGTCTGGATACAGTGGGTGGAGAGTCACTTCTAAATTGGGGCTGGTTACTGAGGTTGCAAGTGCTCTTGAAACAGAGATACGACCACCTTTAAATTGGGGCTGGTTACTGAGGTTGTAGGTTGGTCTGGATACAGTGGAATTCAGCGTGTACTTAGGTCTAGCAGAGTTCGTGGGGTTTGCAAGGGTTTGATTGTTTAGTGTATCGTTTTTCCTATTTAATCTTCCCGCACGATACCTGACGGGAAGGTTTGGTCGTTTAAATTAGGCGTATTCTCGTATTCTATTGGATTGATGACGTTAATTTGTTGGTTACGGCGATTATAATTTGGAACTTGAGGGGTCGATTCATGTTCTGTGCGTAATTAAATTTCCGGTTATTGTACTCTCGTTTCCTGCAGTACTCTATTGAATGACCTACTGTCTTACAATACCTACAAAATGGATCATTATTATTATTGTTATTTTTGGCCTAGGGTTTTGGTTACTGAAGTTAGATGTTGGCCTTGAGAATGCTGTATTTTGACGACGCTGTTCGGTATTTGGAAAGTTTAGAGGATTCGATTGACCTGCATACCTGGTACTTATCCCGACGATTTTTCTTCTGCCGTGGCGAGATTGATAGCCTCGTTTAACGTGCTAGGGTCTCTACACCTAATTATCATAGATAGGTGTGGATGCAAACCTATCGTAAATACGTTAAGAGCGAGATCTTGCATGGCGGCCACGCGACCGGCTAATTCATCTTTTTTCTAGTTGGTATTGAAATGTTTATCTCCGTCAGAAGTTTTGCCAGGCAAGATTCAACTCTAAGGCTATACTGACTCACGGTTTCATTTCGACCCTGTTTGCACTCCTGTAGGTCGGAAAGTAAATATGCGTAATGTTTGACATCACCGAATTGTGTCTTTAGGAAGTCTTCTAGTTGGTTCCATTTCGAGAACTCTTTTACTGCACACGCGGTTTCGGCTTTGCCTTCGAGGCGGCTTAATATATATTTGAGGAGTATATCCGTCTGGGAAGATGACGCTAAATTTATTGCGTTGCGGCAGTTATTTATAAATGGAGTTAATTTTTCGCGAGACCCGTCAAATGTGCCGATAAATTTAATTAAGATGTTTAGGTCAATGTCTGACATTTTAACTGTTTTTTGTTCTTCGTCTTTGGCTTTGATCATGCGGAAATATTTATTATGTTAAAGAAAGCTTTATTACTATGTGAAGTTACAAGACAAGGTGATAACAAGTAGGGTTTAAACAGTACATAAAATGATGTAAGTCTTCGACTGCGACGGCTCCTTATCTCTTCCTAGTAAAGCGCCAGTGATGCGTGTGTGGGCAGGAGATAACTGACGGCGGTGTTGCGGACAACTGTCTTTAGTCGAATGTGATTCGAATGTTGACTTTATATAAGTAAGTTAACTTACAGGATGAACAGGAACATGCTGCTTTAAGGCTTGCGGGATACGGTATGCTGGAGATGCGTGGTGATGATGATGCTGATGCTCAGCAATGAAGGTGTTGTTTTCTACGAGAAGTTTGCGGGTTCGGGCTTGGCGATGATGGATTTCCTTCACGGTTTTCACTTCACTATATTCGCTGTGAGATTGTGCTGGTTTGAGTCCAAGGATTTTTTAAAATCCCTTTGCGCTGCCACCATTTGTTATACGGGATACTTGAGATTGGTTTTTAAAAAAAAGGATTTATTACACGAACTGGAACTTTAATTAACGCACAATATTACAAGAGAAAATAAAGGACAAGTACCCCGGATGAAGGATTGAGTCGGACTGCGGTGGGCTGTGCCACCGCTGTTATATACCGATAATAAGGTGCTGATGCTGCACCTTGGTCATGCTTATCCCATACGCAGAGGGGATATAACAGAACGCACTGTGTGTTTTTGGTTTAATCGCATTCGTGGTGGTAACTTCGCCTTGAAGTGATCCACCAGGAACACCAGACACTAATCTAAATAGATATGTATTAATAGTAATGGTTGAAGCTGATCCTTATCGAACCACCAAGGAACTAGGATTGAACTATACGCTCATTTGCACCAAATCGGTAAAATAAAATAAAAATCGAGGAATTGAGCCTCGCAAATTAACTGATGCGAATAGAGGAACACGCGTTAAAGTTGCCTTGCGTTGATGAGTAGGTACAGAAATAAAGGTATTTTGAACAGAATTGTGACGTGTGATGAAAAGTGATTATCGTAGAGAATCTCTCTACGATAATCACAAGCGAAAAGCCTGAAAAGCCCTAAAGCGAAGCTCACCCACAGAAAATCAATGGTAACTAATGGTAACACTTCGTTGTGTAATTCTCTATAACTTTTTGAGATCCGGTGTATCAAATAACAGCAGATGTCTATGAAAAACTTCGTACAGTGATGGCGAAACTCTCAGAGAAACAACCCTGACTCGTCAATCGGCCATCGCTATTATTGCTTCGTGATAACGCAAGATCTTTAACATTACAAGACCTGCAGTTAGAAACCATACTTCATCCTCTATACTTATCAGACCGATTACAGTTTTTTCCGCTATGTGGATAATTTCCTAAAAAAATATTGTTCTCGGGAAGCGATACAAAATACCTTCGTAGGGTGCCTTTGTAGAGTCCAGAGCCCCAGAGGTCAATTACGAAGGCATAAATGTTTGATTCCATTAAATAAATATATTTTTTATTGGGAAAGGTGTTTGAATTTTTCAATATCAAATGTCGATTTCTTACTTTAACCCCTATATACGATGAAACATGAAACTGAAAATCCGTTTACAAAGAAAGTGAATTGAAGAGGAGATATTTAGGATATTCGAGATTTTGTCGAATTAATCAGATTTTCCACTGATTTCTTTTTCTTCTTTTATTCTTTAAATACATAATATGGAATATTTAACTAGACTAGCTGGTGTGTATATTGCGTTTAAGTAAGAACATTGGGATTAAAGTGTTCCTCGTTTACTATGAAGATCCACGAACCTCTTGGGCTGGGCTGGGATTTTCTTGCAGTATCCTGACGATTAAGAAACGAGGCTCTCGTAATCGACTGATGGCAAAATTCTATTCGAAAATAACGAAAATGTAAATACATATAGGAACAGCATCTCAAATGCGAAGGTACTGGTACAGCATTTACCAACCCTGTGTCTGAAGTCGTGAATTGTCCACATTTCTACCCTAAAAAAACAGGTTTGCACATTTACTGCCAAAATAATCCCTTGGTCGTGTCTCTCCTTTTTGACAACATTCCCATAGACATATAGACCATATAGCCTCAGCCAGTATCGGGATCCGTGGCGTCGATATATCGAGCGACATTCAGTTCCTCGGGCGCCAGGAGGAGAAGGCCTCTAAAAGTTGGGTGCCATTAGTTGAGCGGGACAGTATTTCATGGTGGTCCATCAACTACAACTTTGTAAGGCGCAAGTTTGGTCCCATGTATGGAATACTGTTCTCATCTCTGGGCTTGTAGCACCGAAGCATCCAACGTAGAGCGGCTCGAGTCGACGGCGACGAAGCTCTTACTGATCGGCTTGATCCTTTATATTGTGAAAGATGCCTCTTCGTATGTTGCGTCTAGCGTAATGTAGCATTCTAGTTCTACCAACGCCATCCAGACGGTAGGAATTCCACCACAGTCAGATTCTTTCAGCGACTTACTGTCCCAACAGTTACGTCTTAGAAACCTTCAATAAAAGAACCTATTCCTTCTTAAAAGACCGGAAACGCACCTGCAGATCCTCAGGTGTTCGTGGGCGTCGGTGATCACTTACTATTAGGTAAGCTCTTTTGATTATCCTTTTACTATAAAAAAGGCATCCCAGCGTGGTGAGTTTGGGCAAATCTTTCATGCATGTTACGGCAACTTTTATTACTACTTGCATAGAAAAGGCTATCCAGTAAAGCACGTATACATACTGATATAGATATTCTAGACAGACGGACCAGCGTGGTTATCTTTCTTGAGATTGGCCAAATTCTATAAATCATTGTCACTTTTTAATAGAATCTATTTGAGCAGAAAATCGATATCAGAAAGTTTCAATAGAAGCGGGGCACACAGAAATAAGGCTCGGCGTACTATTGTTCGCTTCTATGGAGAACTGATAAATTGATCATTTTACACAGAGACGCTTCAATTGTTCTGTGGCAGCAACTATATTGATTTCATAAATTATGGTTTTAAGAAGTCTAACGGCCGGTAGCTTAACGAATACGTAAAATATAATCACTCAACACAACTCACACAAACTGACTTAAAGTATTATTACGTTTTGAGTCATATAATGTACTTTTACTTTTTTCACGAGAGGACAAACGAGTCAATAGTCTACCTGACGGTATGTGGATACTGCAACCAATCAATACCTGTATTAACAGAGGTTACAAGTGCGTTGTCAACCCTAAGGACTAAGGACCTTTCAACCCGGAACACAACACGCGTTGCATTGTTAAGATTTCCTATAGACTTTTTAACGCAACTGCAACAATTTGAAGGATTGCGTCCCAGCTCGCTCGCATCTTCTTGGAGATTGGCCAAATTCTATAAATCATTGTCACTTTTTAATAGAATCTATTTGAGCAGAAAATCGATATCAGAAAGTTTCAATAGAAGCGGGGCACACAGAAATAAGGCTCGGCGTACTATTGTTCGCTTCTATGGAGAACTGATAAATTGATCATTTTACACAGAGACGCTTCAATTGTTCTGTGGCAGCAACTATATTGATTTCATAAATTATGGTTTTAAGAAGTCTAACGGCCGGTAGCTTAACGAATACGTAAAATATAATCACTCAACACAACTCACACAAACTGACTTAAAGTATTATTACGTTTTGAGTCATATAATGTACTTTTACTTTTTTCACGAGAGGACAAACGAGTCAATAGTCTACCTGACGGTATGTGGATACTGCAACCAATCAATACCTGTATTAACAGAGGTTACAAGTGCGTTGTCAACCCTAAGGACTAAGGACCTTTCAACCCGGAACACAACACGCGTTGCATTGTTAAGATTTCCTATAGACTTTTTAACGCAACTGCAACAATTTGAAGGATTGCGTCCCAGCTCGCTCGCATCTTCTTGGAGAGGCGTATGTTCAGCTTTGAACACAAATAGGCTGCTGATGAAAACAATGAAGAAGTTTTCTTGCGGAGTGTAAGTTGTAGTTCGGGTAATTTAAAATGAATTTATTTCTTTATTTACACTCCACATAAAATTTTAAACTAACTTAAAGGTAGTACAACGTTAGACGATACTTGCATTACGCAAGTGGCGGAGAAAGAAAACAAACCTGATCGACTTTGCACAGAAAGATTTGTAATATGTAAACTAAATGTGAATGTTTATATATAAAAACCTTCCTTGAGTAAAGAACTAAATGGTAGCGAAAATTGCTTTGAAATGCACTTCTCGTGGAAGCTTAGAAGATATAAGCGAAGACACAGACAAAAGCGAGTTGCGAGTTTATTTTATACTATTTAGAGATTCACGATATTTTTTAGTTATGGGTTTAAATTACTTACTGGCTGTTACCCACGGCTTGGTTTACGTAGAATTTAAAAGGATGAAATACTTGGAAAAGACTTTTGAAATATTTGTGCAGAGACCGTTCTAAGTTTAGTTCTGGCAAACGGGCAGACAGACGAATAGACTGAGATAAATAAAAAAAAACAGCTTTCTTCGTTTTGGTACAGTTATAGCAATTCCCGCTGCCGGCATCACTAAATTGGTTAGTGGCAATTTTAATTGCTGAATTTAGCACGTACACGGCGGTGAAAAAAGACATCGTGAGGAAACCTGCATGTCCGAGAAATAATGTGAAATCCGCCAACCTGCACTGTAGCAGAGCGACGGACCCTTCTCTACTCCAAAACCTTAGGCCCCGAGAAGGAGGCCTTTGCACAGCAGTGGACATTTTCAGGAAAGTACTTTTACTGTCCTAATTAGCTAAACCCAAATCAACACACAAACAAACGCACCGGCTTTCACTTTCTTAGAGATGCTTAATCAGTTAATTTAAATATGTTGATGAAGTGTAGTGTAATAAATTATTTGAGCTTATGTTATCATGTAATTACATATACTAAATATACGTACGTGTCTGTTATTACTGTGGACTATAGATTAACTGAAACCACAGTAGCGCCGAATAAATCACTGTATGGAAATTGTAGAGTGGTTTCTATAAATCATAACTAATGGATGGTTAATTTCGTGTATGCAACTTCGTTCATTGGAATGTCTCATTCATTGTGTCCAAATTACATATATACATATACAGGATGTTTGTGACCTTATTGACATTTACTGCAAAATTAATTAGTACTAGTGGTCATAATTTTTCGACATAGTAGTTTTTTTTTTCAAAAAATGTATCCAATCCCGCTTGCCTAGCGTGGTGATCATATCAAATCCTCCTTATAGGGGTGGCCTGCGTCCTACAGTGGACTATTTACAGATGGTAAAGGTTAAAGTATGACTTAGAAATAGCCTGTTGAGAGATTCTGAAGTCGCCACCTGAGTAGTAAACTTCTTGATCTTGTTCTTGATTAGACTTTGTTTATACATAACTTTGCAAACTGATAAAGGGGTGTAAGGGGGAAGATACCGTCTGTTTTCCCATAAGTCAACCAATTTTTTTTAAAGGTTAAAATATTAGAATGAAATACGAGCTATAAGTCCACCTCCAAGGTCCAAGGTAAATGGCTACTGCAGCCCTAATTCGGTTCGCGAAACAAGAACTTCTTAGAAAATCTTTTTTTTGTAAACTCAATTTTTTTTTTCACAATATCATTAATAATCAATCATAATAAAATCAATGCAATGTCAAAATGTACATTAATTTTTTTTATCGTCAATTGTAACAATACATGACTTGCGAGTGCAGATTAAGAGTTGTTATTTCCACACAACTTTGTCCATTTTATAACAACCGTTTTTTACACTAATAATTTTTTTTAAGTCTAAATTGAAATTCGTTTGGATTATTAAAAGTTTTAAACATATTATTTTCAATAGATTGAAACTTGTTTCCATTAAAAACTTTGCCACATTTCAAATTGAAAAAATTAATAATTCCTTTGTAGTAAATTGCAGGGAAGAAAATACTAAAACTAAAACTAAAACGAGCTTCGTCCTTTAACATTGACCTTTCGTACTTTGACCTTTAGATATTTTGAATTACAAATAACAATGAGTAAAATCTTAATACTTTGGCGAAATACCAAGACCCGTGACCATTCTTTATCAATACAACAATATACATGAAAATGAAATAGTAAAAGTTTATTGTGAGTTTCTCTCTTTTCTCTGTCCGTCTATCCTAATAAAAGTTAAAACACTAGGTGGAAGTTAAAAAACGTAGCTAGGTGGTAGACTTCTTAACTGCCTAGGAGTCGTAACACCAGGAAGTTACTACTCTCATACCCGTTTCTGCCACCAATGAGGATTGGGGTGACAAGTGTGGTAAGTTGTAAGTGGTGGTAAATGACTACTGCAGCCCATGGGCACCTGCAAACAGCTTCAATCGAAGAAGTTGGTTCTCCACCCCACGCCAAGATAATTGCTGCCACACAGTCTGCAATTATCTTGGCTCTTTATACCATTAAAAACGGAATACAACAGTGGTTGTCTTGCTCATGTTTACTATTTTATTATACTATTTATTAATATTGCCTATCCTGATGACTCTTAGCCGGAAAAGGACTACGTACTACTTACCTAACAAAATACTAAATACCTTTCTTTATAAAAAAAATCACAATCTGCCAATCAAGAGTATTTGTGTAATCTAAACAGCTTTTTCCGTATTTCCGACTGAAAAGGAGTTCCTACTTCTTCCCAAAATACCGCCGGATTTGGAGTTCCTACTTCTTCCCAATATACCGCCAGAAAAGGAGTTCCTACTGGTTCCCAAAATACCTTTCTTTCTAAAACAATCCACAATCTGTCAATCAAGAGATTCCGAAGCAGTGATGGCGAATTAATATCTTGAACCGCTTACACAAAGTAATCTACACAACTTTTTCCGTATATTTATATCTATGCTTTTATTCCAAATTTATTTAATATTCATTAAAGTCTTTGACCTTTCGCTCTTTGATCCAATATTTCGCTATCGTAATTTATACAAAAATTAACGAGCCGGAATTTCTTGAGAGGCCGAATAAAAACACGATTTATTTTCTGTGCTGAACATATTACTTCATATTAATCATTAGTATATGAGTAGTTCAAAACAAAGTCGCAATCCGTGTTTGTTTCTCTATTCGTTTATACCCGTAACATCTAAACTTCGTGGATTGTACTTGATTTAATTATGTTTCAGTCTGTTTAGATTTTAATCTGTAATCTGTCGCTGTACCTAATTAAATTAATTAATCTATTTAGTTTTTGCACACTACGCCCAACATCACATACACACACACAACTTTACGTAGTGGAGCACTTGCCTTGTGTATTTTTGGCAACCCATAGAATTAAGGTGGTTTTACACATGTTGGTATTATCTTCTTATGGTATTAAGTTCTTATGGTTGATTTTTCATAATATTTCTTTACAAGAACGCTGTTTTAAGAGTTTTAACGGTTGTGTCGGTTTACATCCGAGAAATGTTGTCGTATGTTTAAATTATATTCCGACGTGTCTATTATTACCGTAGCATTACCTTTATCCGTGCGGGGAATAGTAACTTCTGATCTGTTTCGTAAGTATTCCAGCGCTTTAAACTCATCTTTGGGGAGATTTAGTTTCGATAGAAAACTTCGACGTAACATGGATGAAATATCCTGACGTAAGGCCTCTAAATATTCATTGCCGATGTAGCTTTTAAACAGACAATCCTTGATACTACAGATAATTTCTTTGTAAAGGAAACGTTAATTAAAGCCACTTCGAATAAAATTGTTTTTATTCGTAAGTTTATTCAACTTTTTTAACGTGTAATAGAACTTATGGCCATACTAAGAATATTACAGGGGCGCAAACTTAAGCGCAAACACTTATTTACAATTACAAGACTCTATTTATTAGAAGACTCTTGATTTTTTTACTTAATTTTGTATATTTCTATATAGTTCTAAAATAAATTAGTCTATCATTTTAGGACATGTTGACCCAAATTATTTAGAATACCGACCACCGAAATATGATACGTTAACTATTTGGCGATGTTCGGTTTTTTTTTATTATGAAAAGGGGGAAACCGAGCAAGCGGTTCACCAAATGGTAAGTGACCACCGAGGCCCACGTACATCTGCAACACCAGTGGAGCTTTAGTTACGTTACCGGCATTTTGAGATATTTGGGAACGGGGAGGAGGAAGGGGGAGGGGCAGGGGGAAGAGGACCTCCTTGCTCCTTGCGGCAGTTTTTGCTGCTGCTCGAATGGGCCGGCTCGACCGGGGTTACTACCACAGCCTCGCAGAATACCGGCGTGAAGTAGAAGCATCTTGTGCTTCTGCGTTTCGTTCGGTGAGTGAGGTAACCGGGGCCCACTCCCCCGTCCCCAATTCCATCTCCCGATACTACCTCCCATCCTCCAAATATCCGGCAATAAAGGCGAGGCTCTTGCTCGTTTGCCCCCTTTTCCATAAAAAAAAAACTTGTCACAGTTTACGGATGGTAGGTGCAACTTCGCATTGACTTATAATTTCTTTTTATTGGCTCCGAAAGATCAGCCGTAAAATCAAATCGGTGCAAATTATATTTCTTGAACTACACATACATTTAATTTAATTATTTTCAATTTGCAGATTTGTTATTAGAATAGAATACCAAACGCAATAACACATAAGCAAACATAATTGATAAAGAATAACAATAACAAAAAACATTAGAGTACGTGTTTAGCCAGACAAGTGACGGTGTGAACGACGACCAAAAACAACTGAGCTCGGCTTTATGCTACAATAGCTACTGCTGTAGCGCTGATTTCCAGCTGATATCTAAATATTAGATTTACTAATTTACTTTATAAATGTTTACGAGCTTCATAATATTTTAGATCATTCGCACTAAATACTTCACGCTGTCTTATTTACATTGTTAATTCACCTCATTAAACAAACAAGGTCTATGGTTTCAAAGCGAATTCGACAACGTAAATTTAATTTAAACTATCGAAAGTGGGAAGGGAGCGTAGAACGACTGTTTGTTATATTTGAGGTTTAAAACAATGTATACATGAATAATTCAGTTCAGTTTCACTAACTCTTTGTCATAGATAAGTAAGTAGATTGTCTAATGTTGTGTAAAAACGCCGATGATGTAAGTGTCAAATAGACTTATTAACCATTCACGCGTCATAATTTTTTTTTCTTTTTTTCTTTCAACATGTATACAATTATATTCAGGCTCGGATAGCCGAGTGGTTAAGCGTGTTATGTTATTTATCTTATTACCATTTACTTTTTTGTTTTCATATTTATCCCTTCACATCTAAAAATATTTATATCAATTTGAATTTAAACAAGATATGCCCTTGAAACTAATTATTATCATGAATTATTTAGCAAATTTTTGCTAAATAGAAGTCAATGAATAACGATTTATATAAGTTAAATTAAATATATAAACAGAATTAAAGGACGACCAGAATAATAACAACATAAAGGGATAGGAAAGAAAACATGGAAGTTAACGGTAATAAGATAAATAACATTACAAGGGTCTGCCTCCGAATTAGGAAACTCGAGTTCTATCATCTGTATGCAGTGCTCGTACTAATGAGTTATTCGAAACTTATGTATGAATTTTATCATTGGCCTGAACACTAAGAGGGTGACCGGCGCAGAAGTAATGAAGACGGTTGGTGAAGAAATGTTCTCGAGTGTTAGTCGTGGTATCAACGCAGTAATGTACTTTCTATATGGTGATGGATACAAGTTACTCGGGACCGTGCATCGAGGCAATCTAGGCTGGACTATTCCACCACTATCCAAAGTTATCGAACTTCGAAATTTTGATAAGCTATGTGTCGCGTGATATACTATGTGATATAACATATCTGTCGTAATGTGAAATGTATAGTAGGAAAGAATGTATGCGTGTATTTAAGGCGTGGTAGCCGAGTAGTGGTATGCATGTATTAAGTCATGGTAGCGACTCAATGCGCTTTTTTTTTTAATTTAAAATAGGCTTACGTTTGACCTCAATCTCGCTTGATGGAAGGCAAAGATGAGGCCTAGGATGGCACACGTGTGCCTAAAAGGTGTCTGGGTTAATTTCAGAGAGCGCGAGTGAACTGCGGTCGTTCCCCGCTGCCGGACTGCACTAAAAATGTTAATAGAAATTTTAATTATTGAATTTACCACGTGCTCGGCAAGGAAGAATCTTATTAGGGTCTGCTGGAAGAAATTTCAATATATGGAGTAAGTAGTGCCCTGGTACAAATACTATGTTTTAATGTTTTTATGCTCTTTTGTGTGTACATAAATAGATAAATAAAAAAATCGCGAGGAAACCTCCAATAACAAAATAATATTCCGAGGACATGTGAAGTCCGCCAACCCGCACTGGAGCAACCCTTCCCGGCTCTAATACCCTCCCAAATATTTGTGAAGGAGGCCTTTGCCCAGCAGTGGGCACTTACAGCTGCTACTTTACATTACTTTAAGCGAACACTAGGTCATCAGACCTCAAGATCCTGTGAGCACGTTCTGCGTAGATCGGACTGAATTTAATAATAAAAAGCTGAACATTACTTAGTATGTAAGATTAGATCTGAGTTATAAACTGTAAAATTTTTTGCGTGTTTGTTTCGGCTCGAGCCAGGGTCCGCTTTCTTACTAGACTCCCGCACAGATAATCTATTGACTCGCATATCTGTAAGGACTACACCGCGATCTATTTTTTTAAATTACGTATTAAATTATTATTTATTCAGACTATTAATGTAAGCGGTGGCCCTTATATAGAATTGCACAGATCATGAAATGGTCAGTCATTTCATGCAATCGTTACAATTTCTGTAGGGTTTATAGTTTTCGAGAAGAATAAAAAATATATGTATAAATCTTCACTTTCATTACTCTGCAAACAATAAATGGCAACGCAGAACCGGTCGATCGATACACTTGGCATAATGAAATGTTATTCGTAAATCATCACCCAAATATCCTTAAAGGCCGGCAATGCACATGTAGCTCCTATGATGTTGCAGGTCACTTACCACCAGGCGAGTCGCTTGCACAATTTCCCCCTTGACCATAAAAAAAGGTGATCTTTTTTTGGTTTTTTTTTTTGTTTAGAAAACGTTATCTTCCGCTGTAGGAATTTCTCCTGTGTCGCGGAGGCAGTTTACGTACATGAATTTTACATGGACAAACACCCAGACCGGGAACTATTATTTGTAGTCCATACAAATACTAGTCCCGTGCGGGAATCGAACCCGCGACCCACGGCGCCGCAGCTAAACGCTTAGCCACTACGCCACCGAGCCGCCATCATAAATACTAATCATTTCATCTGCAGCCTGGTGTACCGACACTTTGTGTGAAGGGGAAACGGTCCCATCGCAAGACAGTCTCATCGATGTAACCACTTTTCCAATCGTTATAAACAATTATGAATAATAATACATCGGGCTAATGACATTACGTAACATGCTTCTACTCGAGATCTGTAATCTCATGCTGCTTGAGTGATGATCTGTCTAATAGTTAAGCACGCACCGTCATAGCATAAATCTCGATAACCGTTTAGACCTAAGACCTGTTCCACTTAATTCTTCACTTTTATAATAACGCTAGATGTTGCACCCTGCGTTGCTCGGATTAAAAAGGGTAATGATAATTTGTAAATGTCATTCGCAACATCATAAAAAACTTGTCTAAAAACCCCGATCAAAAATGTTTTTTTTTTTTTATGAAAAAATAGACTTGCGTTTGACCTCAATCTTCCCCGATGGAAAGCGAAGATGAGGCCTAGGATGGTACACGCTTGCCTAGATGTCTGTTCACTCTGGCCTTGAAAAACTGACCTCGGCAGAGAGTTCCACTCCTTAGCCGTCCGCATAAAGAAAGAAGAGGCAAACCGCTTCGTGCGTAATGGAGGAATGTCTACAACATAAGGGTGGAACTGCTCGCCGCGTCTAGTCGTTCGGTGATGGAAAGGGGAAGGGGGTATTAGGTTATGCAAAACCTCCGCACACTCTCCGAAATGGATCCGATAAAAAACCGAGAGGCAGGCCACTCGTCTACGGTGTTCGAGCCTTTGAAGTTTTGCCTCTACTAGTGAGTCACTGCCTATGATCCTCTTCGCTCGGCGCTCCGACGAGTCCAAAGCATCAAGCTGATGTTTAGCTGAACCATCCCAGACGTGGGAACAGTATTCCATGCAAGAGCGGACTTGAGCTTTGTATAGATTTAAGAGCTGCTCCGATGTGAAGTACCGTCTCACCCCCGAGAGGATACTAAGTTTTTTGGCAGCAGTGTTCGCTATGGACTAGATGTAACGACCGTTTCATTAGATTTGAAGGTGCAGGCTAACACAACGAAGTAATGTTACGTCTTTGTACGAATATATTAGTACTAGTATAGAATACATAAGATACCTTAATAATTTACATATTTTTAATAAAAGGTAAGCAAAATAAGTAAATATTATTAACAAATTGTGTAGAATTTCCGATTTTGATATTACTAACTTTGCCTAGATTACTTTTAATGGTTGTGATTTATTTAGGTACATAGTAAACAAGCAGATTACTTAGTTTCGATATGCTAAAACTTCTCAAGTTAAATATTTAAGTTAATAATTAAAAAAACTCTCAAGTTAATAATAACTTTCAAGTTTTCAAGCTATGTATCTGTGTATGTTTACCAAAAAAATTAATAAAATAAAATAAAAGTAAAGTAGCAGCCTATAAGTGCCCATTGCTGGGCAAAGGCCTGCTTCTCATATACAAGTATCAGATAGGGTTTGGGAGCCGGTAAGGGTCCGCCGCGTTACTCCAGAGCGGGTTTGCGGGCTTCACATATCCTCAAAATAATATTTTTATTATTTCTCAGACATGCAGGTTTCCTCACGATGTTTTCCTTCACCGTTGAGCATGTGGTAAATACAGCAACAATTTTAGTGGTGCAGGCACCGGGGATCGAACCCAGGTCACTCGCGCTCTGTGAAACTAAACTGAGCGTCCTGACCACTAGACTACTACGGCTTCTTAAAAAATATAAACGAGTTTAGAAAAATTAAACCTCACAGGCTGTACCCCCAATACTAAATGAAAACGTGGTAGTGCTATATAAAAATATTTTAAAATGGGAAAACATTTTAATGGAAGAAACTAAACCAATCTTTTCTTTTTTAAATGTCTTTTTAATTTAAATAACACCCAAACTCCATTCTTACTGAATGGCTTATTGATCTCAGCAAGAGATCTCTCTTGCCAAAGTTAGTAAGCTCTCTTATACTAGTTTGCCGGTGTGTCGGCGAGTCGGCGACTTGAAGTGTGAGCACAGATTAGACCGGGCGCTGGAGGCCGTGCGAAGGTTTTGACCTGGTCGTAGGCCTAGTGAACTATTAATCTTGAGTCAAAGTAACAAACACTAAAAAGTGTACTTTTACAAAAATGTACTTGAGTACCTGTACTTGTATTTTGTTTTAATGATATAAGTATGAGGGTATCCATTTAAACAATATGGAAATGAGACACAGTTAAATGGAGCGAAATAAACTTTGCCTTCGCGTTGATGCAGAGCGACAGAAATATAACGCCTCGTTTGTCCCGTCAATATCGGAATCGTTTTCTGAGTTCAGTGAACTATGAAAGAAATACCTTTTATTTTCAACTAAATTAAATAAATTGGATTAATATTTCATGACAGTAATTGCTTTTAACTAACTCGATTAACTGATAACTTGTTTTTTTTTATTTTTAAAAATAATAATAAACATCATTATCCTCTACTGCCTGTCACAAGTTAAGTGCTGAACGTAGGCCTCACTAAAGTTTACAACAAAGCACGGTCCTGAGCCACCGGCATCCATCGGCTTCCTGCAACATTGTGCACGGTCGTCACTCTGTCTTATGGGGGGTCGCCCAACACAGCGTTTGATTGTACGAGAACCTTATTCCTAAACTTTTTTCAGTTCTTCAAGCTATGCTGCCGACCCATTGTCACTTCAGCCTGCTGACCCTTACGGCTTTGTCCGTTATCCTTGTTCTGCTGCGGATATCTTTTGCAGACGCATATATTATCACGTAGAAACAGACCTAGCATAATAGCTCTTTCCATACCCCACTGAGTAACTTTGAGCTTTCTCTTGACGAAGGTCCAATGTTATATGCACTCCTCGACAACTTCGAGCGTAGTGTGCTAAAAACAACCAGTATTGAAGTGACATGAACGTTCTTCGTCTCGTCCTTGTTCAACTTAGGACCAACCTGTCGAAAGACACTATTTCATAATAACATATTGAGAAAAAGGTAGAGTCGGGAGAGGAAGACCTAGGCGAACATTTCACGATCAAATCGGAGACGTTCTGAAAAAAGGCCAGGTCAAGAGTAATCTCAGCCAACGAGCATGCATACGAAGATTGATGAAAGTGGAAGAAGCGAAAGACGTATGTCAGGACCGTAGCAAGTGGAAGAAGACTGTCTCTGCCTACCCCGTTGGGAATACGGGATGAATATATACATACATATACATATTGAGCTATGTCGTCGGCAAAACAAATGTGACTAATTACTCGTCGCGATGACGTCATGACAGACGAAACGCTCATAAATCCTTTCAGTTTTATAAGCCTAATTGAGAGACAAATATTTTAATCCTCTTTACCCACTTTGTATCCGTAAAACCTTTTTCACATTATCTGTGTGAACTGCATAGCTTCAATAGAATTTTTCTTAATAAATAGACACGTTATTTCGAAAGCTTCTGTACAGCGAATGTAACATGTTAATCGTTCTATGGTTTTTTGTAATATGGTCCCATTCTGGTCAATCCTTCTTACAAATGTGTAAATTATGATAGTTAATTTCTCTCTTTTCTAAGAAAAAATATATTTATTTCATCGAAATATTTATCTATGCCTTTGTGGTAGAACTATATATTCGCAGAAGGCATTTTGTACCGCTTTCAGCGAATAAAATTTTCGCAATAATAGCAAAGATTGATTGACGGGGTGGTTTTTCTGAGAGTTTCGCCATCATTGTACAAAGCTCTTTAGAATAGCCATCTGCTGTTATTGACACACTGGATCTCAAAAAGCTTTAGTGAATTACACAACGAAGCGACCACCAAATAGTTACCATTACTTTTCTGTGGATGACCTTTGCTTTAGGGCTTTTTCCGGTATTTGACCTGAGTTCATCCATTATCCACTCTTCATCGCTCAGATGAAACATGTACCATGCAAGGTTAATTTTAATTCAAAGTGGCCAGTCTATTAAAACGGCAACTTCATACTTTTATAATAAGGGAAAAAACTATAACAATTATAAAAGAGAGTTCAGCTGAAGCGTGATAATTGAAGTAAGATGTAAAATATTATTTAAATAGTTACAACCTTAAAAAATGTATCACAGCGTTTTATCAAAACAAAAGAGAATAACAATTTTTAGATGAAGTGCAAACGTCTCTCGACCTACTTACCAATAGAGTCTCAAGGGCAACTAAAGTGCAAGGTCTCAAGGTTACAGAGCTTCCAGCTTACGTTAAGTCTAATTCTCTAAACACATATAGATAATAACAAATAGTTACCGCCTAATTTTGACTAGTAACTCTGGATGGAGAGGCGTGGTTACCTAATGCTCAGGGCACTCGCTTTAGTTGCATTGAGCGCGAGTAACCGGGGTTCGATACCCGGTGCCGGCATCACTAAAATTTTTAATAGCAAATGTTAAGTGCTGTATTTACAACGTGTTTAGAGGTGAAGGAAAACATCGTGATCGAACCTGCATGTCTGAGAAATAATAAACAATATTATTTCGATGATATGTTAAGCCCGCTAAACCGCACTGGAGCAGCACCAAAAACCCTCAGAGATATTTGAGAAGGAGGCCTTTGCCCAGCAGTGGGCATTTACTGTCTGCTAATTTTACTTTTCTCTACTCTGAATGACTTTTAATTTGTCTTCTATACCTTCTAATATTGATGACATGGTGTTAAGCTAATAATCCTAATTAAATTATGTAAATAACAATATTACTATATGACCCTATTTAGTGACTCATAGTCAGCGTATTAATTGTGCGATAGGATCGGAAGAATGGTCAGATATAGTGTGACAGACACACAGAGTGAGTGTTGCCACATTCCCCTTACACCACTAAGCTCAATATTTTTAAAAATTATAAATTTTACTCAAACCAGTTAATAGACAATCTGTAATTTTTGTTTATTGGAAAGGGAGCGAACAAACGAGCGGCTCACCCGATGGTAAGTGATTACCGTCGCCCACGTACATCTGGAACACCTGAGGTGCTGCAGGTGCGTTGCCGGCCTATAAGGATATTTGAGGACAGAGGGGAGAGGGCCTCCTATTACCTCACTCGCCGAATAAAACGCAGAAGCACAAGATGTCTTTACTTCACGCTGGTAATCTACGAGATCGTAGCACTACCCCGGCCGAGGCGGCCCATTCGAGCAGCAGCAAAAGCCACCGCTTGTCTCTGACAGAAACAAAAATTTCATCACAACGAATTTTATAAAACAGAATATTACGGAAAATATCCAACAATACAATTATTTCTTAGACATGTCACTTAAAATATTTTACTATGTATTATGATACACTATATTTTGTTTGGTACTTCGAGCTCTCGAGAGGCTTTGTGATATTTTTAAAAAGAATTTTATTCACAGTTGACTGTATTCAGTTTGAAACCAGTGAGCAATTCCTAGAATCTTTTCTGAAGAAATATTTATTGTATTCAGTATTCAATATTGCTTTCCTGCATAACCGGATGCCCCGAAAAAATCCTTGTTGAGTGCTAGCATCTAGATTAAAGTGCTGTAATATTTAATCTTTACTATTTATTTATAATTGAAATAGCGTTATTTGTATGGAATTAATTTCATAGCAATAGTCATATATATCAACGTTTCATAGATTTTAAATTAAACGCGAACTACGAATTGAGACCATTCGTCATTCAGAAATAAATGTATAGTGATGAAAATGATGATGGTGATGATGATGTTGTGTTCCCGAACAAGTCAGAAGCCGACTCTCCTTTTGGTAACCGATATAATACTTTTACGATAAGAGGAAGAGGAGATGAGAGATCATACACAGGAAGAGTCAGAGATAGTGCACTAAATGGAAACAGACTCAAAAAATATAAAAACCAATAATTTGTGTGCACTTGGCTTTCAACTGAAAATCGAACCTAACTATACTATAGACGAATGGCCCATGACGAGAATCTAGTTGGTAATACCTACGAATCTTAAGGTTGCAGGTTCGAATCTAGCCAAGCCAGTAGAAGAATATATTAATTAAATGCGCGTGTATCCAATAAATTATAACTTAGAGACGTAAACAAGATACATAATTAACTTGCAAATTAATTTTACAGTAAGTCTCAATACCCAAAAGTGATATATTATCTATCAAAACGTGACAGAGGATCAACATTGTACATGAAAACCATTTTCTTTTACACAGTGTCTAAAAGCATTTTCCATGTACTATTGTATATTTTGACTTCTTTCAAACATCTTTTAAGTATCACCTTCAGTACCTATTTCAATTAACCGGAGAACCTTCTCGTAAGCGTGTGTACGTGGCACGTGCCCGCTATACGGAGAACACTCCGTTAAAATAGTGACCGACCTTTTTCAAAGTCCGACGTTGTCTAAATTTATGTCTTCATTAATGTCGAAGAAGATAAATAAAACACAAGAATCTATTACTTCCTATCTGTCCATACTAATATTACGAATGTAACTCTGTCCGTTTGTTACGTTTTCACGACTAAATCACTGAACCGTTTTTGATGAATTTTGGTATGGAGGATACATTGAATCCTGAAGAATGATATGGGCTAAATTTAGTCCTCCATTTTCTGCCATCATTCGATGGCCAGAGCTTCTTTTGTTGACTAACAGAGTGCACCACGTGATGGTCAGGTTGGAATTTGGATAAGAGATGGTATATTCGTCCTTATATATTGTGTGGTAGCGGCGTAAGAATCATCCACTCTTTTCCCATAGATGTCGACACCTTAGGGAAAACAATTGAAAATCTCCTTGGGGAACAAACCTGGTGATGTGGATCTCCTCCCGTCACGTCCTAGTTGAGTTGAGATAGTCCGTTTGGCTCTAAGTCCCCCAAGTCCCATAGGTGAAAGGCACATTGCATTTGTTATAGGCAATCAATTAAATGTGGCAAACAAAAATTTCAATAAATATATAGTAATTAAGAGAGTAATATAAGATCTTTACTCGTATCCCG
Organism: Bhutanitis thaidina; assembly: GCA_029286595.1. Lineage (NCBI taxonomy): Eukaryota > Metazoa > Arthropoda > Insecta > Lepidoptera > Papilionidae > Bhutanitis > Bhutanitis thaidina. The sequence continues at coordinate 10,731,098 of JAGSMS010000016.1, forward strand.
ATTTTTTTTCTTTTATGGGAAGTGGGCTAATGAGCAATCGGCTTACCCGATGGTAAGTGTTTACTGACGTCAGAAATTCTGCAGGTGCGCTGCCGGCATTTAAGTGTATTTGGGAGATGGGAAGGAGGATGACGAGAAGATGGGGAGGGGGAGTGGGCCTCCGGTTACCTCACTCACCGAACGAAACGCAGAAGCACAAGCCTTCTTCACGCCGTTATTCTGCGAGCCCGTGGTAACAGCCCGTTCGAGCCGGCCCATTCGAGCAGCACCAAAAGCCGCCGCTTGGCTGTACCCCGTTAAAAGTCCTGCTGAAGAATATTTAATATGCTGAAAAAGAATAAGAACTGCTGCACATGCCTATACACGAGGACGCCAATAAAAGGTGTCGTACTGTGCATGGAAGATATTCCCCATACGTTGGCGTATGGGGAATATTTGGCAGGTTTGTGTGCTTGGTGAGTTCTCTCGATTTCCCGCCTTCAATCGGTCGCCTGAAACTCGTCCACTAGTTTTAAGATACCGAGGATAGGATATAGGTAAGGGAGACATTAGAAGAAACACGTCATAAGTTCTCTTTCTACCCCACTTATCACTTAGTTACTTTTCTCATCTGACACGTTCTCTAGTTCATTCAAGAATTTTTTTATACAATAAGTGTACATAGCATTAACATTCGAACGTGCCGCAATTACATTTTGTCTCTGGATAAATTGTTTATTGATTTTAGCAATGTGACATATTTGGTATTCTTTAAATGTTCCATGCGTTTATTGGCAGTGTAAGACAGTCGGTGTTTGTCGCAGAATTCGATTAGAATAGATATATGGTACATATATCGGGGCTACGAATAGACCAGATGATGGGTAGGATTGTTTAAGGTGTGACTGGGGATCGCCAAGCTTTCTTTAATGCTCTATTACAGTAAATCAGTAGAGACCTGCGTAAAGTAACAGACTGTTAAATTTATGACAACGTCAATCAACAATAATAGACAAAATGATCAAGATTAATAATCAGCCGTGTAGTAGCATCGTAAGAGTCTGCGACACACTTTCTTACCGTGTGTCGTAAGAGGCGACTTAAACAATAGATAGATTAATCTCATGGTAATCGACGGTACGGGAGTAAGCCGAGGCACACTACTGGGTCAACTCCCGCAGAAATCAAAAAGTATGTAGCAGAAGCCCGTTTGGTTAACCTGAGCTATGCCAATCGGAAATCAGAAATCTTTGCCTACCCTTATGGTATGTATGCATGTTTACTCACTACACTACAGCTCAACATAAATACACATATTCACCAATATACGACATCACTATGTCAAGGAGCGGGAAGGCACACGCGCACAAGGCACATGACAAACTAAAAGAAAACCTATAATATCTTTGAAACAAATACGAAACTTTTTATATCCTCAATTGAATTGAGGATTTGAGAGGATCGAGTAGAGGATAAAACTTAGAATCCAAATAGATTCGCTTCATAAATGTAAGTATCACATGTGTCTGTGACAGTCGACCCGCTAATCTATGATCTATCGGTTTTAAGGGCAATGTGAGGGCTTAAAGTATAGCCGTTAAGACCTGAGAAGCGTTATCTTAACAGGCAAACCTAAGATATAAAAAAAAACCTAATCCTAGTTCTCTAACGTTCGAATTTTTTCATAGCGCGTAATTGAAGGAAATAAGTATCTTATGATCGTTTACTTATAGTTAGCACTTTACGTAATTTTCGTATTATAGTGACAGATACGCGCTATGCGGTTTTTGTTATGTTTAGATCTTTTGACAGAAAATCAGGACTGTGTAACATTACAGGTGATATTCTTTGCTTTTTATACGTTATTGGGCTGATTAAATGTTTTTTTTCTATAGTACTGTACTCACTTCCAAACTTGCTTATAAAGTACTTAAGCACGTGTTGATAAAACTTCAATTAAGAATAATATCAAATCAAAATCAAAACCTTTATACTTCGACATAGGAACCTAAATTTAACTTGTCAAAAGTTTTTTAATCTACAACCATTTCGTGATGAGAGGTACCTCATCACGAAATGATGGACGGAGACTCACTGACGGAGAAGAAACAGGCGAAAAAAAAAACTCTGTAGGTATCCCTTTTCTTTTATAAATATTTTTTCTAATAATACAGTATTATATTATTACAATACCACTTTTAGAAACAGCTTGGGACCGATCAACTCATTCCCAGGGGTTACAATCATCCATGTATTCCTACATATTATAATAACCCTTTTTAAAGAGCTGTTTAATACAATTTTTAAAAGTTACTGATAGGAAGATTTTACTTTTTTAAAGTTTCTGATAGAAATCTTCCTATCAGTAACTTTTAAAAATAATCTGAGTATAGATCTTGTGAGGTGGCGGCGTTTGAAAATCGGGCACCTCATTACGTCCCAGTGAGTTGAGTCGAATAAGGGTTTTTGAATACTTAGCAGAATTCGACTGATTACTCATCGAGAAAATGCCAGCCTAAAAATACACAGATCGACGCAGACGTCGATTACTGACTCTCTGACATACGACCAAAAAATATTAAATTTACTTACGAATCTAACTTTCGAAGAGTGAAAGAAATTTCAAAATTTTGAGAAAGATTTTTTTCTTAAAAATCATGCATGCATGCTTGGCTTGCTAGGTTTTTACCATGAACGCTCATATTGGAAAGACAATGTAATTAATATCATTGACCAATTATTGTAAAGTATATAGTATATATATTTGCTTAGTTAATAGTTTCATAGAGCGCGAGTGACCTGAATTTTAAGCGCTATATTTACCACGTTCTTGGCGTTGACGGAAAACATAGTGTGGAAACCTACATATCTGAGAAATAATAAGAAATATTATTTCCATCAGCCATTACTGGAGCAGCGTAGTGGGCCCTTTTTGGCTCCAGAACCCTCTCGGATATTTGAGAAGGAGGCTTTTGCTCAGCAGTGGGCACTTTCAGGCTGTTACTTTTATGACGTCTGCTTATTTTATCTTCTTTGACACTAACACTTTATAACCGTTTTTATTAAATTTTTATATGCTCTTATGACTGACTTTTTATTATTTCTCAGTCATGGAGATTACCTGGCGATGTTTTTTTCAATGCCTAGCAAGAGGTACGTTGAGAACTTAATACTTCTATTAACAATTTTAGTGGTACGGGCACTGAGTATCGAACTATGGTCACCCGCGCTCTATGGAACTAAAGCGAGCGCCCGGACTGCCATGGCTTTTTAGTAAGCTGACAACTAATTTTTATTACTACCCAATGTTAGTACATAACATTCAAACACAGTGAATTAATTTTCACCAATATTAATGATATAATAAAGTTGCAATATTATTTTTTTATTAATATAATATTACGATAAAAATTAATAAACACACAACCGATCACACGACGCTGGCAATAGTGGTGTCGTTGGCAATCCGCCGTAGAATCCAGTGCTGTGTCGTGACATACTAATCTTGAGACTATCTAAAGAGCGAGGTACTCGATCACAAGTCAAATAAAGAAAATGGAATTTATCTTTTAAATAAACAGGGAATTTACATCATTTAAAATTGAGTAAAATATAACCAAAATTCTAGAGCTACGCTTTTGACGGATAGAGAGCCATTTGATATTTTAATGATAGAAGGATATGTGGCCTCACTTATGTAAACCGAAAACAAATTATTAAGAAGGCGCTCCAACTTGTTAAGAAGACATATTAAAACTTTTTTTTTGTTATGGTATGGCAACACTTAATAGTGCCAAATAAAATGAACTTAGCAACATTTTGTTTAATAGCGTTGCTTCTTACGGATTAATTTATTAGTCGTCGACAGCGGTGTCGGGCTTTTGTTTGTTATTTGTACTTCAGCGTTCCGGTTTAAATTAACGCTCCGTTTCAAACATTGTAGATAATAAAGGATGAGCGTGTTCGTTTCTACATTATTCAACATTAGTAAAGAGATTCTTTGATGTATTATACGTCTTATTACGTCTTGATCGTAACCTTATCTTTTAATTAACTTTCAACATACGTTTCAACCTTTTATATTTAACAGAGTAGTATTAATTATCATATTATATTTGATAAACCATATACTTAGGTGATTATGAAAACATAAATGTAGTCGCGGACAAACTCAAAACATATGATTTTTGAAACATCTTAAACATGGATTTCCGACGTTTCAACACGCTTTTTACCCGAGCTTTTATGAAAAGCTACTACAGCAATTTTAACATATAGAATGTATATTAGATAAGTGTATTTCCCATTATTTATCTAGTATGTATTCTGTCAAAATTCGCCAATTTTTCACACAATCACACCAAAACAAAATTTTGCAACAAGTTGCCAATACTTTAGTTGTCTGGTAGGAGGTATCGAGTCCGTTCTTTTGTTGCTGTTTGACAACTTTATTTTTTCAGACACCGTTTCGCGACAAGCTTCCGTAAGGCAATTGCACGCGGAAATGAGTTCGTTGCTACGTTTCCTACCGCCATATATGGGCCGTAAGTTCCTTGTAATTTTGTCACTATTTCTGTATCTTGTCAGTCTTGTACCACTACTAAAAATTTCGTTTCATCATCATTTCAGCCTAACACAAGTCCACTGCTGAACATAGGCCTCCCCCAAAGATTGCCATAAAGCACGGTCCTGAGCCACCTGCATCCATCGACTTCTCGCGACACTGCGCAGGTCGTCACTCCACTCTTGTGGGGGGTCGTCCCACACTGCGTTTGCCTGTACGTGGTTGCCGTACAAGTGTATACAGTATAAATTTCGTTTATTTTACCGTATCTAGAGCCGTGGTTGCCTTGTGGTCAGGGCGCTCGCTTTAGTTTCACAGTGCGCGAGTGACCTGGGATCCCCGGTGCCGGCACCACTAAAATTGTAAATACCAATTATAAGTGCTGTATTTACCACGTGCTCGGCGGTTAAGTAAAACATCGTGAAGAAACCTGCATGTCTGAGAAATAACAAAAAAGTATTATTTTTGCACCCGCACTGGAGCGGCGTGGCGCGCCCTTCCAGGCTCAAAACCCCACTCAAATATTTGAGAAGGAAGCCTTTGCCTAGCTGTGTTCACTAAAAGGCTGCTACTCTACCATATCAGGAATGTTATCATTTCATTGCAGGGATAATGCCTCCCTTGCATATTTCCACATCCCATTTTTAAGCCTCGCCATCCTCCTGGGCCGGTCATACCCCCTCTACAGGGGTGTTATAGACACTTTAGTCGTTTCAACCCACTTTTCACAAGAGCTTATTTGGGGCAAAGTGACTGATGGTGAACCTGTTGCCGTAGAGCTCAGACCGTCGAAACAAATTGTACATAAGTTTCGAAGAACTCATTGATACAAGCCTACCACGTAAGGGATCGAGTCTTCTGATTAGGAGACAGAACACTAACCTGACTGGCATCATTTTTTTTGACGAAATCGTCGTTCTGCTTTTTTGACTGTTGCGTCGAATCACACAGCCCAAATCAACATTAATGCATAACACAAATTATTGGTTTTCTAGTTTCATTGTGTCGTGTTGAATCTCTTTCTCTCTCTTTTGTCTTTGACAATGCAACTGACCGTTTATCCGACGTTATTACATAAGCGCTACATTAAGTATGGTTTAATTCGAATGGGTACTTTTTTTTATAAAAGATGGGGGCAAATGAGCATGCCGCTCACCTGGTGGAAAGTGTGACCGACGCCCACAAACATCCGCAACACCAGAGGAGCTACAGATGCCCTGCCGGCCTTTAAGGAAGGAATAGTCTCTTTTAAACTTCTATATTAGAACGGCACTAAACTAGATCCTGCGATACTATTCGAAAGTTACCTCCGATGATGAAATCCACATCACCGTAATATTTCATATTACACAGGAATTATTAAAAAAACAACTTCCAGCAATTCTTATAAGACAACATAAAAAAGTAGTTAAAATCGATACGTAGTCTGTATCGAACAAAAAGTATGATTAAATGGAAGCCATCGACGCGGCGCAAAATATCGTTATTGACGGAACAAGCCGTGCGTTATATTGTTGCCTGTTTGTTTCAAGACAAGTGAAGCTCTTTGCTCAATGTTTCACTGACGCTTCGTTTTTTTTTTAATCTATGTTATCTGCATACATACTGCACTGGAAGTGGTTGTTGTGCTTGACTGGTAAGAATACGGTGTCGCTTATACTTTATTTTTTTCTGTATATTTGGGGATTTTATAATCTATTCTTATTGAACTGACATCTTTTTATTAATTTATCATTATCGTCATCGTCTTATGGCGGAAAATCAAACTAAAAATATCGATCACGAATTAAAAAAAAAAAACTAGTCTCCACTACGAGGGTTTCGTCACGGCGCACGTCAGTCCACCTGCCCCGCGTGATTGGTACGGGTAAATCTTCTATGAATAGCCTATTTTTTTATAGGAAAGGCGGCAAACGAGCAAGCGTTTCACCTGATGGTAAGTGATTACCGTCGCCCACGTAAATCTGCAACACCGGAGGCTGCAGGTGCGTTGCCGGCCTTTAAGGAAGGAATAGTCTCTTTTAAACTTCTATATTAGAACGGCACTAAACTAGATCCTGCGATACTATTCGAAAGTTACCTCCGATGATGAAATCCACATCACCGTAATATTTCATATTACACAGGAATTATTAAAAAAACAACTTCCAGCAATTCTTATAAGACAACATAAAAAAGTAGTTAAAATCGATACGTAGTCTGTATCGAACAAAAAGTATGATTAAATGGAAGCCATCGACGCGGCGCAAAATATCGTTATTGACGGAACAAGCCGTGCGTTATATTGTTGCCTGTTTGTTTCAAGACAAGTGAAGCTCTTTGCTCAATGTTTCACTGACGCTTTGTTTTTTTTTTTAATCTATGTTATCTGCATACATACTGCACTGGAAGTGGTTGTTGTGCTTGACTGGTAAGAATACGGTGTCGCTTATACTTTATTTTTTTTCTGTATATTTGGGGATTTTATAATCTATTCTTATTGAACTGACATCTTTTTATTAATTTATCATTATCGTCATCGTCTTATGGCGGAAAATCAAACTAAAAATATCGATCACGAATTTAAAAAAAAAACTAGTCTCCACTACGAGGGTTTCGTCACGGCGCACGTCAGTCCACCTGCCCCGCGTGATTGGTACGGGTAAATCTTCTATGAATAGCCTATTTCTTTATAGGAAAGGCGGCAAACGAGCAAGCGTTTCACCTGATGGTAAGTGATCACCGTCGCCCACGTAAATCTGCAACACCGGAGGGGCTGCAGGTGCGTTGCCGGCCTTTAAGGATATTTGGGAGATGGAAGGGAGGAAGAGGAGGGGGATGGGGAGGTGGAGTGGCCTCCAGACACCTCACCCACCGAACGAAACGCAGAAGCATAAGCTGCCTATATTTCACGCCCGTGTTCTGCGAGGCCGTGGTACCAACCCGGTCCAGTCCGCCTATTCGAGCCGCAGCAAATTTCGTTAGCACTTTCATGGCCTATATCCCACTGTGGATTTATACAGTCTGATATACCAAAAAAAAAAGAAACAAATTATACCACTATTTAAGATGGCAATGGAATTAACGTAATTATGAGTACTAGATTTATTATTTAAGAAGAAGATAAATCGCCTGCTCCGGTTGCTGCAAGGGTCGAATCGTAAAGCAAATATTTGGCAAACGATCCGATACTTTTATTAGACCGAGTAGAGCTGAGCGAATAGACGTTGCTTTCTCAGCAGATTGTTTGTTTAGTAAGTGAATAGTGTCTATAAAACTAAAGGTAATTTATTGATACACACAAAGCGCAATACATTAATTCTTCGTACTATAATAATAATACAGCGTATACTAGATCAGCGTGTCGGGCCCTTCCCAGCTACTAAAACCCTCTCTGATACTCGTATTTGGGTAGAAGGCCTTTGCGCAGCAGTGGGCACTTACGGTTTGCTACTTTACTTTTTACTTTTACTATAATAAAGAGTAATAATTGAGAATTAGAGTTTGTATTATTTTATTCGATATTTAATTAATAAATTAATAATTAATTACTTCACATAATGATTTTTTGTATTTACGCGAACACTACATATTTGAAATTAAACTATAATTTACGGATTTTATCGCGCTTAATTTTTTTTCTATATCCCCGATGTTTCGATTACTTCACAGCAGGAGCGGTGGTAACTGAGGTGTTAGATCCAGTTGTCATAGTTAACTCGGGCTATCTTCGTCTTTAATGTATTAATTTTGTAATTTAGATACTAATAACTAACGAAATCACAAATGCATATATTAATTTCACATAAAATACAAGAATGTTAAGGTGATATCCCTTTATCTGCAACACTATACCGTGCTGTAAAAATCCTATATAAATATCTCGTCTTCGGAAGAACGTTGAAGCTCGTAAAGGGTACTTGTAGGCCATAAAAATGTCTACAAAGTTTTGTATTGCGTATTTTAAATTTTTATACATATTTTTAGGTGAAAGGCGGGTACACGAGAAAACGGCTCACCTGATGGTAAGTGATCACCGTCGCCCACGTAAATCTGCAACACCGGAGGGGCTGCAGGTGCGTTGCCGGCCTTTAAGGATATTTGGGAGATGGAAGGGAGGAAGAGGAGGGGGATGGGGAGGTGGAGTGGCCTCCAGACACCTCACCCACCGAACGAAACGCAGAAGCATAAGCTGCCTATATTTCACGCCCGTGTTCTGCGAGGCCGTGGTACCAACCCGGTCCAGTCCGCCTATTCGAGCAGCAGCAAATTTCGTTAGCACTTTCATGGCCTATATCCCACTGTGGATTTATACAGTCTGATATACCAAAAAAAAAAGAAACAAATTATACCACTATTTAAGATGGCAATGGAATTAACGTAATTATGAGTACTAGATTTATTATTTAAGAAGAAGATAAATCGCCGGCTCCGGTTGCTGCAAGGGTCGAATCGTAAAGCAAATATTTGGCAAACGATCCGATACTTTTATTAGACCGAGTAGAGCTGAGCGAATAGACGTTGCTTTCTCAGCAGATTGTTTGTTTAGTAAGTGAATAGTGTCTATAAAACTAAAGGTAATTTATTGATACAGACAAAGCGCAATACATTAATTCTTCGTACTATAATAATATATATATATTTATATTTATAATAATAATATTATTATAGTACGATATTTTACTATAATAATAATACAGCGTATACTAGATCAGCGTGTCGGGCCCTTCCCAGCTACTAAAACCCTCTCTGATACTCGTATTTGGGTAGAAGGCCTTTGCGCAGCAGTGGGCACTTACGGTTTGCTACTTTACTTTTTACTTTTACTATAATAAAGAGTAATAATTGAGAATTAGAGTTTGCATTATTTTATTCGATATTTAATTAATAAATTAATAATTAATTACTTCACATAATGATTTTTTGTATTTACGCGAACACTACATATTTGAAATTAAACTATAATTTACGGATTTCATTGCGCTTAATTTTGTTTCTATATCCCCGATGTTTCGATTACTTCACAGCAGGAGCGGTGGTAACTGAGGTGTTAGATCCAGTTGTCATAGTTAACTCGGGCTATCTTCGTCTTTAATGTATTAATTTTGTAATTTAGATACTAATAACTAACGAAATCACAAATGCATATATTAATTTCACATAAAATACAAGAATGTTAAGGTGATATCCCTTTATCTGCAACACTATACCGTGCTGTAAAAATCCTATATAAATATCTCGTCTTCGGAAGAACGTTGAAGCTCGTAAAGGGTACTTGTAGGCCATAAAAACGTCTACAAAGTTTTGTATCGCGTATTTTAAATTTTAATACATATTTTTTAGGTGAAAGGCGGGTACACGAGAAAACGGCTCTCCTGATGGTAAGTGATTATGTCGCCCGCGTACATCAGCAACACCAAAGGAGCTGCAGGTACGTTACCCTTTTGCCTTTAAGGATATTTGGATGATGGAAGGGAAGATGGCGACGGGAGTTGGGAGAGGGAGGGAGCGGGCCTTCGGTTGCCTCACTCACAGAACGAAACGCAGTAGCTCAAAATGCCTATATTTCATGCCGGTATTCTGCGAGGTCGTGGTACTACTACCCCAGGTGAGCCGACCCATTCGAGCAACAGCAAAAGCCGCCGTCCCATTCGAGCAAAAGCCGCCGCTTGGCTCTACTTACAATCAAAAGTTAATACGTTGAATTTTTTTTTTTTAATTTGGTATTTCGTATTAAGAACTAAGATTCTAACATAAAAAATAATTATGATAAGATCCCGGCATCAGAGCCTACACGTCCGATAGCTTTAAAGTGAACAGGTGCCAAGTCAGCCTTACAACAGTTACCGAAATATGCAGTTCATGTAAGTTAATCTCTTATTTATTTATTTATACTTCAATGTCTACACCAAAAGGATTACAAAAGGCGGACTTAATGCCTTTTGGCATTCTCTAACAGTCAACCCAGGGCGTGAAGACAGGGCGTGATGAAAAAGCTGATTGAGAAATATACTATATAATTAAAACATATATAAGCATACATATCTACACAAACACATAGATATACAAATAGATACTATAATATATACAGAAATACCAACACAGATATAGACATACATACAAACACATTAATACATACATATATAATAAATCAGAATAAATACTAACAAGTATCAGATGGTTTTAAAAAGTGTTCGCGTACCAATCGTTTGAAATAAATTTTAAATGGGGCTTTTCTAATGACTTCGGGCAAGGAGTTCCAGAGAAGTATAGCCTGAACGGTGAAGGAAGCACCAACAAAATGGGTAAAATGTTGCGGGATACTTATCATATGATTAGCAGAGTAGTGAATCTGAAAATTGAACTTTAAGTTTTGTATCCCTATTTACGATACGTGTTTGTAATTTATACTTGCGATTGTAGTCACTTGGTGAAAGTTCATCGTATTGCATTGAATTACCTATATATAATATCAATATCTCATCGTAATATCATACCCTGCAGATGGCGTAAAGCGAAACCGGTCGGTTACTTATATATAATAAATAAAATGTGTCTTGAAACTAGTACAAGTGATAGTAATAATGATCGATACATGTTTGCTTTAACGAAGAAATTGATTATAATAGTAATAAGTGCCTATTATTACTATTTGTAAAGGAAGATTTACAAAATACCGGCCATTATTTTAGATCTGAATGAAAAGCGTGTAAAAATAGAACTAAAACTTCTAATCTGGAAAAAAAGGTTATTATACGTGGTGGAGCCAAGCGGCGGCTTTTGCTGCTGTTCCAATGGGCCGGCTCGACCGGGCCGGTACCACCGCCTCGCATAATACCGGCGTGAAGTAGAGGCATTTAGTGCTACAGTGTTTCGTTTCGATCTGTGTTCTCTTCCTATCCCTCTCATCTTTCCCCTTTCTCCCAAAGACCCTCAAACCCCGGTAACGCACCTGCAGCACCTCTGATGTTGCAAATGTACGTGGGCGGCGGTAATGACTTATCACCAGGTGAACCGCATGCACGTTTGCCGCCTTTATAATAAAAAAAAGGCATCTAGTGCTATTGCGTTTCGTTCGGTAACGGGCGGACCACTCCCCCTCCCTCCCTCCCATTTTCCCCTTAATCTCCCAAATACCCATAAAGGCCGGCAACGCACCTGCAGCACCTCTGGTGTTGCAGATGTACGTGGGCGACGATAATCGCTTACCAGGTGAACCGCGTTTTGTTTAGTTCGTTTGCCGCCTTTCCCAAAACGACTGTCGCTTTCTACGATCGTTTTTGAATGGGCTTAAGATACATTTAAATGTTTTTTATTTAACATTACAGTACATTATTTATAATTTCAAAATTTAAAAAAATATATATATTTTAGTTCGTATTTTAAAAGGTCGTGGAACAAATCTGTTAAGTTTATTTATATTGCATCAATCCTGAATGGAGACAGATATTTGTTTTAAATAACACTGTATGTTATTTAATTGCTTTAATGAAAGCCCAGCAAGATGGAGTCGACACGTGTTTTCTGCTTGAGTACTCAGAACACGTGTAATTGCTACTAAGCTTTAAGATATTTCAAGGAAATTAATCTTGGCTGCAATCTTAATTCATTATACTTGAAATAGAATAATTAATAAATATTTTCATTCAGTAAATGTTGATTTCTACCTTAATTAAATATTACATAAACTCAATTTAATAGTCTTCAAGATCTAGACCAGTGCAAGCAGAAGCTTCTAAGAAGCGAGGCGTTTGCTACTGCAAAGAGTGGTGGATACAGCAGTTCCTCCTGCTGAGGAGGATTCGCGAAGCTATTGAAGTTAAAAGGCATCCTACTTCAATAAAGAAAATCGCTGGGTACTAGGATCTGCTTGGGAGTCGGTGATAAATAAAATTAAATCCAAGGCCATGCGTACATCTGCACATCTTCGAGATACAATGAGCTTTTTCTACGTAGGTCGGTATTAAAATTCATAATTAAAAAGCTGTCGGTAGACATCAGGACATCAAACACCTCAGCCCCGGTGTCGCAGATGTACGTGGGTGACGGTTATCACTTAGCACCAGGTGAACCGCTTGCTCGTTTGCCGCCTTCCCCATAAAAAAGAAATTATTCGCGCTTCATAATTTTAGTCGGTACGAATTGAAACTTTATTTAATACTCTATTTCCGCAAACACATAATTGCTGTCTGAGTGAGAGTGTCGTTTCGTAACATTTTTAACGCGGAAGGTAAATTGCATTTTATGTCTTCATATATAAGTATATGTAGTTCAAAATGTTTGCAGAGCCGTGGTAGCCCAGTGGTGGAGGCGCTCGCTTTGGTTTCATAGAGCCCGAGGGATTTCTATAGTTCCTGATCACCTGCGGTTATTTACACAAATATAAAAATATATATTTTTTTTATTAAAAACATTATTTGTTTATGTCATCTGTATACACCACGGGTGCCGGGCGGAGACAAGCTGTAATGCTAGAAAAAATAATAATATATACAAGTACGTAAGTACCAACTCTCACTGTTCATCCTTAAGAGTAAGCAGAGATTAAGGATTTTCATTTGGCACGACTCGCCGTAGCTTTAATTACGTAATACGCGAGTGACTTGTACTTTGCGAAATTGTTAATAGTAATTTTATGCGCTGAATTTACCTAATTAATTTCGAAGAAGAAGACATGTGAAGTCCGCCAACCGGCACTGGAGCAGCGTGGCGAACCCTTTCCGGCTCCAAAACCCTATGAAAAATTTATGTAGGAACCTTTGCCCAGCAGCGGACACTTAAGGCTACTTTTTAAGCTATAATAACTTACTCTTAAACACAGAGTAAGTATACTTAGTTAACTCTATTGATTAGCTCATCTATTATCGTGGAAACACGCCTACGCAGGCATCTTAACAGGGTTAGAGGTGTGGGTATCGCCCACGTCAGTCATAATCGACCGACACAGGCCGTAGTCTGAAGCTTGGACGAAAAAATAATAAAACTATATTTCATAATAATATGAGTATTATTTACATATATACTCGTCTGGTTGGGTGGTATATATAAATATGCGTACATACATAAATACTATAAAATAAATAAGATATCGTAAAATACGTTATAATTAAAATACTATTAAAATAAACCAGACGGAAGCCCTCGGCAGAGGAGACGAGATGAGCGTGAGTTAGGGGGAACGAGAAAGAAACCTACGGACGATGCGAGCGGTATCAAGGAGCACCGCCTTCTCCATATGAGCGCGGAGCGGTCTGTCACGGAGTACCAGCCGCCTCAGTTGTTCCGAGAGGCTGACTGGGATTAACCCATTTGCAGAGACGGCTATCGGAATAATTTCGGTCGGCATACCAACCCACATGTCGGTCACCTCGAGAGCCAGGTCTAGATATTTCGTTTTCTTATCTGTTTCGGCTTTCACGAGGTTCTCGTCAAATGGAATAGTAATGTCACCCAAAAATATCCTCGACTGTGCCCGCTCCATCAACACGATATCAGGCTTGTACGCAAGAATCGTCCTGTCCGTGATGATGGGCCGGTCCCAATGGAGCCTGGCGCGGTCGCTTTCGAGCACGGCTTCCGGCGGGTACTTGTAATAAGGTAGTGTCCGATTGGAGAAATCGTACTTCAGAGCGAGCTCCTGATATGAGGTTTTATTAATATTACATGTCATGTTGTAACAATGTAAATTCTATTGTTATGACACCTGCCTTGGGATTGTCTAAGCTACACAAAAGCGCATCTCGACGCCATGGCAGCGGCGGACTTCGCATTTACTTACTTTGCTCACGCATACACTAGCGCCACGTGAATTTACGACTGCTGGTGGAACTACTCAAGGTTGACAATTCTTATATGAAAAACGGTATTCGGTAAGCACAAACCCGCCAGCTGCGCTATCTTTTGTGACTGTTCCCGACGTCGAATCAGCAGTTGATTTTGACAAGTAAAGCCGAGGCTGTGAGCGAGATAATCGTCGAACGACAGGTAGCACGCTGGTTAAGCACAGCCACGAATGCTTAAGTTAGAGTTTAAGTTAGCACTGATGAACGTTTAATCCACAACTTTGGCCCCAGTCAATTACTAGAACACCATACCACTTTTACTAGTCGTATCTCCTATTACTTTATCCAATATCATTAATATGTTTGTTCTCGTGGCTCACCCACATGTCACTTCGGTCCATATAAGCTCTGGCTGGAAGTGGGTTAATACCATTAAACTAAACGTATGTAACAGCAGCCACCACATTATTACGCGTCGTGTCGTGGTACACGGTCGTGAGAGCATTTCTTCATTCAAACATTAGTATTAAGTTTTTTAAACATTCTCCAGCCATGGTAGCCTAGTGGTCAGGACGCTCACTTTAGTATCATAGAGCGCGTGTGACCTGGGTTACGCACCACTTCTCAGACATGCAGTTTCCCGCACGATGTTTTCCTTCACCGTCGAACACGAGGTAAACACATCAATTGAAATTGCTATTAAGAATTTTCGTGGTACCGGGGATCGAACCCGAATCACTTTTACTCTCTGACACTAAAGCGAGCGCACCGACTACTAGGCTCTCAGAGAGGCATAGAAGGGTTATTGAGTGATCAAGTTTTCATATCGACCACTCAATCATAATGTTTCTTTCAAACGATTGGTACGCGAACACTTTTTAAAACCATCTGATACTTGTTAGTATTTATTCTGATTTATTATATATGTGTGTTGGTATTTCTGTATATATTATAGAATGTATGTGTAGATATGTATGCTTATACATTTATATACGTTATAATTATGTAGTAAATTTCTCAATTAGCCTTTTCATATTTATATTGTTTTAAATTTGATGCATTTATCATCACATTTCTTCTCGCCCTGGGTTTACTGTTAGAGAATGCCAAAAGGCATTAAGTCCGCCTTATGTTATCCTAAATAAATGTATTGGAATGCATAGGATGCTTTTTATATCCATCTAGAGTTATTTGGATACTAAAATACGATGATCATGAACTACGTGGGAGAAGTCACGAACAGTAGCTAGTTGACAAACATTAAGTTAATATTGTGCTGCAATCAATCATTTCAATCAACATAACCATTTTAACAAGCTCGTTACGAAATGTGGAAAACTATTTTAATGGAAATACAGAATTTTAATTGCGATATTTATTTTCATTTTGCATAGAGTTGTACTCGGTACTTTATAAACGATCTTCTTACATACCTTTATAATTCTTAGTAGCCTCGAACGTCGAGTGGTTAGCCGTTATCGACCTCCGAATCAGGAGACTCGAGTTGGATCTTCTGTCTCGATAGCTCATACTAAAGTTTTTCGAAACTTACAATTGATTTACAACGTCATTACCATAACACTCTTTGGGGGAGGCCTATGTTCAGCAGTGGACTTGTGGTAGGCTGATATGATGATAATAGCATAACACAAGTTAGGAGCTGTCCAGTCCCAAATAAGCTTCGTAGAATTTTTTTTTTGGAAAACTTGGCAAACGAGCTAGCGGTTCACCTGATGGTAAGTGATTACCGTCGCCCACGTACATCTGCAATGACAGAGGTGCTGCAGGTGCGTTGCCGGCCTTTAAGAGTATTTGGGAGATGGGGAGGGTAGTGGGCCTCCGGTTACCTCACTCACCAAACGAAACGCAGTAGCAGAAAATGCCTCTTCTTCACGCCGGTAGAATACCGGCGAGGCGGTGATACCAATCCGGTCGAGCCGGCCCTTTCGAGCAGCAGCAAAAGCCGCAGCTTCGCTCTACCACGGTTGAAAGAAGAAGAAAGATCATCTAGACCGCTGGCTACTCTAGTATTGGGTATACTGCAGCTTATTAATATATTTTCTTTAATCTTCATCTTCTTTATGAGCACTAACACTTGACGAGATCCACGTTCCACAACCCGCATTTCGTCTCTCCTGGAGATTGATCGATACCGGCGGTGAGCCCCATTCGGGTTCTTTATGTCTGAAAAATCTCCCACGACACAGTAGAAAATGGAGGGACGACATTTTCTTTAAAAAAATGTGTTTTTTATTATGATCCATGAAGCCTAAACTATGCAGAAAGCTATGATAAATTTGAGATAAAAATTGGTGAACTCATAAGGTCATAAAGCTAGTCATTTTCTATTTCGCTGAGCACTCAATGGTTGTAATATTTTTACTTTTTTGCAATATTCTTACGGTATCAAATATTTTCTTTTTGATATTTTCAAATTTAACCTTTATAATGACGCAAAGTGAATATACATACTTTCATTTTATATACCATCTGTAGTACTAGTTTAACTTGAAAGGTCACATACAAATGAATCAAATAGATGGGTATTTTATGTTATGTCTGTCATGTGGTATCGGCATAAGAATCTGCGACTCTCTCTCCTCTTCCTATGGGTGTCGTAATAGTCGACTAAGGGTCTTTAAGATAGGAATGGCTTCCGATAGAAAAATACCAGGCTGAGATGTAGTAGACCGATGACGAGCAGCAGGGTCTAGGCGCTTGCGCTGGAGGCGGTTTAGCGTTCACAGTGCCATTCACTCGACGACGACGTCGCTTAGTGGTTTATGTTACTGAATGCTGAGCATTGTGTCCTGAGTTTGAATCCCAGCTAAACTCAACATTTTTGAAAAAACACAAATTATTACATTTCGTATCTGGTTGTTTCGGGGACGTACCGTGTCACCGACACAACATCTGAACCTCTCTCCGATCTTATTGCACAAGCTTTACATTGTATGTTGGAAGATAAGAACGAGGTATTGCCTCTGTGTTTCAGCATACATTTACGGTACTATAATAACTCCTGCGCAGTTGATAACTGCCGCTGGTACACGGCATGTTGTCGCTGTAGCGGAAATCGACCCGGAGGATTCATCATCATTGTCATCATCACCAGACATCCCGCACCTTAAACTTTGGTGTCTATTAACCGGCATGTACGGAATCCATCTTTTTCTCCAAATAAATAATAATAATCTCACCTCCGCGTGGTGCACCTTATTACCTAACAAACGAGGACCGTCTGATGGCGATAAATCCTTTCGATATTACCGAACCCTAATCTCTTTGACTACTTAAAGAGAACAGAGTTATTATTTCGTCGGTATCGTAAAGGGACTCATTACCTGGCGTTTTCTTGGAGAGCCCTGTATTCAACATTCGACTTAAATAAGCTGATAAATAATATTATACAGAGTATCCTGTCTACTAACTTAATCTTTGCCCCTACTCTAGTCTACTGGAAATCTTGCCCCACCAGCAGCGACAAATTGTGTAAAATTATTTAAAACGGTTTACTGGGTGGTAGTCTGCTTCTCTGGCTGCCTATAGGAGCCAATTAGAAGTGCAACCACTGTCGAGCTCTGGTTTGAAGCGTACACTGAGTTAGTATAATTACAGGGTGGGAGGTATATCTATCAGTCCTCGAGGGTTACAGCGCATCTGGAACCTCTTTGGATTGAAGTTGTTTGCAACCTTTAGACAGTCTACTGCTGGCCATCGGCCCCTCCTTATGAGGCGATTTTCCATAATCGCCATGCTCGCTAAGATGGTAGGCGATCGTATAACCGGAAACTTCACATAGCAGACGCTGCTGCTAACTACAACGCAGGAAATAGTTAAACTTTATATGTAACTTAGAACAATATCATATCAATATCTATGATCAATGAAAATTGTTCTGATTTTGATTACGAAAATATTAAAAGCAAAGGAAATATTATGCTCATTCGGACACTCTCTGAAATTTTATATAGAAACAGATAATGAATAAATTATTAAAAAAAAAATTAATTATGCAGAATCCCATTTATTGTAGTTATAACATGAAATATTTATTTGTTATTTACATAGATTTTGTGGTTAAATATCAATTCACCTATAAATTTATTACACACTCAAAACCTGAAATAGTAACTGTATTTATTCAGTATATTTTTACGTATTACAAACATAAATCGCAGACGTGCACAAAGACACTATTAAATTGATTTATATTTCATAGCAAGTGCATTTAATGACTACGAACGGATGCCGCTCGTGCTCTACCTATCACCATAGCAACACACACACAAAGAATACGCCTGTGGAATATGGGACTACTAGAAATAAGGAGCGTATTGGAAGAAACGTTAAACATTTATGGCACGTATCGATTTTAGGGCAAAATACATTTAATGGGCACGTCTGTGAGAACGCCTGTCCCTAGTCTAGTTTACAAACTAGTACCGCCTGTGGTCTAAAAATTCGACCAATTGAGTTTGTAAAGTAATGAAATTGAACTTGTTTTTGAGATAATCATCAGCCACCATTTAATTGTTTGTAGCGTTTGTGAGGAGAAACCCTGTGAATATGTTCACATTATTTTACCTTTTTTTTGTCTACATGGAGAAATACCTGATGAATACCCGCGCCCTTGCACCGACCATAATCCCATGACCAGGTCAGGAGAACACTTTCGCACACATCTGCGACCCTACAAGCGCCATCCCATACACATCTCCGGAAAAGACACTTCCTTGTTTCCACTCCCTCCGCGCAAGACGCGCTGGATAACGTAAGCGCCTTCCTACCTGAACTCCAAACTCACGTGGGCAACAAACCCCCAGAGACCGCCACAGGAAGGCCATGAGGAACAGGATGACAGGAAGTTGTTGTATTTTTATGGGTAAAAGGATCCTCGAGCACCTGGTACCTTTTCCCATAAAAGAAACATGTAACATTTAGTAAAATATATATATTAGTATTATATTTAGTAATATATAGATAGTAAGATGCTAATGATTTAGCATCTTACTATCAAAATCAAAAACAATAAATAAATAGCAAGTCTGTACAACGGGT
Organism: Bhutanitis thaidina; assembly: GCA_029286595.1. Lineage (NCBI taxonomy): Eukaryota > Metazoa > Arthropoda > Insecta > Lepidoptera > Papilionidae > Bhutanitis > Bhutanitis thaidina. The sequence goes on from JAGSMS010000016.1 coordinate 10,750,463, forward strand.
ATATAAATAACGAACCGTCAGAAATTATAGCTAAAACTAAAAGCTAGAAGCATAACCTTCAACTTATCCAACTCGGCCGTGGTGTAAATAACTTCAACTAGACCCCTTGAAACGAAAATATAGTCTAAGAAACGATGTTGGAACTCGTAAAGAAAATTCATGGACTATAAAAATGCCTCCAATGTTTCGTGCTTGTAGAGTAATTTGCGAACAATGTGTGTTAGTATGTCGGCGTTATTTATTTTCATAGCGTTTCTGTACACGAGATACCTGTCTTTTTAAACTGTGATAAATATATGGAGATATACAAAATACTTGTGTGTTTTTTCACTATCCTTATCTCGATAACCAAAGGAGGTACAGACTTGTGACTTGATTTGTGTACTTCTGTACCCTCCAGTGAATTACAAAATAATAAATCTAGATTACACTTTACAAAAAAAGTATAATACTTGCAAACAATTTAATTAGCGTTTTTTATCACTTAATAATCACTGCTAAATAACCAGAAAAAAAGACTTAAGTTATTAAGAATTACTATTATTACTATAAAACCGACACTAAACGTATCATCTTCTATCAAGCCCTTTCTTTACACATAGCTGGGTATACATAATGAACTCGTTGGTTCTCGTTCCACGGTATTCCGAGCTGAATTCTCCAGCATCACATTACAAACGCGACGAAATTACAACGCCCTCGTTTCTTTAGATACCATTTCATAACATACGTAGCCATACCTTCTTGTAGGTATTACAAGATAGTACAACAAGCTTCCAGAGGTCGTCACTAAATTTCATAAGAGATATGAATAGGCTTGCTAAAATATTTTTGAGGGAGAGAGAAAGGGACACGCAGACATGCAACCGAAAATTTGTTTTTGTATAACACAATAAATGTTATCTTCAGTTCAGATTAGAACCCGAGTCCGAAGGTTTATCGGTATAGCTAAATGCTACGCGTTGCACTAAACTGTAATCTAGGAGCAACGGACAATTCTAGCTATTCTAGACTTATATAAATGAAGTGAATTGTCTGTAAATCTCAACTGTTACGCAAATGCTCCAGTGATGTGCCATTTGTCCAGGAAATTGTTTTTATTATTCCTTAGATATGTAGCTTTCCTAATGATTGAACTTTCCTCAAATTAAAGTTCCAATTAGCAATTTAGAGGTGCCGAGGTGACACCGAGATTCGAATAATAATATGTTTCTAATAATTTATTACATTTTATTTCTCATCGTTGTGTTTACATTTGTGCCTTAACACACATTTAGGCTCAAGGCGACGTGGGAGGCGAGACTGTTGTCTAAACTAGGCAACAAAACATTAACTCAGATCTGCCTCTTTGAATGCGGGTCATACGCGTTCTATGAAATTAAAGCAAGCACCCTAATAATTATTTCAATCGAATTCACTAGATGGTGGGACTACTTTTCTTAGCTGATCACTACTGGGGGAGTACCACCCTCTTGCCTAATTCTGCCGTCAAGCATCAGCGTAGTCACTAGTATGTTACAATTTGATGCAAGTCTGTACTAATACGTTACTAGGCAACCAGTGTTTATCCTTAATTAGTTATTCAATACGTAAAAAACGTACAGGACTAAGATGTTAATATCATGTGATATTTTTATGACTTGATAAACGTTAAAAAGCGTTTTTTAAAAGTCTGAAAGGTGTTCTATCTTAGTGCTTAGAGGTGGAAACATAGCTTTCTTCGTTTTAAGTTACAAATATATAGCCTGCCAGTAACCATTTATTATCAGATGGACTGTAAGCTCGTTAATAACTCTCATATTATAAAAAAACCAACTTATTATTTAAATGGAAAAAGAAATTTTTATTTCTTCACAGAAGATAACTCATCAATTGAAAATTCTTTGAAAAGCCACTCCCATCCGACCGCTGGGTATACAGCATTTCTATTCATCTAATTTTCTTCTTATTATGAATCGAATGGTACATTGACATTGACGTTTAGAATTTTATTTCTCAGAAGATAATATTCAATTGCATTAGTATGGAATTACATAGGTCAAATAACCTTTACTTTAATTTTTTTTTACTTATCAATTTTAGTTATATAAGAGACAGTAAGTATTCATGATATTTTAAACGTAAATCAATGTTAGATGTTAATGTGCAGTATATTTTATTTGCTGCTAATATAGTACAGCAAATATTATATATGTGTATATATACATACTTATGTGTAATAGTAATTGTATTTGGTTTCTTGAAAAAATCTCTAAGAAATTTGGTGATGTTTTGTATTCAGATAATGTTTTACTTTACAATTTTGTTTTTTGGAATTAAAATATTTTAAAACACTATCTCATAGATGTCATACCTTATTATGTACCAGTATTTTGAGTGTATAGTGCTCCATTATTAGGCCCGATTGTACTATAATACGCAGAGCCTAGCTAGCTCGCCCAGGAACTACATACTTATACCTACATCTAAAAGGAAAACATCGTGAGGAAATCTGCATGTCTGAGAAATAATAAAAAATATTATTTGGAGGATATGTGAAGCCCGCCAACCCGCACTGGAGCAGTGTGGCGTGGTCGTTATAACTTTCTTTTATCATCATTTATTTTCTTTACACGTTGAACAATACAAAACCTTGAATAATTATTTACACTATTTATTTTTCTCAATCTTGAGATTTATTTAACAATTCACAGGCCCACTGAAAACCAGCGCTGTAGTCTCGTCTTAACTGCAGCATTAACCTGAGTGGTTGTCTGTTTGCCCCATGCGCCACGCAACGCTTCTAGAGGAGGCAACGTTAAACATTGTTTGTTTAAACAATTGTTTTATTAATTGTGTTGCAATGTTTGTTTGTTTTTGAGTGGCTTATTTGTACAATAAATGTTTCTTTCTTTCTTTCTTTCAGTTTAAATATAGCTTATTGTCCTTGCTTGTGTCATCGTTAATAAAGAACTTCTTCTTGAATCATGTACAGTGTTAACCCTGTGTTGAAATTTTTGGGGAACTTTCCAATGACATAAAACTCTAATAAATAATGATAATTGGCGGTCGTCCACCCTTGATGTCTAAACGATTCTATTAAATCCTTCACTGTACTAGTAAAAAGTAAAATTAATGATTGCACTCTAATGACTTTTTAACGACATTAAATTCCATCCAGGCCCAAGGCTGGGTTCGTTACTAATTTTTCGATTTCCACACAAATTTTCAATTTTTATACCCTAGGCCCGTGCGCTAACTCGAGTCTGCACAGCTAATGGCTTCCCTTTTTTCAATATGTCAGATGTTATGACTGGATAATGCGTCTTTATTAACCGAATTTTTCATTCCGATTATAATTACAGACTTAAAATTACAGTTGGGTGTGACCTTACTTACTAGAATTCTACCATGTAAGAAGAAAAAGATTTTTATGTAAGAAAGTTGCCTACCATCAGCGAAGGCGATGACTGGTTATGTCGGGATCAAAATTGAAGATGCTGGACGGATTTTAACCTTCACGGTAGAAACGCTGTTGGCCCGGTGACCTTTACAGCTTCGGCTGTAGACTCGCGAGCAGAAGGTGCGCAAGTTAAATGAACACACTATAGCGCTCACGACAAATATTCCCGTACATACCTCTTCAGGCGTTTCATCACCTGCTAATTTAATGTATACATACCTAACCACTTTACAAAGCAGTAACTTTTACTGCTCATCGTCAAAAATAACTATCGTATGGACGTGGATTATTAAATATTAATTAAAACTTAACTTCATTGTTACTACCGCATGATAAAATTTCCTTTATTATTTTCCACTTTAGTTACGAAACATTTTTCACTTTTATGCAATAAATCAAGGCACTCGGAATCAGCAGTGTTGAAACACACAAACTAGTTTCCATTTTATTTACACTGTGTACGATAATTAAAGTGATTATTCTGCATTAAGTGTTTTTGCTCATCTGCCCGATTGGACTGCCAGGATTGCAGTTAAGCAGTTATAATTTCGTTTAATCAGAAAATATGGTGGTGAAATTTAATTGTGAATTACACTTAAGTACATTATTCATATCATATTTAAATACATATTCTAGTTTTAATTTTAATTAAATAACAATACAAAATAAAAAAACCTATATTGACTACGTGCGTAAAAATAGAACGCCTCAAACAATTCGTTTTATATTCGAATTTCAAACAACAGAACACTCGGCACGTACTTTAGTTAGTTTTACAGACCACATAGCGATCAGAATGTAAATAGCATATTACACTTTATGTCACGTTTGGGCAATAAGTTGGGCATAAAAAATTATAAGGGCTAAAAGGGGGAATCGACTATTTTTTTCTCCAAAAGCTAACCTCACCTGCATGTGATTTCCCGCTGACTAACAGACGAGGCTCTGAAGACCGATTGTGGGCGGAAAATCCATCTGACTATACCAAACCCAAATCTCAAAGACCTGCGATGGATAGCATTTCTATCGACTCACCAACTGGCCTACCTGAGCGTGTACAAATCTTCCATGCATGGCAAACCCTCCATGTGGGAGAGGCCTATGTCGCGCGGTATATTATTTACAGGCTGTTATTTGAATTCCTACATAGGAAATGTTATATCCAATGGATACGTCAATTGATGTAAATAGAAAGTTATTTCTTTATTTTTTGGGTTTGTGTCATTAAGAAATCTAATAAAGAGAGTTACGACGTATTAGAGTCAGTATACTTAAGTTATCAAAGGAAAGAAAAAAATATATGTATTTCTTGCCAGTTAAAATATTAAAAAGAAAGAGTGTGCTATCGTGTCACAAAAAAGAGAGATGTCAAAATTTAACCGTTTTCATTTAAAACCGTAATTTATTTATTGCTAATAATCTAATAAATAATTAGAGTCAAATTTACAACTCTACTGGGGAAGCAATACATTTAGCCATTGTTGTGGTCAATAATTCTTGGATAGGTCTTGGTTTTTGTATCGAAGTTGTGAGAAAAGTTGCGTTAAATAAGACGCCAAATGATGGCGAAATAATCAACGTGTTGTGACGTACAAGATCCCGCGTGATTGATTCCTCTAGATTGTTGTGACGTTACACTGGCCATTTGGAACCACAATATTTACCAAGGTGGTAGGCTCCTCCTCTATCTGGGAGTCGTCTGGATAGGTACCACCTTCTTATCTATTTCTGCCGCTAATCAGCACTGTTGAGTTCCGCTAAGTAAAGTAGCAGACGTGCTCATGGGCTCCAGTTGCTACTTGTCATCGGATGTACTGTTAGTTCCTTTGCTACCCTAGTCCTAGAAAAAAAAAACTCTTATTACCAAAGCACGCGTATGCCTCGTCATTTGATCATGTGACAAGTGGTACGGAGGATTTGCCATAATCATACTTGACATATGCCACCAGGTCATAATCGTCATACTTTATATGTGCCACAAGTTTGGATAACCTTATTCTGGCAAATTTGATGATGGCATCTCCCTTTTTCATTATTTACGACAACCACAGGAGGAGACGGGGTAGCAGATCCTCTTACACCACCACCACACGGTCACTTTTAGTGGAAACAGATCAGAAATTTCCCTGTATTCTAAATTGTCGAGCGGATCATTATCATGACTCTTAATACTAAAATTAATATAGAAAAGCTTATGTAAATTATACAAGCTTTCAAATTAAAAAGGAATTAATACTTTCTCCTTTTTAATTACAGATCGCGTTAACAAAAATTGTGTAAAGAATTTTATTAAATGTTTTATCGAACCGAAGTATTTGAAATGTCTTTTAAGCGATGTAACAACTCCTCTCGGGGTTTCGTTTCCAAATACGAAATTGAATCTTATTAGGGGTTAAATTAGCTTTTTTGTTTGTTGACAAATACAAACGTTGAAGTCGTAAAAATATTTCAAATTGAGTTAACCGTGTGTTAATGAAGTCGAAAAATGGTAATATTTGTATTTCTATCAAAAATGGCCCATGTGGTACGTGGTAGAACCAAAGCGCGGCTTTTGCTGCTGCTCGAACGGGCCGACTCGTCCTGGAGACTACCCCGGTCGAGCCGGCGACTACTAACCACGACCTCGCAGAATACCGACGTGAAATAAAAGCATCTTGTGCTTCGGCGTTTCGCTCGGTGAGCGAGGTAACCGGAGGCCCCTACTCCCCTGTAACAAACTCCCCCCCCCCCTTTCACTTAAATATCCTAAAAACCCGATAAAGCTGCTGCAGCTCCTCTGGTGTTGCAGATGTCTGTGTCGGTGACGGTAATCACTTGCCATCAGGTGAGCCGCTTGCTCGTTTGCCGCCTTTACCATAAAAACAATATTAGCTGTGTGTCTTTGGAAACCACAAAAGATTGTAGTTCAGCTTCAGTTTTCAGCCATGCATAAACTTTAGCTAATTGTTGCTAAACATAGCTACTGCAGAGATGGTTTACTTTAGTTATGTATTTATATATAAGCAAGAGTATTTTATCGTGGGGACATGCAGCTGATGTAAATACTATTTATATATTGCAAAAAAGCGCAGTGCCGTCTATTTATAATATACGGTCTCGTGATTCAGGAGAAATAAATGAATAGGAAAATAAAGAAAAGAATTCGTTAGTGGTTCGATGCACACGCATATACAATAAAATTCAGAATATGTATTGAAGATTTCAGTAACAAAGCTTAAAAATTACAAGTACATCAAAAAGCGCTCGTGCTCATAAGCTTTGATTTTTGATTAAGCATGACATTTGTCAAACGAAATCATCTTTCTTACGTGAAAGAATAAAGAATTTTCTGCATCATTACACTTTCATTCATTAAATATTTCCAAATCAAGAACATTGTAGACGAGGTGCTCAAATATACTTAGATCAAACTTTTTTCATACAATTTCGAAAACGATTTTATGCGGCTGCAGCTGAAAAGTAAACGATTTCATGTTATATTGGCAAACAAATAAGTCAAATAAAGTAACGAACGAAATCATACATATTACGGTTCTATAAATAAATGTCACTGGAATGGTGAAGTTATAAATAAAATAAAAGTAGCACAGCCTGTAAATGACTTCCGACATCTGGCCAAAGGCCTCTTTTTAATATTAAAGACGGCTTTGGAGCCGGTTCATCTACGCTCCTCCCATGCGGGTTTGAGTACTAAAAATATTCTCGAAATATGTTTCTCAAATATGCTGGTCCCTTTTTTGTGCCCTCGAAGCAACCAGTTCACACGCGTACGATGAAAATTCCAGCGACTGCCCAAGTCATTAATTTACTTGGGAAATAACACCGAAAGAAGGAGAACACGAGAAAAGCTTGACGTATAACTTTGCTAATTTGTACCTGTAGTAGTTAGACGAAGGAATTATTATATTTCTAGATTGACAAACGCGCTAATAGTCCACCTGATGGCATGGACACCTGCGAACAAATTCAATCGAAGAAGGTAACAGATGCGTCATCACCACGCAAGACTACGAAGGAATGTCTCATAACCTGTAACTATACTGGTTCTCTAGACCCTTTTTACTATTTCTTATAAAAAGAGAGGAATGAAACTTACGAGTATATAATTCGCAAGGTAATATGCCACAGGTAAGCACTTCTTCTGTAATGGTATGTCAGATTTTTCTATACAAAACGTGCTACGCGTTGACCTCCGCGTTGCCCATTCAAACTCTTTCCTCATAGAGTTCAGGGGCCTTATGCCATAAAAATATTTCACAACAATTCTGCGAAGTTATTAATCGATAAAATCATAACATGTTATTTTTCAAAACTAAGACATGATTTAGTTTATTAATAACCATGTCTAGGGTAAACTAAACCATGTTAAAAATTACATAGTATGATTTTATTGTAGGATGATACACGGAATTTTTGTGGAATTTTTTAAGGTATATCGGATAATGCTTCAGGTAACAATGATCGAATTTTGAGAACAAGCACTAGTATAGTACTAGTTCTATAGGACACAGGTACTATTATAACATAATATTTGACTACTTCGCTATTGTAGCGAAGTATTCATATAGCGTTCTCCCAGAATTTTTCAACGAATATGAATTATTTTACGAGCAGGTGTAACTTTGTACAAAGTAAACCTAAGTTTTATGAAAAGTTTTGACTTCGACTTTGATAAATGATAACACTTTAAATCAAAAAACTTAAAATTAAAAACGTATTTTTTTTTCAATCCGTCTGTGGGATGACTTGGCTTATTGGCGTTGACAGCGAGACTTGCACAGACCTTACCGACTTTTAATAAGCTTGAAATAATCACTGTCTCTCTCTTCAATTTTGATATCGAATTTATAATATCGCCTGAGATTACTAAAGAAAAAATAATAATATAATAATTATAATAATGCCTCTATTGTTACCATTTATTGGAAAACAAATTTTACACAAATCATATCATAACTTTTAAGACATTATTAATTATATTACAATCAATAAGTTAATTTAATTGTAATAAAAAAAATATGTCCAAAAAATTAAATCTCAATTGTCAAATGCTTTACGAACAACTGACAAATTAAAAATGATAAATAATAATATTTATATCAATGACAGACAACATTCTAAATTCATTTCCAATTACAAAAAAATTAAAATGTTTAATTTCATTATCTTTTAAGTGTTTAAATTTAAATGTATAAAAACAATTAAGTTCATCTATTTATCTAATTACAAAAAGTGTTATAAATTTTTTCAACCAATACTAATTAAATTTTTATTAGGTAAATGGTCATAAATTATAGGAGCCATCTGCGTTCTTTTTATATTGCATTGGGTATACAGACGAGCTTACAGTCCATCCAATGGTAAGTGGCCACTGCAGGTCATGCCCACCAGCAAAGAACTTCAACCGAAAAAGGTTACAGATGCCTCACGGCCCGTTGTTATACTGGCTCTCTACACCTTTCAAACCGAAACACAAGAGTAGTTGCCTTGTTGTCTGGCGTCAGAAATGTGTAAGAGGCTGCAGTACCTACCCAGACGACTTCTATCTAGAGGAGAAGTCTACTATCTAGTAACATGTTCAAAAAATGATGTTCAAAATAACGGTAATGGCGGATTTTCTTACTTAAATCAATTTGGTTCCTTAGGCCGTTTATGCATAATTATAGGTAACTATACCCGTAGCTAGGTGTACCCGTTCTTTACTGCGGAATTCTACATCGCATTCGGTAAAGGTCAAATTAAATCGCTGTTTAATGCTCGTTAAAGTTAATTGACGTGGTTTAACGAACGTGGCGATTACGGCGATTATGGGAAATTATTCTATAAAGAGTGACCTACTACCTACAATAAACAATAAACTATAGAGTAAAGTAAAGTTACATTAAACGCGGTTGAGCCAAGCTCTTGCTGCTGCTTGAATGGGCCGTGCCGGCCCAGTACCACAACCTAACAGAATACCGGCGTGAAGTAGAACATCTTTTGAAATCAATCTATTATCTACGGATATTATCGCATTCAATTACGTTTTTATATTCCCAACGTTTCGAGTGCTTTACAGCAGGCCCCTGTGACCACGGCTTAACGCGATAAAAACCGGAGGCCCACTCCCCCTCTCCTATTCGCCGTCCTCATCCTCTCTACCATTCCTTTGATTTCCTTAAAGGCCGGCAACGCACCTGCAGCTTTCAAGTGTTACTACCGTCGCCAACGTGATGTACGTTGGCGACGGTAAGCACTTTACATCAGATGAGTCGCTAACTCGTATGCTGCCATTCGTATAAAAAGCAGCTGCTGGTTATACTCCCACAACTGGGAAAAGGCCGCCTCTCAGTATTTGAGAAGGCTTAGGAAGCCGTGAAGGGTTCACCACGCAGCATCAGTGCGAGTCGGTGAACTTCACATGTCCTTGATATAGAATAGTTTCTTTGTTATTTATTAGACAAGCAGGTGTTCTTACGATGTTAGCCTTTACCGCTGATCACGAGGAAAATTCATCACATAAAATTACTATTAACAATTTATGTGGTTCTGACACCGGGGATCGGACTCAGGTCACTCGCGTAGGGGTCAGGGGGCTCGCTGCCCCCTGACCCCTACCCCTAGGCAACCACGGCTATAAACCTAATACTTTTTCTTTTTTTTTTGATGATAAAACTGATTAAACTATAGCTGTAAAAGCCTTAGAACTTTTAAGGGCTAAAGTATTCGCAACTACCACTAAAACAGTATCTAAGTAATAAGAAGTTTTTGGACGAAACCCATTGGATGGAATAAAATTGATTACATTGTTTGCTCCCATTTGTTCTTTATGTTATGTCAGTCTCACGTCAAAAGTCACAGTTTCGTGAAAGTACAAAACATTCGAGTTATAATATTTATTTTTATTGACCTTTTTTATAGGTTTTATCTCTTGCGAACATTGGCCTCCTTGTGAGAATTATAAATGTTGTTGCCATTGTTGCCAAGTTTTTGCGAACGGGCCGGTGATATAGTGTACTGAATTCCACATAAGTATACTGGAGCACCAACGCTGTTTTATTTGTTCCATAGATATCTCTTCCTTAATCCATTTGCACAATTGTCACATTTGATCCTAATGCCATCCCGGGCAGTGTTTGGGTAGATTGTACGGGGGTATGTACCATCTCTTCTAAATGCCAACCTAACCTGCACATGGTGCACCCTGCTAGCAAACAAACTTGGTGCTGGCCACCGAATGATAGCGGAATATTTATCCGAATATGCCGAACAAAAATTAAACCTTCCAAATCTCTTGTGCTGACGTAATCTGATGACTAACAAGACATCCTGAGCGATTACGATCATGGTAACGGTTGAATTGAAACATAAAAATATTTAAAGGTAAAATAATTATTTAATGCATGGACATAACCAGAGATATATAAATACGTATGTTTGCCTTTCTATCTAAACAATTAGTTGAATTTAGATTTGAGTACATATAAAAAAAATAAAAGACAATGCATAGTCTAACAGGCAATTAAAGAATATTCTAAGATAAAATAAAAAAAAACGGATTGATGGATGATGGATTTGCAAAAGGTTACAGGAAAAAAAACCTAATGCGAGACACACACACGCATGACGCTGGATCCTGTTCATCGTATCCAAACGGAAGCTCAAGGAGATCGGCCTGAGATTTTTACTCTTAATCGCCTCTTACGACACCCATAAGAAGTGAGGGGGTGGTAATTAAGAACAGGGCACAAGCATCATTTACGTACACGAGAAGAGACTGCAGACTTTTAAACGTAGTAGAGCCAAGCGGCTGCTTTTGCTGTTCTGCGGTTGGTACCACGGCCTCGTAGAATACCGACGTGACGTAGAGGCATTTGCTTGTGCTTCTGCGTTTCGTTCGGTGTGTGAGGTGACCGGAGGTCCACTCCCCCTCCTCAACTCCCAAATACCCTTTAAGGCCGGCAACACCTCTGCTGTTGCAAGTGTACGTGGGCGACGGTAATCACTTACCATCAGGTGAACCGCTTGCTCGTTTGCCGTCTTTCCCATAAAAAGAAGACAACTTGAATCTTAATTAGTCAAATCTGAAAGCGAGTTTCATTTACGTCAACATTCTAAGCTCACTATCTTGTTTCATTCGTGTTATTGATATATTTGTGCCCATTTTCATGGTTCAAATAAAATAAATAAGACCTACCAAGTAGGAATCAGACACGTACGCCAACGGTTTCGTATTATTTTCCGGAAACTTCAAATGGAAACTGGAAATTCGATTTAATTTTAATATTCCTTTTGAAATTAAACTATTATTTACGGATTTCATAGCGCTTAATTCTTGCTCCCGACGTTTGGAGTGCTTTACAGCAGCCGTGGTTACGGAGACTGAGGTGTTAAACATCCAGATGACTTACATACGTCAAACTAAAAGATCTGTAAGGACCGGCATAAAAGAACACATAGCTGACGTGAAACACCGAAGCTCTAGGAAGTCTGCACTCTGTGATTATATCCTAGATCGCCCCCAATCATAACATCAGATATATTAGATTGATAGGCCACAAATCCTCGCAAAAGAACACCGATTACGGCCAAGGATGATTCGCGAGGCTATTGAAATCAAAAAACATCCTTATTTCAATAGAGTATACGGCTGGATGCTACAACCGGCTTGAGATCTAATTATCTTGAGGTGAATAATTAAAAACCTAAGCTAGCTTGAGTTGACTGATATCTGAACGTCTAACACCTAAGTCCCACAGAAAGAGCACGAAACGTCAGTAATATAAAAACAAAAATAAAACGAGATAAAATACGTAAATTATAGTTTCATTTCAGATGTGTAGAGTTCGCGTGAATACAAGAAATCATTATTTAATATTCCCGTTATTTATATGACGTCTTTTCTTACTACGAATTGAGGCTCGAAAACTTCGAATCTAAAGTTCGGACATTTTGGGCAAAGTTCCAATTGTAGTAAAAGCACAAAATATCTAATAGTACTACGTCGTAATGTACTATTGGATACTGTTTACGAGTAATTTCCTAAGTGACCTTCGTGCTTTTGTCCCTTAGGCAGAATTTTACAAATACAACTCGGGCTTAACTCAAACTTTGCTAAGCCCACACTTGGCTAGAAAACTGGACAAATATTTTTTCATTTGACCTCCACTCTATTGTCTTTTACGCGAACGAAATCTATGAACACAACTTAGGCTTGGCTCAAATATTGCAAAGCTTATATGGCACACATATAGGGCTAGAAATTTTGGAATTCGATTGGCATAAATAAGATTGCAAAAGGCCCGTTTGTTTGGCAGCGCTGAGTCATGCCAAATTGAATTCTCCGTCTAATAAGAATCCGCAATCTCTACCATGTTTTCACGCGCGTCGCTCTAATATGGGTGACGGTCGTTGGTATTTATATATGTGATTAAGACAAACATAATCTGTAAATTTACTGATTACGTAATTATTTCTTCTTTATCAGTTTGAGTAATTACACTTACTTTTCCATGAAAGCGCCGATATATATTTATTCTTTAATGTTAGCCTTAAGCTTAAGGTGACAATGGGCGGACTTAATGCCAAGTGCCATTCTCTACCAGTCAACCCTTGTTATGGTGAAAGGTAGTTGGCAGGTACAAAACAAAGAATAAAAAATTAAATATAATGACCTACCCATGCCTTCGCATTATACTAGTTTTTTTTATACGAAACGTATGACGGTAAGTGATTACCGAACACAAGTACATCTGCATAACTAGACACTTATACGTGGTAGTGCTGCTGCTCGAATGGGCCGGCTCGACCGGGTTGGTACCACGGCCTCGCAGAATACCGGCGTGAAGTAGAGGCATCTAGTGCTTCTGCGTTTCGTTCGGTGAGTGAGGTAACCGGAGGTCCACTCAACCTGCCCATCCCCAACCTCATCCTCCCTCCCATCTCCCAAATACCCTTAAAGACCTGCAACGCACCTGCTGCACCTGTGGTGTTGCGGATGTACGCGAGCCACGGTAATCACTTACCATCAACATAGTTTGCCGCCTTTCCTATAAAAAGAAACTAAAGGAGCTGAAGGTGCGTTACCAACTTTAATGATATTTGGGGAGGAGAGGGGGAGGGCTTCAGTTACCTCTTTACATCTCGAGCTTTGCTGGCGCTTGGCTCTACTGCGTACAGAGAACTGTTGCTGCGCCACATCGTTAGTCTGTGGGGTTGGCGAACGCAGTACCTAACGTCTCGCACCTTAGTGCCTACTCCCCGTTGACGGTATGCATAATTTCAGTCTGGTATTTCGATTTAGGCTAGGGCATTCCATTAGTCGTAAGTTTCCTTAGTCATACGACACCCACGGGAATACGGAGTAGCAGATTCTTACGCCGATATCTCATGGCAATATATTGATATATATATATTTACGTTTACCGTGTTGTTAATAAGTTTGTAACATAATATACACATTATTCAAATAAATGAATTTCCTACTAACATAATTTGTTTAAATTTAATGACAATTCTTTGAAAAGCACTTTAATATAAAGCTCCGATAGCGTGGATAACTGCTTCCGTATAACTAGACCCGAGTTCGGTCTCAGTTTTTTTAAATCTTTGTATGATTTTTATAGTTGATAAGACATTAAAAAGGTGACAGGGTCACCATCTGTCCGGCTATTCTAAATAAGCTCTGGTCCAAAGTGGATTGAAGCGACTAAAATAAATGTCTAAATCTCTGACCACCCCCGTATTGGATACGCGGTCGTGGTAGCTCAATTTTTATAGTTATCTGGAGAGTAATTCTTAGTGTAATTCAATCTTTTCAGAATGAATTCCCTGTTAGAACAAATCAAAACATAGTTGTAAACATATGTAGAGTTTAATAGTAATAATTAATCTTAATAAGAACTAGACGAGAGTAAATTTTTATCTAAGGACCGTGGCGTTCGACATTTAATAGATTCAATCAAAACTACTTACGGCACCGCACTTAACGTCCTCGGCCATCGAGAATTCCTCGCACCTGCCACTACCATAACACGAAGAAATATACTTATCTGTCTTAGCAAAACAAGTGGAAACGTCAATCCAATTTAATTGGATACACAACGTCCGTTAACATCAACATAACGAATCCAATTATATATAAAGTCACTTCTCAGAATTCGAATACGCAATGTTTACAATTTTTTTTTTGTTTATATGAAAGCGTAACGCGACTGGCCCGTCTCAAAGTTTGGGGGAGACTGGCTGCGCGCGCCTCATTTCGTTGCCATGGTGACCATTTGGAGGTTATTTTCTGTTTTAGCTTAGCGGAAATTGATGTCACCTTAATCTATATTAATCATTTTCTAATGTGCTACAACTGTAAACCGAACTTCTCGCGTACAGGTGACACTATAGAGCCTGTTTGCATAGAGATTGGGGTTACAAAACTTTACCAATCTCAATTTGTAGTTTTCCTCTGGGATGGTAGTTTAATCTACTAGATATTCTTAGTTAACAAGTTTGAATAAAGTTTACCTTACTTTCACAGTCTGTTAATATTCCACGCCCTATAAGGAGGACTTTTCAATATCGACACGTTCGGCAAGCGGATTGGCGATCATAGTACTAGAGACCACGCTTCATAGACGCTACTGCCCCTCGAACGAAATGCAGAAGCACAAGATGCCCCTACTTTACGCCGCGAGGCCATGGTACACTACCTCGGTGTCCATTCGAGCTCGAGCAAAAGCCGCCGCTTGACTCTCCCATGTGCAAAAACTCCCACGATTCACGCACGGTCCTGGGCCACTTGTAAACATCGACAGGTCATTCCATCTTGTGTGGGGTCGTCGCGTCGTCGGGGAATGTTTTACCCACGACGTTACCGTTATTGGATATACTGTAGGGATAGCCTATCTTTTATTTATGTTTTTTTTTTTATAATAAATCCGATTGACAATATCCGTAGAGATTCCTGCTCGTACTGCTGGTGATGGGTTCACAGTTCACAGTTCTTTCTATTTTATTACTTTTAAAAAAGAAAATTCACCCTCTATTTCTGTCGTGAATGTATATTTACATAAATTAATCGCAAAGGAAGTTAAACCATTATTTGTAGTCCATATTAATACTTGCGGGAATCGAACCCATCACCCAGAGCCACGCGGCCAAACGCGTAACCATCACAACACCGAGCCAGTCTATCAATCACCAAGGAAGGAATACGTTTTCACTCCAGAGGCTATCTCTGTTGACACCAAAATCCTAAATACAAGAAATCCACAGTCGTTAAGTAGTAACATTGTTAGACCTGTATTTCCCGCATTGATTATTATATATATAAGTGAATTGATTTTGTGCAAGACAGCCAGTCTTGCATTATGAAGTATTAGAAAAGAAATAAAAGTAAGACTTTTTATTATTACACTAAAACAGACATATTCACACATACACATACTTACACACAGTCACACAAATAGATGTAATCATTGTTCTCATTATTTTGTATCCTTACCTTCTTTTTTTTCTGACACATATATTGTAAATTTTCTAAAAAAATCAATTCGTAAGAGTTAGCCTACCGCAATACAACTTAAAACTTAAAACTTTTTCAACTTTAAATGAGTTGAGAAAAAAATTTCAGAATAATAAAATTTTCCGGATTTACCGACTCTCGCCAATACTACACGAAATGGAACAGTGTAATGGCGCCACTAAATACGTCGTAGATAGCACCATTCTAGTGCGTCTGAAGATGGGATATCCCTCTCAATTTGCCAAACTAAAATCCTGCTTCTGACGAGGAGCAGCATAACTAGTGCGGGAGTTATGTTCTTCAACCCGGTTGCCAGGCATGGGCTTTCTCTGGAGCTTTCTTAAAGAAGCCTTACTATTAGTTGATTTATTATACGCGCCTTCTGCTCACGATTTTATTCCGTGGGGGGTTTCAGTTGGTTCGTTACTTAATGTAGACATAACCGGTCGCCACCTGGTAGGCTGAAAGAGATGGAGAAAGAACTTCTCCGAACTAACGCAACTACTTATGAACTCCTACCTCTATGGCACAAACAAACATATACTCGAAATAACAAAAATCAAACAAAAAATCCTTTTACTTTTCCCGAACAACCAGTGCTTGCTTGAATTATTTTTTAGTCAAATTATCAACTAGTGAAAACATTCATTGTGGAAATTTTCATCAACGTCTTGTCTTTTAATTATGGCGACATTGTTTTTGTTTTATCTGTATCTTATTACGGTGATCGATAATTTGGC
Source organism: Bhutanitis thaidina (assembly GCA_029286595.1). Taxonomy (NCBI): domain Eukaryota; kingdom Metazoa; phylum Arthropoda; class Insecta; order Lepidoptera; family Papilionidae; genus Bhutanitis; species Bhutanitis thaidina. Next base: position 10,767,141 of record JAGSMS010000016.1, read on the forward strand.
TTTCATTCATAATTTTTTTTTAAATATAGATTATTTTGCAAGTATTGTGTTACACCTGCATCTCTCTGTCTAAATCTGCCAACACAATCTTATAAAGCACACCATTTTGAAGATGTCGGATTCTATTTACTGTCTACACCATTTTGTGTAAATGTCGTGCCCAAATATTTAGATGAACCGTAACGTTGCTCAGACTAAACACGCTTATTTCTAACAATATCCAATTCCCATTAACAGGTACCTAATCCCGGACTTTGTGAATAGATTATTCGCAATCGAAGCCGCAGGCAACAACTAGTTTACTACAGTACCACTACATGAAATTTAATTAAGAGGAGTTGGAAATTGTTATAAGTCAATTACTAATTCAAATTATCGGAAGGGACTTGACTGTAAATTATATTTCAATAATTGCGTTACAATTTATGACTCAATCACGCCAACAACATCGGCTGTAGGTGTAGGCAGAGGCTACCGAGTGCCAAGCAAGAAGAGCAAGCGCCTAGCGTGACGAGTATGTAATCTTTGAAAAAAATTTACTGGCGCTTTCTTGGAAAGGTCCTTGTTAAGCATTGTACGAAAACAAGCTGATGTCGAGAGACAGCTAAGGAATTCAATAACAATATAATCTTGTTCGGTTTACTCAGTTAGTTTAAAACATTTTGTTGACATTGTTATATTTGCACTCGCGGGAGCATGTACTCGGAGAAGCTTACCGTTGAGGAATAAAGTTGTTGGCGACGTCCCGCATGACTTAACTACATTTATAATGTGGAAGTGAACAGATGTGCCCTTAATAAGTTTTATTTTTAACGCAATGTACGATGTTTTCCAGCTATTTATGTAGATTATTTATATAAAAAGCTTACTTGGATATAACCATGATAAAACGCGTGGCTCGAGATTTTTCCTAACTGTTCCAGGACACATCACTGCCGCTTTTCGAGGTAGTTTTCGTTATTTGGCCACTAAGTGTTGGAACAACCTACCACCACCTCTGTGTGGGTACTAATCAAAGGCTAGTTTTAAAATTAGGTATAGGTCACTTCTTTTACATGGCAATAGTGCTATGGCCTGTGTTAAAATTTGTCAGTCCTGGTTGTAAGATACGAAGGAAAGTTAGACAATTAAAGTTAAAGAAATTTAGGTACAACAGCTGTTCCTTGGAGGTTAGATGTATCAACTATCAACTTACGAACGTGTATTACTCTATGCTGATGGGGAATACGGCTCTACAACTTACTTTTAATCTGTATATATAAAAGAAAGTCGTGTTAGTTACATTATTTATAACTCAAGAACGGCTGAACCGATTTAGCTGAAAATTGGTGGGGAGGTAGCTTAGAACCAGGAAACGGACATACCACGTTTTATCCCGTTCCCGTGGATATAAAACGCAACTGATATGCTATAACAAAACGCATCTGACAGCAAAATGAAAATTTTATCAGGCAAAACAACAGTCTAGCCGTTCATTTGCTGAAAATGGTTTAGTGTTGTCTATGGTTAAGCATGGTTGAAAATTTGCAATTTGAAATTTTGAAGTTGACTGGTTGATGTTTTTGTTCCGAGTTCTATTAGCTTATTGTGCCGATATTATCATTAACAATGCCATGCCGCAACCAAGACGATCAAATCTTTACCGACAAAACCGTAATGCAACTAGGATTCGAAACATTACGAATGAAAGGACTGAAGAAGAACAAGAAATTGCACGCGAAGAGCGCCGCGTTAGTATGGCTCGACTTCGTGCTTCTCAATCACAAGAGCAAAGCGAGGCAGGCTCGGTTGGCAATGCGAAATCGTCGAGCAAACCTCAGAGATCAACAACTAGATAATACTGATTTGAATCGAGCAGCGTTTCGATACAACTGGAGCACGATGCACGATGCTTCCATACTAGCGTTGGGTTGGTCGTTGGGCCAATGGACGTTCTTTGTAGGTATTGTGGCGCATTGAAGTTTTCTGGAGAAACGCCAGGATTGTGCTGCCTTAGTGGGAAAGTGAAATTGCCATTATTGACTCCACCACCATTGCATTCATTGCTTCGTGGCGAAACACCCGAATCACGACATTTTCTAGCAAACACTCAAAAATACAATAGTTGTTTCCAAATGGGCATTTTGGGGAGACATTATCGAAGAACGAGGATTTAATCCGACATTCAAGGTATTTATTTATTTTTGTACTTAAACACAACACAGTAGAAGAATAACATGCTATACTTATTCATATGTATTTTGTATGGTAATTCTAAAAAAAGTGTTTATAAATCAGTAATACTGACATTCCTCTCGAAGATGCATAGCATAAATTTTTACAAATATACTTCATGGACAACATGGAAGAACAACTTGAGCGATGTCAAGATATCACAAGATGGAAAGGGAACGTGAATATGATCATCAGGAATTAGACTTAGTAGTTCAAACGAATGTAACCCTGTTGATTCCCCGACAAAAGGAAGTTTATGATACATGGAAATGGTGGTTTATATTTCCTGGATACCCAGGGTGGAACTGGTAAGACATTCCTCATGTCAGTAGTTTTAGCCACTATTCGTGCGAGATCCTACATTACGGTTGCAGTTATTTCTTCTTGAATAGCAGCCACATTGTTGGAAGGATGCCGAACGGCTCATTCGGCATTACAATTACCGTTGAAACTTCAAACTATTGTAGAACCAACATGTAATATTGCAAAACACTCCCCAATGGCCAAAATTTTATCAGCATCGAAAATCATCATCTGGGACGAATGCACAATGGCAAATAAACGTGCATTGGAAGCACTTAACCGAACATTGAAAGATCTACGGAATGACTCGAGATGTTTTTGAGGCGCAATGATTTTACTGTCTGGCGATTTGTGTCAAACACTGCCAGTAATTCCACGCGCCTGCAGCTCCTCTGGTATTGCAGATGTACGTGGGCGTTGGTAATCATTTACCATCGGGTGATTCGCTCGCTCGTTTGCCCCCTTTCTCAAATAAAAAAAAACCTTCATCGTTTCACCATCCTTTTACTAAGACAGGGAACCCTAATTTAGCACAGGATAACTTGAGTGCCCGGTATATTATTAAAAAGTTTACGTATACTGTTAACTTTAAGCTATAACGGTCTTTAACTAGATATATTCTATATATCATGCAACATAATATGTTAGCAAGTGTTAGTGCGCTATAGTTAAGAAGAGAGTTTTATAAACTAACCAGACACAGCGCGTGGGCGAACTTAGACGTCTAGCTAAATGCTAGCTACAAGTTTATAATTTAATATGGATCAGCTGGATTCTTGTGTTAATATTATAAACTCGTACTGCGTTAAGCACAATGAAGCTATATTTATAAAAAAAAAATTCTACCCAGCCTGCATAAGTCTATATTTTATTTTTATATAGGAAAGGCGCCTGATGATAAGTGAGTATCGTCGCCTACGTACATCTGCAACACCAGACGGGCTGCAGGGTAAGGTTAATTGGCTAATAATACTAAAAAGTTGGAAGGCAGGATGTGGATGGGGGATGAAAAGTGGAGTTTCACTCTAGTTCCTCACACACAGAGCGAAACGCATAAGTAAAAGATGCCTCTACTTCATGCGGGTATTTTGCGAGTGGAGTTGGACTCCAGTTACCTCACACACAGAGCGAAACGCAAAAGCAAAAGATGCCTCTACTTTATGCGGGTATTTTACGAGTGGAGTTGGACTCCAGTTACCTCACACACAGAGCGAAACGCAGAAGCAAAAGATGCCTCTACTTCATGCGGGTATTTTGCGAGTGGAGTTGGACTCCAGTTACCTCACACACAGAGCGAAACGCATAAGTAAAAGATGCCTCTACTTCATGCGGGTATTTTGCGAGTGGAGTTGGACTCCAGTTACCTCACACACAGAGCGAAACGCAGAAGCAAAAGATGCCTCTACTTTATGCGGGTATTTTACGAGTGGAGTTGGACTCCAGTTACCTCACACACAGAGCGAAACGCAGAAGCAAAAGATGCCTCTACTTTATGCGGGTATTTTACGAGTGGAGTTGGACTCCAGTTACCTCACACACAGAGCGAAACGCATAAGTAAAAGATGCCTCTACTTTATGCGGGTATTTTACGAGTGGAGTTGGACTCCAGTTACCTCACACACAGAGCGAAACGCATAAGTAAAAGATGCCTCTACTTCATGCGGGTATTTTGCGAGTGGAGTTGGACTCCAGTTACCTCACACACAGAGCGAAACGCAGAAGCAAAAGATGCCTCTACTTCATGCGGGTATTTTGCGAGTGGAGTTGGACTCCAGTTACCTCACACACAGAGCGAAACGCATAAGTAAAAGATGCCTCTACTTTATGCGGGTATTTTACGAGTGGAGTTGGACTCCAGTTACCTCACACACAGAGCGAAACGCATAAGTAAAAGATGCCTCTACTTTATGCGGGTATTTTACGAGTGGAGTTGGACTCCAGTTACCTCACACACAGAGCGAAACGCATAAGTAAAAGATGCCTCTACTTTATGCGGGTATTTTACGAGTGGAGTTGGACTCCAGTTACCTCACACACAGAGCTAAACGCAGAAGCAAAAGATGCCTCTACTTTATGCGGGTATTTTACGAGTGGAGTTGGACTCCAGTTACCTCACACACAGAGCGAAACGCATAAGTAAAAGATGCCTCTACTTCATGCGGGTATTTTGCGAGTGGAGTTGGACTCCAGTTACCTCACACACAGAGCGAAACGCATAAGTAAAAGATGCCTCTACTTTATGCGGGTATTTTACGAGTGGAGTTGGACTCCAGTTACCTCACACACAGAGCGAAACGCATAAGTAAAAGATGCCTCTACTTTATGCGGGTATTTTACGAGTGGAGTTGGACTCCAGTTACCTCACACACAGAGCTAAACGCAGAAGCAAAAGATGCCTCTACTTTATGCGGGTATTTTACGAGTGGAGTTGGACTCCAGTTACCTCACACACAGAATGTAACGCAGAAGCAAAAGATGCCTCTACTCCATGCGGGTATTTAGCGAGGTCGTGGTACAATCCCGGTCGAGCCGGCCCGTTCGAGCAGTAGCGAAAGCCACTGCTTGGCTCTACCACGTACATAAAATGATTTAGTGTTCTGAATTAGACAATTGTTTCGCATCTGGGCACTTGTCCGCGTCCAGTTAAAGTTATAGAACACAGCAGTAACAGTTACTTTCCCTAGTTCAAACTTTTTTAATTCTTGAAAATACATCTGCGTTATCCCGCTTAGTGAATTAAAACAAAAGTTGAAGTTCTATAAAAGTAACAATTACATATTACCAATAAAATTAGTTGATTAGCATAATCTCGTTCTAGCACATTGCTAATTAAAACTCGCAGGCGCTATAAGTTTATTGTATGGTTTCATATCAGACCACGTTTATTGGACGGCATCAATCCGTCTAATAATCGCAGTAAAGGCAGGCCGAGTAATGGTGGAATATGTATCCTAATTAGCTGGATACAAATCTGACAAACTAGTGATGGGATGGGAAGCAGAATATTTATTACGAAGGTATCGACACTGCAGTCACCTCCACGCTTTCCGAACATGGCGAGTATGGGCAAACCTATAATGAAATACATTTTGCTTGCTCGTTTTTTCATAGCTTGTTTTGCTTTTGTTAGCACTTTCTTGGAGAAGCCTTGGTTCAGCAGTGGGCCCAAATACACTAATGGAGAGAAGAAGGCACTAGATAAAATTGCCAAAGGGCGGTGAAGAAACTTTGTGTATACTATAATATATACAAGCACAGAATAGTAAGCTTTTCTATGGAAAAGGGAACATACTAGCAAGCGGCTCATTTTATGGTAATCGATTACCGTCCGTGTACATCTGCAACACCAGAGGACCTGTAGGTGCGTTGCCGGCCAGCAAGGTTATTTGGAGGGCTCTACCACGTACATAAAATGATTTAGTGTTCTGAATTAGACAATTGTTTCGCATCTGGGCACTTGTCCGCGTCCAGTTAAAGTTATAGAACACAGCAGTAACAGTTACTTTCCCTAGTTCAAACTTTTTAATTCTTGAAAATACATCTGCGTTATCCCGCTTAGTGAATTAAAACAAAAGTTGAAGTTCTATAAAAGTAACAATTACATATTACCAATAAAATTAGTTGATTAGCATAATCTCGTTCTAGCACATTGCTAATTAAAAATCAAGACATTAATGAAATATGGCTTTTTAATGTGTACCTCGATTTTTCAGAATAAAATTCTGAATAGTAACTTAACTCATTAAAATACCATCCGAACATGAATCGGGTTGGAAATGCGATTTAAAAGTAATGGAGGCTGAGGAAAGACTATTAGAAACCGATCGACCTTATTGGAATTCCACACTACAATAATGCCGTTACGTTTAAATTGTTTAAATTCTACGAAGATTTAAAATGTTATTGTGTTCTGTTTCATTGATCAGTGTTGTCACCCAGTAATTGCTACAAACAATTGCATTGAAATTATTTATCACCTAGGTTTGATTTGCAGAGCATACTTGCTAACCACGTGTTCGGTGGTGAAGGAAAACGACATGAGGGAAACAATAGAATTTATGACCATAAAAAGGATGCATTTAAAAAAAGAGTCAAAAGAGATGAGAGAAAAGCTTAGGACATTGCAAAGACTTGAAAAGGAAATGTGCTTGTATTTATGTTCTATTGTTTTTTAAAGATCTAAGGGGCGTATCATGGTATCATTCGAAGCCCACGTACTCGTACATCTGCAACACCAGAGGACCTGTAGGTGCGTTGCCGGCCAGCAAGGTTATTTGGAGGGCTCTACCACGTACATAAAATGATTTAGTGTTCTGAATTAGACAATTGTTTCGCATCTGGGCACTTGTCCGCGTCCAGTTAAAGTTATAGAACACAACAGTAACAGTTACTTTCCCTAGTTCAAACTTTTTTAATTCTTGAAAATACATCTGCGTTATCCCGCTTAGTGAATTAAAACAAAAGTTGAAGTTCTATAAAAGTAACAATTACATATTACCAATAAAATTAGTTGATTAGCATAATCTCGTTCTAGCACATTGCTAATTAAAACTCGAGGGCGCTATAAGTTTATTGTATGGTTTCATATCAGACCACGTTTATTGGACGGCATCAATCCGTCTAATAATCGCAGTAAAGGCAGGCCGAGTAATGGTGGAACATGTATCCTAATTAGCTGGATACAAATCTGACAAACTAGTGATGGGATGGGAAGCAGAATATTTATTACGAAGGTATCGACACTGCAGTCACCTCCACGCTTTCCGAACATGGCGAGTATGGGCAAACCTATAATGAAATACATTTTGCTTGCTCGTTTTTTTTTCATAGCTTGTTATGCTTTTGTTAGCACTTTCTTGGAGAAGCCTTGGTTCAGCAGTGGGCCCAAATACACTAATGGAGAGAAGAAGGCACTAGATAAAATTGCCAAAGGGGCGGTGAAGAAACTTTGTGTATACCATAATATATACAAGCACAGAATAGTAAGCTTTTTCTATGGAAAAGGGATCGTACTAGCAAGCGGCTCATTTGATGGTAATCGATTACCGTCCGTGTACATCTGCAACACCAGAAGATCTGCAGGTGCTTTGAAAAACATTTGGCGTATAGAAGGAAGGATGTGGAGAGGGAGGGGAAAGAACATGACCTTCAGTAACCTTACTCACGTAACGAAACGCAGCAGCACAAGATGTCTCTTCTTCACGCCAGTATTCTGCGAGGTCCTGGTACTACCACGGTCGAGCCGGCCTATTCGAGCAGCAGCCAAAGCTGCCACTTGGCTCTACCACGTACAAAGTATCTAAAATAACCTGAGTTTACTGGCACAACTAAAATTGTTAATAGCAATTTTAAGTACTCAATTTTACTCGTGCTCGGCGGTGAAGGTGAATATTATGAGGTAACTTGTATAATATCAGGGAAATAATGAACAACTAGTTTGAAAACATATTAACTTATATAAATATATATTGTGAGGAGGCTTTTGACCAGCAGTAGGATATTTATAGGCTGTTACGTCTGCATAACTTCCTATTTTGATGATGACTAATAACTAACTATTAAATTAGCTTAACGATAGAATGATAACTAACTATTTTCACTTCATAATACTGTACAACTTTTTTTGTCTTCGAATGAACACAACGAGATGCCTAACGCCATCAATTTAACATTTAACATTTAACCATTAAAGTTTAACATGTATCATTCGTCTACCATAAATTTCCTTGTTTGCACGTGAAACAAAGAAACTAAAGTGAGACATAGTCGTAACCCATGGTTGTATACGTTAATATACTTGCTCCATAGCTATAGAGTGCAATCGTGTAATGTATCTATATTTAATTTTTATTCTCTACCGATAAATGCTTTCTTTGTAGATCAGGGACCTTGAATTTCATAACGAGGTACTTGAGATCCATCTCCGATACCGTAACCTCGGAAATTTTTATTTTTAATTTTATGTCCAGATTTATCACATTGCATCAAGGAAAGCATGTCGAAGAATCCTATATGTGTGAAAAATTAAAAAACGTGCTGTACAAAACTTCTGTCAAACCGGACTAAAGCATTGTAATGAAATTCGACTTTGTTGTCGAAGAGGCCAAGAGATAGGCTTTGTCGTTGCGCCGTGTTTCTCCAATCTATGTTGGGTATACCCGTATTTTAGTTAACCCACCACGACACATGAGAAATCCTAGTGTTTTCGATGAAAAAAAAACTAAATCCTCTGAACTATAAATGTGAGTTTATGTTCAAATATTTGTCATCGTGTGTGACATAGAATATTGTCGCGATCTTGGGTTACCTTGGAACTAAATTTTAATGTGACGTAAGTAAATCTACAGGCAGTGACTAATTAATAAAAAAAAAGTAGAACTATCAACATACATTAAAAACTTAACAAACCGAATGAATTAGTGCTAACCGCACTATGATTAATAACAAAGTATTCTGCGCCTGTATTAGTCCCTTTCTCAGTAAGCCTCGTCTGACTCATCAAGGATGTTATAAAACCTCTGTTCAGTTAGTTATTGTCATCGTTTCCTACACGAGTTCAAAGTGAAACTACAATTCATTTGTTACGATAAAAAGCACCCGCATTTTTTGCCACGAAATTGTGTGGACGGCTTCGGACTTCAGTTGGTGTTTAAAGCTGATAAAAGGCGGTTTAATTGGTTTTTTTCATTGGATTAGTTCGTTGCGGTATGGATCGTAGAGTTCTGTTTTGTTTCACCGTGAGTGTTTATGATTTTTTATAATACCTCTTTCTTTAATTATTGATTCGAATTGTTGTTTGTATGGCATCTAGTTAAACAAATGTCGTAGTCAAGAAATATGGTCATTTATACTAGCGTGCTCAATTTCAAAATATTTAAAATTTTCATTGATAGAATTCCATTTTTAATACTGAACAGCACAGATGCAAACGATTAAAGATAATTTATTAAGGAATAATTCAGACACAACACTGTGTCGATTTATTATTTTATCCTTATCTCCGACAACACGCATCGCAACAATTAAGACGTTCCATCATTCTAAAAGAAGTGAACATAAAACAGTCCCAAGATGGACATAAGCTTCTTAGAAGTTTTATTTTGTTGTTCATCTTTGAGTGAAGGATTTACGATCGCAGCAACAGACATTTCGCATGTTACAAGCTGCTCTTTTGATGGTTAGATTATATACAAATCCGTCACTAAGCTGTTGGATATGGATGCGGCATGTTCTGATGGATATTTCGTCTCAATTCGGTCGCCACAGCCTCGTTTGTTTGATAGCAGGCTTGTGGTATAATAACAGATAGCGTTTCTGAATTGTGATTCTGATGACCTACAGCAGATGGCGGATTAACCATTTCAATAAATACCAGAGAAATTATGTAAAGCGATAACGGGCTCGATCAAATTGAGAATAGTTATTGTAACAATTTCTGTCACATAAACTATAATATTTATATCTATACAGCAAACTATCTGTAGATAAGACATAGAGATTGAGTACTCATTTAAGCTGGAATTGCTATTAATTATCTCATTATTGACGTTGTGGCGTGCTGATCAGCGTACCTGCATGTGTTTGAAATCAGAGCCTTTATTCGTCTTCAGACGTCTCCGTGTCTCTTACGTAGTGTAATCCTAACCTTTCTTTAGTCATATTACCCAACTTTAAACATTCCACTCTACGTATACATCTCGGGCATGGGCGGAGTGTTTAGTATCCTCATTATGAGCAGAAACATCAGAGATCGCAATCTTAAATCTTACAGCAAAGACCCTACTGTCTATCACCGGTAAAGGCAATTCAGTTGCGGCTTAACCAAAATGGTTATTTCACCGGCTGTTGGAGGTATTAAGGTATTTATTTGTTATGTACGGATCTTAGTCAACGTTTCTTTTAAATTCTCTTACGGCACCTCAAAACAACTGTGTATAAGTTTATTATGTCATTATGAAGTTTAATTCTTATGCCTTGATATTGAAAGTTTAGTTAATGTTATCAGGTGTTTCTTGAAAATACATTAAACTTAAAGGAGAGTAAAGAAACAAAGTTACATTTCAAAGATACGCATGTAAAATACGATATACCTTGATGCCTACATTTATTAGGCGAAATAGTGAATGTGAGGAAATTGAATTTCCATACCGGATTTTTCTCCGATATTTAACCTCACCTTTACGCGGTGTGCTTCCTGCTGACTATCGCAACTCCAGAGGAGCAGAACGAAACGCAAAGGCAAAAGATGACTGTACTTCACGCCGGTATACTGCAAGGTCGTGGTACTACCCTGGTCGAACCAGGCCATTCGAGGAGCTGCAAAAACCACTGCTTGGCTCTAACATGTACAAAGAAATTTAGACGTTCATACACACGTATGGACTTCAATGCCGGCTTGCTGACACTTTCTCGGTGAGGCTCGCGTTCTGCAAAGCATTTGAATGGGTTGATGATGGTGATGATAATAAAGATGAAAAGGAAATATCAGTTTTTAACAATAACACTTTATGATAGTCATTTACACTCCATCACATGTCAACTGCAGAAAATAAACTTCACCCGGAGATTGCCATAATGGATAGTCGTGTGTCAAATGCAAACATCGATTTCCCACAAAGGCAACGGCACTCTTAATTTTACTCGCTAACTAATTCTGTACTAATATAACGAAGAGAAAGTGATAATTTCGGAACTACAGTGTTGTTTGAAAGTTACTCAAGTTTGTTATAAGTTATGTTTTATTTCCCAAAAACATACACAACAACAACAAAAACATTGCAATATAAATTGGAGTTATATTTTTATTAATTGTTAATCGTATGTTGTAATTATATTTTAGCTCTGTCTGTACGTAACCGATGCGGTTCGCTTGTAATAAGAGTATATATACGTTAACGTACTTAGATATTACTTAATGGTTGTTTATTTCCCACCGTATCGAATTTGTAAGTCAAGGGTTCGGAAGTCACAAGAGTATGAAGGACGACTTCCGTTTTTGTACGTTTGGCTACGGAACGCTAAGTAAAGATAAGTGTTATGACACTTTAGACAACCAATATCTTCTATAGTTTACGCCAACCGCGGCTTTGCTCACGTGAACGATGATATTTCTAACCAGAGGTCTAAATATTAAATTTCATGTCTCTGACTTCGAAAACGATAGGGCTCCTATATAAACTTCTAGAACCCTATTTTACCTCCAAAGGTGGAATTGCCACGAATATTTTCTTATTAGGTGCTTATGTTACAAAAGGAGTGTACTTAATGTTCAAAAGTCATGGTTCATCATCATCATTTCAGCCTATCACAAGTCCATTGCTGAACATAGGCCTCCCCCAAAGATTGCCACGAAGCTCGGTCCTGAGCCACCTGCATCTTGTGGGGGTCGTCCTACAATACGTTTGCCTGTACGTGGCTGCCACTCGAGAACCTTTTTTCCCCAACGGTTGTCAGTTCTGCGAGCTATGTGGCCGGCCCATTGTCACTTCAGCTTGCTGATCCTTACGGCTATGTCGGTTACCTTAGTTCTGCTGCGGATATCATCGTTGCAGACTCTATCACGCTGAGAAACACCGAGCATAGCCCTTTCCATAGCGCGCTGAGTAACTTTGAGCTTCCTCATACGGCCTGCAGTGAAGGACCAAGTCACAGTGCCTAAAGTCATGTTTATATCCTCTGTAATTAAATTGCTCTAATTTCATCAGTTGGAATATTTCTCTTTATAAGTATAGATAAAAGAGCATTTGTAAATGTCTATTCTTTAGGAAACGATCATAAAAGCTTACGATAACTTGCAACACATTGATATTATTTTTAAACATATTACGTTAAATTTCTAATAAAGGAACATCTTCGATCAGACGAACAGACGTCAAAAGTAATCGATATTTTATGATGATGATTGTGTAATTATGTATTCGGCGATTTCGACAACATTGACAACTTCCTAGTTCAAACGGAAGTTGTCAAATGCCTAGAATATAAGTATTACAGCGCCGCAAGTGTACGTGTGAAGTAGTCTTTACCTTTCCGTATCCGGTGTAAAGTTGAAATTAGCTTTTGATGTTAAAATGAGTTATTTTTATTATCATTTACATATCTCAATATTATTGTGGGGTTATTTACACCCATACTCGTCTCGTTGGGTGGTATATATAAATATGTATACATAATTAAAATATTGAAAAGTAAATAAATAAATTATAACCCAACCAGACGGAAGCCCTCGATTGCCGAAGTCTTAATTATTAATTATTTAAAATTGATTACCGGTTAAATATTATAATTTTCAAATAAATCAACTAAAAGAACATTTATTATAATACTAAAATATCTTTGTCGCTGTGAGTCGAGTACGATCAGAATTCCTTTGTGTGATTAGTCAGACCTTTCTCTATTGCTCACGAACTAAATGCTATTTAAAAATCATAGTAACCAACAATTCACTTGTGGTTATTTCATATTATAGGTTATATTATTACCTACATTACTAACAGATTATAAACTTCCCACTGCAGCGCATATATTTATTATTTTTTAAAAGAATTTATAGTTCGGAAGTGATCGTGTCAGCCATAATAAGGAATACGGATTACTCGTACACTCGTACGAACGTTGTCCAAAGGTCAACACCGCCATCGCTCTGGTATTGCCCTTGAAGTTTATTCTACTTCTTAATTATTCATATTTTCTCACATAGCTACCATGGTGAGAATCGGCACGTAACAATTTTAGTGGTGCCAATACTGAAGTTCAAATCCAATGTCCCATATCTATCTTTGGTCATACACAATTATTGTAACCATTTTGCATTATAATAGAGTAACACGGTGTCCTAAATATTATCATATTAAAGCGATAGTTTTCTATAACTTTTTTTTTAATTGCAATTGAATAAAATACTATCAACTAATAGTTCACCTGATGACAAGTGGCTCAAACAAGCCATGGACACCTGCAAACAACTATAATCGAAAAAGGTTACCGAATCGTTGTCACCCCCGAGGACTAATATGGAATGTCACACAGCCCGTTATTATACTGGTTCTCTATATCTATGAAATTGGAACACAGCAGTAGTATTTCTGTAGCGCGACAGACGCGAAAAAATATTAAGACTAAATTAGAGCGATTTTAAGTTTTCTATAATATAAGATAATTTGAATTATCTTTTTTGCAACTAGACAATTCGAAAATGTTATCTACTAACTTCTTTTATTTATGTAATCTTATTGTTGTGTATAAAGTTTTATTAAAATCGGTTAATTTATTTCGAAAATGTGGAACTAGAAAGTTTCTATGAAAAGCCGTGAAGCATAAACGAGTGGGCCTTAGGTTATCTCACTCATCGAACGAAACGCTAAAACACAAAATACTATACTATACTCCACTATACTTCACACCGGTTTTCTTCGTGGCCATGATATGGGCACCCGCTTTCTTCCCGTGGGTGTCATAAGAGGCGACTAAGGGAAAAGCTTCGAAAACCGCATTGGCTACCGACACATGGCAGAATCAGGGTCTAAGGTGCGAAGTATCTGGTACTGCGATCCCCAATCCGCTTGCTGTCCATGACGATTATGGCTTATCCTCCTCATAGAAGAGCTCCATGTCCTGCAGTAGACTATTTACAGCAGTAGACTGTCAGCGGACAGACAGCGTCGTTGCTCTTTACTAACGAGACTCCTGCACGCGAGTCTCTTCCATCGAAGCTGGAAAGGCCGCCGGGTCTCTAAAGATTGATCGCTGTTGGCCCGGATAAAATCAGTGGGGGGGTTTTAGTCGGTCTCGTGGGAGGTTTTAGTCGGTCGATTAATGCTGATCCCGATTTAACCGGAAACTAAGCCTTCAGTGGCAGATAAGTGACGATCTCCTTTCTCCCACATGAAAGAAAAAAAATCTACGTTGTCTTTAGCGCTGAGTGAGGAAGATCCCAGAAGTACAGCTATCGCTATGTAATACATAATAAAGTAGCTCAAGAAGATTTTAACTACACTTTACTATTACTTATTACACTTTACTACTTCTTTTGATAACAGATTTGATTTAGATATTATTGAAAAAGTAACTTAACCATTGAAGAATAATAATACTGTTCGTCCCTCGAATTACACGACTCAATGCTCTTCGTGATATAAAAAAAAATAACATCTTTTATGTAATAAAAGACTGACGAATAATAATGCTTTTGTTAAGGAACTTGGGCAATAACTTTGTTAAACGTTTGGGAATGACTAAAGAAATATAAAATTCCATTAATACACGACATAACGTGAAATGTTACGTTAAAAAAAGATTATGGACCGATGTAAAAATATTTGTATTCGTTAAAATGTCAATAACATTGTCGGTTTAAATCGAAATTTAAATTATGACGAAATAATACATGTTAACTTTAGTACTGAAAGTACTAAATAATTTTATGAAACTACTGTGTTAAAATAGATTGCAGCGTTAATTGATTAATTACACTAACACTATCTTTAAATATTTTTGAACCTTTCATTCTAATTTATTACTTATATTATTCTAGCAACATAATATTTTGGAGTGCGTCCAAATTTTGTTTTATTGTTCAAGCTTTATTGTTCTACCTATAATTACTGTAACCTGATATATGTAACTTAATTACCACAAACACCTTGATTGTAATTCTGATTTTTGTTTATTGTTCCAGATATTTATCGGTTTAGTGCTGGCATACCGTAAAAATAAAGAAGAAAACCTTAATGATACCTATTACGGTGATAACTATGATTACACGTATGATGACGAACCAGACAAAGAATACTCGGTTAAATCAAATAAACAGGAAAATAACATCGATGTATCGACTCCTAAAGCTGCGACTTATGAAGTAACCGAAATCGTAAATGATATACCTAATACTAGTATTAGAATTGGACCTGTTATCACTAACTACTCTACAGCTAGACCTTTAAATAATGCCAGCGTATCAAACAATTCTGTGAAGAACATTACAGGATTACCTGCACTTTCCAATGGTAATAATGAATTTAGCTATCACGGTTCCACTGAAGAGAGTAACGACAATAACAAAGAAGACTTCATTAAACCTAAGAAAAACTATTTTAGTATATTTCACGTAAAGGCTGAATATGACGATAAACCAAACACACCCCAAAATTCTGATAGCAATGTTCACAAACAATCTGGATTTAAAGATTATATTCTCGGCATAAAGAAAGGCATTATAAACGGATTAAGCAGAATATTTCACAGGAAGCATGGGTACGATGCCAACACACATGAATACCATCCGGACGCCAACCACGAAGTGGTCATACATAAATTTGAAAATGCTGCAAACCGATTTGATCATGAATTTAGACATAATTTAGATGATGAGTATGATTGAATAATACAAATTAACCTAATAAATCAGTTTCCTAACGCAGAAGCTTTTATTTCAACACCGATTCTAAGTTATAATCAATCTTATATAACTAAGAGACAGTTTATGATTAAGAAATGCAACGTAGGAATTAGTTAAAATAGCGTAGTTGTTTAATAACAATTTGAGGAGTAAAAGGTGCTCAACTCACAACGACACAACAACAAAAAGTTTAATTCATAATATTGTTCTGCGTATATGTAATATGTAGGTACCGGTAAGGGTTTTAGTTCGAATAACAGCATTTAATGACTTAACTCTTGTCTTTGCTTTCATATACCCTGTATAAAAATACAATACCTTCCGGTTTAATTTTAATATTTCTCCTGTAGCCAACATTATTTCCGCTAACTATTACGGTTTAAAAGATACAATACTTTGTTGGACAGACCACCAACAAGACGCAGCAGGCTTAGTAATAAAGCTCCGTAAGGAACTTTAAATAATTACATTTGAAAGGAAAGAATGCGTGGTCAAAAAAATATTTACTAAGACATTTATCAATTTTTTTTATCAGTCTATCTTAGTTCACTGCCTTATGGTCTGTCCAAAAAAGTGCAAACAGCAGCTGACTATTCTAACTTGGAATATTTGCCCACATTGCCACGCTAATCTGAAGAATTGTTGATGATTATTCGTATTCGGCAGTTGTCGAACTTCCGAATACAATCGGCAGTTGTCAACTGCGCAAGAGATGTTATAGTGCCGAATGTGTACGCACAAACACAGTGGCACTCACTGGTCTTCACCTTCCCGTATCCAATGTGACCAAACGACGGCTTTCGCTGCTGCTCGAATGGGTCGGCTCGACCGGCGTGATATAGAGCATCTTATGCTTCCTTTAGCGAGTGAGGTAACCGGACATCCACTCCCCTCTCCCCAAATATCCTTAAAAGTCTGCAGCTCCTCTGGTGTTGCGGACGTGGGCATCGGGAATCACTTACCATCAGTTGAGCCGTTTGCTCGTTCTCCATAATAAAAAGATAAGAGATGCAACATCACCGTCATTAGACAAGTAAAACAAACTGATGTTTAAGCACTATAATTACGCAACCCAATTTAGGAAAAACACTGAAATTTTATACAAATTGCAAAAATAATATTTCGGAGTCTTTCTTATCAAATTTAACTTAAAAAAAAACCGTTATAAATATTACTTATGGGAACTGCTTCGAGTTAATTAATATTGATAGCTTTCAAATAACTTCAAATTAAAATAATTTTATACACTGACGTAAAATTAGTAATAAATTGTTAGAGCAAACAACCGATTTTAACGGGTTACGTTAATATTTTTTAATTAGTCAATAAAAGCTATTAAGATCTCTATCGCAAACATTTTAGTAAACATTATCTAGCCGATCAGTTTGAAACAATAGAATTGCTGTGGCGGATCGACGAGTAATATAATATTAATAATATTAATGGTTTGTGACAGAACTGTAGGAACAAGGAGAAGTTGAAATAAATGTATGTTGATTTCAGGTATTTACGCGAACACTATACTGTGGAAATGAAACTATTATTTACTGATTTTATAGGGTTTAATTGGATTTTTAATGATGTATAGTTAACCCGGCTACCTTCAACCACACAATCAGATAGCCGGATTAACCGTGACATCAGGACGTCAAACACCTCAATTTCCCCGAGACCCCAAACGCCAGGATTTATAAAAAAACGAATGAAACATGATAAAATCCGTAAATATTTTTTTTATTTGGGAATGGCGGCAAACGAGCACTTGCTGGTAAGTGATTACCGTCGCCCACGTACATCTGCAACACGAGAGGAGCTGCAGGTGCGTTGCCGGCCTTGAAAGATATTTAGGAGATGGGAGAGAGGATGGGGAGGGAGGATTTGGACCTCCGGTAACCTCACGCACCGACGATGGTACGTGGCCGAATAGTTTCACTTCAAAAGTGTAGTATTCGCCTAAATAAAACGATTTTATTGCGTTTGATTTGTATGTTCTTTGAAGTACACCGATTCCTGCCAAGGATGATTCAGGAGACATTTGTAATCAAAAAGTATCCTAATTTTAATAGAAAAGATCTACGATCTCAAGATACTGTAAGCGCCTTCTGCGTAGATCGGGGCAATATTTATAATAAACAGCTGAAGGTAGCCCGAGTTAACATCAGGATGTCCAACACCTCAGTCTCCCGTGACCACGAGCGCTGTCAAGGACATGAAACCACGTGAACATAAAATATGAAATTAACCGCTGTAATAGTATAGTATCCGAAAATAATAGTTTAATTTGAAACAAATGTATATTTTTAAAGATTTAAGGGCAGATTAAGCTATCCCTATTTTTAAAATTACACTGAACATAGGCTCCTCCAAAAAATAGACGTTGAACCGTATGTATGTATGATGAACGCAGGAACCTTATCCATTATGAAATTAATATATATTTCACGACAATTCCGTGTGAAGTTATTCCTTGATTTATTAATTGAATTCACCACTAAGACATGGTATGGACCATAAACGATAGCAATATCAGTCTCAGATAAACGGAGCTATGTTAAAGATGAGTAGTGGTAGCCCAGTGGTCAGGGCGCTCGCTTTAGTTTCACAGAGCGCCAGTAACCTGGATTCGATCCCCGGTGCCGGCACTGTATTTACCACGTGCTCGGCAGTTACGGAAAACATCGTGAGGAAACTTGCATGTCTGAGTTGAAAAATATCAACATGTGAAGCCCGCCAATCCGCGCTGGCGCAGGTTGGCGGGCCCTACCCGACCCCAAAGCCTCTCAGATATTTGAGAAGGAGGCCTTTGCCCAGATGTGGGCACTTACAAGCTTACAAGCTACTTTGCTTTAATTTTATGTAAAAACTGGAAACTATATGATTTTATAGAGGGCCGATGTCACGTGGAAATTTTGTAAAATAGTTTATGGTATAAGGCCTCAGACGGGTCAGTGAGCACAAGCCGGTACAGTGATTGACGATCCGTCTGTGAGATTTGGGTCCGGCACAGTCGATTACCAGAACCCATTTTATCGTAACAGGGTTCACCGCTGCAGGTTAGATTGGTATTTGGCGAAACGTATTGTATCTTCCTTTACACTACTATAGTATGTTATAAAGATACGGGTATATTCGTTATTATTGTCGTAAAAATAAGTTTTTTTTTTATATGTCCAACATTCTTAAGGTGACTTATAAAAGTAAAGAAGTCATGTACCCTGGCTTGTCTTTAAAGTTTAACGGAACCGATTTTGCGGTCGGTTTTCCCTCTCTTCTGTTATCAAAGACAGTTTTATTTGTGTGTAAATTAAAGATCTCATATTCCGTTTCATTTGTTTTATTTTATTTTGTTTTTTATTTCAATATAAACTTTAAGGTAATGGAGACATTTGAAAGGGCATTTTTAAGTGGAGTTCAATACGGTTAATACTTTTAAGCTGATTTCGAATTGAGATATTTTACAACACTGCAGAATTTAACGATAATGCTGTAGATATTACGTGATAATAATGACAATCATCTTTGTTAGTAGCCGTGGCAGCCTGGTGGTCAGGGCGCTCGCTGAGCGAGCGTGAGTGACCTGGTTTCGATCCCCGGTGCCGGCACCACTAAAATTTTTTAGTGCTGTATTTACCACGTGCTCGATGTAGAAGGAAGACATCGTGAAGAAGCCTGGAAGTCTGTGAAATAATAAAAAAAATATAATTTCGAGGATATGCGAAGTCCGCTGACACGCACAGGAGCGACATGGTGCGCCCTTCTCAGCTCCAAAACCCTCTGAGATATTTGAGAAGGAGGCCTTTGCCCAGCTGTGGGCACATACAGACTGCTACTTTACTGTACTTTTTATTACGTTAACTTTATTTTCTGTGTGTTTATTGATATATATAAAAATCAGTACATAATTTAATGGCAACATTTCCAAAAGGCATGCTTAAAATCTATGCTTTCTTCTTGTCACTCAGCCCGACGTGTAAATTGTATTATTATATTATTACATTTATAAGTTTCTTTATTAAACTTATGAACTGCTAAATTCAAAGTTTACTTTATACAGTGACGAAGCATTTGGAATAGTAATGCGAGTATCTTATACCAGAATAACAATGGAGTAGTCAAGGACTGGCTTATTCTGGTATCCTGGTATTAAATGTTGATGAAGCCTAGGATAGCAGGACACTAGCTCAAAAAAGGCGTATTGACTCTATTGAGCTAGCTCTTGACGTTGGCTTCGTCATACTGACGCAGCCAGAGTATTCCACGTACTGTCGCTGTACGCATAAGAATTTACTAAACGTATTGACTAAGAATAGTTACTAAGGAGCAACGTGTAGTTTAGTCGAATTAAACTAAACAGTTTAATAAGGACTCTAATACGTTTGGGTGCTTAGTTCGGTGTGTGTACACAATGTGGTGAGAAGGCAAAAATTTACCTGTATGCTAATACTCGACGGTGGTCAACGAACGAAACCAATGTTTGTCCTGATTGGGAAGTTTTATAGAGTTGATACAACACCGGTTTAAAATGTGGATTAATTGAATTCACAAATAATATTTTTTTTTCTTAAGCTTGTTAGTAAATAGTGAGATTAAATAATTTACAGAATAGAACTCTGCGGAATTTACTTTTCAAATACTAAGTCGCAATGAAGTCTTTAACCAATATACGATCGCATATCAACACTTAATAATATATGATATAATTTAATGATAAAAGAAATAAAAGTAAATAACAACATGAAACCGCATAACAAAACAACTATCTAACTCCAAAGTAGAACCGGTTTACCTGCGCATCGGCAGCTCTTGATACATCCTCGATACCAAGGAGGGGTCACTATCCTCCAGGGATGCTGCGCAAAGGCAGTGCGGCGACGTAACCGCCTGCGTGTACTCGTTCGTATCTTCCGTGAGGCGGATTTTGCAAATCCGCGCTTTTAAAGGAACTACAGGGTGAGTACCGGAAAATGTTTTTTCTTCTATGAGTCTTATTCAGTTCACCAGTAAAATAACTAGTAATGTCTTTTTCAATTATAACCCCTTTTAATTATTTACATAACAAACTAATGTAAAATATAATATAAGTAACGTTTACAACATTACTTAGTTATTGATATATGAGAATTCAGTATAAAACTAATACCTTTTCAAATAATTAAAATTAATATTTTAAATAGAATAAATATTTAAAAAAATATTTAGTAATATTTTTTTACTGCTATTAGTTTCTGTAAAAAGAAAAGAATATGGAAAACACACGTATTAAATTATTGTGGTTTAGTCAAAAAATTACCTATAATTTGAAAAGTATTTTTTTTTATTGAAAAAATATTAATTTTCTGTGATCATAAAAATTGTTGTTCTGTATTCTGTATTACTAGCGTTAATTATATTTAATTAACATATTTATCTTGTTGTAATCAATCCGCTCGGATTTGCATACATCTAGAATTTTTAGAGAAATAACGATGAAATTATTAATGTGTGTCTTATTACCTATGTTCTGTGGAAAATTCTTATAACAATTCAAATAAACAGAGGTATTTCGTGAATATATTGAGTCAACACCAATTTCGAGTCTAGGTTCTAGATGATTTGGATTAAAATGGTTTATTTAACAAAGTTTGCTTTTGTTGAAACTAGATCAATATTTAGGAATTTAAGATAACTTACCTGTTTTCTCTAACGTTTACTGGAAATAACAATTAAACAAACTTTAGTTTCGCATTTAAAAAACTTTTATTAAGAAATAATAGTTAGTAACAATTATGTAAAAATTAACAAAAAAGTTCAAAAATAAATATTTTTCGTACTTCCTCTAGAACTCATTATATCTTCGTTGAAGTCCATCTTGATGAGAACGTTCTCCTTGCTCCTCTGAATAGACACACCAAGGACCAAATGAGCTTGTAATATAGCCGGCAGTCCCTTAAGGGACGGTACCACCTGCCGCCCATACTATCAACCAAAAACTTCCAAGCTTCTTTATCAATGTGAAAAAGACTACAGCAAACTTTATGCAAAGTAATGATTGAAGATTTCAGCTATTTTATTCCATGTATAGAATCGAAACTTATCAATTTAAACAGAAACTAAAATATACTTTTTTGTTGGCCAGTGTAATCAACGCTTATCAGTAATTTATTTGTATGTTAAAAAGTTGTTCCAGATTTGTTAAAAAAAAACCGACTCGACCGAAACCGATTTTCTAATTTAAAAAGTATGTTAAAGGATAATTAGCTATTCCAATACGCCGTTAGTTGTCTGTAGATGTGTCATCTGTTTATGTTATATCGACGACAGCGTGACTCGGCAATCAGCGCACCTGCCCGCTGATGGTGCTGGATTCGAATCTGATTTTCGTTTACAGGTGCTCAACTTTGTAACAGACTATGTAAGAGTTTGCAATTCTGTAACGAACCGTTTCTGTCTTCAATCTTATCGCATAAGATATATGTAGGTAAGGAATAGTTAGAGCGTTAAAATTTCCGCCCTTTCTTACGGAACTACTTTCATATATAGTTTATGCATATGTAGAGCCTAGTGCTCAGTGCTCTCGCTTCAGTTTCATACAGCGCGAGTGACCTGGGTTCGATTCATTTTTGCGAGGCCGTTATACTACCCTGGTCGAGCCTTCTCACAGCCTGTCAAAAGTCAACTACTACTACATCTATATGCAGTAGTGGAAAATCTTAGGCATAGGCCTCTCCCAAAGATTCTCCACAAAGTTCTTCTGGTCGACATCCCGCATCTTGTCGAGGGTCGCCACTCGCGAACCTTTCTTTCCTAGGGGTTGTCAGTTCTGTGGCCGTCCCGTTGCCACTTCTGCTTAATGACTCTAAAAGGTTTGTTACCCCAGTTCTGCAGCGGATACCATCGTTACACATTCCATTACATTATCGAAAATGTGTTGAAAAAAAACATTTTTAATGATTCCTCCACTAAGGGTGCAAAAATATTGAAATCGAATGTTTCTTAAAAAACTTTGCTTCAATTCACTTGTATCGTCCAAAATACAAGACCAGCAAGCAACATTTAATGACTAAGCATCTGTCTGTAATATTTTATGAGCGAAAAAAAAACAAAAGCACGTGCATTATTAACATAAATCGCCAACCGTAGGTCACCTCCATAATTAGATGCGATAAAATTTGCAACATTTCATTAGCTTATAGGTATCGCCGAATTAAAGCTTTAAGCACAAGTTTGTTGACCCTAAAGTCGCACGGAAAACTGAATTATTGTGGCAAAACGCGATAACGATCACATATAATAACTTAATTTGGATTTAGAGCAATATAAAGTTTTAGAGGGCGTCAGTCGAATAAAATTATTTTATTAAACTTTATGTTTATAATCTTGTGCTAGCCTAGTGGTCACAGCGCTTGCTTTAGTTCTACGGAGCGCGAGTGACGTAGGTTCGATCCCCGGTGACAACACCACAAAAAATTTAATAGCAATTTACCACGTGCTCGCCGGTGAAGGAAAACATCGTGAGGAAATCTGCATGATTGAGAAATATGCTGTCATGTGTGAAGTCCGTCAACCCGCACTGGTAACCCTTCCCGGTTCTAGAACCCTGTCAGCTATTTGAGTCAGTGCGTCTGTTTGTGATCGTGTAACTTCTGAACGACTAGACCGATTGAGGTCATATTCACACAACACTTTTGTTTTGTCGAGACCATGGTTCATAGTTACGCTAGTATTCGATAGGTAGAGCTGCAGTCAAGTTATTGACAAATCTTATATTTATAGACCAAAATGACTCATGTTCACAATATTGTACGTTAATGCCAAAAAATAAATAATAATAAAAACCGTTCTTATATGCATACTGCTATTTCAATAGAGTATTTACTTACTCTATTGAAAAAGATTCAATAAGTATAATTTATGCGAATGGTTTTTTTTATTTTATTTTTTTTACTACTCCTAGTAGGCAGAGGTTGCCAATTTCTATTTAGCAAACTACTTTTCGCCTCTAAAGTAAACTGTAGAGTATGTAAAATAAAAGAACGGTTCTGGTGGCGTGCCATGACTCCGGTTTTGCACCCGAAGATCGTCATTACTGGAGATTGCAGATTCTTACGCAAGGGCCATCCATGTATCAAAAATCAAGTGCCATTCATGTATCAAAAATCAAGTGCCATTCATGTATCAAAAATCAAGTGATATCCATGTATCAAAATTTATATTGTTGATACATGGATGACACTTGCGTAAGAATCTAACATGTCCTTATCCATTATTAGTTAAGGAACTTTAGGGCGTCATTAATGCAATCTGGCAACTAACGTATAAGCAGTGATAGTAACTTGCATAACTTAAATCCAAGTAGATATTTTATTACAACGATTAACGACAAATAAATCTGTAACACCCGTACCCTTTAAATATATTCTTGTACCTTATTAGTTTTTTTTTAATTTAGGAATAAATTTTTCAACTTCATTAGCTTTGGTTTTTTTTTTAATATCAAAAATGATATTCCATCTGTGTTTTCCAAATGCCAACCCCACCTTTGCGTCGTGCCACAGGTGACCATAGGTTGACGGAAAATCGTTCCAAATTTTCCAAACCCTAATCCTACGAACTAGTGATGGCTCAGCATCGGTACTGGTATCGGCACCTGCTCACCAATCCGCTTGCCAAGCATGTTCAGTAAATATGGACAATGATTTCAAGAAATGTTTACAGGCTTTTGGAACAGTATGCATACACATATTTACATAGTGAAGTATGTACCAAAACAAGTACGATCCCAGGTACGGCGACATAAGTTTCCCTGTTACCAATTAGCTAGTTATAAACTAGTAACTATTAAACGAGAATCCCATAAAGTGGCGGATCAACATTGCAAAAACGTATAACGCTTAAACATCAGGGTGTCCATAATTCTCACTTCTCGTTGATACAACAGACGTGACAAGCATACATGATTATTAAAAAAAAAACCCCAACACCAATGTGATACGTTTCATAGAGTATAATTAATTTTGATATATTCATAATATCTATAATTAAAAAATCGTTTCAGAAGAAAAATTATCAATCTATTGCATTCATCTCAAATCATCAAAATATCACCAATTCAAAATAACAATAATTTATTAAAATGTTGCAGATTTGTTATAATACTAAGACGATATAAATAACAGAAATTTTATGATGTTTTAATAGAACAACAAAGTAGTAAAGAAATTAAAGGAATACAACCTTATGAGGGTAAAGCTAACGTGTTTCTGCTGATTGCTCATTATTTTATTATTCAATTAAATAACTCCGCTGGTTTTCCCCGATACTAAGGCATGCATTTTTCAAACCAACGATAAAGTCATATTACATATCGCTTTCAATGTGTATTAGGAAAATATTTTTTATCGAATAATAATACTATGTGCTTCTTTGTGCGTAATGTATTACTTTCTGTACGTAGAGTATATACTTTTGTGTATTTCAATCTTTCTTTATAACACTTAAAGTCAGAAGTTTCATCTATCTGCACATATTATGTCTGATGAATGCCATGAATATCTTGGATTCTAATTATTGTTCTCTCCTCTGTCGTAGTCCACTAGTGACAGTGCGCAGTGTCACAAGCACGAAGGTATAGACCAAACGCTTACCAACCCACCTGCCTTGGGTGATGCCAATGGGATAATTCTTCTTAGGACCATATGCTAGCTTTTTCCTGTGCTTTTCAGGAAAGGCCAAGTCTTGTAGCCGGTGTTTGAGAAACTAATGACGCAACAAATATCAAAGAAATATATTTTACAATAATTTTGTAACGATTATGATCTAATAATTAATTATTTCATTTATAACAAGGTTATTGAAAGATGTTAATTAAATTTCATTAAACACTGTTATGTTCTCAAAGGTGAATCAAATACGCTGTTTAAAACAAGTGTTCGTTATGATTTTCTCTCCTTCTGTTAATTTAAGACTATGAACTTTGGATTGAATACTCGCAATTGATTACTGATTTAAGTAATCACGTATCCTTGTCGTCATTGCAGTCTGTCACAACTCCACTGCTAAATAATTATAGGCTTCTCCCTAAGAACGATCGTGTGCCATCTGAATCCGTCAACATGATGTCGATCTTCACTCCATTTTGTGGGGTTCGTTATAAACTGCGTTTGTCTGTATTAGGTTGCCATTCAAGAACCATTTATTAATTTCCACCTACATTGTGCAGGTCGTCACTCCATCTTGTGGAAGGTTGGCATATGTAATGTTTACCTATAGAAATTTGCCGAGGATTTCTTTACTGGTTGTCAGAGTCGCGAGCTATGTTTTGGTTCGGCATAGCCACAAGAGCTTGCTTGTTACCCTATTTCTGCTGCGAATATCACCTCTTCAGATTCTATCAACTATTATACTATAATACACATTCATTGTTAAAATTTTATTTAAACCACTATTAGATTTAAAATCTTGTTAAAATCCACTCCAAATACCATTCTCATTGAATGTGATGCAGTCCGCAAAGCCAGGAAACGGGGCTGTGACTACGGAATGATAGCGGAATATAGGTTCGATTTTGTCGAACCTAAATCCCAAAGACCAGTTATGTCACCAGTGCTAGTGAACTGGCACTGCGCTCACCTACTTCAATCTTCCAAGAAATAAATATACGTCTGATTTTGCCGGGGTTTTCTTGAAGATACCTATGTTGAGCAGTGAATAAGAATAGGCTTTACACGAACAATACACATTTTAAATGAAACTATTATTTACGGATTTTATCGCATTTAATTTTGTTTTTATATTCCCGACGTTTCGTTTGCTTTATAGCCGCCGTGGTCACGCAAACGAAACGTCGGTTTCATTTAAAATATGTAGTGGTATCAATGAAATCTTTAAGTATATTATTAATTGAACACTCAATCATTATCCTCATTACAGTCTCACTATAGTATCAAGTCCATAGCTTAATATCGGCCTTCCCCAAATACTGCCAAAAAGTACGGTCCTGATCCTCCTATTCCGTTGTAGTAACATGTCATCAAATAATAGTAGTGCTGAATTTATCAGAAATGTTTAATATTATACCAAAAAATTATTAACATTTTGCATTTTAATAAAAAAAAAGATCCTACAAAAACAAGAAACATAGTGTCATTACTAAGTAATCTAACGGTCAGTAAACTGTATAAAGTACAAATACCTATAGACAAACCCATTCCTCCAATGTACCGTTAAGATGTAACTGCAAAACCCAGACCAATTTATGGGGCTTGTATAAATCTATGAGATAGGGCTTACGTTATTTATTCAATGTGCCCTACTCCTTATCGTGCGGCCTAGATTGGCATTAACAAGCAACATATAGAACTAACCGCTCTTAAGTATGCCAAAACAGGCTTTCCTTGCTTAGTATCTGTAGACAATTCTCGTCTGCGAGATGTAGGCCTGAACAATTTGATAGAACATACATTACATAAATTAATTTAACAGTTAACAACAACTAAAACAATAGTCGTCATAAATTTGTTTCGGAACGAAATTACTGTTAATCAAAAACAGTCAAACTTGTACTTGTATACGTAGAGAGATTACAGATTTCCATTTGTAAGGACTTAGAGTAGCCAAACGGGCTCTGAGGTGTTCCATATTTGTCCTCAGGGGCGACGACGCATCTGTTACCTTCTCCGATTGAAGTTATCAGCAGATGTTCCTGAGCTGCATTAGTCATTTACGGACGGAGGACTGTTAAGACGTTTTAAATCGCAAACCAAAAAAAAGTTTTTGCTTCTCCGGGGAATTGAATTTTAAAGGTGACGAGCCTCGAGGGTTTGACCCCTAAGATCTTTAACCTCATAGATGGTAAACATTCCTTCACTGCCGAGCACATGGTAAATATAGCGCTTAAAATTGCTACTAACAATTTTAGCTAGGTCCCGATGCCGGCCATCGGGGATCGAACCCAGGTCACTCGCGCTCTATGGAACTCAAGTAAGCACCCTGACCGCTAGGATACCACGGCTCTGGACAATGTATACAGCTCCGTAAATAAAACGGAATCGTGAATTTGTAACAAGGATCGCACAGCGAGAATTTCTTACCGTTAACGTTTATGGCACAGTGTCAAGAATATTTTAAAGCAAATATTAAATTTTACGTAAAAGCCTGTATGGGCGAAGGGATAGGCAGAAGGGAGATTACGGACTTCCGTTTGCACCCACAGGTTAACGGGCTTCAGTTATTCACCTCTCTGGGTGATAAAACATGACATGTTACGAGCCTTGTGCTCCCGGAGATTGCTACGAGATTTTCAACGTCTTTTACACCCACGGGAAGAACAGGGTGTGGTAAAATCTTAGACCGCTATACATCGTAAATTTTTGCTCATGCTCAACACATGAGGACTAAAAAACAAAACAGATATATTATATCTGGGCAGGGGCACCCCAGTACCAACTCCTTCCATTTGACCGCATCCAACGTCGAGCGGCTCGAATTGTCGGCGACCAAGCTCTCTCTGATCGGCTTGATCCTTTGGCCTTGCGAAGAGATGTTGTTTCTCTTTGCATTTTTTACAAAATTTTCCACGGTGAATGTTCTAAGAAACTGTTCGATTTGATCCCAGCTGCTGAGTTTCACCATCGTACATCGCGACAGAATTCGAAGTTCCATCGATACCACCTACGATGGTTGGCATTCCACCACAGTGCGTTTTAATCGAAGTTTTCTGCCACGCACATCGACTTTGTGGAATCAGCTATCGCTAGCAGTATTTCCGAACAGTTACGACTTAGGGACCTTCAAGAAAAGAGCTTATTCCTTCCTTAAAGGCCGGCAGCGAATCTGTAGCTCCTCTGGTTTTGTGGATGTTCGTGGGCGTCGCTAATCGCTTACCATCAGGTAAGCCGCACGCTCGTTTGCCCCTTCCACTATAAAAAAAAATAACCACTATATCGCTAGCTACACGTCTCTCAGGAAACTTAAACGTCTCTAGAAGTATGATAGAATAGATCTTCATCTAATAAAAATAGATTGAAATACATAATATTTATATTCTTTGTACTATCAGGACTAGCTGAGTTTAAAAAGTTTAAAACATACGAAAATAGATTTTATTATCTTTGCAATACGGTGTTAATTTCTTTTAAATATATATACTACATGCGCTCTTACGTTGGAGGTACAAATTTTAAAAAGGTTAAAAAGTTGCAAATTTTATCTAAAGTAAGATTTCCCAGACTTGGGGAAAACGGCGAAAACTGGATAAAATTAAGCCAATGCGTTAAACTAATATTAGCTAATATATTATTAAAAAGTATTATGTACCCAATACTTTAAACAAGCTTTTTTACCTACATAAATGAAAACACCAACGATTTGTATGAAATTATGAATTAAGAAAAAAATTTAGCACAGATTATTAAAAAGTTACTACATAATTAATAGTTAAAATACTTCACATAGGTACAGTACGGAATAGTTAATTTAGATCTTTGTGAGTTTAATAAATTAAACCATTATCTACACCCCTACATTACAGTACAAAGTTTTTATCACTTTTAAAAGTTTACTGCATAGCTTAATCGCATTTTGTATAGATATTTACACGCAAATTTACAAGCAATATACTCTTGTCAGTTTTTGTTAACTTATGTCTAAAATACAACTTAACGATTATTTGCGCTTAGAGCCGAAACAAACAATTATGGCATTAATACTGTATATATTCACGCCTTGTTCCCAACGGGGTAGGCAGAGACAATATTTTTCCACTTTCTACGGTCCTGACATACGTCTCTCGCTTCTCCCACTTTCATCAGTCTTCGCATGCATACTCTTTGGTTTAGAGTACTCTTGACCAGGCCTTTTTTCACAACGTCTCCGATTTGATCATGAAATGTTCGCCTAAGTCTTCCTCTCCCGACTCTACCATGCTAATGATTAAAAATACCGTGGAGCCGTTCAGTGGTTAAGAAACTAGTTTAATTTTGTCTACAAACCATTCTCGAAAATTAGAGATGGTCTTGGCCCAGCAGTGAAATTATTTATAGTCTGATACTGAAACCAACTAAATACTAAACCAACGTATTTCATATTCTTTCAGATGGCTGCATTGATACGGAACGTTATAGTGGCAACATTGTGTTTGCAGGCCTTCGAAATTACATTGGTGAGCAATCCTAAAATCATAATATTACATTAACAGGAACCATTATAAACTAAAAGCTTTTTTAGATATGTTGCAATAAACTGTTCTATTTATTTCCTTACTTAAGACCTGAAGTTACAAAATGTAGGAAATAGGCTAACTGAATATGAAGAAGCATGGTAAGAAGATCTGCCACCGTATTTCTTTCGTCTATGAATAATGCCTTGAACATCTCATGGCATCCGACACATGGCGGATAAATAACTTAACTTACACTGACCGATGAGCGATAGGTCTGTCTAAAGTTGTCTTCCCGAGGTGGGTGGTTATACGGACATGCATCGGCATACAGTGGGAGAGGCCTCTCGTGTAGAGTGTCTGCGGGTCCGACGCATCGTCTGTGTTAACGCGGAAGGGACCTCGCATGGCGCGCGGGAAGCCACCTTACGCGAGTTTACGTCTTTCGGATTATCCAAATTTTTTGAAATGAATGGATCGATTTATTGAATGAATAGACACTGGTTACAAAAGTTGTTAGAAAACGATTTTTGAAAAAAAAATTTAGCTAAATTAAAGCGATTTTAAGTTTTTCATAGTAACAGATAATCACAATTATCTCCTTTGTAACTGGCCAGTTTGTAAATGTTTTAGACCTATATATCCTGCTTGTGTATACAAAGTTTAATTGAAATCAGTTAATTAATTACTAAGATTTTGGACTTCAAAGTGTGCGTTTGCGTGAGGCGTAAACGCTCTGAAGACGTCTGGTACTGCCATCTGACGATAATGGAATGGTACTTCCGTTGAGAGAGATGTTTTACAAATAATAACATGATGATGAAAAGACGATTCATAATTTATTGAAAAATTGTTTAAAAGACGTACTAAAAGGGACCGCGGGCCCTATCGGTAGGTCAGAACGTGAATGCGGCAACGGGAAGGGGCGAGAAAGGCGGTGTGAGCCTCCGGTTGACCTACCTCACTCAGCGAACGAAACGCAGAAGCACAATATAACTCTACTTCGCGCTCGTGTTACCCTGGTTGTGCCGACCCATACCAGCAGCAGCAAAAACAGCCGCATGGCACCGCGAGTTAGAAGAGTTGGAGATATCGGAAGGTTCGCCCATACTCACCACACTGGGCAAGCGGGTTGGTGAGCGCAGTGCCGGTACCCTCGCGCTAGTGAAGCTCCCCATCAATTTGGGTTCAGCAAATTCGGACGGATGTTCGGTCATTATGAAGTCCTCATTGCCACGTTACCTAGCAAGGTGCAAGTGGCAGGTGTAGTGAGGTATTTCGAGAAATGAATGGTATATTGGTATGATGATATATTATACATATATTTATTTATTTAAACTTTATTTGCACATTACAGAACAAAAAGGCGGACTTAATGCCAGTCTACTATTAGATTGAACAGAGATATATCTCTTACATTTATTTCCCCTCCTTTATTTCCTAAATTTTAGTCGAAACATTTAAAAAATTTAACTTTGACCAACACGTCTAACGCCTCAAACGTTTAGCAACAAAGACAATTGAAAGAAAGAAAAAAAAATCTCCCTAAATAGCACTCACTAACATTTCATTACCACAAGCAAAATCGATTCATGTCAACTTATGAATATTCATTACAGTACTTTCACTACACAGATACACAATGGAGTTTCCCCGAACTGTACTAGATATCACTTTCGTGGCGACATATTGTGTTTAACCTATTTGGGATTAAGCGGGTATTAAGAAATTATGAGATAATTTTCTAAACATACATGCCGGTAATTAGTTTTGTAACTAAAATGTTAAACAGCAGCCTAGCATGAGGATACCTAAGGAGTTTCTTTCGCCTGTGTCTTCTCCGTCAGAGTAACATCATTACGAAACGGTGGTAGATTTAAAAAAATGTCGTTCGACAAGTGAAATGCATGTCTCTTATGTTGAATAAATGATTTATGAATGTCTAGCCGGGCTAGGCTTCAACCAATGTATGAGAAGTCTTTATTGGTAGAAGACTTCACTTGTTCTAGAAATCTCGTGTGTTGTAAGAGGCGACTGAGGACTTTTTAAGCGTGGTAGAGCCAAGCGGCGGCTTATGTTGCTACTCGAATGGGCCGGGACGACCGGGTTGCCACCACGGCCTCGCAGAATACCGGCGTAGAGTAGAGGTAAATTGTGCTTCTGCATTTCGTTCGGTGAGTGAGGTAACCGGAGGCCCCCTCCCCTCATCCTTCTCCTCTTCCTCCCTCCCATCTCCCAAATATCCTTATAGGACGGCAACGCACCTGTAGCACCTATGGTATTGCAGACGTATGTGGGCGACGGTAATCACTTACCATCAGGTGACCGCTTGCCTTTCCCATAAAAAATGGTAAAAAGACGGCGGTAGAATCTCGAACAATATCAGACGGAAATTTAACAAATCGTTGACGGGCAGCAAATTCTAAAGTGCAACACTTTACCACTGTACTGTGATCGCCAATTCGCTCATCGAGAGTGGCGGTTATAGCAAATCCTCCTTATGGGAGAAGCCTATGTCCTGTAGTGTACTATTTACAGAATGGTAAGGTAACATACATAGATAAGATAGAATTCATCAAAAACAATGCTTTTTTTTTTTCAGTCGGATGCAGCGAAACAACATGTACAACTTTCAGATTCCTACCTGCCAGTAGCAATGCAAGTGATAGCTCATCTGACAGACCAGATGACGTTCGACGTCAAAGAGGAGCCCGGTGCGAAACCGCCCACCAGCAAGCCCACTACCAAGCCCACAACCAAGCCCACGGCTAAGCCCACTACTACATCCAGACCCCTGTACGTCACATCTGATTACTTCGGAAACTTGAAGCCTAGATATGTAGGGTGGTGGATGCAATATGGCATTTGGAGGTGAAGGTCTTTTGTACAGTTGTTGTCTTCTTTTTATTACTACAAGTGCATGTTTATTATTTTATTTTGGGTTAAAGAAGGTGAGCAAGCTTACAATTCGTATTTTAAGACCCGTTTGGAGAATGGCTTTATATCTCTTTATTTTAACATTTTGTTTATTTGTATTATAACAGCGAATAATTTACGCATAATAATAAAATTTCAGTTTTTATATTACTAACCAGTTTGTTGTTTTCATCGAATCCAATGTTAATACTTATTCGCCTTATAGCGGTATTTAGTAAACGGTATGCACGTACATTAGGTATTTGGTAAGTACATAATATTATAAGTAATAATTCTTTATCATATACATAGATATGTTGATCACTAACAAAAACGATTGCAGACGAGCGCGTGGCTCAGTGGTCAGCGTACCTTACCTTTTAATCGTGGATCCTGGATTCGAAACACAGCCGAAGTCAATATTCTTGACACAAATGATTAATTTCTCATGTCTAGATGTTTTTTGTTGCTACATTTATCTCGACACTGCGTCTGACTCCTCCTCCGATTTGAAGTTATATCGGATACGGAAGGTTAAAGGCGTGGGAGTGCCTTTGTGTGCCTTGGTATCGGCGTAAGAATCTGCTACCCCTTTCTAGCCGTGGGTATCGTAAGAGGCGACTAGGGAAACACCCCGAAAATAACTATCTCGAATAATACCAGGATGAAATGAAGCAGACCTATGACCGGCAGCAGCATAAAAGATGCGAGGTGCCTGATGCTGCGTTTGCTAATCCGCTAGACGAGCGAGGCGATTATGGCAATTCTTCCTTATGGGAGAAGCCTAAGTCCTGTAAGGCAATTGCCTCTGAGGTTGCGCGTACACTTACGCCACTATAATATCTCCTGCGCAGTTGACAACTGCAGATATTGTCAGAATTGGTCGCCTAGGTTGAAAACGACCAGGAAGGCATCGCTTCACTAATGGGCAGAATATTACCTGCTCTATCCCACCATGGAGTGTAACAGGTGAATATAAAATCCCTTTCTCCAAATGCTAACCTCACCTGCACGTGGTGCACACGGCTAGCCAAGAAACGAACATCTGGTGAAGGAATTAGCCAAACCCAAATCCCCCGGACTAATGATGGGCTGCAGTATTATTAGTTCAAGGGTACTAGCACTGCGCTCACTGTGTTTGTTGCTGCGCTCAGTTTGAAGTCTTTCATATCCGGCATGATTATTCCGCGAAGACAAATAAGGTGTTATTGGGGTTTTTCAAGAATTTCCTTTAGTCGACTTTTACGGTAGTCACAGAATGAGATGGCGTGGCAGATTCCACCATGCCGCCACCATACCTCAACATACGGTATACGCTTAACATCTTTGAATATAGAATAGGCTATGACAATCTAGCATGCTTTTATGACTTATACAAAAGTGTATGCCCCAACTTTCATTGTATAATTTTGATCGTTGAATAATAGTAATACTCAGCTCTTACCCCAATCCCACAACCAGCTTGAGTAGTCTTGCTATGGGTATTGGTTGCTTCAGTTTCTTCTTCTTCTTTATATATTATAGCTTGTTATAAAACCCATGTCCACAGCTGGACATAGGCCTTTTCATCAAAGAACTTTTTCTATTCATCAAGTATGAAACGTTGCTCCGACCGAGCTATGCTTGGTGTCATGCTGAGTTTGCCAATTATAAAGTACCAGTTGAAGAGCCATTTAAGTTTAGTGCAATCGACATATAACAGTCGATTAACGACATTACAAACGAAACGCCACAGTCGGAATATACTCTTACCTCAACATTTTTATTAATTTATTTAGCCTAGTGGTCAGGGCGCTCACTTTAGTTCCATAGAGCGCGAGTGACGGGTCACTTGTTCCGATCCCCGGTGGCCGGCACCACTAAAATTGTTAATAGCAATTTTAGGTGCTGTGAAGGAAAACATCGTGAGGAAACCTGCTAGTCTGAGAAATAATAAAAAATATTATTTCGTGGATATGTGCAGTGCCAAGTTAGAAAGATGTTTTCACGTGTAAGTAGCGAATATAACGATTTCGGCACAAGGAAAGGTCTCATGTAGTGTCAGAGATTCAGGTAAACATAGTCATCCGAGGCAGTTTTTATGGTGCCATAACATATCTTAAATCCATAATTTTACATAAATAAATTCAAAGGAAATGGAAATGTCACATCTAGCGAAAGGTAAATAAATTATGGTGTGTCTAACACGATCATAAAATAACTCAATTCATCATAACAAAATTTCAGAGACTTGACAACGCCTTTTCACCGGCCTGGCTATTACGCACCTGCATCACCACCCAAGCCGTCAGAGAGAGTTTCCTCGAAGAACCAGATACAAAGCAACGTCTCCCCACAGAATCAGCAGCAATTTAAAGACTCCCCACAGAGCGAACAACAAAACAACATCCCTTCACAAAACCAGCTACTATATAGCACACCTCCAGTGAACCAACAACAATATAACTTCCCCGCACAGAGCTATCAACAATACAACTTCCCCTCGCAGAACCAACAACAATACAACTTCCCGTCACAAAACCAACAACAGTACAACTTCCCTTCGCAGAACCAACAACAATACTACTTCTCATCACAGAACCCACCACATTACAATTCACAGTCACAAAACCAACCACAATACTATTCACCGTCACCGAACCAACCACAATACTATTCACCGTCGCAGAACCAACCACAATATGATTCACCGTCACAGAACCAACAACAATATGATTCACCGTCACAGAACCAACCACAATATGATTCACCTTCACAGAACCAACCGCAATATGATTCACCGTCACAGAACCAACCACAATATGATTCACCGTCACAGAACCAACAACAATATGATTCACCGTCACAGAACCAACCTCAATATGGTTCACCGTCACAGAACCAACCACAATATGATTCACCTTCACAGAACCATCCACAATATGATTCACCGTCACAGGACCAACAACAATATGATTCACCGTCACAGAACCAACCTCAATATGATTCACCGTCACAGAACCAACCTCAATATGATTCACCGTCACAGAACCAACCACAATATGATTCACCTTCACTGAACCAACCACAATATGATTCACCTTCACAGAACCAACCACAACATGATTCACCGTCACAGAACCAACCTCAATATGATTCACCGTCACAGAACCAACCACAACATGATTCACCATCACAGAACCAACCACAAAATGATTCACCGACACAGAACCAACCACAATACGATTCATCGTCACAGAACCAACCACAATACTATTCACCCTTACAGAACCAACCACAACTATATTCACCGTCACAGAACCAACAACAATACTATTCACCGTCACAGAACCAACAGCAATACTACGTTTCCCCACAGACACAGCAACAATACGTCTTCCCACAGCATACACAAGAACTCAACATATCACAGAATCAGTATCAAGGCAACGCCTACCAGGGGCAATACAACGCATTTCAACAACAAAATCAACAACAGCAACAATACACCTTAGCACAGAACCAACAATATGGCGTTATGACATTCGATTTCCCACAGTACAAACCAATACAACCTCAAAAAGTAAGAAACGATGAACCGCTACTCTCGGCTCATCACGAGGAAGTGAAGCCGCTGCTCGAAACGACTCCTGAAGCCCCTCCCCTCTTACCGCCCCACTTCGAAACTGACGTCGATAAGGTTTCAAGTCGCTCCAAGGGTTCTGACGTGGATGAGCTTACAGAAGAGAACCTTCAGTATTTGTCACAGGACGTAAGGGAAATGATCAGAATGGCGCACGATCCCCACGACGACCGATTAATCGACGTATGGGAAGGGCTCAGGGCTCATCCTAATGAACCGTCGCCTAAAGGGAAAATGTCCTCTTCGAATTTGCGATTGCTTCTTCTGTACGATCTTTTGAGTAGAGAAGCGAAGAGACAGAAGCTGTCGGATTACAGTGTAAGTACTAAACGTTGTAATACATAAATAAAACATTAATGAAACTAACGAAAGTCTCGATCCTGCTAAGTCGAACGGTTAAGGCGTATACCGAACCAACAGACCAGGTTCGACATTCTATGTAGAGGACTCGTACCAATGAGTTTTTCGAAACTCATGTACGAATTGTTGTATTTTACTTGAACACTAAGACGGCAATAGTTTTATCACCTGTCACGTTGTTCCAAATAAGCTCTGATAAAAAAACAATCTATTGGGTTGAAACGATTCAAATATTATATTAGTATAAATATTTATTTTCTTCTCTTAAGTCATTATATTTTAGAGGTCAGGTTGTACCACGGCCTCGCAGAATACCGGCGTGAAGTAGATCTCATCTTGTGCTTAGTAGTCGGTTAGTGAGGTAACTGGAGGCCCGCTCCTCTGGTATAACTCCCGTTTGGCTCGTTTGGCCACACTGAGTTGTGCCAAATGATTTTTTTTTAAATTTGGGTGATTGTTAAAAATTAAGCATTTATCTTGCTTAATTTTAAACTATAATGTGATACAAATACACGAAAACAAGGAGGATTTACATATAATTTTTTCCGTTTCGTTTCATTAAAAAATTAAGTTTGTTATAATGTCGAGATTGATAAGCGAAATTTTTTTTTGCTTCCATAAACATCTTACACACTGCATACAATTCCGGGCTACATGTTCATTAATCAACATTATTTCTTTATACACTTTTTAAATTTCTGAATAATGAAATGTTTACTCGCATTTATTGCATCTCTCCAGAAATTTTAATGCATTATTTATCTTGTTGCTTCCCCTTGTTGCTTTCTCTCGTTGTTGAATGTGGTTGATGAAATTAATTATTGAGTTACTATTATCGGTTCAGCGACTTAGCTTAAAACGTATTTATAATCTAACATATTAATTATGGATACTGTAAGTAATCCTATTTTCCGGTAACTAACTTCATAGAATGTTAATTTCAATAATGCTTTATTTTTAGCACATTATCGACGGCGAAGACAATATTGCGTGGAAATAGGCATGTCTGAGAAATAAATTAACAAATAAATAAATCCAGGACATGAGAAGTCCGCCAAATCGCACTGGAAGGGAATAGCGTAGCAGAACGTTGTAGAAATTCTTCCCGGGCATAGAAACCTTTCAAAAAATTATTTCTTTTCATAATTTTTATAACGCTTACCTGATAAATGTGCTAACAACCCTATGGCTAGTGCAGACTATAGACACGTGGAAACTGCTTCAATTAAAGAAAGTTATAGATGCATCGGCACCCCCGAGGACTGTAATAGAATGCCTCACATCCTGTTATTATAATGGCTCTCTATACTTAGTCGGATTCTAGTCAAAAAGGATTCCTATCACTTTTCTTGTTGGATGATTACAGCGATCCGTTTTATTTTTTTATTACTCCCTCCATTTATGACTGAACTATGTTAATGAGATAATTAGAGTAGTTAGCAAGATGACAGCGCATCTGTAATCTTCTTCGATTAAATTTGTTTTCAATCAAGAAATAAAAAAAAAAGTTATTTGTTAGAGACAAACCCGAGTCTTCAGCTACGTCGCTGTGTTTTTAATATTGTCACTAGAGCCTCATACCTCAGCGGATAGTGAACCCCCGGCGACTAAGGTCTTGAGGTCGAGTTCCAGCTGAATCTGTTATGATAATATCTGTGAAAGTTTTCGAGACTGCAACCCACATTTTTCCTGATCGTATTCCATCGGATTGCGACTCGTCATACTATGAGTACAAATTTTGGATTCTAACCCAGATCCCACGATTCAATCAGCGTATGCAAAACATCATACGTTTATATTTTACTTTGGACATTCACCACCACCAAGAAAAATATCAAACAGAATCAAATTTAATTAATGTTTGTTCTCTTTGATACGAATAGGCAATTTACTGTTTCAGGGCTTCTCTCCCGATGTAATGAAGACACTAGTGGAGTCATCCGGTGGAGGCGCTAGAGCTCAGCTAAGATTGGCTCTGTCCAAGATGGTGGAGAGACACGACTGCGCCCACGAATACGCCAACAATCGAGCCAAAGAGATGGTCACGGAATTGGCAAAGGACGAATCCAAACTCTCTTCTGAGATCAGATATCTTCAGCCCCTCGTTTATAAGTACTAGGATATAAAGGATTTTATTATGTATCTGCATTTTTAAGCTAAGCCTGTATAATTTACTTAATATAATATCACATAATACTTCCATTTTTATTTGCTCTGTTGGATAAAGAATAATTGGAGCGGCCTTTTGTCCCAGACTCCGATGATTTTTTTCATTGATGTCTCCTCTGAAACTAATTATCCGGTTTTGATGAAATATCGCACGGTTAATCAACGTACCGTGAACAGTGCATAGATTATCATGTAATTTTCATGTCAAAATCGTGACTTCATATACACTGAAATTAGTATGTAAATATATATATTTTCAAATATATACTCCGCCCTGTTTTGTCCGCAACATGTGCATAATGATCTAGTACTAGTAATTCAATACACAATACACATTTTATTAGTCAACAAACTTGGGAACAAAAACTAAATGTCACATGTCAACGTTAACTGCCACTTCGACTTGCTAATCCTTAAAACTGTGTATATTAAATGAGGCAAATTTATGAGGCCAATTCACATATCGTTACTTGTTAAGACATTTTTATGTAAAAAAGTGAACAGACACCTTCTAGGCAAACGTGTACCATCCTAGGCATCATCTTCGCCTTCTATCGGGCAAGATTGAGGTCAAACGTGTGCCTATTATTTATAAAAAAAAAACCAGCGTACGTCATTACACAGTAACAAATGAGACGTCACTGTACATTGTTCAACATCGTATCGTACGTAATGTGTTCTTGAGCTATGTTATTTATCAACCACAGGAAGTGTGGCGTTTGTCTTGCGGCCGCTCGTTACACCGTTATGTGAAAGATACCTTCTGCTTCTAACGTTCATTACATTTTCACATATCGTAACTTGTTAAGACATTTCTTATGTAAACCAGCCTACGTCATTACGCAGTAACAAATGAGACGTCACTGTACATTGTTCAACATCGTATCGTACGTAATGTGTTCTTGAGCTTTGTTATTTATCAACGGCAGGAAGAGTGGCATTCGTCTAGAGGCCGCTACTTACACCGTTATAATGTAAGAAACCTTCTGCTTGTAACGTCCATTACATTTTTTAACTGTTTCTCTTTTTGACGTATCACTCACGGCTGTTGATAATATTTATGTGAACTCAAGAGAACTTCAAAGCGCAAACAGTGAGTTTTGTAACCGGGAAAGGGCGGAATAATATTTTTTTAGTATTTATCAGGCATCATACATGTTTCCTTTGGGGGAGGCCTATGTTCAGCAGTGGACTTCTAATAGGCTGAAATGATGATGATGATGATACATGTTTCCTCGCGATGTTTTCTTTCACCGCCGAGCATGTGGTAAATACAGCACTTAAAGTTGCTAATAAAAATTTTATTGGTGGACTCGGGCTCTATGAAACTAAAGCGAGCACCCTGACCACTACCACGGCTCTTTATCTATATATCTGGGTATTCGCTT
This sequence comes from Bhutanitis thaidina, assembly GCA_029286595.1. Classification (NCBI taxonomy): domain Eukaryota; kingdom Metazoa; phylum Arthropoda; class Insecta; order Lepidoptera; family Papilionidae; genus Bhutanitis; species Bhutanitis thaidina. Next base: position 10,807,643 of record JAGSMS010000016.1, read on the forward strand.
ATAACTTCTAGTGGACTTCATTTCGGCCTTTACCATCCTTTACAATACTTTACGGAAAGATTTTATATTATTTATATTTTATACATACACATTATCATTTTAGTCTACACAGATGTTACAGATCAGTCCGTGCGAAGCCGGTGCGGATCGGTAACATTATATATAAGAAATTTTGTATGTTTGTCGTCCACAGAAGAAGGACATGTCATGAAAGGATACGCACAACATTGCCATGGCACACAATTGTGACCACGCGTGCGCCAGCGTTCGGAAATGTTTCTTTTTCATTTTCATTCTTAGTGGAAAACATTCTTTTTAATCAGATCCTTTCCAGATCCATTCTCTCTTATAAAGTAACTCCCCCAAAAAACTTTTACTAATCGGGATAAGTACGGTGTGAATATCGTAGCACAAAAAATGTTACGCGATATCAACGTCATGTCTACCTTCTGTCTGTATAATAGAGACACGCTCTAGGGGATTGTTTATTTTATTTCCAGATTCTCGCAAATACTTTTTCTTAAATAATACCACGATTGCCAAAGTTTTACGTGTGTAGGTTTGTTGTTTTGCGTTGACTCTATGCCGAGATTTATGTTTTATGTTTTTCTTGTGATACGTGGCTCACATCATAACACAACCACTAATTATTATTTATTTATTTTGTTCCATAATATTTCCAGACCCGTGGTAGCCTAGTGGTTAGTTACAAAGAGACCGATTGACCCGGGTTCGCACCCCGGTGCCGACTCCACTAAAATTGTTAATAGCCATTTTAAGTGTTGTATTTACCTCGATAACCGTGTGGTTAGGGTTCTTCCTCCGAATAAGGAGACTCAACTTCGATCCCCTATGTAGATGGCTCGTACGGATGAGTTTCGAAACTTATGTACGATTTTCATCGTTGGCGTCGCCAGTAAGATGGCTACAGGGTCACCACCTGTCACGTTCTCCCAAATCTACTCTGGAGAATAGTGGGTTGCAAAGACTACTGTTACGGGAGTCTTGACAGGGTTGGCGATCACAGTACCAGACGCTTCTAAACTCTATAATCTTTTAAATTTGTAAAATGTTTTGATTACGTACTGATTTGCATTAGATTAAGCAAATGTTTACTTTATTACAACAGAGAATTCGTCGAGCACAGAACTGTGACAAATCCCAATGACGAGGTCACATAACAAAGGAATACAAAAACTCCAGTCTTAATGAAATGATAGCACAAAAGGAATCGAATCAAACAAGAAACGTCTAAGTAAGACTTTATTAGACGTTTCTAGTTTGAGATCAGATTTACTGCTTGTTTGTAACACAGGTGACAACCCTAAAGAGCTTGTTTTTTCCTTCCTCTCTGTGCACTATACTTCATAGAGCAACATATATCTAATGATCACAGTTAATGTACATGAAATGTGTAAACTTGCAAACGGGTTATTATTTGCATGCAATATATAAGTCTGGTTCTAAACACAACATTGCACAATCTGGCTGACATTGACTGAAATATTTCAGGTCTTCATACTTTAATCCTATATTATCTACTTGTGGATTCTGGTCTGCACGCTTGTGTTTTAATTTCGTGAATCACTATATTTTTGTAAAACGCTTTCAGTTGCCTATGGGAGCAAATCTTTATTTTATGACATTGTACATAACAATTATTGAAAAAAAAATTCAAATATTTTTTTTGGCCTTTATTTCTCCGTCCATGGAAACTCATAAATGATCAGAATAGCGCACGATCCCCACGACGAGCTACCGCTTCAATTAACCAATCGACGTATGGGAAGGGCTCAGGTCTCATCCTAATGAACCGTCGCCTAAAGGGAAATTGTCCTCTTCGAATTTGCGATTGCTTCTTCTGTACGATCTTTTGAGTAGAGAAGCGAAGAGACAGAAGCTGTCCGACTACAGTGTAAGTACTAAAAGTTGTAATACATAAATAAAACATTAATGAAACGGTAAAGGAGTATGCCGAACTTAAAGACCAGGTTAGACATTCTATGTAGAGGACTAATACCAATGAGTTCTTCGAAACTTATGTGGGAATTGTTGTATTTTACTTGAACACTGATACGATTTGGTGGATTTTATCACCTATCACGTTGTTCCAAATATGCTCTCGTGTCTGTGAAACCTCATGACGAAACTGTGGTAGATTGTAAAAAGCGAAATTAACTTTCTGAAGTTTAATTAATTTCTTTCTACTATTTCACTGGACCTCAACATTCCTATATTAAAATGTCAGGCGCTCCATTAAAAGTGTTCCAAACTCGAGTATTATTCTCTGCGAGATAAAGATAATACATTAACCCTACACGTGTTATGACAATAGAATTTGCTTAATTTATTAATTATATTATATAAATATAATTAATTGCTTTTTGAATATCCGTAGTGATGCTACTTACGAATGAGTGATCATATTCTTCACCACTTGTCTGTAAAAATGAGTTCAGCGTGTTTGAATATACTTTCTGCCATCAGCCGGACGCGTGTCGCGTATTAAAATATATAATTAAAGTGGTGCTTTCCCTTTTACAGCCAACAAGACACAGAACCCAGAATATTTGAAACACTGGAGCGGCGAGGTCGAGTCTTCTCGACTTCAAAACCCAAAAATTGCGAGGAGACTTTTGTCCGATGATGGGTCACTCATTGGACCTTATTGGTCAGATATAAGTGAAGCGATTCTTTCCTTAAGCCACACAGAAAGGCGTAATTGCCGGAAGGGAACTTTACTTTCTCAATATGGAATAGACGACAATGGTGAAATTGGGAAAAGAAAATAGGATATATAAGGATACCTATCCCAAATACTTATGTTAGCAACCCAGGGTATCCAGAATTCCTTTGTACGTATCTACGTTCAACGTTATTAGTACCTCTTTACCTCAGTCTGACCCGAAAACCAATAATAGTAATATTGGTCTCGGCTGCGACACTGACTGACTTCGCGGGTGTCAATTTCTTAATTACACGCACAAAAGATAACACATAATTTGTAATAAAATTTATTCACAATATTTCCAGATAATTAATAACGCTGTGGTCATAAAGTAATGCTGTATAAAATTAAAAATATACCTAATCTGATCATGGCACATTAATACCTTGTATGAATTAGCTTCTTTGACAATTGCTTATAAAGTTTTCGTTTCCTAGAACTCAAAGCTCTTCCGAGATTAGAAAATAATGCAAAAAAAATTTGACTTCGTAATTAAGAGGCAAAATAAATCAATTTATGTAGTGGGTTATGCACTAATTGGCTTTGGTCTTTGGCCTTATTTTTACAAATATAAAAGTATAATTTAATAGAATTGTAGTACTAAATAGAAATATTATAGATATAAAATATTCAAACTATTAAATAGTATTGTTCCCTGTTCTACCTTTAAATACCGAGTTATTTATTTATTTTGTTCCATAATATTTCCAGATAATTAATAACGCTGTGGTCATAAAGTAATGCTGTATAAAATTAAAAATATACCTAATCTGATCATGGCACATTAATACCTTGTATGAATTAGCTTCTTTGACAATTGCTTATAAAGTTTTCGTTTCCTAGAACTCAAAGCTCTTCCGAGATTAGAAAATAATGCAAAAAATTTGACTTCGTAATTAAGAGGCAACAAGACACGGAACCCAGAATATTTGAAACCCACTATCCTACACTGGAGCGGCGAGGTCGAGTCTTCTCGACTTCAAAACCCAAAAATTGCGAGGAGACTTTTGTCCGATGATGGGTCACTCATTGGACCTTATTGGTCAGATATAAGTGAAGCGATTCTTTCCTTAAGCCACACAGAAAGGCGTAATTGCCGGAAGGGAACTTTACTTTCTCAATATGGAATAGACGACAATGGTGAAATTGGGAAAAGAAAATAGGATATATAAGGATACCTATCCCAAATACTTATGTTAGCAACCCAGGGTATCCAGAATTCCTTTGTACGTATCTACGTTCAACGTTATTAGTACCTCTTTACCTCAGTCTGACCCGAAAACCAATAATAGTAATATTGGTCTCGGCTGCGACACTGACTGACTTCGCGGGTGTCAATTTCTTAATTACACGCACAAAAGATAACACATAATTTGTAATAAAATTTATTCACAATATTTCCAGATAATTAATAACGCTGTGGTCATAAAGTAATGCTGTATAAAATTAAAAATATACCTAATCTGATCATGGCACATTAATACCTTGTATGAATTAGCTTCTTTGACAATTGCTTATAAAGTTTTCGTTTCCTAGAACTCAAAGCTCTTCCGAGATTAGAAAATAATGCAAAAAAAATTTGACTTCGTAATTAAGAGGCAAAATAAATCAATTTATGTAGTGGGTTATGCACTAATTGGCTTTGGTCTTTGGCCTTATTTTTACAAATATAAAAGTATAATTTAATAGAATTGTAGTACTAAATAGAAATATTATAGATATAAAATATTCAAACTATTAAATAGTATTGTTCCCTGTTCTACCTTTAAATACCGATTTAAAATGTGAACGACAAGTCATACGACGTATATTGTTTAATGTAGTGATATCTATTTAAAAATCACTAGGAAAGCCCAAAAAATCTATAATTTATAAATCACAAAAGAATTAGTAATTAATTTCTATATCTTTATCAATTATAACATAAAATCTTTACGCTAAATATTTTGTTAAATTTAACTGGTCTGAGTAGGCTGAAACAACGCCAAAAATCCGCCCCATAGGAGCTGTATGATACTACCTATTATCTCTAACACATAAATGATCCCTCCTTCACGCGGTACAGATTCTTCATCATCATCGTCGAATCCAAACGGTTCTTCATCACCGCTACCAATTTCGTTGATCGTATCATTTATCTCTATCTTTTCTTTTGTTGGTAGATAGCTTGAAAATAGAGTTATCTTCTCTGGTTTCTTGTCAACTTTTCTTATGTTACCTTCTGCAGAGAGTTCCTCGACATCTCTTTCGTTTGGTATTTCGTTGCTCAGCGGGTTCACGTCGGCTTTGGTGACTTGTTCAGGCATATCATCGAGGATTTCGATTCTATGGAAGGATCTCTTGGTGGTTGTTTCGCTAGCATTTTGATTTTTACCAAAACCAAAGAACCTGTAAATTAAAATATGTGCGTAAAATCGCTGAATGTTTGTCAAAATATATGCCATATTTGAAAACGCTGTTTGGTTTGTAAGAGGTGGTCAATGTTAACAACATCATGTGGCAAATATTAAATGTACATAGGCGCTAAATTCAAATCGCTTCTGAAACATTTATAACACATGCATTATTTATTATTTTTCGAATTTGGTTGTATTATGTTGTGACCAATCCAACATCTGATTTTACATATGATGTTATCAGCAAGCATCACTTTGGCATGGTGGTTAGGCTTTTGACAGAATGGATAATTTTTTTTTAATTTAAGATGAGGACGTGTCAATGTATCTGTATAAGCGTGTACTTACATTCTGTAACATAAGTAACTTGCGCAGGGAACCTCTGATTACCGACAGATAGTTAAAGTTTTTTCTAAGAATTGCTGTCGACATTTAAAAGAATAATTAAACTGTCTACAGGACATACATACGATCTTATGTAATAGTCTACAGCTGTAAAGTACACCTTCCATTGTTGAACGGAATCTGAAGCTGCTTAGCAAAAACTTCATCGACGAGTAAATTTACTCACCTAGTAATTGGCGAAGTGATTCTTTCTGCAATATTACTAGCTATTAGGTAGACACCTGAGGTTTTGGTGCTCTCCGAGGCGGAAGGCTGTTTTGTGTAAACGCTGACTACTGAGTCATCATCTGATACTGATCTGCTGACGCACGGCTGTGACACCTGTAAATTTAAAATTACTTGTTTTATTTTCCCAAAACGAGTAGAGCCATCTTTATAACCATAGTAAAGAGGATTACATATTAGAACTGTATCTTCCGCTTTGGAAGATATAGAGAGCCAATCTAATTACAGGTAGAGAGGTATTCGGCATGAAGTAGAGGCATCTTGTCCTTCTGCGTTTCGTTCAGTGAGTGAGGTAACCGGTGGCCCACTCCCACTCCCTCTCCCCATCCCCTTCCTCACCCTCCCTCCCATCTTCCAAATATCCTTAAAGGCCGACAACGCACCTGCAGCACTTCTGGTATGGTATTGCAGATGTACGCGGGCGACGGTAATCACTTACCATCAGGTGAATCGCTTGCTCGTTTGTCGCCTTTCCCTAAAAAAATCCATAGTCCTTAGGGGTGAAAACGCATCTGTAATCTCTATTGAAGTTGTTTGCAGGTGTCCGAGATGCTATAACCAATTAACCATCTGGTCGACTGTTAGCTCATTCTTTAAAAAAATATCGTAGACTTCTGGGTCATGTTTTTATCGAATACCAAAGTGAAATTATAACTTAAACCGTTACACCAAAAGTGAGATTACGTTAAAATTCTCATGCCTTCGTTCTTCCTCATTCTTCATCCAATATATTGGTGAAAAAACATTTGGAGTAATTGTTCAACAAGTATACTGCGTGTTCCGTAATCAAACTAAACAACAAAACAAACAAATAAAATTATAAATAACTACTACAGTAGTAATACGAGTCGCTAGTTGGAATCCCGTTCGGGACCACTTTTATACGATGAATATGTATTTTTGAATCGATATTTTTCAACATGTTTAATTATATTATCTATGCAGATTATAATTTAGTACAAGGATGCTCATATGTCAGGAAAACTTGTTGCCAATCAGAATCGCGGTAATCGGCGAGAATACCGACAATCGAGCAACTTGTTGATGCTTTCTTTAGCTACAGATGAATCAGTCAGATCGTTAAGAGTGCTGGCACAACGATCTTGATCCTTGATTTCAATGTTAAATCGGTGTTTCGCACTCGTATCACGTAACCCCCAAGTAGCCACTCGTAAACATCATGTTGAATAACTAACATCGCTGCATGCGAAGAGAATTCGTTAAGTCATATTGAATGAATATTGGAATTACCCAACAAGGACTTTCTTTGACAAAAGTGTGATACTAATATACTTACGCGTTCTGCAAATGTTTTGTAAAGTTTTAAAGCTTTTGCTAGTAAATAATTAATGTATAATCGAATCGAAAATCGATATCCCCACCGATGATTAGATATCGAACACGGAAAGGTGAGGGACGATATGCCACACGAGATCGCCTCAAGCACAGGCATTTAAGCGACCATGACATGATACATCACATTCCCAAAGATCACTACAATTTACTACAAGACCATTTTCAATATTGCGACACCTGGCCGCCACTAAAATATCTCCTGCGCAGGTGACAACCGCAAATAGTCAAGTTGTATATTCTTCACGGTGATCTCGATAATGACAAAATATAGCGGTTAACGAATAGATATTGCATACCAATACAAACATCGATTTTTAAACTGTTCCTTTGTTACTAAAGCCGGCATGCCTTGCATGGAAAATTCGTCCAAACTGGTGCACCGGCACCAGTGATCCTGCACTAATTTACTAAATTTTACTGATAACTAATCAATCCACAACCACAACCATTTCTTAATCTTCATATGTCCATAGAGGCAGATAATAAGGCGTAACTAACTAATGACTTTATAAACACCATTTTATTTAAAAGAACATCCAATTATAAATGTGTAATAAATATTAAAATTTGTTATAAAATAATTTACATTATCTATATATTTTTTTCAATAGTCATTACCATAGAATACGAATTTATATATCTAGAGTTCATTAACATCTAAAACGTCAAAGGCAAATAAAATATAATGCCAGCTACATAGGGCGCGTAACCCAAATAAACAGACCGGCCCAGTCTTGGTCCTTGGCGCCAATGCCAGAACGCCGACAAGTCTAATCACGTACTCAGGCTATATCTAAAGCCACGAAAAAGGGCAACCATCGACAATGGCACATATCTTTTTTATTGCGCCATTATTATTGTTTGTTTGCTACGTTTGACGGTGTGTACTTGTTACCTATCTGATGAGATAGATGTACGCAGTCTATGTATTTCTTTGCTACTACTGAACACACTATTGAAATGAAACTATTATTTACGGATTTTACCGCGTTTAATTAGATTTTTAAAATCCCGATGTTACAAGTGCTTTACAGGACTTTTAATTATTAATTTTGGTCAGATCTACGCAGAATCCCCCGTGACCACGGCTGCTGTACATCACTCGACACTTCGCGAATATTAAAATAAAAGTAAACGCGATTAAATTCGTAAATAATAGTTTAATTTCAAAACTATTCCTTATTAAATGTCGATGGCTGGTCGACTTTGGGTCTCTAGTTCGATTGCCACATGGAAAATATATTTGTATGACCTACAGACAATGATTTTTTAATAAATGTTACGGATGTGTTTATTCATATGCGAATTATGTCTCACAACCACGACACTAGTGCAATTACAAAGTGTTGCTACTTGACGAAATAAATAATATATGAACAACAAACATTAAAGAAAAGTGGAAGTCTGTAAAGTACCCACTATTGGGCAAAGGCCTACTCTCAATATGCTCCGGTACGGGTTTGCGCGCTTAACATAAACTCGAAACAATTTTTATTCAACTTCTCAGCACGCAAGTTTCTTAACGATGTTTCCTTCACGGCCAAGCGCGTGGTAGAGTGCTTCAAAGGTGATTGTAAATTGATTTAACTCAGGACTTTAAAGCTTATTTTAAGATGTAACTGCTCGAGTGTGCAGTGCACTTGAGCTTTAGTTTGGTGGATAACTGTATTCTTGTTGTATGCTTTCAGTTCCCTATGGGACCGTACCTTTTATTTTATGATAAACATTATAATTATTTAAAAAAAGAACCGAAACAGAGTTTACCTATGGAGTTTCTTTCCCGTCAGAGGAGCAATACAAAAAAAAAGTATAATCTACTCTCTAACAAGTTACTGTAATTAGATAGATTATCTTGGCTACGTGTTGAGTTTTTACGCGAACAGATATATCCTAACTTTTTTCTACTTTCTTTTCAACAACCATTTAGTTTATGTGCACAGAAACAACATCTTTATTTTGTAATCTTTTTTATTCTTTTTAGGGCACAGCTCTACAATGTGCCGGGTGGCGAGTACCGTCACCGACCTTGCTATCGGAGAACGCCATGAGATTTTGAAGGTTATTGCCTTAGTCGGAAGGGATACTTACGCTAGATATGCAAAGTGCACATCTACAGTTGACGAAGATTTGCATATCCCAACACTTAAATACAGACGGTACTCGTTTTTTTTATGGGAAAGGGGGAACTCGTGCAAGAGGCTCGCCTGATGGTAAGTGCGTACCGTCGCCCACATACATCTGCAGCACCATAGATGCTGCAGGTGCGTTGCCGGTCTTTAAGGATATTTGGGAGATAGGAGGAGAATAGGGAGGGGATATGGGCCTCCGGTTATCTCACTCACCGAACGAAATGCAGAAGCACAAAATGCCTCTACTTCAAGTCGGTATTCTGCGAGGTCGTGGTACTGTCCCGATCGAGCCTCGAATGCCGCTTGACTCTACAACGTCGCCTCTCCAAGAAAGCACGTGTTTCTTGGAAGGTTTGCCCATACTCACATATTCCGCAATCATTCAATCGCCAGAGCCTCGTTTCTTGACTAGCTTGATGCTTCACGTGCAGGTGAGATTGGCATTTGGAGATAGAGATGGTATATTCCCCTTTACACCCCTTCCTAACACCCTTCATAACATAGAATATTTATATTATACTTATAGAATATTGTTGTCTTTATTCAACTGTTTAATGAATTATTATAGTTTAGTTCACAATGTTTAAAAAAAATATGTATCTTGTTTGTTTACATTGGATTTTAAAGGTGAAATTGCTGCATCTAGAGTTCTACACGCCCACCCATGACAAGAAACCCTGACATTTTACTGACCCGACATTTTACTTTTTAAATTGTACGGTATTACCGAATAAACGTTTTGCTTTCTGTGTCAAGTAAAAGAAAATCCTGATAAAAATATTTCTGCAATCAAACCCGGGACACAGACAACGGCGACAAACTGTTACTAATTCACAAGGGCATTCAGTTGTACTTTATTCGCAAACATGTAATATGGAAATACGATTTTCACTAGGTGGTAAGGCAATGTCTGGGTAGGTACCACCCCCTTATTTGTTTCTGTCTGTTCTCTCAGCAAGGCATAGAGTAATGAAAGGTATAGAGATGGTATAATTGTAGACTATGAGGCATTCCATCTCGTTCCACAGGAGTTGTCAACTCAATCGACATCATATTCATTATACTAGAAATAGTCATAAGAGCTTGATTTTAATCATAGTTCTGGGGCATCTCTATAAGATTAATTTAAATAAATATAAAAAAAAAAAACTAGTTTACACAGTTAAGTTACTGAGCAAACTTCTATGTGCTCAGTGCCAGTCATCTAATAAAAAAGTTATGTAAGTATATAAAAACACAAAAATGCCAGTGCACAAGCTTATAATGCCATTTAATCGCCTCAATAAAGTCAGTAACTCCTTCACGCGACATTGTTTACGTTATTAATAATCCCTGTAAGTGTACAAAGTCTTCCCGTCAACAGATTTTAAAAGTTTATTAAACAAATATTGTTAAAAAAGGATTATTATAATATTTAGGAATAAAGTGACCATTCATTCATAAAAATTAAAAAAAATGTTAGATATTTATTTTGATACATAAAGACCTAAAGACATTTATTCCTTCACTTACATCTACACACAGCACATGATATGGTGATACATAACAATTATAAAATAACAATTCAAGAAAAAAAATAAAACAAACTATGATACAATATCACAATTTATTATTTATTTAATCTTCAATGAAATTATAAATGAATGATAAATATTTAAAATTATTAATTAATGCATCGATTAATTTTCAAAATTTTATTTTATTCATGAATAAAGTCCAAGAAAAGAAATTATGCAAGGCTTAAATAAAATGATATATCAATCAACTATCTACGTAACTTTAAACCTATCAGGTGCTGATTGCTCATATCCCTCGGGATTTTATCAAGTATCAGTTTGTACGGGTTTCTACTATCTCTTTTTGTGACACCTTTTACTTGTAAGAACATGCCCTGATTATGTAGAACAATTTTACCATCCTCTCACATATAAAGCCGGGTATAAAATGGTAATATTTCTAGAATATGACATACAAGGTACATCAGGAACTAAGTTACAAATGGCTCAACTGCTTTTTTTTTAAGCAATAAACATTTTTTTAAGATTTATATAATTATCTAATAAATGATTTCATTTTTACTTGCTATTTAGGATAGCTTATGTTACGCGAACACTCATTTATTTATCCTATAGCATACCATATTTATACGTACTCTCCATTATATAAGAGCCGTGGTAGCCTAGTGGTCAGGACGCTCACTTTAGTTTCATAGAGCGCGAGTGACCTGGGTTCGATCCCCGGTGCCGGCACCACTAAAATTGTTAATAGCAATTTTAAGTGTAGTATTTGCCACGTGCTCAGCGGTGAAGGAAAACATCGTGAGGAAACCTGCATATCTGAGAAATAATAAAAAATATTATTTCGAGGAAATTTGAAGCCCGCCAACCCGCACTGGAGCAGCTTGCCGGGCCCTTCCTGGCTCCTAAACCCTCTCTGATTTGAGAAGGAGGCCTTTGCTCAGCAGTGGGCGCTTAAAGGCTGCTACTTTACTTTTTTTTTACTCCATTATATATTTAACTCTATAATCAGACCTAAAAATATCGTATAATTAGTGTTCCGAAGAAGTGGTCCATTATTCTTAGTCTGACCTATAAATCTGAGTAGCTTTGTTTTAATTAAGTATGTATAATGTCTTCGCGTCGTGTTCTATTGATGTGTAACATCTTTCCTCTCGGTTGCAGGTTATTTTTTATTTTTATTTATTTATTTAATAATTTATGTACACACAAGTAAAACCGAAAAAAAAGAAATATGATAGGAAGAAATGGTCTGTACAAAGGTGCTTATTTCTTAAGTAATTTCTTCCAGCAGACCTGCGACAAGAGAATAGCTAGTCAATGGTAGATTGCGCGCGTACAATACAAAAAAAAACATACATATATGCGTAACGTTTTATATGAATCTACATACACCCACTTATCCATAAATATATACTTAAATAAAAATATAAATATATAGATAAATACCCAAAATTAAATAAATATATACATAAGAGAATAGTGGCAATAGTTCATACTGCTAATGACATATAGTCTTTGACTCTTTTCTTAAATACAGAATTTTTGTGGGAGTGATTTTGGAAAAGGGACGGAAATGTGTTACAGGAATCAGGGGCAGCGCGCTCTATTTAATTTGACCAGTGAGCGCACAGCGTGGTGGCGAAGAGATGGCTGTGAGATGGTGACGTACTGTCGGCCAACATAGCGTATGCGTGCGTGTGTGACGAGAAAGAGTAAGGGATATAGAGAAGGAGAACGCATCAGCTGTGCACTCATCTACAGTTATACAGTGTTTTGTATAAAATCTGAGGTTATATTTATATGTGTAAACTATATTAATAATTATCTTTACTATTCTGGGTCTGATAAAGTTCATCATTCTTAAAAAATGCGAGTAAGTAATATGGAATTATTCGAAAAAATATTATAGTGTGGATCTTTTTCATACTTTTAAGTTAATTCCTGTCGCTGTCAATATAATATTTATAATTTTTTGATTTCACATATATTTCATCTTAATTACATAGTAGGATAACATGTCAGATGTTACACATCGTATGCGACGCGACTACTGTAAGGCTCGCTCGTTTTTTTAAATAACTCTTTAGCTAGCATCTAAATGTAATGATCCGGTAGCGCTATTGATGTTACTTAATATTAGATGAAGATATTAATTTCCGGCTTAAGTTCTTAAAGGCCTAAGGCCTAGTCTCTAGTTGGTTCGGTTATGTGAAGATTATTAATATATATTATATTGTATTTTACTTTGGTGTCCTTCAAATGGGTATAAGATTAGACTATAACATGACGTTTTAACAATAGGTATAACTTAATTGCCCTGTTTGGTGGCAGTGTCGGAGGCAATAATAGGTATCTCGAATCATAGGTATCGTCTACGTGTGCCCGTCATCAATCTCAGTAATTTACGTCTGGTACACTTGAAATAGTTTTTACGCCATCTATTGACGGGAATGAGATTGACAACATGACATTTTATTTTAAAACGATTTTTAAACAATCAACGGATTAAGATACAGTTGCATACCCATCCGAAGGGATTCCTTGTCTTGGCGCGAGAGCTTAGTAACTGTGGTTTAGTCTATCATGGTGAACCAAGAGGAACCTATGTGGCCAGCCTAACTTAGCGACGATGGCTGATCCGAGGTGGCTGTGGCAAGTAGGTATGGCGTGCCTACTTCGGATGAGGGTTGGTGGACTGGTGAGGGGGAGAGTGTTTGCGTCGCTGCTTTGCACCGGTCGCCTTGTACAACCGAGGGGGAGTCGAGCGAGAAAGTCGCTGGGGCCGCTCCACTGTTGCAGCAAAGGTGGGACCGCGGGCAAAAGGAGTGTCGGTATTACGATGCGCCACTCTCCTTACCCTCCGCCGCCGTGGTTGGCGAGGGAGCCAAAGCCACTTTACTGATCTCCATGGCCTCCGGGTGGTGGGCTAGGATGGATTGCGGCATCGACGCGCCTTACCAGGAGGGGGAGGCAGAGAAAGTGCCATTTCCCGAAATCTAGCTGTTTAGGGCTGCCGGCGCTGATAGGTACGCCGATGTGTGCGAAAGCGTTCCCGTGGCCCTGCCCACACGCAGCGAAGGCGGCACACTCTGGGATTGGTGCCTGACATATATTCAGCACACACATATATACAAGCGCGACATAACCAGTGCTTTCCCCCCCGATGGCGGGTAAGAGTTGGGCATTTGCCCATTTACATAAAAAAAAATCGGTGGCTGGGTGATCGATTCTCATACTACGTCAGACGGCATAGTTTACAACCTTTGTTAAATAGATTCCGATTTTGACCTCCCCTAGCGCACAATTCGTTGAAACAAATTTATAAAGATCTCTTACCAGCAAGCCGAAAGCGATTACTGCATAGAGCCGCATGTTATCGAAACAGTCGTCTTAGTGTTGCCAGCCGCTTTTTGTTTCGCTTCAATCGCCACAGTCGGTACAGACGGGTTACGCGCGCGCGCATCAGAGGACGAGTGGTGTGGTGTTTTGTGCACGCGACCCAACTGATGATCAGTGTAGGGTGGCCCACACGACGAAGGATACAGGACAGTTTTTTTTGTAGCGATATCGTAACGTGACTCTTTCAAAAATTGGATGTTAGATATTGCAAAGGAGTTTCATTTGCTTTAAAATTAAGTAAACACTAGCGTCTGCCCACAGATTCGCCTGCATGGTCACAACTTTTGTCGCAAGAGAATATTTTCCTTTCAATACAACGTTATAAGACGATGGAGATTAATTCAGATAAATCCTATATCTTATTCCATTAGTTTAATTTAGTATTTTTAGCGTGATTGAATGACAAACATACAGACTTTCCTATTTGTATTTGTCCTCAAAGATTAAACATAGCTTATAGCGTTTCTGGAATCATAAGAAATGTCTAATATCAAAATCGGTTATTTAATGTTCAACTTAAATTCGTTCCAACATTTTTTTATATATAAGCTCATAGTAGGCAATTTTAACACAGAAATAAACAAATCTAATCTGCATAAAGTTTTGTATTAGAGAAAGTTTATTGAGATTTAGAAATTTAAACTGTGCTGTTCGCAACCAATTATAATCTGTGCACTTAACACAGGAAACGAATTAAACAACGATGACTTGTGGCTAATATGTGATAAAGGGAATTTACCGACTCTTTTTTCAAAACTCAATCTCACCTGCACGTGATGCACTCTGCTTGCCAGCTCACAAACGATGCTCTGGCGAACAAATGATAGCGAAAAATCCATCAGAATACCCAAACCCCAACGCGAATCCCACAGACTATTAATAGGAAGCAGTATCTCTAGTGGTTCACCACGTCATCTGCAACACCAGAGGGGATGCCGGTGCGTTGCCGGCTTTGAAGGATATTTCAGAGGTGAGGATAGAGGATGAGGAGGGAGGATGGAGGATGGGGAGAGGAAAGTGTGCCTCCGTTTACCTCACTCACCGAACGAAACGCAGAAGCACAAGATGCCACTAATTCATGCAGGTATTCTGCGGAGTGGTGGTACTTTCCCGATCGAGCCGGCCTATTGGAGCAGTAGCAGAAGCTACCGCTTGGCTCTACCACGACGTCGTCGTTGGAGCTTTCATAAAGAGGCCTATGTCTAGCAGTAAACTCATACAGGCCGTTAAAGAAGAAGAAGAATATGTGTTTTCATTCTAAGCAAGTATTTCCTTGATCTTCTGCCATCGAGCATGCGAGCAAAGGTGATCCAGTAATCTACTCCTGAAGCTGATCGGTCTTTTAACACTACCTATACAAGTGACATAATCCCACCAAGCGTATTTTTCTAATATACTTCCAATCTTAACGAGAACAGCATATAGATAATTATAATATATTAAAACACAAACAGATAATACATAGTATATAGACATAGCCGTAAACATCAGCAAGCTGAAGTGGCAATGGGCCGGCCATATAGCTCGCAGAACTGATAACCATTGGGAAAAAAGGTTCTCGAGTGGCAGCCGCGTACAGGCAAACGCAGTGTAGGACGACCCCCCACAAGATGGAGTGACGACCTGCGCAGTGTTGCGGGAAGTCGATTGATGCAGGTGGCTCAGGTCCGAGCTTCGTGGCAATCTTTGGGGGAGGCCTATGTTCAGCAGTGGACTTGTAATAGGCTGAAATGATGATGATGATAATGAAAACACAAACAGAAGACATTACTGTTTGTAATTCAATAACCATGCTCGTAGTCGGCTTAGATTCGAAGCAATACTAGATTTATAGTATAAACGTAATAGGCAGAACGATT
The DNA here is from genome assembly GCA_029286595.1 of Bhutanitis thaidina. Taxonomy (NCBI): domain Eukaryota; kingdom Metazoa; phylum Arthropoda; class Insecta; order Lepidoptera; family Papilionidae; genus Bhutanitis; species Bhutanitis thaidina. The sequence goes on from JAGSMS010000016.1 coordinate 10,823,660, forward strand.
AAAAGTGCGTTCAAGTTTATTTAAACAAAAACATAAAATGCTTATCAAATTAATCACCGTTCATAATCTGTCTAGTTTGTTACGGTAACTTTCTAAAACAACATATTAGACGATTTAATAACGCACCTTTATATTACGTTAAATTTTATGTATTTATATTTATCAATTATTTACCTTTCAAAAATAATGATTAGGTTTTGTAGCAAAATTATTACATTACTTTTTAGTTATGATGTCTTGGTACCTAAACTAAACAAACCACCATTGAGACCATTCATCAGCCTAATTCTAATTCACTGCTGAACATAGCTCCTCAAGAAAGCGAGCCGTTACATATTACTTAGAGTCTTTGCCTACACTTCTCCTCTGCCTCGGAGTCATCTGAATAGGGGGGACCCTCTTACTCATTTCTGCCGCCAATCAAAAGTGTAACCACTGTGTGTTCTTGTGTTCAAGTTAAAAAAGTATAAGGAGCCTCTATAATTAAAGGCCAAAAGGTATTCCATCTCAGTCCTCAGGGGTGACAACGCGTCGGTAACCTTCGTTTCGATTGAAGTTCTTTTGCAAGTTTTCATGGGCCGCGGTAACTTTTACCATTAGGTGGAATATTAGCTCCTTTGTCACTAAAACCCAAAAATGCTCAACACGCAAGGTAAACGGATTGTAGAGCGCAGTGCCGGCACTCTCCCACTAGTGATGCTGCTCCCCGTCACTAATCTGTAAGATTTATTCTCTGTAAGGCTCGGTTATTTCGGATGGATCTTTATGATGGATGGAAGAAAGGTTGATTGCATTTATTTTTATACAAAAGTCACTTTTTCATAATCATTTATTTGTGGAATATAGGTATTTTACAGATGTGAATTATACATTGATTCGCTATATTCTACTACTCTATTCAACGGAATATGCAATCACATTATTTAATCATAAATATTAAATATGTCAAAAAATAATAGATTGATATTAAAAGGTCAATATTAGAAAACAGAAGTCAAATGATAAATAAAATTAACATAAGTATTGGTCCAACAATAATTAATTAACAGTATAATAACATTTTTGAGTCAATATATTGCGCAATCTTTTCTTAAATAAATTCGTATTTAATTCCTTTAATTCATTTGGAAGTTTGTCATCATCGCACTCTCAAATATGTACAATGACGGCAATGTCAATATTTTATGTCTTTCAAAATATGGCTTGCAGCTTTCTATCGTTTTTAGTTTACACATAGCTCTTAGCATCTTTTTTTTTTTTTTTATTTATTTATGTACACACAAAAAGGCATGAAAAACATTAAAACATAGTGTTAGTACAACTTATTCCATACATCTTTTTGGGATGTAAAGATGTGTTCCTTTTTACTACAATTTCCCCTGAAAATTATGCCATTCATTTATATTCATTACATTCTCTTTGAACATTTTTAAATAAATTGGATGTTTGGGGGAATATTCCATGATTTCTCCAAATGCCAATATCACCTGCACGTGGTACACCCAGCTAACAAACGAAGCTCTAGCAACCGAATGATGGCGGACTAAGACTCCGAGGTTTTATTTTTTATTTTTATAATAATTTATAAAAAAATACAATACAAACCGCAGTTTTCTAAAGAGATTTATTGAGGACGATAAAGTAACAAACGAGAAAACGTTATGCCCTATAACTCTTCAATGTAGTTCTGCGTAACAGGAGATTGACAAAAAGCGAAAATTTGTACTGTCCTTCAAACTTGAACTACACTTGGTCACCCTACATAGACGACCTCAACGCGTGCGCATCTATCCGTGATCGGGAAACCAATGAAGTCCATCTACCGCGCTCATTCATTGATAAGTATTATTATTATAATATTAAAAACTTATTTAAAAAGTTTTTACGTCGTGTGGTAGAGACGAAACAATTTGCCAGCCCATACCTGCATGTACGTACGTCGTAGGTGTCGTAAAAGACGACTAAGGGTAAAGCCTTATTTTATCTCTTTACTTTACTTTATTATAATCTCATGAAAACATCCGCAAGTAAGCGATAAAGTTCCAGGCGCAAAATGGGTGACGTAAACGCGTTTGTCTAAGCTGATTCGTGCCGAATAGAAACAATCGTAATCTTTAACTACCCACCTACACATGGGTGTCAGGTGTGAGAATATAATTATTATATCAATTTAACAATATTATGATTTATAGTTTGTAGTGATTGACTAACGAAATTACCGGCTCGGATTCGAGGACAAAGGACACGAAACTCATTCAGCCACGAGTTACAAATGGAGATCGCCCTATTAATTGCGACATTACCACACCCAAGTTTGAAGACTGTCTTAATCGTCCTGTTTCGCAACTTTAGTCGCCGCTCTGGATAATGCTGGTCTGAGACGATTTTTATTCTTAAGGCTTTCCTCATTGTCGACGTTTTGACACAAGGTAGTCAGTGGTTATAAAAAGCGAAGTATTTGTATCATAATATAAACCGGTCAAGCCCGAGTCGGACTCGCGCACCGAGGGTTTCGTACAATCACACAATATATCTGTGTTATGCATTTACCGATATATTGTGTTTTCTTTCATTCGGTTCGAAATCCTTACCGCGAGCCCGATTCACACTTGGCCAGTTCCCTTTTATTTACTTAAGAGTTTACACTATAATCACTCGAATTATGACGCATATATGTATTTCCGTTTTTACGATATAGCAAAAACAATACATTTTTTTACTTTTCTTTATATGTAGCTTTTTAGTAACACCTATTATGTGAAAAGTTCAACCAATAGCAATAACAGCAATAATAACTGTTTAAAAGAAACAACCTTTTAAAAGTGGAATGGCGAATCGTGGGGCTCCGAACGGGACCATAAAAACGTAATTACTCTTTATTAACAAATTTGTTTAGAGAATATAAGTGTAGGGGTAACATCAGATTCCCAAACGCCTACGCACGATGGATAAATTTTTTAAATTTATTTATATTGTTCACGCCACAAGCATTCTTTGTGAATGCTCGTCCTCAGCCTTCCTTATCTGATGGAACGAGAAATCGATGTAATCGTAGAAGGGAAGCGGCCAACGCAGTGTCGGCAACACGAGCTTCATGCAATACATCCATGACCTCAAATTGTAAGTATCAGTACCACAATTAAACTAAGGACGTAATAATTACAAAAGAAACTGATATATATGGTGCAGATACGTTGTAGTTAGTAAATGCCTGCAATGGGTCGGTTCAACCGCAAGCAGGACCACGCTCTCACTATCTCACCAGCGTAAAATGGCAGCAGCACAAAAAAACATACAAAATATATCTGACCTTAAATAGACAGTGATATTAGACAGTTTTTTTATATTGGATTAGGCTGAGAAACGAGGTAACAGCCCACCTGATTTTATGTGGCTACTGTTCACTGCTCATGAACACCTGCAATCATCTTCAATTTTTTTGAATGGGAACGGGACCAAACGGGCATGCGGCTCAGTTGATGGTAAGTGATTACCGATGCGCACGTACATCAGCAACACCAGAGGAATTGCAGGTGCGTTGCCGGTCTTCAAGAATATTTGGGAGATGGGAAGATAGGTGATGGAAAGAGGTAGTGGTTACCTTAACCACCGAACGAAACGCAGAAGCACAGAATGCCTCTACTTCACGCCGGTTTTCTGCGAGGTACTATCCCGGTCGTGCCGACCCATTCGAGCAGCAGAAAAATCTAAAAAAGGTACAGATGCGTTGTCACCAATGAGGATTGAGATAGAATGCCTCGCAGACCGTAATTGTACTGTCTCTTTATAGCTTTCAAATCAGAACACAACAGTTCTTACACTGTTGTTTAGCAATGAACAAGGTTGTAGGTTCTATTCCGGCAATTAATCAACAGTGTAACCACTGTTATGTTTCGGTTTCATGGGGATAGACAGTCAGTATAATTACAGGCATTCCATCTTGTTACTCAGAGTTTACAACGCGCCTACATATTTGGCTCTTCGTAAGAGATGACTGATGAATGTGTCACATAATCAAAACTGGACCAAAAATAGTCCCCTGTGGTATAGCTTTTGTTACTACTTTCATCTAATAGTTAACACTATTTATATAAATAATTTGAATTCTACTACTTTAATAAAAATCCAAATAATCAATAACTTACTCATTCCAACTTAAATATTTAATTTACAAAGCGAAACTGTGTCAAGTACGTACTCAAATGCTTTAGATAAAAATACACAAAAACAAATACAGTTATTGTTTATAATGCTGATAGAATTTTCAGAACTTTCCTGCAATAACTATAAATACCATAGTTTTCTTTTCCAACGATTTTTTGGTTAGATGCCAGTACTGATGCTTTATGTGACAGGATGATAAGAATAGTGGTGCATAATATGTGGGAAACGGTTATTTTACACAGCGAATTCAAAACAGAATACTTCGGCGGGTCGTCCACTTTCTTTAAATATGGCTGAGGGCTGCCACATGCGTCATACTTGTGTACAGGTGCTTTTTGTGGAGGCTGCTCTGCTCGAGTTTGCAGTGCACTTGTGCTTTAGTTTGGTGGATCACTGTATTCTTGTGGCAAGCTTTCAGTTACGTTTTATTTTAGGGTGTACATTATAATTATTTTGCCTGTTTCTTCTCTGTCAGTCCTAATGCCTCTTTACAAAACGGTGGTAGATTGAAAAAAAAATTAGAAACAAGATTTGACATTTGTCTTTTTGACGAATGAAATTATCTTTCTTAAGTCGAAGAATAACGAATTTTCATTCTTTCATTCATTTCGTTCATTTCATTCAATAAGCAAATACAGGAATATATACAGGTTCAGATCGCGAAAGCCAAGAACTACGTTTATGATATCCGCTTAACTTTCTGTTACCATCGTGTCAACTAGTATTTACTTATAATTATTGTATTGTATTATTATCATACTATTGCTTATTTTTATTTATTTTTTACTCGTAAATGGCTACAACTCAAAGACCTTTAATAAAACGGTCGGCTAGTTCGCAACTTCTCCGAAATGAAAGAAGTTTGTTCGCAACGGCAAATGTTGTAGCATACGTTTCAGAATTATATCAACATTTGTGAGGTTACAAAGTTACGTCATTACTTAACTCTTAGCGCTGCTGCAAAAGCCGCGGATGCCTCCGACATCTTGAATCCAGCTGAGATGTTGACTACAATTTAAAACTAATCGAACAAAGCGTTGTTGTTGTAACTCAGAGGCCAGAGCTCTGGGCCTTTGCTTTAGTTCCAAAGTAAGTGGCCTGGGTTCTACTCTCAGTAGCTAATACTGTGAATTTCCATTTTAAGTGCTGGTGTTAACATGTGCTTGGCATTGAAGGAAAACCCGCATGTCAAAAAAATAAAGACACGCCTATACGCATTGGAATAGGCCTATGTTTTGTTTCTATCACTATCTCAAATGAACATTAAGAACATTGGTTTCGACTTATTACTATTTTGTAATAACATTAATATTCGATTCATATATCAATACATTTATAATCCCTACATACTTATATTTACTTATAAATCTATATACATATACGTACTAAAAAAATATACATATTTTAAAAGAAGTTGAATTTATTTAGCCGTCGATAACCATGAATAGTACTAACTTTGTCATAAATTTAAAGAAATTTTTATTCGGTGCATTCTTGATTTCGTCAAGAAGGAACTCTGGAACACAGAGTAGTAGTCTGAACTCTGACGAGAAAGAGCTGGAGAATTTGAATCGTCTAAAATAGAGCAGTGTTAATAATATTCTGGAGCTGCGTCTTTGGTCGTATGGTCGTTTTACGTTTGGACCTACTTAAATCCAAACTAAACCTAATGGAATTGTTGAGAAGGTACTTCAATTTGGTGAGAAGGTTTAGCGATTTATTTGGGTTAAACATGTCTGCATAATCGATAATGAGTAAAACAAGTGAACAATCTAGAACGAGATTGGTTTTGCAAGATAAAAAGTTTTTTAGACGGCAAATAGAAGGCAACGAATCTACGGCTAATTTCATAGATCTGTAATTCCCAGATCACAGTGCGATCTATTGGCAAGCCAAGGTATTTATGAAATAGGTGTATTATTTACAAAATCCCATTATAACTTATTGGAGAAATGCTTCCATAATAAACTATGCTCAGTATTCTCGGATTCTCTACAACGGTTACTATGCATTTGATTGAATTACGCAATTAATCTGTAGATCTGTCCGTCTGCAAATCCTGCATCATTTTTATTTTTTATTTTAACGATTTAATTTTATCTCAAAAAATGCTTTAATTGCCTGTGAGACTATTGGTTGCTATTTAATTTATGTTGCATTATTTGATATGTAAAAGGTCTTTAATTTTTTTAAAAAGAGGTAACCTACGGAAGGACAAACGGTGATAGATTGCCGGTTGACAAAAGAAATTTTAATAAATATCGGCCTAACAGAACACTGCTGTTTTAAGCGGATCCTACATAGCTTTTAATAGCCTAGGCATAGGCTTTTGCTATTGACTCGCAGAATACCGGTGTAAAGTTGAGGCCTCTTGGGCTTTTGCGTTTCGTTCGGTGAGTGAGGTAACCGGAGGCCCTCTACACTTTCCCCTATTCCGCGTCCCAGTCCTCCCTTCCCCAAATATCCTTAAAAGCCGAGAACGCACCTGCAGTCACTCTGGTGTTGCAGAAGTACGTTGGCGACGGTAATCACTCACACAAATAAAAAGTTATTCGCTAACACAGTGCGGTTAGAAACAGTATGTTTAAGATTAAACCAGTGTCAAAAATTATAATATTGCAAGTAAGGCCACTGACCCATATGACAAATGTATCGAAAGAAAGTGGACATTCTACTTTCTACGTTTATTTCGCAAAAAATAATCCGGCTCGTTTTATTGAGAACCTACTTGATATACGGTGTGGATGCGCCCTTATTAACGTATGATAAATAATTTATTAGTGGACATAATTATTTGGAAATTGGCGTTTGAAGAGAGAGAAATTAAAAACTTTATTCAAACATCTTTTATAGCCTTTTAATTCAAATAAAACACAAACGCTATTCGTCATGTATAATAATTCAGCGACCTCGCCAAGAGCATCGTATAATCTATTGATATGTATTTTCTTTGAATGTACAGTATATGATGTATGAAAGTATATTATAAGAGTTGTGTATTAGTTATTTAATTTAGATTTCTTTTTTTGGACGTTTGCAACTCTCAGCATGTATTTTTTTTCTTACCCAGGGTTGACTGGCAGATAACGCCAAAGGGCATTAAGTCCGCCCATTGTAAACCTTAGTTTAAAATATTGACAATAAAGAATATATTATGCAGGTGACTCAGGACCGAGCTTCGTGGCAATCTTTGGGGGAGGCCTACGTTCAGCAGTGGACTTCTGATAGGCTGAAATGATGATGATGATGAAAGAATATATAAATGAAATAATAATTTTGTATTATTTTATATTTCTATATCTCCTACCTTGTTCGAGACTAAAATGCCTACTGTTGTTCCCATCTCTTTTTATTTAACGGATAAGTAAAGATTCTTTTAGTTTTATATATTATAATGAATCTTATTTATGTACAAGCAGCTGATCCCAGCTTCACATTTCGACATACTCGAGTACAATATTTGTTGTGCGGTGCCTGGCTGCGTCTTGATAATGTGAGACGACTAAGCTGGACTGTGTCGTGGCTCTGACTAGCGCCTTTGTGGCATGCTGAGATATTATCATAGTGTGTGGTGTGGTTTATTCGGGCACGCACACATAGCCGCCCGCGGTTCCTGCTATTCAGTTTTTACTATGCCAAGAACATCGACCTCACGGTACTCTATACCTGTAAAATATGAGGTTAAATTTTATGTTGTAATGTCGCATCCAGTCTGTACATAAGCGGTCAATAAAAAAAATATTTTTATTTAATATCGTTGTCTCTACCTCCACTTACTGATATAAACGAGTAAAGTGTACACTTACACTGAATTTATCACCGCATAATATGTCCGCCGTCTCTTTGAAATAAATATTGGCCCTGAGCGCCACACTTATGTACCACACATGTCAGGCGCAGTACTACGATCACAGTATCAGACGCCGCATATTATTTAATACGCTGTTCCCCGTTCCTTTCCGTATGATATATGTTATTTTAGAACTGATACATATTTGATACGGTCAAATATGTACGAGTCTGATGAGGCCACAACAATACTAGCCGTTCACTCACGAGTCTCTTCCGCCGAAATTGTTAAGGCCGAGCCAACAGCGTATCTTAAGTCCGTGAGGTTCAGATAGTTTGCACTTAATGCAGAACTTGTACCACTGAAGGATACTCGTATGTGCGAACACATTTCTCCACTAGAGGCCACAATATCTTCATTTTAGTGGAATTTCCAGTTATCGACTTTTTTGATAACCATGTGATTGGTATAGTGTGTAATGTCGGGATCAGCTGCAACCTAGCGCTCTAGCAGCTAAAAAAACTTATTGGCTTGTGACATTCTCTGCCATTCAACCCTGTGCAAACTAAACTAAGAATAATATTAAGTAATAACGCTGAATTATTAACCGCTACTGTTATTTTACATATTAATTATTTCAACAGGCTACATTTAACCAAAATCTATTTCATAAATGTATGTGACAAATTTACACGTTAACGCCATCTATTTTGTAAAGGTGTAGGTTAAAAAACCTGTTTCAGTTAAGTAACAGATGTCGCTAAAAAGTTTCACATGATAGTTTATTTTCAATCGTTTAATTTTTAAATGCAGATTACACAATATTCATCTCATTAGATTCTACGTAATAAATGATTAATGCTTGTCGCAAGAACGGCGTCTCTGCAAGTAATACCTAGATATATTTATATAATTAAAATAAAACTGTATAGAAATTAAACTAAGCCAGAATAAATCAAATTTTAATAATAAATTTAAACTACAATCTTTGTTTAAAGTAGTATATTATTCACTTAAAACGGAACGTACAAAAAGCAAGGTTGCTATAGTTGCAGCTTCACAGCATTTTGACATGCAATTTAATTATTTTACGGCCATGTTATCGTGTTGAAAAATGAAAATAATGCTTTGAAAATTATTTAAAAATGAACAACAATGCCGTACTTTTAAAGGGACGTCATACATATTGTAATTCATCGAATTGCAGCAGAAATCAAACGCCGCCAAATAAACCGAGACCATTGAAAAAAATTATTGCCTCACAGACTTTAATTCAACATTGTAACGACGGCAAAAAAAGTTGTTCCACAGGTATAATAAATCACCCAGAAAAAAAATCGCATGCAAAGTCAAGGATCACAACCAAGTCAGATTTAACCTTTACGATGAATGTACCTAAATATTTTTTGAAATCAGACATATGCAAACAATGTGGAGATGTAAAAGAAAAAAACGAAAGTAAGCAAGGAAAAAATCAACATATTATGTATGATAAAGTCCCCTCGACAAGCACTCATCATGAGGACTCTCCCACACTAGTTTCAAGGTATCAAATAGGCATCAAAAGCTCTAACAAATTGCAAAATAATAAAAAAAAACACCAAACATTAAAACAATATTACAAAAACGAAAACTTTGCTCTGTCATCTGAATCAGTTCACATAACTCAAAGTAAAAACAAAAGGAAGCCATCTTTATGCACTATAAAAGAAATATCTGAAGTGCCTATATTGGAAATAAAATCATCAAAAGATGTATTATTTGAAATCAACCATGATTCTACTGATGAGGAGATGGGATACTTTGACTCGGAGGATCAGGAGAATATTAAGAAAATTAATGAATTCCGAGACAGAAATTACTTTGAATGTCACTCTGCTAATTCTAGAATCAAAGCAAAAGGTAGCACTACAAGTTTAGGTGATCATAAATGTGTCTACAGATTTTATTTGAATGAGCGATTATTCCCAGTCCCCTTAAGTATGGACCACCGTAATAATATAAGATGTATTGAGTGTCAATTACCATTAGAAGAGACAAGAATAACATCAAAACATCCTGAGCAGTTTGTTAACGGGACTATTCAAGCTAAAGTAAAATTAAATGAGCAAGTACAAGACATGATACTTATGCTCCCTGTAAAGGAACCTCTTATAATTAAGGAGAAAAGGAAGCAATTGAAAAGTGTAGTGAATCACGAAGAACTGTATTTTGGAATCATAAAACTCGACCTTAACGGGGACTCTATATTTAATAGGATTCATCCAAGTGATTCATTAGCATTAAAATACCAAAAAGGATATAAGGAATTTGAAAATAATCATGATTATAAATATGATTGTGTTAATAATGAAGATGTTATAATAATTTAATTCAATTATATATGTAATATAGATACTTTATAATGTATTATGAATTTACTGAAGGTAAATATTGACACCTAATATTTTTTTATTCACACCTAATATCAATATTTTGTGTAAAATGCTTTAAGTTGAATATTTTCCACAAATTTATTTGGTGAAAGGCAATTAAAATCTTCAAATCCACTAGACCAAATTTGATTGTACATTTTTAGATATGTTTCTTATGATGTTACAAAGGCTTAATTCATCATTCTCATAATGGAAAGAAAGAAGAATTAGATTGCTTTTTATAATAGTATAAAGAACAGTGTTATAACCCGCTTGTCCAGCATGTTGGGCACACCCTATAAGAATGCCCGCTTTTGCTGGCGCTCTTTTGGAGGGGCCTATGTTCAGCAGTGGACTTAAATAGGCTGATGAAGAAGATATATATTTTGTTATCATTATAATTTGCTGTCTACAACACCGAGTAAGATACTGTCGTAAAATCCGACCAAAGGAAAAACCTTAAAAATATAATGGATATCTTCGAGACCAAATCCTGTGACTGCGCTAGATTTGAGACAACGAAAATTAGGTGGCGGGAGCCCGTCTGGCTATGCTATCCTGATAAATAGTGATTTCTAATGCCTACCCCTACGAGTGTAAGGCGTGAATGTTTTTAAGTCCACCGATCTGGATATAAAACTTAGTTCGTTTTTCGCACTTACCAAAGTTTTTCTTTTCATCAAAAAGGGGGCAAACGAGTAAGCGCCTACACCTACATCTGCATCACCAGAGGAGCTGTAGGTGCGTTGCCGGCCTTAAGAATATTTGGGGGATTGGAGGGGAGACGGGAGAGGGTGAGGAGCGGGCGTCCGGTTAACTCACCGAACGAAACGCAGAAGCACAAGATGCCTCTACTCCATGCCGGTATTCTGTGCGGTGGTGATACTACCCCGGCAGAGCCGGCCCATTCGAGCAGCAGCATAAGCCGCCGCTTGGCTCTACCACGTAAAGAATGTTATTTGTGCTGTCTATACGTCTCTATGTCAATGACTAAATGAGTCTTATTTTGTAAATGTTGCCAAATTTTAACTAAGTACATTAGATTTTTTATTTTTATTTATTAGGTTCACAAACAGAAATGCTTAAAAACTAATAAAATACTGTCTATTAACAAATTACTTACTAAGATACATACAGTGCTCATTCTTATTATAGTGAACACAGCTTGCGTAATAAGAAACGTTTAAAATATTATTTTGGATAAACTTAGAGTTCTATTTTAATAATTTATTAATAAGTACTTTGGCCGAAACCAAGGAACCATTAAATATATCAAAAGTGAACATACAGTATTATACAAAGGATAACATTCGAATATTGAATATCGGAATAACAGAAACAAAACAATATGAGTAGCATACGTGTCTTCCATGCATTGTATATGTACCAATATGCAATAGCGCAAGGAAAGACGGGTTAATGAAAGTTTATCTTAAGATTACTGGGGCAAAAATTAATACACCATCTCTTATGCCTCTCAAGGTTCAATCTCTCAAGGTAAATATCACCTGCACATAGTGCATTCGGTTGATTCGACTTTTTTTTGCTGAACATAACTCGTTTAAAAAAAATCACAACTAGAATCTTCATTAATTCATTACAGCTTGTTACAGGTTCACTGCTGAAGATAGACCTCTCCTAAAGAATCTGAATCTGTATACTTTAACATAATCTGTATTTTAGGAAATAACAAAGAAGAAAAGCGATGTTCAACAATGGACAGTAACGAAATAGAATGTAGAAAAAATTATGAGTATATCTTAAATTCTATATCTGTGCGTGTAAAGTCACAGGCAGTGACTAATATTTTAACCAAACACTACGTCATGACAGAGGATTTGCGCAATTTCTATTGCGATTAAAGGCTATTTGTATGCGCAAAAGGCTCGATGCTAAGTTATTATTGTGAAGGATTTCAAATGTGGCTGTTAATTCATAAATATTAAAAAAAAAAAAAAAATCATTAATGTTTACGCGGTTTGCATTTATATCATAAACTAACTTCCGCTCGCGTTTAAGCCAGCGTGGATCTTTCCGCGGTTTTTTTGCGATAAAAATTAACTTATATCCTTTTCCAGGTTTCAAGGTTTATCCATTACAAATTTCATCGAAATCGGTTAAGCTTTTAAGCCAAACATGATTTCATTTTCTTCTACTAGTTGATGAGATCAATTAAAGAATCAATCAATCGATTAAAAATTTACATTCTGAACGGCAATTATTTTAAAATGGTAATTACACGTATGCGACGTAAAAGAATCTATCATCTTACCTTACCATACCACCATCCTGGCTGAAAAATCCTATAACTATTACCAATAGACGGTGAGAAAACCATCTCAGATTTTAATTTTCTTTTTTTTATCATTATTAAATAAAAAGGACGGTAGGAAGTAGGAATTTCACCGGAGACGGGGACTGGTTATGTCGGGATCGGCATTGATGATGCCGGACCACCTAAAACCCCCACGGCGGTAAGGACTCGCGAGCAGAAGGCCCACAAGTTAAGTGAGACTAGGCTACCGAGCCGACTAAACATTAAATACACAGACCAGTTGTAATCCGAAGTTTTTTTTTTATAGAAGAACAGGTAAACGAGATAGCGATGAACCAGATGGTAAGTGATTACCGACCCCACGTTCACAACAACAGAGAAGTTGTCACCTTTTGAGAAAGGTAGGATTTTTTCCTTGAAGATCCCTAAATCATAACTGTTCGGAAATACCGCTGGCGACAGCTGGTTCGACAAAGTTGTAGTGCGTGGCACAAAAATCCGTAAAACCTGCACGGTGATGAATTGCCAACCATCTAGATGATCTTAGTAGAATTTTGTATTCTGTAGAGATGTACGATGATGGAATTTAACGGCTAGGATTATCCGGAATAGTGCCTCGGAAAATTCCTTTCCAATTTAAATATCGAACAGTTTCACAGTGTGGTCCTAAGCAAATACATTACTTAATTTACAAATATATTTTAGTGAATGTATTGTAGTTATGATATCCACAGCAGAACTAAGCTAACAGACTTAGCCTTGAGAATAAGGTAGTAGAAGTGGCCAGGCCACATAGATTGCAGAACTGACAACCGTTGGGGAAGACATGTTCTCCCCTAACCTGACTATTAATTAGTTTACTTTAGTTACAAAATTATAATGGCGCCTGATACAGAAGCCCCTTTACCATAAAAAACCATAAAACATAAAAATGTTTAATAAGGAAAATTATATACATAATGTCAAAACAATTGTATATACACTAGTTACTCTCCTCAATAGAGTCAGTAACTTATTTATGGGACAATACATACGTATCTAAAACAAATGGGAAAGCCTTGGAAATCGAAATGAGTATCGGCAAATGGTAGGATAACTCTCTCTAATAAATTTCGAAAAGTACCAGACAAAAAATAAGCAAACCGATGACGGGCGGCAGCATCTGTGATCACTTACTATCAGGTGAGCCGCTCTATCGTTTGCCCCTCAACTATAGAAAAAAGAGACTACCGGTACTACGTTGGCCGACCGCTTGCCGAGCGTTGTGATTATAGGAAATACTCCTCATGGAAGAGGTCTACGTACTGCAGTGGGCTATTAACATGCGGTTAAGGTAAGGTTAGGGAAACATTGATCATAATAACCCCTGGTAATGAGTTAATCGCTACCAAACTATTTCTAAAAAAAAATTGTCATTATGTATCTTGAAAAACTTATTTAAAAAATATTAACTTTCGGTTGTTTATTCTCCGTTAGCGGAACGTCAAATTGACATTTGACAAGTGTACTTAATAAGTATTTCTTATTACGAAATAAAAAAAAGTTCCGGTACGCCTGCACTAGAGATCCCATTTCTAGTCTGTAGAATTTGGGTTCAGGATATTCGGATTGATTTTCTGCTGTCAGTCAGTCGCTTCGCCAGAGCCTCGTATCTTAGTAGAGGCTGTACGGCGTGCAGGTGGGGCGGGGCTAACATTTGGGGAAAAAGTTGGTATATTTCTTTTTTTAATATTTGTATTTGTTTTATGCTAACACAAGTATGCTAAAACTCAATACTTGTTTATGCCCGTTCGGCTTTAGGTTAGTAGTAAATTAACGTTTCACTTTCACTATTTATAAGAAATATGTTTGTTTAATACTAAGACACGAATAATAAATAATAATAATAAATACATTTTGTTAAATATGTTGGGTATTTAGTTGACTGCTTTCTTGGAATTAAAACAGTGTCCTTGGCGCGCCCTGCGTTTGCTTAACACGGCTTTTGGTTATGAAAATACTCAACTGTAGCGTTTCTTCACTTTAAGGGCTATAGACCATCTGCTTTAGTTTATTTATATTTTTCTAGTTTCTGTGTAGATTTGCACACCCCAGGTAGGTTTTTACATAAAAGTAATACAATTAGCAATGATTATAGTACTCTCTATTACATGAATCACATGACGTGATTCATATTGTTTTACTGTCATTTCTACACGTTAAAAAGAGAGCTTGTATCAAAAACCTAAACGAAAAACATTAAAGCAAGATATAAGATGTCTAGATTTAAACAGTTTTAAAAAATGTGAATTGGTTAAAACGCAGGCTGATTTCAATGTAATTTAAATAATTTTAACCTCACTTAAGCACAGTACAGTGACATCAACTTCATCTGTCACAAGAACTAGCCGTTTGCGTACATTACATTTTTGCAATCGCCGTACGAAGGAAATATATAGAAGCGAAAAACGCGCGCGATTCAGTCGCACGACGCCATTGCACTAGAGCTGTCACTTTCGCTCTTCATAGTTTCGAACGCAATTTCGGTATTTAAGTTATCTGTGACTAAATTTATAAAGATGAAGAATTCAATTTTTATTTTCGCATCTATTACAACTTTGGCAATCGGAGAGAATTTGTTGCGTAAGTTTTAATTTGTTTTATTTTTTAGATATGTGGTACGGGACGGTTCTTTTTAAAATTTCAGGGCGTTTGAAATACTGTACCGTATGGGACTTGCCAACTAAGAGCTTTATGAAATAACTAACTAACATCTATAGTTTCATCGTAAGTACAAGGTATAATCTGTTTTTTCGACTACGGTTCCAACTCAGGCCCACGACCTCACAAGAAAGTACGCTGACGACTAATCTATACAGCGTAACATCAGTATAGAATAAAATTTGAATTCAAATATGGAATTAAAAAATAATTTTAAAAGCATACCGATATTTTGAAGTTATTATTTTTGATAGGTTTTTTAACTCCTCTGCCTAGGAGTCGTCCGGGTAAATAGAACACCCATCTATCCCACCAAACAGCAGTGCAATTACTGTTTTATTTTTATTGGATTGGGTTGACAAACGAGCTAACAGTTTACATGATGGTACAGTAGACAAAACAGAAGTCGTCTGAGTAGGTAACAGCCTCTTACCATTTTCTGCCATCGGTTTAACCAACGACGTGGTCCGGTTGGAAAGGAAGGCGGAAAAGTGGCAGTATAATAACGGGTGAGCCATTCCATTGTAGTGATATCAGGGGTGATAATGCATCTGTAATCACTCGATTCGATTAGAGTTTGGTTTGCAGTTGTCCGTAATCTCATTTCT
The DNA here is from genome assembly GCA_029286595.1 of Bhutanitis thaidina. Classification (NCBI taxonomy): domain Eukaryota; kingdom Metazoa; phylum Arthropoda; class Insecta; order Lepidoptera; family Papilionidae; genus Bhutanitis; species Bhutanitis thaidina. Next base: position 10,839,611 of record JAGSMS010000016.1, read on the forward strand.
CTCCCTAATCCAATAAAAAAATTATTTGTTTCGCCTTCTTACTCTGTTACTCTTGGATATAACATATTTTTTTACATTTTTAATAACTGATAAAATTTATCAACATCATTATCGTATTACAAACCATAATTATTAAAGTACAGTACAAAAATAGTTTCTACGTATCATATTTGAAAAATAGTTATTATATTGAACAGACCGAATATTTTTTTATATTGTTATAATACGCAAATGTCACGGAAAGCATTCCCGACTTGACCAAAACTTCTTGTGATCGATTACATGTTATTCAACTTAGGTCAAGGTTGTGAAGATTTAAATCGATATCGAAGACAATACAAAATTGGCTAATAACTTTGTTATGATTTTAAGCGTATTTTGGCGTTGACCGCGTGGCTTAGAGGTTTTGAATATCGGCCGAAGCCAATATTTAAGCGTCAGATCAATTATTGGTTTTTCCGGGTCTGGTTGTGTCGTGTTGCATGTCTCTGTTACTGCATCCGAACCTTCCTCCAATACTTTTGCATAAACGTTACATCGGATATAGGAAGCGCATGATTCTGTCTGGGTTTGTACGTACATTTGAGGTCTTAATATCCTGCAGATGTGCTAATACTTGAAAGTTGTCACTGGTCGGAATCGGCCGCGAGGACATCACCATCATTTTGTCTATATGTGTATCAATATATAATTATCTATGATTTATATATATTTATATACTCTACATCGTTTTTATGTGAAACCGTACTTCCTCAGAGAATCCCTAGATCTCTAGAATTTTGCCACAATCTAACAATTAATTTCGAAAATACCGCTCGAAAAACCTAATCTTAAGTTTCATATATGGGCATTAAAGATAACAGATATATAACCTATCGGTTATAGTGTAACTATTAACGTCACAAATGTCCAAAGAGATACGTCTATGGTATTTCTATTTACACATTTTCCCGCTCGATCAAAATCGTTTGCTACTTTGAACTCTGTTTTTAGCATTTTCATGTACAATTTTTACTTGTTTTCATATTGATATAGTCATGAAAATTATTCAAATTATTTATTTGAACATACTTTTAGTATGGAATATTTGCCGTAATCGTACAGGCGAGTCGGTGATCGCACAGCCAAACACCTCGTCGTAGACGCTGCTTACCCTTCACTGGTCTAGATAATATCGCTTTGGCATATTAATAATTGCTATTTCTGCCATCGGTTAGAAACCGTTAGAATTTTTCAACAAACATTTGACTTTTATGATACCCTCAGGATGACGGGTGGCTGATTCTCTTACGGCTAATTAATTTTTGTGAAACCACAAAAATGTCCATAAAACCCTTCTTGTGTCATAAGAATAGAAGACGGTCCGTCGGCCAAGTTCAGTTGTTGTGATATATCAAACATTTTAAACCTAAAAATAATCCATTTAAACTTTTTTCCACCGTTGTGTACACATTCTTATAACATATTTTGTTTAATTTTCTTAATACATCAATACCATATTAAAATCAGACGCCTCGGCTTTTGGCCTGAATTCGTAAAGCGATAGCTGTGTTTTTATTCAATTTTGCTTTTTCTGTGTATTTTGAATTTAGAATGTAATGACAGTGTGCAGAAAAAATATACGATTGGAAAACAGATCCGTACAACAAAGGATCAGTCTAACAAAATTTCAGTAAAAGAGAATTATTCATAGAATGGCGACATTCTATCGTCCCGATAATTAGGACATAAAACTGAAAATTATACTTATTGAGTATTATTTTTGGCTAACGATCGCATAGAAATATTAAATAAAAATATTTCTGTATATAGTTTTGCATATTACATTTATTTTGTCTATTCGTTATTGTATATACTTCAAACGTGGTACAAGCGGCGGCTTTTCCTCGAATGGGCTGTCTCGACCGGGTTGGTATCACGCTCTCGCAGAATACCGGCGTGAAGTAGAAGCGTCTTGTAATATCATACGTATATATAACAATAATCTTTCAAATATAATCAACCTCACAATCGAGTGGATTTGAATCGCAGCCAAGGCCACTTATCTGTAACACACAAACAATTTGTTTTCTGGTCTGGTTGTATTATATAGCATGCATCTAATCTCTCTGCATTTGTTCCTACCTTCGATCTTACGACATAAGCGTTACATTGGATATCAGAAGGTAAAAGCGCATGTGTGCAAATGTATAGTATCGTATTATTATACTCACGGCACTATAATATCTCCTGCGCAGTTGACAGATACCGATTGTATACTAAAGTTAATTTCGTGTTCGAATCCGTAAATAGAACATCATTCAGCTTATTCGCATAGTCTAATTGTAGCAATATCTAACTTATCCGTTAAGCCACAAACAATTTAACAAAAAAAAGAGTGATATCATTTCCCTTTAAAATCATAATTAGTTTTTTTTTAACCTGGTTTTCTTTGTCCTCGACTTTTTTTTATGGGAATGGGGACAAACGGCTAAGCGGCTCACTTGAAGGTGAGTGATTAGTGATTACCGAAACCCATGTACAACTGCAACATCAGAGGAGGTACAGGTGCATGGACTGCCTATATGGATATTAGGGGATGGGGGAGGAGGATGGAGGGCGGGAGAGGGAAGAAGTGGAAATCCGATTACCTCACACTGTCGATAAACGAAAACATGTCTTGGACGTGAAAGATAACATGGTATGATTTTATTGAGGAATGACAGCTCACGGAATCGTGAGATATGTTAATGGCATAACGGATAAAGCCTCAGGGCAGTGATTTTTGGCCTTTCACATTACTAGTCTTTATCCTTTTTTTCGAATTACATAATTAGAATATTAAGAAGCTAGGAAATAGTACTAAGTGCGTTTCTTGGCCGTGGTTAATGCTATTACATGACTGAAGACGTAACGTCTCGGTAATATTACCGTGCTGGGTGTGAAGTACGAATTATTCAGTAGTTCGCGTGCAACGTTCGATAACTCGATTAAATACAGCGAGAGTGCATAAGTGATGAACTACCTTTGTTACACTAAAGCTTTTTAAATTGTTTACTTTACATCACCTTTTAGGGGTGTCAGCATGTTGAATTTAAGTGATAAAATGATAATAATGGTTTTACTAAGCTATTTCTATAGCTATTTTTATGAAAGAATATATGCCTATTCGAATTTTGTGCTAAGCTTTTGTACAGATGGCGGGATACCCATCTCAAAAAATACTACACCAAAAATAAGCAGATCGGCAGCAGCGTCTAAGGTGCGAAACGTCTAGTACAGGGATCGACAATCCGCTTGCCGAGCGTGGCGATTAAGGCGAACCCACATATGGGAGTGGCATTGGTCCTGCAGCGGACAATTTATAAGCTTTTAAGGTCAGCAAGCTACGGAAAATCTGAGCCAAGTCTAAGTCGGGTTTATAAACCTTAACCGTGAGCATGCCCACGGGAAGAGATGAGCATTTGCATACAGTGATCCCACGATATATGTTTTCCCTTACAATCCACGAATAACGTGAAAATCATAAAACATAAACCGAACACGATGTTCACTGAGCCGATAAGCCGGTCGGTAATCTTAATGGACGCCATTTTAAAACAAACATTTCAGAGAACATTCAAGTCTAGTCCTCGAGAGCAAACGCATCGCGGAATGTAAATCGGTGCATTGTCGTTAAAATTCAAGTGTCATACGCCTAACGATCGGCTGACCTTGAACGGTTGTTGGCTGGCCCCGTGTATGGCAACGATACTCACGGTCGCCTAGAGCGGTCACCGTTAATGGTACTATTAAATAGTTAAGTATCCTTGCTTCGTATGTCTGCCAGGCCAGGTATTAATAGGCCTCTGTAAGAGTCGACTTAACAACCACATCAAACAAACAATTTTTGTTTCATTTGCTTTGAAATTGGCTACACTATAAGGCCTTTGGCCATAAAGAAAGCTCTGTTTGTGAAACAACTTCCAGATTAGTCGCAATTGTTATTACGATTGCATTAAAGCTTGAATATCAACACTAAATTGCTTACTTACTGAACATTTGTTGGACAGACACTGCGATGAAATAGTAATGCGACTAAAATGGGTTATCATAAAAACTAGGCAAAAGGCCACCCATCCTACCTAAAAAGAAGCTACGCTGGTTTGAAGTGTTTTGGTGATTGATTGTCTTTTATATTATAAAATTGTAAAAGTGTGTGACCAGAGTGAGCACACACACGAAAACCACAGAACGATTTAAATGTTACAATCACTCTTCAAAAGCCCATGAATAATTAATGGGAATATTTAATAAAAAAGTAACTACTTTAAAATATAATACCGCACATATATATTCTATGCGGATGGAAACGCGGCCAAAAGCTAGTCATTTATATCTCTATAATTTCGGTACAAGGCTGTACATGTTCACAGACAATATATTATTTTTCTTTCTTCTTTCAAAAGTGGGATCAATTTATAAAATTAAGTTTAATTAAATTTAATTAATAAGTTTCTCGCATACGGCGTTATGTTCTGAAACTGTTTCTGTTCTTGTTGAGAAAAAAAAGTCTCAAACAACAAAATAAATATCTGTATAGGCTAGACATTTATTTTACATAACCTCTGATCAACTCAGATTCTATATGTTTTTCTCGTTAGCGCCTCGTCTCGCCAAATTTTAAGTGTATGTAAAAGTAAACTTTCGGCTGAGCCTAAAAAGGCAGTAAATGATGACGATGATGATAATGATGATGTCAATCAAGATTTGTGTTGAATAAATATTAAAGATGAACATTGAATCAACCACGATAGCCCAGTGGTCAGGGTTAGTCTCTACCGAGTCTCGACTCGAGTTCGATCCCCTGTATGGAGGGCTCGTACCCATGAGATTTTCGAAACTTATGTACGATTTGTATCGTTTGCTTGGACACTAAGCAACTACAACGAACAACAAATGGTGACATTTGTCACATTGCCTGAAATAAGCACTGGTAATGACCACTAAAATGTCTAGACTTCTGACCACCGCAATATTGTGTTTACGGTCGTGAGAGCTTATATTATATATTGAATGAACTGAACGCATGTCTGTTATCGGTTGAAGAAAGACCGATTAATCACGAATCGAATTTTATGGCTCTCATATCCATTTTATGGCATAAAGTTTTAATCATTGTCTTGTAAAACACAAGCAGTAACAACTCTGGCTAGTGACACATATGAGAACATTAATATTCTGTACTGGTACATTCCTTGTCTGCACAGCAAGATGAGTCTTACAATGAGGAACAAAGAGGATGACTTACAAACGACGCATAAATATATAATTAATTACCAACTGAGGTAATGGAACTCCTTGGAAGAGAACCTCTTTGACTTCCGCTCTCAATAATACTGACCCGTGACGAGAATACATTAGAAAAAATCTTAGAATAAGAACTTACATTTAACTATAGCAAAGAAAATCGTGTATGTCATAATCACGTGACGCCATTTTGACATCGAGTTGAAAGTTAGAAAATACTTTTGGTAAAACGTAGTTAATGTCACTTTGACACTGGCAGATAGTTAACACTGTTGTCACGTAGGGCTTGTATCCCAAGAAAAGAAACTATTATTTACGGATATTATCGCGTTTAATTTTGTTATTCCCGACGTTTCGGGTGTTTTGCTTCACCCGTGATCACGGGTTTGACGTCCGGATGTCATAATTAACCCGACTACCATAATTAAAAGCTGACGGTGTATTATCTAATATAATAGTGTTATTAAAAAAAAAGAAAGTTGAAAATCGATTGCGTTCCAAAGTTTTAATACACTATAAGTCTTCACCGGTTCGAAAAGGAAAAACTTCTCAGAGAAGAACTGGCAAAGTCTTTTTCTTTTAATGACATGATACAATGTCGATTTATAACTTATAATAAAATATATAATGTCAAATGTAAGAATCTGCTAACCCCGGCGGATATCGGAGAAGGCTAACTAACAACTAACCTAGTAGTTACGGTAGTCCCACCCTTCCTTCTTTCAAAGTTTGTGTTCAACCACGATCCGAACTCAGTACTTAAAACTAAAGCAGGTACGTGGATAGGAAGTAAAACATAAGAGAGTTCCTGTTTTTGCGCGGAAAATATTACCTTCAATACACTTTCTAAGTTAATTATAACAATAAAAGCGAAAGTGGCGTCAAATTACGAGCAGAAAGCGTGGTTAGTTACATTTATGTAACTTAATAAAATAGTATTTAATTTCGACCAGGTCAAACTAACGTTCTGAATTTGAACTAACTTTTTAATATTTTTTCTTCTTTCTTTCTTTCTTTCTTTCTTTCATGGCTGCTCTTAAAAGGATTCAGCCAATATCATGTCAGTCATGGCAATGACGTTTATTATAGGTGTATAAGAGAATTATGAATTAAGATTGAGAGTCCCAAATCTAAAACAAAAACAACTACGACTAAACATACACACGTACATATTAACATTTAATATTATGTACACTGATAAATCATACAAAACATTTTCGCGTCGGATCTGTTAGCTAAGGAGAATTTTAGCACACAAACTGTCGCTGAAAAAAGATAAAGATTTTTTTTTTTAATAAAACGTCACCCCCTCTGTAGGAATTTCTCCTGCGTCGTGGAAGCAGTTGACAAACGCCCAGACCCAAATCAACTATTTTTAGTCCATACAAATAAGCCTTGTCTCTAGTACATCGAACTCGCAACGCCACCGTGTAGATTTTTAATTATTTATTTACAATCATTCGACAGTAGCGCGCGCACAAGCGTCATCTAATCTTTGAGGGGATTATGACATCGAGGAAATTCTGCCACGCTGCTCTGAGCGATTTAACTAACTTTAAATGTCCTTGGAAATCGTCACGAGATTATGTTGGCATTTTCCCTTAGTCAGGTTTTGCGACAGCGATGGGATGAGCAAGAGTGATAGATTGCGGTACGACGTGACCACATGACTTCTCATATTACTACAGAACATGACAATTGTTAAGAAACAATACGGCTAAGACCTTTGCATATCTTTCCAATACTTGTTAAGGCTTTTACGGATAACCCGGTTAAATTACTTAACATTTAAACAGTTCGCTTGTATGAATGAATGCCTGCAAGTTGCTTGCGACATGGCCTTGCAACAAATACATAAAAGTCTGTGGTATTTTTCCATACAAAATTCGAAACATATTCTAGAAATTTTGTAACTTAAAGAATGGTTATGTTGTATTTTAACGTAAAACAAACATTTAAAATTTTTTTTTTTTTTGGAACACATTGAATGCCAGTGTCAAAGTGATTAGTAACTTTTTTTTTATTTAGGTATGTAAAATAAATGTTTCGTTATTGTTTATCTAAGGTTAGTTCCAACTGTGCGTTTACATGTCGTTTACAAATGTAAATAGAGTATATTCACGATGATATTCGCAATGAATATGTCACAATAAATCGAGTCCGAAGTCAAGCTTATCAGATCGCTTGGGCGTATGCTGAAATAATATTTGACCCGCAATCGTATGAAAGCAAGTTTAGATGTCTGTATTGCAATATATGGATGGGGCTTTCAACTCTTTCTCCATACCCGCTGTGAGGAAACAATTTACGAAAACATTTGCACGACTTGCTGCGACGGGTTTCGTCTCGTTCAACAAGTGTTCTTGAATTTAGTAGATCACTGTTTCTTAACCTTCGATTAGTCAACGCGTGATTTTTATTGGGGACACCACGAGCAGCGCATACCTCAAATTATTTTTAATTAATGGATTAATCCCTTCCTACCCTTTTCTATTGATTCAATACTTATTAATGCAGAGCTTATTAGAATCTAAATCATCACAGTTTTTCCAGTTCATTATCCATATTTTTTATTCGAGTACAACTAGGTTCACGAATAGTTTTGTTGAAGCGGTTTTTATTATCGCGTGGGATGTTTCTTTGAGATGGTATAAATAAAAAAAAAATTCAGCTGGTGCTTAGATTACTTAGCAATAAATACTTCCTAAAATTACTAAACCGAGTAGAGTCGTGAGCAACAACAGTAATGTAAAAGGTTCCTCTTTTTTGGCTGACACATTAACTCAGGGTTGTACTCGTAGGTTAACTACCTTTGGGCTATGTATAAATTAAAAACACGCATACAATTTAACACTCGAGTTTATTAACTCGATTTAAAATAATCATTTAAAAGGTACAACGTTACAAGTGACGTCACAGGGAACAGGAACAAAACATTGCCAGACTAATAAATTAATTACAAATCTATGATAATTTTGTTGCTACTTAAAAAAAATATTTATAGTAATTTATGATGTTTGGTTTGTACTTAACACGCTATATTCCTAGAATATCTACGACTACAATGTATAAGTTTACAGTCGTTTTATTTTATACTTGGTGTTAACAACGACAATGGAACATTCATATACCTACATAGCTGTAAATGTCCTTTTTTAATATAAACGCATAACTGACTGTTTATAGCCTACTGGGTTATATAGGGTTCTTCCATTCCCCATGAGACGATGTCATTCCATTTTCATACCCCCAATGAGAGGGTCACGAAAACCGCCGAATGGCGGGCGCTAACCACATTAGGCTATAGGCACATTTAAACACACACACACACAGAAAGTCTGGGCACTAAGGAGCAAGCGGCTCACCTGATGGTGAGTGATTACCGACGTCCAAACGTGAAAACCAGAGTAGCTGCAGGTTCGTTACTGGCATATGAGGATATTTGGGAGATGGGAGGGACAATGGGGAAGGAGGTTGCGGGCCGCACTTCACGCCAGTATTCTGCGAGGTCGTGGTGCTACCCCGGTCGAGCCAGCAAAGTAGCAGCAAACGCCGCCGCTTGGCTCTATAAACCTGTAATAATATAATTTTTTATTCTGTTTAATTTGTTCTTTAGGGAATTACGCGGACATAGCCGAGGGCGGTCGTTAGTATTTGATAGTAGAAGAATTAAAAGTGTCAATATATGGTTACTTAAATCCTTTCGAAGCAGTAATATTGTTTCTATACGTCTTGGCAATGTAATTTTCAGTTATATAACCGAAATATTTTAATATAAAAAGGATTTCCATTTTCTTAAAATACTGAACAATCAGCACGTTAAAGATTTCATTTATCTACGCATATTTACTACATAGAATATTTAGTTCACTCTTATTTTTCCCAATACTTCAATTAGGCGTTATTTTTGTAAAAACTACTCTTGTCGGAATTGTGCGAAGTAACTTATTCCGACTTTTTAAAAACTACTAGCAGATAAAGAATTTTTTAGATTTTTCTCATGTTTACTTAGCCTTAAGTAAAGCCTTCCAGTATTTCAAACTTATGTGCAACGAAATAAAAGAAAAGATACAAATAAGGTTGAGAATTGTTCGATTTCTTGAGACCAAGAAATCGACGAAGCATCTAAGACTCACCACTTAAGCATTTCAGTCTTTTGAGATGTTCACGCTGACTCAATTGTGATTGACTGCTGATCGCAAGCACCACTCAGCGTCTCGGTCTTCTGTGTTGTTCACGCTGACTCAATTGTGATTGACTGCTGATCGCAAGCACCACTCAGCGTCTCGGTCTTCTGTGTTGTTCACGCTGACTCAATTGTGATTGACTGCTGATCGCAAGCACCACTCAGCGTCTCGGTCTTCTGTGTTGTTCACGCTGGCTCAATTGTGATTGACTGCTGATCATAAGCACCACTCAGCGTCTCCGGTCTTCTGTGTTGTTCACGCTGACTCAATTGTGATTGACTGCTGATCGCAAGCACCACTCAGCGTCTCGGTCTTCTGTGTTGTTCACGCTGACTCAATTGTGATTGACTGCTGATCGCAAGCACCACTCAGCGTCTCGGTCTTCTGAGATGTTTACGCTGACTCAATTGTGATTGACTGCTGATCGCAAGCACCACTAAACATCTCGGTCTTCTGAGATGTTTACGCAGACTCAATTGCTATTGACTGCTGATCTTACGACGCATACGCATCACACGTTCGGCGCCTTGCGTCTGTTCCAGAATATAGCGATCGCTTGTGTCAAGAAAATTCTTATATATTGTCTTCCGAACGGTGCAGAAACCAAAACATTCGGCAGAAGGAATCTGTGCAACACCATGAGTCTCGCTCGGCGAGAGACCCATTGCGACGGTATACAGACCAGAGTCGCTAGAATTCGAGATTGTGCGTGATGATGATTACTTGGCTGAAAAAGATTAATAGTGGATTCTGTTAAATAAGTAGAATATGTACACTTTAACATATCGTTTACAGTCCAGACTGTTGAGAAATGCTTTGCCGTTGAATATCCGCGAGGCACGACCCATTGGCCCCTTTAAGAAATTAGTTAAAGGGCATTACTTGTTTCAATCTCTTGGTGAACGTCGGGACGAATTACTGATGTAACTCATTTATTACATTGTTTCTACTATAATATATATCTTGATATTGTTTTTACTGTTTTAAGAGAGTATGTATATTCATTAATACATTCAATAAGTTATTTTGCCCATATCGATGAAAATACCGAATTTTGTGTTGTTATTGACAAACTCTATAATCGAGGAAGGAGTCTCCTGGTATATGTTATTCAGGTAAAGTAAGATTAGACATATTCCAAAGACCACCACAATTTTTGTATACTACACCAGATTTGAATATAGACAACCTTTAAAACAATCTACCATTTAATATGCATTCTAGATTATCACAGCGCTAGGCATGAACCTGGTTGGATGATTCTCCCTTTCGTTTTGGGTTTGGTATCAGACGAGTGGCACAGTTTCTCTGAGTGACACATTTTCCGACTTTCACGCGGACAGTGTCAAATAAGTTCGATTGATTTTTTTATAATTGACCTTAAATCTGCACGAGACGAATTCGCGCACAATCTTTGGTCCGTAATCACAATGACCCGTTGTTGCCACACGTGGACAGAATGCGCGGTGCGAAGGTCCCGGACCCTGTTGCACAAACATCTGACAGCGCATTCGAGGCTCACTAGGCCTGCGAAGCGGTTATGGCGCTGTTTATTACTGCTATGTGTAAATACACCCATATTATAGGCGTTCGAAATTCAAACTTTACCCTTTGAATTACTTCATTAACCTAAATTTCTCTGTAAAAGTCTCTTATTACTAGTGTGGGTTGAATTGTTGTTGTTCTTTCTCTCTCAATTGATTTTCAGGATGCCAACGTGAGAGAAATGACAGACTATATTAATGATCACGTTGTTCCGGCGTATTTATGAGTACAGTTGCCAAGACTCCACACTCCCTCGGCAAGAAAGGGGATGGCAGATTCCTACACAGCTATCATAAAGTACTTCAGGTTTTCGAGATAGGCGCAGGTCATGTAGATACGTAAACCAAAAAAATTATGTGTTGCATAAACATTAGCTTAAGCTGGGATTCGAGCTCTGTAACGAGGACTTCTCGGTCAGGTCGTATCATTTATAAAGATATGTGTCTAAGATACGTGTATGTAATCGCTACTTATTTTATGGAAATTCCCTTCGACTACTTAGTATTTTTTAGTATCGGCCACAAAAATTAGTATTAAATTAATATTACTTAAAATTATATTATTTATATCTCCAACATTCAGAAACGACTATAATTATTATTTGTATATATTAATGGATAATGAAGTAATGGCTGCTGTTATTGTGTTGCATTGTGTAAATTAGGTAAAATTAGATCTTATTGGAGAATCTGAGCGAACATAAATAAAAGGGGATTAAGTATGAAGTTGCCGTTCTTATGGGCCACATTTTTACATTAAAACTATAACATTCTAAATTTAAAAATTCCATGACTTTCATTTGTTTTACATTGAGTTGGAAACATGGAAACGTCAAATATTAGTTTTATTTATATTTCGAATAAAAGTTGAGACGTGGTTCTAGCGCAGCAGAGATAACTCGCTTTATAAATGCTTAGTTGTCTCTGCTGGATATGACTAACGAACACACTGTGCGTTTTTGACTTAATCGACGGTCACTGCATGGTGTAATTCGTGATAGCTTTTCTATATCCGATGTATCAATAGCAGCAGATGTCTATTGAAGAGAACTTCGCGAAACTCTCAGAGAAACAACTCGGACTGCTCACACTGCTCAACCAACTGCTTAACGTTAGAAAGCCTGCAGTTGGAAACCATACGTTATACTCCGTAACCGCCAGACCCAGACCCAACCGATTTCCTACAACAAAATGCATTCATATAACAGACCATCCATAAAGATGGCGGAATTGTAAAGATAGCGAGGGTAAGTATTCGGTTAAATAAATTAATTATTTCTTACGAAAAAAAGAAGATGTTTTGACTTTTTAAATATAAAACGGCAAATTCATGCTTTGAATTTAATAATGTTTACCTACGTTTATATTCGCTCGCGCATGCATGACGCATCTGGCAGTAAACACAGAAGCAAAAGTAATATAAGTTATTGAAGGCGTGAAGGAATAATACGTTTGTTGTTAGCACCCGTGTCGTACAATTTCACCTCGATTACGCAATTCACTTTCAATATTACGCGGAGAAACTGTCTCAAACCGTAACGCATTAGGATGGGTCGCCCCACAGCGCCGCAGGTAATCGCTTAGCTACTACGCCACCGAGCCGTCTAACAGTATTACTAATTTTTAACTGTTTCTTATCTTTATTTCGATCTGGCCTTCCTCCTCCCATTTTTTATATGGTAAATGAGATAAAAGAGCAAGAGCCTCGGCGGATTACCGTAACGGAAAAAAGTACTTAACTCCAAGAGTTTCTTTTTCTTTCTTTTCTCGGAGGTCTTTTTTTAAACCGGCGTTTTTTATAGCCAACAAAGGCTCTGAAAAAGCCTGAATTAAATTAGAAATAAAAGTTTTAACTTTGTTTTCTTTTTGGTCGCTACGCTAACCACTACTAAAGGAGGCTTAGTGGATAGCGTACTTGATTGTTATGCTATGGTTCGTTGTACCAATCCGGTCGAACCGGTCTATTCCAGCACCAGCAAAAGCCGCTGCCTGTCTCTACCACGTTAAAACGTGCAGCTGGGGATGGCGTTTGGTGAAAAAGCTGGTGGAATACAATTCACACCCTATTCATTACGATGTCTTTAATACTTCTGCAGTTAGACGAATTTCTAAATTTCACGCGGACGAAGTCGCGGGCTCGGCTGCAGCTCAGCACTACGCGTTGCAGTGTGATGGTCACAGAATGGGAAACGCAGCCGTCAAATTCCATTCCGTGGGTGACGTAAATCGCGAATAAGGAATAATCTCTTGACCACTTATAATGGCGGAATAACCCTCTCATATATGTATGTCCGACCTAAATTATCTAATTGTCTTTCCCGCAATAAAGCAAATAAATATCACTACATCCGTGTGACAACATTCCGCGATAAAATCAAACCGTGTTTTTAAAAACTATGTTTTTTTGGGTATATGGCCCCAGAGCGAGGTCGGGTAATAAGTGTCTTTTATAACTATCGCCAATCCTACCAAGGGTGGACGGTAAATCAAGAGGTTTCGAGGATTCGAGGCCGTAGGAAGGCAGCAAAATCGAAGAAGAAACACGACTTCTATAGTCCTAGTACTCTAGCATAATATATTCTAGTCTAGTAACAGTATCTTTGGGGGTTATAAGAAATAAACTATAATTGCTTTATGCAAAATTTATTTTTAGCAACGCGCTTACCCAATAAGGGATTGCGGGTGCATTATTCTATAATTTTCGAATTACAAAACCGTTTACAAACGCGCGGCGCGCTCATTACTCTGTGCCGATTCGACCTTGTAACAAATACTTGCGTTGACGGTTGTACTACGGGTACAGTTGCAGCCTCTCGTAATACAAGTAACCATTACATTACAATTACGAAAGCTTCTGTAATACAAATTGTACACGCGATGGTAATAACGAGGTGTTATATATAGATTAGGGATGTAGATGTGAAAGTAGTTGCAGCAGCTGACAAATGTCCCACTGCTGAGCTAAGGCCTTCCGGGAGCCATGCGCAGATATAACAAGACTGGCCATACACAACGTTACAGTTTAAAAAGTTTTTGTTTTCTGAATGCAAACTTGGAATGCGTTTATTATGTAAGAAACTTCGATCAATTTGCCGCCATTTCACATACCATCCTCACCAGCAAGTGGTGTGGAATAATGACAGCGCGATGAAAACGGACAAAAATGCCAAGAAATACATGCCGGGTTTGCGTTGGCTTTCTTGAGGTGGCCTAAATTCAGTAGTGGGCTAGAATAGACCGATATAGTAGACTGTCGACGAGTCTGAGGACAATCCATGTCGGCTCCTAGAGACGAGCGATAGGCACCTACGTCTTAGGCGTGACGCGATTTCAGCAAACGCTCCAAACTTTGAGAAAGCCTTGCACGTGCAGTTGACTAATCATAGGCAACAAGACACCTGAAGTGCTGGTCAGACTCACTCAGACAGCGAGGTTTCTGTAGAAAATTAAAAAAATATCACTCACGCTTATCACCCGAGGTGGCAGATATAGTGAATTTTCATTTAGCACGAGTCGAGTTAAAGAAAATGAACTCGTTTTTCGCCTTAATTTTAAGGGATGGCATTAAACAATAATTTATAGGATAAAATCGTACATAGTTTATTTAAACTTTCTATAAATTGTGAAATGTATTTAATTTTTCTTTATTTTAAATATTAATCCTTCTTTGTTTGATTTGTTTCGCCTAATGTTTTTTATCAAGTTGTAGTTTCTTATTCACTATAGTGTTAATTTTGATAAGTAATCTGAATATATTATTATTCATTTAACTGTACTAGACTGTATCTACTGGCTTTCCGTGATTGCATTTAAGTAAGGTGGCACATGCCTTTTTTTAAAAACATTTTTGTTATGTGTTAACCTTGTTGGTAATCCTTAATAAATAAATAAGAAAATAAAAAAAAAAGTTTGTTTGCCACGAAATTGTTAAAGCCTTTCCAAGAAGAAACGGGGGTGGAAAATTCTGTGACCATCTGTGTATGTGTAATAATGTAAATTATGTGTTGCTAATGAACTCTTTGTACGACCTTCGCAAAATCTACCTTTGCTGGCAGACTATAAGCCATACAGAGACACAACTGCGAAGGTCCCATTGTGCCATTTTAGTTGGACGTCGCGTACCACATACTAACTCAATGAGTCACTTTTATTTAGCTCCTTTCGGGACATTTTGTTTTTAAACGACTTCAAAACAGAGGGTAGTTCTCAACTCTCTATATCGATTTGGACGATTATTTTATCAGTAAAGGATGTTCTTCGAGAAAATTCCTTGTTAATTTGGTGAAGATTCAATAATACACTTTGAAAATATTTATTAATAATTAATAATACCTATTTTGCCTTTGCACCTTAACAAATAAACTCTCTCTCGTCCGTATGTCCAATACAGGGGTGGTTAGAGTTAGGCCTTGTGGATACCACTGTTTCTTGGAATAACTCTAGACCCAAAGCTTTAACGGAGTCCCCATATATCCAAACATGCTGGCAGACTATAAGCCATACAGAGACACAACTGCGAAGGTCCCATTGTGCCATTTTAGTTGGACGTCGCGTACCACATACTAACTCAATGAGTCATTTTTATTTAGCTCCTTTCGGGACATTTTGTTTTTAAACGACTTCAAAACAGAGGGTAGTTCTCAACTCTCTATATCGATTTGGACGATTATTTTATCAGTAAAGGATGTTCTTCGAGAAAATTCCTTGTTAATTGAAGATTCAATAATACACTGAAAATATTTATTAATAATTAATAATACCTATTTTGCCTTTGCACCTTAACAAATAAACTCTCTCTCGTCCGTATGTCTAATACAGGGGTGGTTAGAGTTAGGCCTTGTGGATACCACTGTTTCTTGGAATAACTCTAGACCCAAAGCTTTAACGGAGTCCCCATATATCCAAACATGCTGGCAGACTTAGCTCCGGAGCATATGCGCTAAGAAAAATTAGATGTCTATTAGAATTTCCTACCTTTTAAAACCAAACTCTTGCTGGTCCATTCACTTATTCTACCCATTATCGACTATGCAGATGTGTGTTACCCAGATCCACCGCAATATCTTCTTACTAAACTGGAGCGCCTTCTCAATAACTGCATAAGATTTATTTTCGGTTTGCGTAAGTATGACCATATTTCCTTTTATCGTTCAAAGCTAAAATGGCTTACTATTCACCAAAGGCGTAGCTCCAGAATCTTATCAGTACTTTATTCCGTTTTAAACGATGCAAACTCTCCTTCGTATCTTAAGGATAACTTCAATTTTCTTTATTCGAGTCATAACCGAGTGCCTCGAACTTCAAACAGCTTGAAGGTTAGTGTTCCACAACATAGTACTGGTTTCTTTTCTTCTTCTTTCACCGTTCAAGCCACACTTCTCTGGAACGCTCTCCCCGATGATATCAAGAAAGCTCCGAACAAAAACTCCTTCAAAACCCTGCTCCGTCGTCACTATCTGAAGGCAAATGCCATCTAAGAATTTTCTCTCCTCATTTAATTTGTTTATGTATGTATTATATGTTTATGTATAGTGTATTATGTATGTTATATTATAAGTATGTAAGTATATTACAAAGGTTATATATTTAATATTTATATTTAATTTATATGTATTATTTATTTTGTACCTGCCAACATGTTTTCTTTCTCACCCAGGGTTGACTGGTAGAGAATGCCAAAAGGCATTAAGTCCGCCCATTGTATTCCTTTCTTTTTTTTTAAGGGACACAATAAGGAATAAATAAATAAATAAATAAAATGTCTTACTAATATTGAAACTATGACTGTAAAGTCACATAACAACATAAATACATTAAATAAGAATGGTGATATTCATAATGTAAATGCTAGGAACCGACACCAGCTTGCTATGCCAGTTACTGCACCATAGAGTTAGTAACGCGTTCATGGATAAATGTATACGTTACAACAACAAAATCCCACCAAGTGCTCAAAGTCTTCCTATCAATGGGGGAAATTTTTTTGTTAAACGCAGACTTTATAAAAAGGTTTATTATAATATAAAAGAATACATGAATGATGTACTGGGGATGAGTTGATCTCTCCCAAGAAGTTCCTAGAAAAAATCTTAGATTATTAAAACGTATTGTATATATGATTAAATTACAGAAAAAGAAGAACATTAACATTACGAAAAGGTGGTAGATTTTAAAAATGACGTTCTCCAAGCGAAAAGAATGTTTCTTATTTGATTAAATTAATTTATTTTGATTTGATTTTAGTGGCAAAGATTTGAAACGACCGAGATTCTATTGCTCAGGATTTATGACACATACCTGTTTAACTGTTTTTATTTAGACCGGGCATCGACATCTAACGTCCAGGTGTCTGGAGCCCAAGCCTTTGACAAGGAGAGGCTTTAATCCACCTGTAGACTAAACAAGAAGAAGTAGGAAGTCCTAATATATTTGAATTGATTAGGTCATCTGGTGACAAAAGATTTACCGGTGAATACCTTTTGTGGTTTAAGAAGAAATTGAAGAGAATACCAAAATTATGTTTTCAGATATTTTGAATTTCTCTTACAATTCTTTTCACGGGTTTTTGGTGACCCAAAGGCCAACGCTAATGCAGTTTAGACTACTGTAACAGTGCTTGTTATTGGAAGTTTAAATTTTTTATTCTTTTTTATCTTTATTTGTGGCGACAAATTAACAAACAAGCACCTGCGAACAATTTCAACCCAAGAAGGTTACAGATGCATTGCCTAAGGACTAAGATAGAATGCCTCTCTAATTATACTGGCTTTTATATCTAAACATTACATAATTTAAGTGATACCGACACCGGTATTCGAACCCAGATTACTCGTGTACTATGAATGAATAACCCTAACCTACCACAGCTGCCAGTTCGTTCAAGCTACATGCGACATCCACAAAATCCAATTTTGTCTTTTAACATTTATTTACCGAGTTTTTTTTTTTTTTGAATGTCAACGTCACTGCACGCACCGCACCCTGCCAACAGAGACAGAACAAAACGGATGTTGTAATAATAATGAAGCGACAATTCGCGCCATCACAAAGCCGTTCCCGTGCGACTTTGCAATCGCAACCGGTTCGATATAGTGTTGCGTAGTGACGTGTCATGTTTGTTGCAGCCGAGGATTTTACGAGATGTCGCCAACAGGACGCCAAGCTGAACGAATGCCTCAAAAGCGCCGTGCCCGATGCACTCAGAAGAATGACCAAAGGTAATGTACATCATCATCATCATCATCATCATCATTTCAGCCTATCAGAAGTCCACTGCTGAACATAGGCCTCCCCCAAACATAGCCCTCCCCCAAGGTAATGTACACGTCTCATGATTTGTAGATTTACGATAAAGCCGAGCGGCAACCTTTGCTGCTGCTCGAAGTACCACGACCTCGCAGTATACCGACGTGAAGTATCATCAGTGAAATACGCATCTTGTGCTTCCGAGTTAATTAGGTGAGTGTGGTAACCGGAAGCCCACTCCCCATTTCATCTTCATTCCCTTCTCCCCGATTATCCATAGACCCCGACGACACCCCTGCTGCTCCTTTGGTATTGCAGACAGACGGGTATCATTAGTCACTCATCATCAGGTGAGCAATAAGCAAGTCTGCACCTTTTCTTAAAAAATATGCTGGTAGCAGTGGCGTTAGAATCTGCCATTTCGTCGGTGTTAAGGCGACTAAATAAAAATACTTGAAACGATGACAAGCGGGCTATGGGAAGCGGTCGTGAGGGTTTATATATCTGTACTATTACATAAAACTGTGTATTTGTGTGACTTTCTTTGAACGGATCTAACTTAGAACCATTTTCGCGGATTTTCTGGAACTTTCTTAAAATGCTCCTCATGATTTCAGATGTGCTATTTACACGTATAGGTACTACATAGCCTATCTACCTAATATAACAATTGTGAAAGTTTGTACGTTTGTTATACGTTCAGATTGACCGGGGTATTACCACGAACTGGCAGAATACCGGCATTAAGTAGAGGGATATTATGCTTTTGCATTTCGTTCGGTGAGTGAGGTGACCGGAGGACCATTACCCTTCCCCCCAACCCCTCTCCCCATCGTCCCTTCCAACTCCCAAATGTCCTTATAGGCCGGTAACGCCGATGTACGTTGGCGACAGTAATCACTTACCAGACTATTTTATGGGATATAGTAAACTTTCATCTCATTTAAGATTAAATTTCAGACCACACGGGTGAAGCCGCTGGTAGTTGCTCTTCTTTTTTTTTTTTTTTAAATCGTTACCTTCCGGTGAAGGCATTTCTCCTGTGTTTCTCCGCGGAGGCAGTTCACATACATGAATTGCACATGGACAAACCAAGAACGCCAACTATTATTTGTAGTCTACACAAATACTAGTCCCGTGCGGTGCGGGAATCGAACCCGCGACCCACAGTGTCGCAGCTAAACGCTTAGCGACTACGCCACCGAGCCGTCTCTATACGGTCAGTTTGTTATATAAGTTTCAAATAACATTTCCAGGTATTCCGGCGTTATCCGTCCCGCCACTGGAGCCGCTGCGGGTGTCCGGCATGAACATCGAGTCCGGCGCGGGTCCGGTCGTCATAAGTCAGATCTACCGGAACATTCAACTACACGGACTCACGCAGTCCGTCATAACATCGTACAAGTAAGGACATTACAATGCTGTACGCCATTTACTTTATACATTGCGGCATATGTCCACAGCTGGACTTTTACAGCCTTCCCATGTGAGTGTTAATAAAAGCAGACATGCCATGCATGGAAGATTTGCCCATCCACCACGTCAGAAGGAAGCCCAGGCCCTCCTAACCTCCATCGGCGTCTCTGGTCCGTTCTCTCTGTGCTGTAAAACATTTTGTACACCGTGTAAAAATATCCCCTACCACTGCAGCCACAACACTGATGGGCAGCTCTACCCCTTTAGTCCAGAAACTCGCATCCGAAGTGAGCTCGACAGCTCGCAAGTCTGGGCCAGGCCTTTGTTCATCGTGAGAGACCGAACCACGGCTCCTAAGTACGCCCGGAACGTGAAGGCGCGGACACTTTCGCAGTGGAGGCTCTAGATCTGGTTTAAACTGTTTTTTTTTTTTTGTAAAATTTTTTTTTAGAGCCGACCTCAAACACTACCGTATACGGACAGAAACGCTAACGCCAAAGATGGAGTTCATCGCCGACTACGTCATGAAAGGAAGAATACTTGTGCTACCTATTCAAGGAAAGGGTGTTGCCAACATAACGATGGGTAATGTATTCACCATAGTACTGAGTCAATGGTACTGTAGTAAAATCTGTTTTTTTTTTTTCTTAATGCTTTATAACGACATTCTATTGAGAAAAACTGGATATTATTAAACTCAGTTGTGACGTGATGTATACGTAGAATAATTTATTGTAGTCAAATTGTTTGAATATCATGCCCAAATGAGAGAATACTACAAAAGCTCTAAGTGAAAATTCAAAACCATTATAAAAGTTAACTTGCAGCCTGTTAATGTCCCACTGTTGGGAAACTCACATACATTTTGAGATGCTTAAACCCTATCATAAATATGTACGATGGCCCTCGCCTGGAAGATATTTACATTTCACAGACATGCATGCTACATCACCAAGTTTTCACGTGATAAATATAACTCACAATTGCAATTGAGATTAATTATTTCAGTGACGATGGAAACCGGAAACCTTAGCTTCGAAGCTGTGGGTTGCGGGTTCGAATCCCGCCAAAGGCAAACATTTTGTATGATGAATATAAATGTTAGTACCCGAGTCATGGACGTTTGTCCGTATATGTAGATGTTTATGTAATTATATCAGTTACCGAGACAAAAGAGTATCCTAGGGACCAAAAAACTATTAAGCGCTGGTCACGCAAGTAGATACTTTTAAAGTTACAGAGAGCACCCAAGCTTTGAGCTATCACAAGGTCCTTATTACTTGCACATCGATCATAAGTGCATAAGTACTTATATTAAATATTACGTTAGTGTTATATTACGTAAACTCACCATTTTCACAAAGTCTTGTGGATATAACTGAATTAAATACACAAATACGCTACACCTTATGCATCTAGATAGTAGAGATCGGAGATAAAGTAGAGATCATCGATGTTCGATAATGTTGCTATATTTATATAGATCGAAACATCGATGTTATCAACACATAATCGATAGTCGCCACATCACTATCAGAGCACTCAAATCCGTAATCTATAACCGCATTCATAAGTACAGATTTATAAAGTTCTGAATTCTAAACGCATGCATGATGTTAAAAAAAACAAATCGCTGTATCACAACCCGTGTCATGTATAGGATAAACGTCGAGCATGAATGTTGAGTTATCGATGTTTTTGTAACATCGATCATAACTAGGGCAGCATGCGTCAGGTATTGTGATTCGTGATCGCCAACACGCCTAACAAGCGTGTGGATCAGGTATGGAGAAACCTTTCAGCTTGAATATGCCTATGCCAGCATTGAACTGGCCAGGCACATGATGATTAGAATGTTAAAACATTTTAATTACACTATTTAAAAACATAATTTATCACATATCAATACAATTTCGTGTTCACGAAATTTAGCAACCCACAATTTTTTTTTTCTACTTTTCAGATTTTTGTTTTTACATATCGTTAGTTCATCGTTTGTTCTTGATTGTTGGTTATCAAAATAATTGTTTGTCCGTATCTTGTTTATTTATAAAAAAAATAATAAAAATGCACTGTCCAATTAGCCGCCCAAATGCTAATTATAAGTTTTTATGATTTTATGAGTCCGTAAATATTCATTTACGTTTGTTGAACGATGAAGTGTCTATTTCTTGTTTAATTAACAATTTTCATTTAGCTAAATATTTATTCACATATAATTGTCATGCGCATGCGTCAATCTTCTGATTAAGGCGGTTATGTATTATACAATATGGTTTATCGTGTAACTAATGTTTTCTTATGTTTTAGTAAATTTGGTAGTGAAACATGACTTAATCGGCGAGCCTATTACTAAAGACGGAGAAACTTACATGCACATGAGAGACTATAAAGTTAAATTTGTACCGCAAAGAGTCATTTTGCATTTCACCAACTTATTCAACGGCGATAAGGCTCTGGGAGATCAAATGAACAGGTGAATTTTCAGAACACTTTCAGCGCCCTCTATTACAAAATTTTATCAAAACCGCAATATATGTCTGTTTACAGCGCCATCTAACGTTTCACAAAATAATCATCATGCGCTAAATGACATTAGTTTCGGTTGTAACCACTAGATGACACTCATTCCTTATTAATATATTTTCAGATTCCTTAACGAAAATTCAGACTTAGTATTCAACGAATTAAAGGAATCTTACGAAAAGAGTCTCAGTTCAGTATTTCAAGACGTCACAAATAAAATATTCGACAAGGTACCAATGAACAAGATCTTCCCAGAAGATTAATTTATAGCTTTGATCAAAAACTCGTTTATAAGTTTATTTTAGTTGCACAGAAACAGAGTGAAATTAAGAAAGAAAGAATGAGATGAGTGTTTTACATATAAGTTTAATTTTATAAGAAACCAATTGACAAAAAAAAGTTACCATTCAGTGTCTGGGACTGTATTTATGAAAATGCTTTAATTAACCTTGATATACATAACAATAAGTAAAAAAAATTAAAAGAAAACAAACGATGTTTTAATTTCCACTTCATGAACAAAAGAAACAACTTTACTTAACATCATAATATACTTTTTGTAAGAATCTTAAAAAATGAATTTTATGATCCGTAAGCAGCGCCATCTATTATTCAGTAGCATTTGTCATAAACATCATTCCACTAAATACGTTACATCTCTGTTGCCAGTGTTACATTTTGGTTGTCTTGTTACCGGTTGGCAAGTATAGTTTAACAATCTTGAAGGTACTTTTGCAGATAATATTCTCTCGTTCAATTCTGCATCACTTACACGACGAATGTTTTTTATGCATATCGTTTTGCAAAATGCTTCGTTTATAACAATTACTGGAAAATTAATAACGTAAAAAAAATCTCGTGGTGGCGACATAAAAGAATCTGCTCTTCCCAATTTTATCTCGTAGGGACTTACAAATGAAAACCAGTAAAATTTCAAGGCTTCCGATAGATGGCGCAGCAACCATCTCGAAAATGCTAAATAATTAATAAAACCTTAATAATTAAGATTTAAAAAGGAAAAGTTAGATATTTAAGTTGAGTTAAGGGCGATATTAAAATTTTTTAGTTCGCATAAAACGATACTGTTCAATTCGCATAAATAGAAAAAATGTTCAAATAACTAACGCAACCCAACTAGAAGTAGATACAACAACAACCCAAGTAGAGCCGCTTCCAACTCCATCACTGATCTGCAATGTTTTTAAATAAATAAAATACATTCCTCCATTCTTTTGAGTGAAGTCACCAATCTATTAAAAGTGTTTCAGTGCAAAAGGATTGGAGTCTGCCAATATTGTACGAGAATTGAGTTGTAGTTCAAAATCACTTAAACACCTCGCTAACATCCTTAAAAGCCTGTAAATTGTCCACATAGGTCTCTCTCATATGGAGGATTTCCTACAATCGCCACTTCCGGCGAGCGGATCGGCGATCACACCTCGTCCCTTAGTCGCTACTGCTAGTCATCGGTCTGCATAATTTTGGTCTGTTATTTTTCTGAATGATTATCCTGCCATCTAGCGGTAGTCATTGTGATTTTCAATGCATTTCTCCTTTTCCCTACTTACTTAGTAAAATAGTGTTTAAATGTAGGTATAATTTATTTTTATATACGTTGTTACAAGAGTCATAGACACCTTAATACGCATAATATTCCACAATTTTTCTCCATGTTTGTTATGTTACGTTACGTCCTTAATCTGCTCTTTGTTATTGATCCCTTTCTATATCAGCCCATTTAAGCCCACATCGGAACAAGTCTCTCCAAGAAAGCGCCAGTAATAGCAGGAAACTTATAATACATGATGTGTCCAATATCTTAAAAGGCATTTTCTATTAATTTTGTCTGAAATCTAAACCATTACTTACGTTCTCCTGTACTTGCTATTTTTGCAGCAAATCCTATTTATTTATTACAGTGTATTTCAAAGATTAAAAGTGATCTTTTAGAAAGAAACAGTAAATCGATAGATATTCCCTAAACGGATTTTCTACTTTCATATTGTATGGTAATTATGTGACATAATGACAAAATAAGACTTTGCCATTTCACGTATTGATTACTCTATGGAAACATTGCAGAAAGGCACTCGAGCACAGAACCATACATACACACGGGGACAATTAGAGATAACTCAACGTTTTTTCTTTTACATGCTCTTTGGCAAAGAGTACCCGTACTCTATGCTCCGTGGTTAACTTTATCTACAATATTATAACCAAAGAGTATACAGAAAGTACAATAGTGTTCGCGTAATGGTCGAACCGACAGATATTCAAAAAACTGCTTGGGATTGGAGACGTCCTTCTAACCTATCAGGATATTCTTTTTCTTTATCTACCTGCGGGAGTCCAGTGCAACTGCAACAACAATAAGTGACAGCATGCTAGGGATGGAAGTTAATACTTTTTACTTTACTAATTGCGGGTAATCCCGCAGTGACTACGCTGCGCAGGAGGGTCGGTAATAGTATCCGGGAACGCGAGCGGTAGATCACTGAGTAACCCGAGTGCAGATGAGGTTGACATTTGGAGAGAACGATGGTATATTCCCCCTTACATATAAAGCTTAAGAATTATGAATATCATAATGTTTATATAGCTTACGATGCATTGAATTCGAAAAGATCCTGGAATGATAACTTAATTATTATTTAAATTGTTTTAACGCAATTCTGCCAAGGGACATATTATGTTTGTGGCTTTCTTTGGATCGGCCTTAATTCAGGAGAGGACTTGTGACGGGCGTGTTCTTATAGATGGTATCGCTTTCATCCCCCCAATATCCTTATAGGGCGGCATATCCTCTTAGGCCGGCAAGGCATGTGCAGCTTCCCTGGTGTTCCAGATGTGCATGGACGACGGTAATCAAAATGTACAGTTTGTTAACCGCGTTCAAAAAGGTGAAGGTTCCACTTTCGAAGCGTAAGTTCTTTTATGTATGTTCACCTACTTCTCGTGTATAGCTTAATCTGTGTTTGTGTGTTTAATGTTGTTGTAATATTGAGCTTAGTCTCGAAGTGATGCCATATAAATTTCAAATAATATTCCAACCGTATGGTTGGTAAAATTTTTCTAACTACACAAGTTGATTAAAGTTGGTTCTGTAAAATATTGTTTCGATTCACTTGCTAATAAAAAGCTTGTTCAATTAAAATTAAGGGTTTCAATAGAAATAAGTACAAAATTTTCTGTTTTATTTTAGTTTATTGTGTGAATTATAACAATTTCTATGGCATAGTAGCTGGTAACGTTATTTCGAAGAAGAAACTGTTACATAACTAAGTTCCACTTAGCCTCTAGCGTTGCTCGACCGGTGTTACACTCTTCACATAATATGCCTTCTCACTTGTCCGGACAATAAAAATAATAGACGTAACACATATAGCTCAATAGTAAGCACACAACACATATAGCTCAAGTAACATGAGCTGAGTCTATCCATCACTCGGGCGAATTTATAAGCTCCGCTACCGCGAAGTAACGGCGTGTTTCGCGTGATATAACGCAGGCGATATAATTAATATTTAGCAGTGTAACACCAGACGACTGTATAACGTTTTAGATAAACATTGACCCTTTGAGTATTATCTAAGGTATTTTGAATCCAATCAAAACTTAGATAATAACCAAATTATCAATGTTACAAGCCGCCATTTATTTGTTAATTGCATTTAATTATTTTTAAATAATAACATTAATCAAGTGTGATTACAATAAATAAATAAATAACGGCTTATGTAATGGGCAGAGCTTTATAAGATGCAACGATTTGGTCGGGCTGATAATTAGTTTTTTATTGTTCTCGAGTCACTAGGATGCCCAATCGAGCTTAATACAAAATGTAATGCTTATTTTAAAATGCAGTAAAATGACACACGTAGTGTATATAGATAGAAAGACTAATATTGCGTGCAATATAATACAGCTTACTAAAGCTCCTGTCTGTGCTTGCAAAGTAAAAAGGTAAACCGTTCACAACGGATCGATAGAGTCGCTTCGTCCGTTAGTTTAACTTTGTAGTTAAATTATATATAGGAACGTTGGAAGCGATGTCTTTTGTATTACCTTTAAATTGGACGGTAATTTGAATGTATCAAAGTGGAAAAATAGTTATTCTTTGTTTCCGGTATAACATTTATGAGATAAATTGATAATTTATTGCATGATTAATCTTATTCTACACTTTTTTGTTACTCATACGGATATAACATAACCATCACATCGAAATGTATGTATTGGTTAAAAAATATTTTTTAAATTTTTTATTAAAAAAAATTCTAGTAATATCGTAAAACGATATTTACTACATGAAAACGGACACTTTATTGAACTGAAGCCATTAACTCTCACATTTATAAGCTCTTGACCCTTCACAACCTATTAAATAACATTGAGATTTCTGAATATAAAAAAGTAAAAAAAAATTGCTATAGCTCCCGGCACATTGCGGAATGATATATTTTGTCAAAATTTTGGTCAAAAGGTAAAGATTACCGGGGGATGTAGCAAACGAAACTTAAAGGAAACCTAATCGCTAAAACTCTTATTCTAAAATAAATCATAAATTAACTGTAAATAATAATTATTTCATATGTTTCGTTATAATGGGATAAAATCTATACTAAACTCGTCCATGCTCTTATCTCATATTTAATAAAATCATGTTTCTTATTAAAAGAGCAAGGTTTTTCTGTTCGACAAATTGTTTGACGCCAATACATTTTGTTATTATTTCAACCGAAATGGAATTTTAAACTGAAACGGAAAAATTAAATATGTTCATCAACTAAAAATGTTCATTTCATTTAGCACCATCTTCCTTTCTACGTAACTTTCTAATACAATCCAATACATTAAAGTGAAGTTAATATTGTTACAAAATCGTCAAATATCGTGGACGTACTAAAGCATACTAAGTCATGCAATAGTTCGTACAAATGTCCTACTCTAAATACAATGATTAGTACTAATCTAGGGTTAGTACATCTAACGCTAAAAAGGGAAATTCGAAATTTTTCCTCTCTTTTTTTTTTTAGTTTTATGAAATGCTAACGCTACTCTGCCTAAGATATTCACTTTCACAGGGATATGGTTGTAGTTATTAAATGTTAATAAATATATTTAAAAAAAAATAGCCGCGTTCGACCAAACCGTTGGAAATGTTGTGCCAATATGAAATCCACGGTATACTGGAATTCTATCACGTCCTATCCAAATGCTGGAGCCAACATTGGTCCGATGCGTTTCGTGAACCGACACGTTGTAGTCACGTCACAATCACACTCGCTCAGTCTTAGTCACTTGTCGCTGGTCCGCGCGAAAGTTGTCATTGGAACTGCGTAGTGGACGAGGATCTCCTGCAGCCGATGGAAACTGGAGCGGGTATCCTGGAAGCGCCTGTCCTAGGATCCTTCCTCGGCGCTGCCAATTGCCTGGTGCTAGTAGACCTCTCTAATTTCCCGTCAGACATAACCCAGGCCGATGTGAAGTCGGCATAATCGGAGTCTTTCGAGCTCGTCCTCGATGAAGAGTCCTCGCCTTTGGAATACGTCCTAATGATCTCTTTCATTTTCTCTAAGACCGATGCGTCGTCTTTCGCCGTCTCCGTGGATCTTAAGATCTGCTCCAGTAAAGGGCTTAATTGTTTCTGATGTGATGGTGAGCGTAGGGTAGCGCTGCTGGCTCTTAAAGGCGAATTTCGCTTAAACGCTTCTGTCTGTCCCACTTTGGGCTTTGCTTTTGGCGATTTGTTTGGATTAGCGAAGGTGTCCGCACCGATTGTAGGTCTAGCTTTAGTCTTAGCCTGAGTTGGAGCAGTCCTGCCGCTCCAAGTGTTTCTCGCCGTTGGTGGTAGTTTGGGCTTCAACTTGGGTGATGTCTGTACAGGGTTTGCTGTGTGCTTGGGGCTCGGCGTGTTACCACGACTCGGCGTCCTGTTTCTAACTGGCGAGTGTGGAATACGACTGGCCTGTCTACTTCTTATAGTTTTCGTGGGTGACTCTGACACCTCTCTGTTCGGTCTGAGACTCCTGCTTGGGGAGTCGTTGCTTTCGATGCTTATGATGCGTTCAGGGCTGGCGCGATTGGATTTATCATCGACCGAGCTGGTTTTTCTGCTCTGACCACCGTAGAAAGTGTCGGAGAAGTCTGTTTTTCGGAGTCCAGTTGCCATGCTGACGTAGACGTCAACTTTTTCAGCTCTATCCATGTGACAGCCGTCGTCGTGCTCGAGACGCTCTGTAACAATTAGACAACAATCTGTTAATACAGCCCCTCGATAGAAATTTCTACACAAGTTCACAGTTTATAACCAAATAAAAATTGTGTGCCTATATAAGAACATTGACTTGCCCCCAAGAATATAAAAATTTATAATATAACTAAGTTCGAGTTGATAAATCTAAAATGTTTCTATATAAATGATGAAGGAAAGAAAGTAATAAGTTCGTTATGTTCAATGAATTGTAATAGTAAAGATATTATTACAATTCATTGAACATAACGAGGTTCCAAGTGAAAACAATACAAACCTTAAAGAGGGCAGATCGAATGTGAAATTTCCCGTTAAATAGAAGATTAGAAATCCAAATAGACCGTGTATTTGTTATAAATATCGATAAATGTGAAAAGGTCCATACTGTTATTATAATGGCTGTTGTTTATATAGCAGCGAACTAAGTTTACCATTTTAACGGCACGGACAAGTGAAGCTGAAAGGTCTCTCAGGTTAGATAAGTTTTAATAGAGTCGTTAACGGTTTGAAGTACAGCAAACATTTATTTATAAGTATAAACGAATAATAATTTATACTTAATAAATGGTTTTGGAATATTTGTCGCAAGAACATCTATGAAACTTTCCGCGGGCCCAGTCCCCTCAGCCCTAACCCTCATCCTCGTCATCCCTCCCATCCTCCACATATCCTTAAAGGCCGGCAACGTACCTGCAGCTCCTCGATTGCAGATGTACGCGGGCGACGGTAATCACTTACCATCAGGTGAGCCGCTTGCACTTTTACCCCTCTTCTCATAAAAAAAAAATAAAAACTGTCTCAAATGGATTGAAACTATAGAATATCAGCAAATAGAAGCAAATAAGGTACAAAAAAAAAGATGTTAGCAGGATCACACACGCGACGGATCCTCCGAAATTTTTCTTGCTGAAGAGCGGAATTTCGACGTGGAAACCAGCCTGATGAATACGCCATCGACTTTCTTCTATCTGGTTATCTTAAAAGCGGAAAGGCGGCAAACGAGCAAAACAAACCGCGGTTCACATAATGGTAAGTGATTACCGTCGCCCACGTACATATGCAACACCAAAGGCGCAGCAGGTGCGTTGCTGGTCTTTAAGGGTATTTGGGAGATGGGAGAGAGGATGAGGAGGGGGATAGGAAGGGGGTGTGTGCCTTCGGTTACCTCACTCACCGAACGAAACGCAGAAGCACAAGATGCCTCTGCTTCACGTCGGTATTCTGCGAGGCCGTGGTACCAACCCGGTCGAGGCGGCCCATTCGATCAGCAGCAAAAGCCGCCGCTTGGCTCGACCACGTTTAAATGGCTCTACCACGTTTGCTTCGGTCACTAATGGAACATCCTTGAGCATCATATCCATGGCAATCTAGGGGAGCAATCACAACGATGAGAGTCCGTCCGTCGCGATATATCTCCCGGAGAAGTGAAAAGAGTTTCCGCGACCGGATGCCCGTTAAGCTACGCTGCGTTAAAGAGAGATCACCGTATCGTCTGTGGGTGACCTTTGTATAAACGAGTACAACAGTAATAGTAACAGTATAAAAAAGCCCTCTCGACCCATGTTAAGATATTTTTAGTATTTTCCACACACACTTTTCACAGATCTTATTTGGGACAACGTGTGTGATGACAAGCCTGTCGCCGTTTTAATGTCTGAGTACATAGTAATAAGCTTCGCAAAACTCATTGGTGGTGCACCCTCCACATAGAGATCGAAATCCTGTCCCCTGATTCGAAGGAAGTTCCTCTAACCGCTCGTATGGTCGAGCTGTTAGAAGATCTAAATATTAAGAGCAATCAGATCAGCAATACTAGGTAACAGATCAAAAATAATATAAACTTAATCTATGCGATGATTTTGAATAAGGAATCGGAGAAATCTGCGCGTAATTGCTAGACAAGTGCCCACAGTGACCTGAGCTTCAGCCCACCCGCCGTTAGGGCATGGATAATGGCAATATTATGTGCAAAACGTTTCCTGTTAGGCTACAAAGCGCCGGCCTGTCATATATTGCCTTATAAGGTTGGGTCTGTTTAGGTGCTTCCTTTTCCGTGAGACAACCATGACGAACTAGGGAAGTGTTGAAGATATAGAGTTGTAACAGAAGGCCGCGCGGTTTTGTAAACCAAGTTACCAATTACTGGATCTCGGCTTCTGAACGTTTCTCAAATAGTTTTAACCAATTTTGTTATTGGATCAATTTATTCATATCAGGCACTCCCTCTCTGTTTGTTCGTCGGAACAGGTGATCCTTTTGTTGAATAATAATTTAACGTCTGACGTATATGCAATAAATTTGAAATAATTGAAAAATGTTAAAAGCGATAGGACTTTCAGCCTAGAATCTATTGATACCTGGACACGCTGATTGCAACGTCACATAAAGCGCCAGTATATATCGAAATTAATTTTTTGCGTATTTTTTATAGCCGTTTTAATTGGAGGCTTTCGGCTAAATTTAGAGGACTGTAAGTCTATTTTTAGCCGTTTAATGATCTACGTATCCCTCTCAAATACCGCAACGCAACGGCCCGGTCCGTTTTTATCTCCACACATGGTTCGGTCCGGACCGCATTCTTTTGCGTAAAAGGTTTGACGGGATTGTTGGCTTGAGTCTTAACTATCCCCGGCCGCTTGTACGATGCGATTTTGTAATGTGCCATTCATTGATTACTACTTTTCTTTGAACTTCGATTTAACACGACTTTAAATAATAATTCCTCTTTATTGTTTAGTGTACACATTCAGACAAATTTATGAATTAACCCTACGCTTAGTTCTCTTCCAGCCAACTCTTGAGGAAAGAGAAAAATCTGAACATTAAGCTGTGCATTGAATTATATAATACATTAACTAATATAATTGGCCATATATTACAGAAATTCACAAAATATTTAAATACGGCGTCTAAATAAATACAAATACAAAATGTCTTATTATATACATATAAACACAGTTAAAAATATATTTATATACATATTTACGAAAATTACATAACATACTCGTATTTATTACTAATAATTCTAAGTAGATAGATTCTTCTTCAAAATATCACTTTTTATGTCTATTATTTTAATTTTAAACCATTCTGTTTAATTAGTTTTACTTGCTTGAACTACTTTAACGGAAACTTTTCACATTTCTGTTAAAGTGATACAGTTCTCTTCTATCACGGGATATGGGTTCGACACAGTCGGATCTATATGGCGTCGTGCAGACGCCAAAGCCTACGCCGTTAGTTTCCGGGGTACACGTGCAGATGACATTTGGACATTTGGAGAAAAGTGTAAAAAGGCCTACATCTCAAATATCTGAGAGGGTGTAGGAGCCGGGAATGGCCCGCCACGCTGCTCCATTGCGGGTTGGCGGGCTATGCAAGTTTCCTCACGATGTTTTCTTTTACCGCCGAGCACGTGATAAATACAGCACTTAAAATTGCTAATAACAATTCTAGTGGTGCCGGCACCGGGGACCGAACCCAGGTCACTTGCCCTCTATGATACTAAAGTGAGCGCTCTGACCACTGGGCCACCACGGCCCTGTATATGCACACTTAATATTATTCGTCATCAAATAATGTAGAACCGATTCGCCGAGCGCAAGGATAAGAAGCAACGATGAAAGCAAGCGCTGCTCCTTCGTGGGAACAATAGACGCCTTTTAAACCGAACTTTCAACGAAATATAACTCAACAGTATTATCATCCCACTTACCGACGCACTAAGGGTGAAATTCGTTAAGCATGCTCTGTAAATCGCTACAATGGACGGGCGAGGAACACGTGAGAGTATTTCAAAACACACGCATACCGTCTGACTCAGAGCACATCGACTGAACAATACGGTGGGCCTAAAATAGTTACTTCGAAAACGCTTTCGTGGTAAGACTGGTGAAAAAAATATTCTAAGAATAGGACGTACAGGAACACTGTTGAACCAGCTACTTAATTATCTGCTTTATTATATCCTGGTATTGCGTTGGAAGCTGGGAGGTTTGGGTGGTACTAGGGGGTAGGATACTTTTATGATTACAAGCCTGGCGTTAAGCTGGAGTGCAACCACTGTTCTGTTCTGGTTTAAAGAGTATAGAGAGCGAGAGAGAGGCTATGAGGCATTCCACCAAAAACATAATGAACGAATAGTTTATTTTATTTTAGTGCACAAAATCTGTTTAAAAAATAGGGAACCTACGGTGTTTCTTTCGCCGGTTTCTTCTCCGCCAGCGGAACGTCATTACGAAGCGGTGGAAGATTGAAAAAAAAATGATGATTGATACAAAAATCTGAAATTCTTACGTCAAACAGAGATTTTTTATTTCATTTCGTTTAAATAGTAAGTTGCTATAAAAGATGTCGTACCACAATCCGCACAATGGCTGCCATTGAGGCCAAAATTGACGCCACACGTCCTGCTCCCTTATTGGAGTCAAACACATTCGTAATATGCGCCTAACGTTTCGATTTCAGTAACTATATAATATAATACAATTAAATTGCCTATGCTCACAAATCAAAATTGAGACCGATAATTTAATAAGCACTCACACTCGTATCGAGACAACGTGACGGGTGGCGAGCCTGTTTTGATACCAGAGAATTTTTTTTTTATGGAAGAGACGGCAAACGAGCAAGCGGTTCACCGGTTGGTAAGTGATTACCGTCGCCCACATACATCTGCAACACCATAGATGCTGCAGGTGCGTTGCCGGCCGTTAAGGATATTTGGAAGATGGGAAGGAAGAGGAGGGGAATAAGGAGGGGGTGTGGGCCTCCGGTTACCTCACTCACCGAACGAAACGCAGAAGCACAAGATGCCTCTACTTCACGCCGGTATTCTGCGAGGCCGTGGTATCAATCCGGTCGAGCCAGCCCATTCGAGCAGCAGCTAAAGCCGCCGCTTGGCTCTACCACGCTTGAATACATTAAATGTTAAAGATTTTTACTTCTATATCCTCTCAGCGCTATAAAAGTTATCGATCATAATAATCATCACCAGTTTGTATAAAGCCTACAGATGTTTACCGTACCTGACTGTTAAACCTTAAAGTCCTGGGTTCGAATACCAATACCAGCCAATAAATGCGCATCTCAAACATTGTTCAATTTAAGGTTCGGTGGTGTTGTGGCGTGTTCTACTTGACTATGACTTTGACCTTTGACCCGTCTGACCATTCCTTCGATCTTGTCGCATTACATCAAATACGCGTAAAGACTTTTCAGTGTCAATGAGATATCCTACGCAGTCGGCAACTGCCGATAGAGTTTGGAACTAATCGCCAAATAGACCAGGAGGCGATTATCACCGGAATTGAGACGTTTTTTTTTATAACGGAATTTTCACCACATATATGGCCAGAGTATGGTATGTGGTTACTGCAGCCCATAGACACCTGCGAATAACTTTAATCGAAAGAAGGTTACAGATGCTTTGTTGAGACAGCCTCTAATTTAAACAGGTACAGTATACCTATCAAATCGGAACACATCAATGATCGCACTGTTTCTTAGCGGCAGAAATAGGTAAGAGGGTTCTATTCAGATGTGTAGAAAAGGAATCTACCACATAGGGAAACTAATAAACACCATCGGTCCGGGTGTTCTGTTCCCTTCGATGTAACATGTTACAATCACATATTTACATAAAGTGTTCTACCTACCACACTACCTACCTACCTACCTACCAACTTACAGGGAGCGACAGCTGGTGTGAACGTACATGCATACAATTACAATGATTCATGACTTAATTACCTTTGTTGGTATGTCCTCTCTTGACACTTGAGAATAATTGAGGTATTTACAATCCGTAGCGAATCCAAGGGTGGCAGGGAACCTCGGTAGAGTCGATAAAAGGTTGTTTACACCTTGGCGTGACCTTTAATTCGTTTTTTTTTAATGTATAATAATTCTGTACTAGGTCCTTTCCGCGGTTTCCTTTACGACTAGGCTCATTTGTAATTATCGTTTCGACTTTCTGACTTTCCAATTTACGTATAGCTTTGCGTTTACGTAATTCATATTTCAACTCATATACTTTGCAATGATTGAGATGTATTATTTTAAACATTTATATTCACACTTACAGTTTTACAATTACATACATATTTTTATATAATGAAAAGCTAACTTTTGATAGTTTTATAGATAAAATATATGTCGAGTTTTCGAATGTTTTCTTTCGTATATTCGGAATGCGATGTTAATACCTTTTATTTTATGATATACATAATAATAATTAAAATAAAAATCAAAATCAAAATAAGATAATAATAATAATAAATATACGACAATACCTACGGAGTTGCTTTCGCCTGTTTCTTCTCAGTCAGAGGAGCCTCGAAGAATATAGAATTCTGATTCATTCATTCAAGAAGAGACCTTTTATCAGAATTAGGAGGGTTGATAAATTATATTATATTCCCACCAAATACACAAAAATAATTCTTAAAAATAGCTTGAGAACGTTTTAAGAAACGTCGCTTCGCATAATTTTGCTCTAGCTGTCTCTTTAGAATAACGGTGAACTTGTATTCTTAACAGAAGACATAAAACCGTACCTTTCTAAGTACTAAGGACCAGTGACATGGGACCGTCATTTATCCGCGCCAAATGAACACAATGTCGCGGTGGGAAATCTCATTGTGTTGCCAAAACAGCTGACCGATTGCCAGACAATGGACGTGTAAGAAAGGCGGTCAGCTGATTTCACAGTGCCCTCCTTTGTATGTATTATTATTAAATTTATCGTCCCCATGACACAGCTGTTACAGTTTTTTTTTATTATTCTATCCCAGGGGTCGGCAACCAGCGGCTTGCGAGCCACATGTGGCTCTTTGGATGTGAAGCTGCGGCTCTTTAGTTCCATATGCAGTTAGGTATTTTTTATCAAAAGTACAAGTACTATTTATCATTGGCAAGAAAATATTTTGTGGCTCTTTAAATTTTGTAAATTGTAATTTTTAAACTCTTCCGTCTCAAAAGGTTGCCGACCCCTGCTCTATACAAAAGACACCTGCATTGATCCTTAAAGAATACATATTTATGCCTCGTGATTCTCCGTAGTACATAACGTAAATAAGAGGTTGGAAGGAGTCCTCACACCGTGTAAAGGATTTCGCTGCTTTCCGAATAACTCAAACTATCAAACATGTTTTGTAATAACCGAAGAAAGCAGTAAACAGTTTCTGGATAAGAGCAGATCAAATATTGATCGGTACTTTCGGATAATCTGCAATTGCAGCCTTTTAGAGATCTCCTGCAAACTGCAACCATAGACAACATGCATTTTGACGTGCATTCAGCCATAGCGCGGCGGCAATTTAACGGAAGAGTGCTCACGAGTGCAGCGCACTATTATTGTGAAATCATTGACCGCTACCAGCACTTTAAGCCACAAGCGGAAGCGATGATTATAATAAATTTGCAAATAAAACTGCACAAACCGATCGAGTCAATGGTGTATCGGGATCTCTTACAAAAGCGCAGTGCTCAAAAAATCGAAAAATGGCGTAAAACCAGAACCTGCGAATGAGTATACTTCAATAGAGATAGCTATGAATTTTATCTTCTTGCGTGTTCGAACACCCATGACGTGGACCATGATGGCGGAAAACGAACCCGAATCCAAAAGACGAATCATCATCACCAGCGCGAGGGTACCGGCACTTATCTCTACCAACCCGCCTGCCCAGCTTGGTGAGTATGGGCGAGCTTTTCAAGCAATGGTGGCCTTCGCTGGTGCTTTCTTAGCTATGTCTATGTTCAGCAGATAATTAGTGACGAGGAGCTGCAGATGCGCTGCTGCCCTTTAAGGATATTCGTGGATAGGGAGAAGGGAGAGGAAATGGGGACAAGCCCAAGATGCCTCCATTTTACGCCGGTATGGTAAAAAAGAAGGGTACTACGTAAAAAAACCTCCCCTTTGTCTGTACTGTGTTAGGCGCTTGTGTGACAAACTTGATAGTGGATTCTGATAGTTGCATTCTCTTCAAAATAGCCATTTTGCTTCGATCTTAACTCTTACGTTAAGTATTAGTTTTGTGACAGGTATCTGACTTCATTACTAGTACTACAAATAAACTGATATAAACGCCATCGCTTTTATCTTACGCCAAAAAGCAAACAAACAATCGGCAGGAAGATCGCACACGGCCTTTTCATTTGATACTTCGAATGTGTTCCAACAAATGACCGAGCATTACTTAAACGTCGGTCACATTTACTTACCGTAAATGTACCTAACGCATATCATTGTCATTCATACTCTCGAACTGGCGCAAAGACAACGGGAATAGTCATTGTAGTAGACACTCATGAATGAGTTAAATGAATTTCAATGTTTTATTTATCACGGAACAACCATAAAACGCACAAAAGAATAGCAAATCTTAATACTTAAAGCGAGCAATTCTTGTAGATGTGGTTGGATGTGGAATTGGTTTTTCAGAAATGGCTCTAACGATTTGGATGAACTTTTGTATTTAGATAAACTTACTTAAACTACACTTAATACATATAAACTACACTTTCCAAGTATATAAAAAACTCGTTTTCATAGAATTATAAGCATCTCTTAGAATATTTTTAGATACGAGTATGTTGAAAATGAGGCACTCTGATAGTAATGTCATTATGCCCGATTGCATTACAACGAACAAAGCTTGGTAGCCCAGGTACTATACGTATTTTGTATGTGGAAAACTTCAAAGGCATAATAATTTACTACATTACCGAGGAATTTGATTTATGTCAAGCTGCAGCTTTTTTAAATTGGATTGGGGTCACAAACGAGCCAACAGTTCATCTCATGTCACTGCAGCCCTTGTACACTTGCTAACCACTGCTTTCGAAGAAGGTTACAGACGTACTGAGGACGAAAATATAGTACCTCACAGCCTGTAGTGTTATACTGGCTCAGTATACCTTTCAAAACAGAGCACAACAGTAATCGCACTGCTGCTTAGCGCCTGGAATATGTAAAAGGGTGGCAACTGGCCAGACGGTTTCTAGACAGAGAAATAGCCTACTATCTGGTGCCAGCTGTATCATAGCTGCTGTTCGAGAGAGACCACTGTCACAGAATATCAAAGTGAAATAGCGACTGCAGTTTTCGTTTTTTCTTTTTGTGGGAAAGGTGACTAACGAGCAAGCGGCTCAACTTATGGAAGGTGATTTCCGTCGCCCATTTACATCTGCAACACCAGAGAAGCTGCAGGTGCGTTGCCGGCCTTTATGGATACGGCCGGAGCAAGAGCAAAAACCTCCACTTGGCTCTACCCCGAACGAATGGAAAACCCGTGTACGATAACCAGGCATTCCATCTTAGTCCGTAGGGGCAACAACGTATCTGCATTTGGATTCCTAATTCAACCCAGAAGGGAGCATATGTTTACCAGTGGACTGTTGATGACTATTGTCCTCCCTAAAAATACTAAAATAATTACATATTTAAAGGAAAATAAATAAAACTTACCATTATACTCCGCGTCTTCGACCGAGTTCTGACTGTGAATCGAATATCTGTTAGTGGTCTTCGTAGATGGCGAGCCCTGGGTCGATCCGGCTACCACGCCCAAGCTCCTGTAGCCCTCATCGGATACTTCCGATCCGTTATCTGACGCACTTTCCGTAGCTGGAGCTGGAGACACAGGCCTTGGACTCTTGCTTCTGACCGCATGAGGCGACGGTACCAAGTGATTCGTGGTAACGATCTTCGTCCTTCGGTCTGGAGAAGCTGAGCATCTTCTTGGACTGTGCGCGCGTGGTGACAAATATTTTCGACCAGGGGAGCATTCTCTGTCCATATCTCCCATGTATGGTAGGCTCATGGGTGCTTCGAGTTTGTAGTTCGATTGGTAGTTTTGAGCTCTTGACTCGTCGTTGTACACCTTCGGCGAGTACTGGAGTGATGTGGGTTCGTAAGATTTGTCGGTCTTTGTGTAAGGAAGAGATGTTGGGCCGGCGTCGGGGCGTTCATATGTGACTGTCGCTCCAGCCAAGTCTTGCTTGGGGCGAGCAAGGCGGGCCGACAAGGAAGTGCGGTGCTGTGTGCGACAACGGCAAGGGTCGTGCTTGTCCAGGTAGTGGGCGAGCGTGTCCCAACCGCCGCCGACGCGTACCATCACGTGCGAGCGGAGGATCTGTAACAAAATGAACACTGGTTATGAACATTCGTTGATGATTTGATTTCATAACACTAGATCTAAATCGAAGAGATATAAATTATTGACGTCTTCAAATTATATTGTTTCGATTATACGATATTTCCGAATATACGAGTACCTTAAATGTTCACTATATTCGGTGAGACGACATAATTTACAATGATGTCCCTAAATTGTTTCGTTTAGATCAGATTATATCCGAATTATGGTACCTTAAATATTTACTATATTCAATGAGACGACATAATTTAGAGGGAGCTTTGAAGGTACAGCGAGCGAAATATGCAACAATCATAATACAATACATTTTCAAAAATTATGTATGTGTACTTAACACTGTGATCACCATAATGATGTGTGCACACTGTAATGTCCTCTAGCAATTTTTTGTTTTTCCATCTACATGACAGCTAAAGTTGAATGAATAGCCCTGTTAATTCTCGCGTTAACACTCGCTTCAATTTCATGCCGATACCATTCAACTAGTTAATTGTAATTTTTAGCTGTTTAGCTATTTACTATGTGTATATTACATATGATAAATAGCTCCATACATATGCATATGTGTAGAAGGTCAACTAACACAGGAGCAGCAGATTCATCTCGACTCAAAAACTCTCCTAAATATTGAGAGGAGGCTTTTGCGCAGCAGTGGGATATTTACAGGCAGCTTCTTAATAGTTTAGTTTTACAAGACATAGTAACCTAACAACATATAGTAAAAAAATCCTAAAAGAAGAAGTAAAAGTAGAGCCTTTTTATTTAAGAGGGATTCCAAACCCCTCTCATATAAATAGGTGTTGGAGGCGGCAAAGGCCCGCCGCGCTGCTCCAGTGCGGGTTAGCGGGCTTACGCGCACGAAATAATATTTTTTTTATTATTTTTTAGACATGCAGGTTTCCTTTAAGTTATTTTCCTTCACCGACGAGACTTAAAATTGCTGTTTAATAATGTGTTTTTTGTAAATGTAATTAACAAATATTTGTGGTTTCGGCACGGGAAATCAAACCCAGGTCGCTCGCGCTCTATGAAACTAAAGTGAGCGTACCCGACCATTGGGCGACCACGGCTCCTTAGGCTAAAAACCTAAACACGAACATTATTCCGCAACCTCGCGTTCTCGGAAGACACCCGTAAACGGTAACGCGGCATGCGCGAGTCAATAAATTTATTTATAACCATACAAATGACTTGTTCCATTAAAGTCGGGTCGATGATTCATACACAACGTTCGATTCCATCTTTGGTCAAATCAAAGCCTGTTTGATATTGTTAAGAAAACGTTAGGAGTTTGACCTTATTTACCACCACTTACAATTGACATTTAAAATATAAGCTTCCGTTATTGCAGGCAGGTCATCTTACACGGGCCTATTGTTTACTTCTAACCAAATTACACTGGTCCCCATTCGTGAATAAATAAATGGAATGTGATGGATCCATTTAGATTGGATCTAGCGATTCAGTGTATCGATCGCTCCATATTAAGGGTCACAAGGCGAGATCCTAAACGAACGAGGCCGAACAATTGCGAACAGTTGTATTGAATGGACCACTCAAGGTGGCTCCCGGTTGCTTTCCCACGACGGACGTAGGTACTTTGCTCGCGAATTCTGCATAGGCTCGGTCACGCCTCGGTTGCCTAATGAATTCACAAAGCGAGACTCCGTACGAGTTTTTAGTGTTTAAATGCTCGCTTTTATGTAAACTTTTCAAACTATCGAACTAGAAATAAGGCTTTGTTCGATGTTCCCTTAAACCGCACTTTCTACGCCCAGAATTCTATAACCTGCAGAGCGCACAGGGTATACAATAAACATTTCTGAAGTGTTGACCTTTTTATACAAAGTAAAGCTGTTTTTAAAAGCAAAATTGTAGATATTTTGAACAGTTTATAATGTAGGAAATTTAATAAGCTAATATTTTTAATAAATAAAGACTTATGGCCCATAACCTCACCACACACTCACCATATTTACATTTAAATAACCTCATCGCCAAAATAACATAAGAACCTACTGATTTGTCATATCATTTTTTTGTGTGAAATGTGTATTTTATTTTATGTTATTTTTGTAGTCATATTATTTTCTAAATTACATAATGTCGCTTGCTTTGTTTGTTAAGTAGTAATAATCACCTGTAACTGTACATGTTACCAAGTTCTTTTAATTATAAATAATTATTGGCATTAAGTTGTATTTTACCTAATCTATATAATTTTTATCTAAGTGCTGTGTGACTAGGTAAATAAATAAAATAAATAAATAAAATAAAATAAATATAAAAAAATTTGTACGGAAACAGGGAGTGTGAATGTACCACGGTGACAATCTTTCGAGTACTGATGGACTGTACACAACATGTGGATTATACCGGCTCGTTCTCTATATACTAACCTCTCCTGCACGTGGTGCACCCCGATAGCCGAATGGTGACCGAATATCCACACGAATTTGCCGAACCCAAATCCCACAGATTAGTGAAGGTGAGCAGCGCAGACGATGACATCCGCAGCAGAACTAAGGTAACCGACATAGCCGTAAAGATCAGCAAGCTGAAGTGGCAACGGGCCGGCCACATAGCTCGAAGAACTGACAACCGTTGGGGAAAAAAGGTTCTCGAGTGGCAGCCACGTACAGGCAAACGCAGTGTAGGACGACCCCCACAAGATGGAGTGACGCGCTGGGCAGTGTTGCGGGAAGTCGATGGATGCAGGTGGCTCAGGACCGAGCTTCGTGGCAATCTTTGGGCGATGCCTATGTTCAGCAGTGGACTTCTGATAGGCTGAAATGATGAGCAGCGTCATTAGAGCGAAGGTATCGACACTGCCGCTCACCAACCCGGTTGCGTGGTGAGCAGACCTTTCATATTAGGCATATTTCGCATCAGTAACCTTCGTCGATTGAAGTTGTTTACCGGTGTCGATTGGCTATAGCAGCCACTTACCATCAGATGGACCGTTGCCTTGTTTTTAAATCCAATCCTTAAAAAAATTATATAGGCGAGTAGTTGAGCGTAGTGCCTCACCATCGCTAGTAAGGCTGCAACCTATCACTAATAATATATAATAATTATAGGGTCAATGGGAATCGCCATTAATTTTTAGCCAGAGCCTGATCTGTCTGTCACTCGAACAGTGTTCAAGTGAGGTGAGGTATATAACATCTGACATCCAACAATTACATAATCACGACATAATTGGAACAGTTGCTTTAAATGGTCTCTTGCTCAAATCGATATTTAACCTAATTTTATACCAATTATTCAACAATAATTGAGCGATTACATCGTTTAACCATCGTCAATTTTCTCACCTACTGATTATTATAATAACCAATACATAGTTATTATTCATCGTCCACTAAGTATGGTAAATTATTTAAATATTTAAATTACACACGCGTTAATAGTGGCGCCATGTCGATGTAAAAGAACGGACATGTCTCAAAATTAGTACAACATTGCAAAATTACTATTACTTTAAGAAAGAAAATACTTTAACTTTAAAATACTGGCAAAGTTAGTAAGGTAAAAAAATCATTTGTTTCTTACAAACACAACAACTTATTAATAAAAACATGAACATAAACTTTTAAACACTTTATTACTTTAATTAATATTAACTAAATCGTAAGATATAGAGTGGTGAGTGTGGGCAAACCTTTCTAGAAATGCATGCCGGCTTTAGCTGACGCTTTTTTTAATTTGCCGATGAAGTAAAAATATGAAATAAATTAGTGAAGAACCAACTTAAAAAGAACTAGTCTCATTTTTAAAATTAGTGATGGTGCTTTTACATTAATCAATTCAGTGCGGCATGAACATGCAATGTTGGTGGGGCGACAACGTTTTTCCGCACGGAGGTAAGCAGGAAACAAACACCTTACACGTGATCGATTGACCTATTTAAACTGCTTGTTAAAGATCAGTCAGCGGAATGGTTCAACTTGACAAATAAGGCGTTGTTTGAGCTAGTTTTTATATCACCAAGAATAGACATAGTAATTAACTAATTGATATATGTTAGTAAATACATTGTTTTTTAAATAAAACTGTTATTCCAGGACGTAGTACAATAGCAGTATTCATTAGGTGATGGAAGATTATGTGATTTATTTATGTGAACTTATTATGGAATAACCTGAACGAAACGAAAAAAATTAATATTAATTTTCATTTAAAGAATTTTATCTGTAACGCGAAACTCACCCTGACAAAGATCAGCAGCCTGGTGTCTCCGATCCTATATTTTCCTTCCGAGACCCTCACCATTGGGAATTGCGTGGGACAGGAGCACCTCTCCACCAGATCCCTGACCCTCTCGTCCAAGCTTCTCAAGTCATTTGTCACCAATTGCGGCTGTGGGCCGAGAGGCACTAATCCCAGAGCAGAGTCATCAGGTCTTAATTCTTCTCCTGCCAATTCTCTTTCGATCTGTTTCTCCATTTGTACCAGCAGGGGTGCCGGCATTCCCAGAACTGCGCCTTTTCTGGCTACTTCTAGTAGACAGAGAACGACATGTTTCTCGTTCTTTCGAAGACATAAGTCATCTGTTTCGAAAAGTAGGCATTCTAATATTCCGAGGGCGCGTCGGCACCATTCGATAAAGTTGGAGACATTGTCTCTGGCGAAGAAAGTCCCGGCCTTGGCTGCTGGAAGCATATTAACAGGAGGTCGAGAGCGTAAAGCTTTCGCGAGGATCAATGCGTCCTCTGTTTCCGTTGCCGTTGACTCCAAGATGAGACGAGCTGACTCCCTCACTGCATTCGCGTGCTGTAACAAAGGTAGAAAATTGTTAAGAACAATTTTCTCTAATAGATTGCCTCGAACTTTAATGCTTTGCTATTAAAGATCTTGTTGAACTTTTAGAATGATACATATAGATAAACATATTTATAAGTGTATCAAGTGTATTGCGCAAAATCATTTTGCATAGCACAACAAAGACCCACACAACCAAACATGCATTGCATTGTATTTGTGTCTGTGTGTGTGAGAGAAAATAACTGTAAGAACTCGTAATATATGCTTTTTACTTTTAATAAAATTTAAACTATTGGAATTAAATCATGCACAAACAGTATTACGTCAACAACCGCTCCCTGAACCTTAATTTCGTTAGGAGTGGCTTTGGCCGTGTAATGCGAATATCTGACCTGAGGTCAAATCGTTAGGCTTGAGCGATGACCTTGCGGGACACGGATTTGTCACGACCGCAGAATTATAATTAGGGTCATTTCTAAATGCCATCTGTTATAATCTAAAGCGTGAAATATGTTAATATTTAAGATAGATTTTTTGAGATAAATGGCTAACAATTATCGCAAGTTCCCCGCAGACTGCCGCAAAGCCCGGTACTAATCATTCTATACCTGTTAACTGCTGTGGTTAGAGCCCGCTCGTCGCGCAAAATCTAGTGTAGTAAGTAGAGGTACTAAGCTAGTGAAATGAGAATCTCTTTTTCCCCATGATTTGCGGTTAAAAAGGACCGGGAAAAGTACCTGTTTACCTTTTTTTCTAAGATTTCTATAGACATTGTTTTTGATAGTGTGTTTTGTATTATATATATGTCCATAT
The DNA here is from genome assembly GCA_029286595.1 of Bhutanitis thaidina. Taxonomy (NCBI): domain Eukaryota; kingdom Metazoa; phylum Arthropoda; class Insecta; order Lepidoptera; family Papilionidae; genus Bhutanitis; species Bhutanitis thaidina. The sequence continues at coordinate 10,883,796 of JAGSMS010000016.1, forward strand.
ATATATTCCATATTGAGTCAAATTAATGGGCCGTTCTTCTTTAGGATTCCCATCTGATGGAAAAACATTTTCTACTTCTATTTATGGATCATGCTCATGTTTAAAGAAGTCTGATATATTTTTTCACTTGTTGTCGAAAGAAAGCAATCGTTAATTTATATATTCAACATATACATGTTCCTATAAAAACTCGTTGCGAATAAAGAAATTTTATTACTTAGGAAATGTATACTGGAGCAAGTTTTCTAATTTAATTAGAAAACGGCAGGAGCGGTATAGTGATTCAAGAAGTGAAATAATTTTAGCGCCATGTAACCTAACTTGTGTTAAAAAAGTGCTTGTTAATATTCATGAGCGCGCGTATGCGAGTATCAACGTCTCAGTGTGGTAACTACTGATATTCAAACTCTTATATGGTAGCTTATAGTAGGGTTGCCAAAACAAGTAAACAATATTGCAAAAAATCTAATTAAATTTTAGGGGTAAAACTAAATCCAGTCTAAGATTTATTATATTTAGCATTAAGATAACAATTTAGTAATAAAATAGTTAATTAGAGAATAAATCTAAAGACAACAATAAAAAAGAATGATCAGAAAATCATTTTAGTACGATGGAGAGCGAGTCAGTTACCAATTTATCTTCGTTCTTATTCCTATCGAATAATTCAAGAATCAGATGTGGACTTCTTTGATAAATAATATAAAGAATAAGGGACATCTGTAACGATGACTTTTTTTTTATAGAAGAAGGGGGCAAACGAGCCTGCGGTAAGTGATCAGCGACGCCCACGAACATCCACAACACTAGAGGAGCTACAGATGCGTTGCCGTCCTTTAAGGAAGGGACTGCCCTTTAAGTCGACATATTTTAAGCCTTTTTTATTAATACCTTTTTATATTAGTACCGTGTAGTGTAGTTTTATCACAGTCAGAATCACTTATGTAGTTAGAATGCAAGACATGGTCGCATGGATTGATATATTGTCATGTCAACAAATCTTGGTACCAAGATTTGTAATGTTTAAAGCACAAAAGTATATCAAATTTATATATGTTTCTTATATTGTAAACAGAGTTCAGTTATTTCATATATTAAGAACACATTAAAGTAGATAATTAGATTAAAACTTTAATTATTATGTGACCTTTTTGGGTCATTATTCGTCACCTTTAAAACCTGTCACAAATCCATTGCCAAAGTGATAACCTCTCATTTGAGGGGTTAGTGGAGCAGGTTGACGATAAAATTTTTGATGATATCATTCATATATGAAGAAGCAACTGTCCATCTCGTCTTCTGCTTTATTCCGTCTGTCGACTTTTGACACTCACGGAACAAGACCAGACAGCAGATTCTCTTACATCGTTACCATACGGTTGTATGTACAGATGTTAAATAAGTTTGTATACCTCGATATAGCAATTGATTGTAGCAAAATTAGAATGTGATTTCAGAGACACGATGTCACATTACATACATCGAAACAAATAATTAGCAGTTTTCTTAAAAAATTTGGCTTTTGCTTGGCTATTGATTTTTGTTGAATGTCAAATGGCATCCCTAACTTAACTTAGAAAGGTTTGGGGCGAGAAGATGAATATGTTACACAACACTGGTTTACGTCGAACGCGTTGAAGTCTTTTATTTGCGAACAGTTTCTGATGCATTGTTAGATGTTGGACGAACACGTTCTGAATATATTATTAGCTCCTCCAAACAATTATTACTGAGTGGCAAGGCAGAGCTTCTTCGCTTTTGTTTTTGTAAGGATGTATTTAAATGACAAAAGGTGTTACATACCTTTTGTGATAGCTTTGCAGTAATCGATATTTTATGTACTATTAGAATTTATTTTTGATACTAATTTGTAAGATAACGTTATTTCTAATTTTATAGACGTACATAACTCCCGTTTTGTCAATGTTTTGGGACACGTATTTAAGTTTAACGTAAACAGTGTGTGCTTAGTGACTAGTTAATGGACAAATTATTTATTAAAATTCACAAAACAGGCACATTTTGTGTAGTTATTTAAGGATCTATTTCATGTGTAGGGAATGTCTATTATACTGTATTAAACGAATCTGTTTAGGTTGTAGAACTCTCTTGTAGAGCTATTTATACCTCTACTCAGCAAGGCAACGACTGTTTTGTATCGGTTTGAAGAGTTTAGAGAGCCAGCATAATTACAAGCTGAGAGGTATTCCATCTCAGGGATGACATCGAACTCTTAATCTGCTTCGACTGAAGTTATTTGCAGATGTTCATGGGCTGCAGGAGCCACTAGGCTTACTTACTGTCCGCGTGTTTGTCACATACAGTCGTAAAAGTACCAGAGCGATATAAATTCATAAGAACATCTCAGTCCACAGGGATAACCTTCTTCGATTGAAGGTGTGTGCCTGCAGCAGTGTGTCATCAGGCTCACTTACTGTCAGCTCGTTTGTCACTCGAAAGTCATTAAAATTCTTAAGAACATGATACGCAATAAAGATCACTGAACAATCACGTAAATGACGTGCACACATCGTTGTATCGTTGCGTTAACGATCGCCCCATTAACCAAACAGTCCGTAACGATATCGCCCATATTGGATTCCAACGAAATTCTCTTACAACGTCGTACGCGAAATAACGCGGCGGCATTTTAGCGGCCGGATCGACTCGTCGCTAATTACATGAAATCAATCTGCGAGTATTTAATGGGGATATACAATTATTTGTCATTTAAGGGGTTTATATATAAGTTGTTATATTTTTTTTTTTCTCTTGTTATTGCAAGAATACGCTTGTATGGGTTATTAAATGAGAATTATCGAATGCTTCATGTTTAATGGATCTCGTTGGACTGCGAGAAATTTTTGTAAGCGAATGTTTCAGGTATTCGAATCATAATTTTCTTAATAAAATGTAACTAACACCGATATTTTGTATTTTTATAAAGTAAAGAGGCTGCTCTCTTTCTCCTTTCCTCTTAATATTTAAGAAGATTTTGGAGCCGGGGCAGGATGACGGACTTCGAATCCCCACAAAATATTTTATTCATATATGCAGATTTAGTCCCAACGTTTTTCGTCAGCGCCGAGCTTATGGTAAATAGCACTTAATTATGCGATTGATCATTTTAGTGGTGCCCGCAACGGGATTAGAACCCAGGTCAAATACGTTTTATGAAATTAACGCGATTACTCTGACTTCTGAGCTACTTCGGCTTTGGTTGTAATCTTAAGTAATTGAAGGTTATTTGTAGGATATGGGAGATGAGGTGGGCAAAGTTATCATCCAAAAAAAAACATTTGACAATCTTTTTTTTAGTTAGTCTATTCAAGATAAATTACAAGATATTATTATCTTGTAATAACTAAAAAAAAAAGACCACAAACTTAGCAGTGATATAATGTGAAATTATTTTATAACACTACACTACACTTCTAGATGAACAATACTGTTGTGAATATGAATAATCAAACTGGTATTGTTCAGTATTAAAAGAATGTTGGTGCTACTTTTTTTTTCTTGAGTTATCTTGAGATGACGATGACGACGTTCGTCTTTTGGCCGCGAGCTTTTTACGTCACTTATCACCCACGGAATGAGATGTGGTGGTAAGTTTTCTTTCGCCTCCACCACATGATTATGTATGTCGAGGGTACATACATTTATATTTTTAGGTAATCATTCTAAAAGGGAACCTTTAAAGATCTGTTTCCACACTCTTCTTAAAAAAATAAATTTCTTTCAACGCATAATATCCCCAGGGTTTGTTCGACAAAATTCACAAGAACTAACCGACGACCACAGTTTGTTAATAATAATAATATCGACAACTTCTACGCTATTAATAATTGCCTACATAATGTCAACGTTAACACTAACTATATTTTACGCTCAATTCTATTTTCGACTCTACTTTATACGAAATAACACTTCCTTGTCATAAAATTAAGGCTCACTTTTACGGTTTAATTAGATTAAAAAGTAGGTAATCTATTCAAAGGTGTGTACCAAGTCATTTATAACTTGGAAGAGGCGTTCTGTTAAAAATGAATCATCGGAATCATAGTGAATTTATTATTTTAAGGTAGTAGAAAACTCGAGCAAAGTTATTGAACTATGGTGCTAACTGTCATGTCAGTAATACACATGTGCTATGTGTTGGTACAGCATTGCCAGACCACCAATCAAGCGTGATCTGACTGTAGGAAAGTCCATACGAATATATATGATGCTAATATTATAAATGCAAAAGAGACTTTGTTTGTTTTGTTTTATTTTGCTGACATTTCTATAGAGATTCCTTAATGGACATAGGCCATTTTATATCCCTTGATAGACCCAGAAAAATTTTCCACGAAGTCGCAGACCATATATGGGAAAAGTGAACTCCATTATCCATTATCCATTATCCATTATCCATTATCCATTATCCATTATCCATTATCCATTATCCATTATCCATTATCCATTATCCATTATCCATTATCCATTATCCATTATCCATTATCCATTATCCATTATCCATTATCCATTATCCATTATCCATTATCCATTATCCATTATCCATTATCCATTATCCATTATCCATTATCCATTATCCATTATCCATTATCCATTATCCATTATCCATTATCCATTATCCATTATCCATTATCCATTATCCATTATCCATTATCCATTATCCATTATCCATTATCCATTATCCATTATCCATTATCCATTATCCATTATCCATTATCCATTATCCATTATCCATTATCCATTATCCATTATCCATTATCCATTATCCATTATCCATTATCCATTATCCATTATCCATTATCCATTATCCATTATCCATTATCCATTATCCATTATCCATTATCCATTATCCATTATCCATTATCCATTATCCATTATCCATTATCCATTATCCATTATCCATTATCCATTATCCATTATCCATTATCCATTATCCATTATCCATTATCCATTATCCATTATCCATTATCCATTATCCATTATCCATTATCCATTATCCATTATCCATTATCCATTATCCATTATCCATTATCCATTATCCATTATCCATTATCCATTATCCATTATCCATTATCCATTATCCATTATCCATTATCCATTATCCATTATCCATTATCCATTATCCATTATCCATTATCCATTATCCATTATCCATTATCCATTATCCATTATCCATTATCCATTATCCATTATCCATTATCCATTATCCATTATCCATTATCCATTATCCATTATCCATTATCCATTATCCATTATCCATTATCCATTATCCATTATCCATTATCCATTATCCATTATCCATTATCCAGGCTCACTTACTGTCAGCTCGTTTGTCACTCGAAAGTCATTAAAATTCTTAAGAACATGATACGCAATAAAGATCACTGAACAATCACGTAAATGACGTGCACACATCGTTGTATCGTTGCGTTAACGATCGCCCCATTAACCAAACAGTCCGTAACGATATCGCCCATATTGGATTCCAACGAAATTCTCTTACAACGTCGTACGCGAAATAACGCGGCGGCATTTTAGCGGCCGGATCGACTCGTCGCTAATTACATGAAATCCAATCTGCGAGTATTTAATGGGGGATATACAATTATTTGTCATTTAAGGGGTTTATATATAAGTTGTTATATTTTTTTTTCTCTTGTTATTGCAAGAATACGCTTGTATGGGTTATTAAATGAGAATTATCGAATGCTTCATGTTTAATGGATCTCGTTGGACTGCGAGAAATTTTTGTAAGCGAATGTTTCAGGTATTCGAATCATAATTTTCTTAATAAAATGTAACTAACACCGATATTTTGTATTTTTATAAAGTAAAGAGAGGCTGCTCTCTTTCTCCTTTCCTCTTAATATTTAAGAAGATTTTGGAGCCGGGGCAGGATGACGGACTTCGAATCCCCACAAAATATTTTATTCATATATGCAGATTTAGTCCCAACGTTTTTCGTCAGCGCCGAGCTTATGGTAAATAGCACTTAATTATGCGATTGATCATTTTAGTGGTGCCCGCAACGGGATTAGAACCCAGGTCAAATACGTTTTATGAAATTAACGCGATTACTCTGACTTCTGAGCTACTTCGGCTTTGGTTGTAATCTTAAGTAATTGAAGGTTATTTGTAGGATATGGGAGATGAGGTGGGCAAAGTTATCATCCAAAAAAAACATTTGACAATCTTTTTTAGTTAGTCTATTCAAGATAAATTACAAGATATTATTATCTTGTAATAACTAAAAAAAAAAGACCACAAACTTAGCAGTGATATAATGTGAAATTATTTTATAACACTACACTACACTTCTAGATGAACAATACTGTTGTGAATATGAATAATCAAACTGGTATTGTTCAGTATTAAAAGAATGTTGGTGCTACTTTTTTTTTCTTGAGTTATCTTGAGATGACGATGACGACGTTCGTCTTTTGGCCGCGAGCTTTTTACGTCACTTATCACCCACGGAATGAGATGTGGTGGTAAGTTTTCTTTCGCCTCCACCACATGATTATGTATGTCGAGGGTACATACATTTATATTTTTAGGTAATCATTCTAAAAGGGAACCTTTAAAGATCTGTTTCCACACTCTTCTTAAAAAAATAAATTTCTTTCAACGCATAATATCCCCAGGGTTTGTTCGACAAAATTCACAAGAACTAACCGACGACCACAGTTTGTTAATAATAATAATATCGACAACTTCTACGCTATTAATAATTGCCTACATAATGTCAACGTTAACACTAACTATATTTTACGCTCAATTCTATTTTCGACTCTACTTTATACGAAATAACACTTCCTTGTCATAAAATTAAGGCTCATTTTTACGGTTTAATTAGATTAAAAAGTAGGTAATCTATTCAAAGGTGTGTACCAAGTCATTTATAACTTGGAAGAGGCGTTCTGTTAAAAATGAATCATCGGAATCATAGTGAATTTATTATTTTAAGGTAGTAGAAAACTCGAGCAAAGTTATTAGACTATGGTGCTAACTGTCATGTCAGTAATACACATGTGCTATGTGTTGGTACAGCATTTGCCAGACCACCAATCAAGCGTGATCTGACTGTAGGAAAGTCCATACGAATATATATGATGCTAATATTATAAATGCAAAAGAGACTTTGTTTGTTTTTGTTTTATTTTGCTGACATTTCTATAGAGATTCCTTAATGGACATAGGCCATTTTATATCCCTTGATAGACCCAGAAAAATTTTCCACGAAGTCGCAGACCATATATGGGAAAAGTGAACTCCATTATCCATTATCCATTTGAGTACTAAACAGAGAGTAGAGACAAATAATATTTTTGTTTAACTTTACAGTGGAAATGAAAAAATATTAAAATCAAATGAACGTTTAATTACCATCATGTGCATTGATATCGATCAAGGAAATCATAAATCGTTAGCTCGACAGACAGACGTATTGCTACTGGCAGGCGCCAATAATTGGTTATAACATCTTGCATACTTTATTATTTTAATTAAATTCAAAGTGCAAGTAACTCAATCATGAATTTTCATACCGCATCTGTGAAGTTTCTATACAGAGTTTTAACGAATTTGACCTTTAAATCAATACATTAAAAAAAATTACTGTTATTAAAAGTGATAGAGTTGCGACAATGTCTGGCGCCGGACGTGATAATTCCTTTATCATTCGATTCGAACGAATCGTTGAAACGATTTGAGATTCGATTGTTGAATGCAACCAGTGATCATTAGTTCCGAATTGAATTAATTAGATCAAGGACGGCATACGCCTACTAAATTGATCGACGTGTAATTTACGGTCAGTTATGCTTTAGCGTGGCGACAGACCATACGGTTTTAGAACATATTAATTATAATATTAATGCCATTTAAAATTCATCTAATTCAAGAAAATTTATAGATGTTACCTGATACAGTCTCTATCTGTAATCTGTTCAAATTTATTGTCAAAAGTGGTGTAAATATTTTTTTTTTTTGTTAACTATTGGAACAAAGAAATAGACGGAGATTAACTTTTTGTACTATTTATTTTTATTTCTTTTACAGCAACAACTTTTGCTTAACGGGTACAATTTACAAAAGGTCAGCAGCATATAGTACCTACATTCATTACACATAAAGCAATTTTTCTTACATTTTCATTTAAAAGATATATCAAGATTTATTGTCTCAATTAAAATTCTTCATCGGATATAGTCGTGATAAATACCCTTTATTAACCGACAAAAATAATAAATACATTACAGTAAATACTTAATTAGAGGCGAGATACAAACTTCTGTAGTAAACTTATAATTCTCTACAATTGTTTAAATGTGGTTTAAACAATTTATCAGCTTGCACATGGTGTATACTGCTGGTGAAAGAATCATCTGCAAAAGCAGAACCGAAACCATCACAGGTACGCGGGGGACAGCACCGCGTGCACCAACCCAGCGTGATCAGTATTGGGTAACTTCTGGCTGAAATGCACGGTTTTAGTCACACTTTTTCAGGAGAAACCTGTTCCCAACTGTTGATTTAGAAACACTGATGAAAAGATAATGCTGTTGCGTAGTCCCCCTTTTTTAAAAAACACACACAGACAGATTTTTTAAGAATTAGAAAAGACCAGCCGTATTTGGAAAAACAAAATGAATGTATATACATTCAATAACAATTGTAGATTCAAGTGACAAATCACCGATAAATACTTGCACGCAACTTTGTATCTACTTACAAATAAAGTTTTGGAGTACCGACACATGGACGGTACTCACCGTCACCGTTCTAGGCAATCGTATTGGTTATATTAGAAGTGGTTATTTCACTGCCTGACGGTGCCGACTTGCGGGCCTCCTGCTCGCGAGTCTTACCGATGTAGCTGTAAAGGCCACTGGGCCAACGGCAGATCTACCGTGGGGGTTTTAGTCGGTCCGGCATTTTCAATGCTGATCCCGACATAACCAGTCACCGGAGACGGTGACGGGTAGGTGCGAGCAGCTTTCCCCCACGTTAAACTAAAAAAAAAAAAAAACTGCCTGACGGTTAGCTCGAGATTGCGTCGTCATCCGAGCGCTAGTCGTCTTTTGTGACACTTTCCGAACGAGAAATGATGATTTGATTTTCTAACATCTCCACCGCATGGTTAGGTCAAGCATTCGCGTACTCCCAATAACTAGTATTATAAGTTTCACTTTCGCCCTTTACATGTCAAAACGTGATTTCTTCACATCAGAATGTCGTAACAAAACTTCTGTATCGAGATTGATCTCTAAGACAACCAAATTCGACCTTATTGATGTATTGAAATTGTATTTTAGGGGGGCTAACAAGTCCTATTCGCTAGGGTCACGAATTTGTATGTACATTTGACCGGTTGAGCGGTTCATTTATTAACAGACAGTTTGCCGTTTATATCTTCGTGATATGTCACATCGATGGTAAAAGTCGACCTCGTATCTCTGTTTCTGCTATGCCTTAAGTAGGCATAACAATGGAAAAATGCTGTCAAAAAGAACAGAGAAAAATTGCGAAATTATCATCTGATCTCTCTGGTCTATCTACACACTACCATTGTACACTGTACTACAGGTAGATCCGAAACCGAACAGGATATAAAGGCTGTTGCATCATCGACTCATCATCATTATAAGAAAGAGTGTTCGTGCGCAAATATCATAAAAGACTCGAATGTAAATACACAAGGCACCGCATCGTAATTATAATCGCTAAGCGAATCTAAGCAGCAATCGATTCGCGACGGACCGTGCCAATGCTAAATGTTTTTGTTACGTCTGTACTTATAAAATAGCTTCGAAGCGTGTAGAATAAGTGAAATAATATTTATGATATTATGTAAGCACAGAAGAGTTTTAAAGACTATTATTATTAGTTAGCTACATATTTTCAACAGACTTCAAACAGGAGGAGGCTATCAATTCGACTATTTATTTAAATGCATTTTAAACGATATGGTCGCTTGTATTTTGATAATTATTTTTATTTGTATATATATATATATATATAGCTTTCGTGGGTGGTATATGAAAATTAGAAGCAAATATTCCACCGTTAGGAGTGAGGTAATAGGGGTTGACGTCAGTTTAAGTTTTATAGAAGAGTGTTATTTCTTAACTTTTAAAGAGAGGAAAATATATTTAAAAGAAATCAAACTAAATGTGTGTTTATACTACTGGTCTACTATTGTAATACAGTGATATAAAATGGATACTATCAAAGAGAACTGAAACTCTTCTAGATACTGAATAGTTTGAGTTCTATATATAGGTGTTTGAGTTTGAGATATAGAAGAATTTGAGTTCTGTCTATATAAGAGTTTGAGATCTTCACATTGAGCAAATAGCAATACAACCCTATGGAACGTCTCGTCATAGAAACATTTGACAGACACATCTAGGTTTGAAAACCTAAAGATACCCTACTTCCACTGTCTTTACCTGAGTGTTTCACCGAAGCGATAAATTGAAACTCGTTTCGCACATTTGATTCCGGGAGTTCGATAACCGCTTCGTCAAAAAACCAGTAACAGATTGAACAGTTCAAGGCCAACGCACTCGTTCCAGATTGCCGATTTCACTTTCGACTTCGCACAAGTGTTACACTTCCTTCCCTGCACAGTCAATAAACAGCGTACAGACGAAAAGTGGTTGGCGGAAAGCCCACGTAGAGTCGTGCCAAATGAAAATCTGTAATTTCTGCCAAGCCTAGTCGACAGGCGTAAATGCTCATGTATGTAATTTTAGTCATCAACAAGCCCGTTGCCTGCGACTTTGCTCGCGTGGTCTGTCAATTTATTTAAACGACTCGCGCGCCACCTGTTGTACGTTGATGGTACCATATCAGAAACTCACACAAGTGCCAACAACTCTACAAAACTTCAACTTAATCGGATGAACGATGCTTGAACGCATAGAAGACGAACACACAAACATTATTGCAAATGAAAGGGCGGGAAGTAAAGGATTGGAGAAATTATTGCAACAAAAATAATAGAAAATATTAATACTGATAACGCTGTGAGTAAAGATAGCAGTCTAAACGCCATCGGCGCCTGCTCCCTTTATCTCACCCATTAATTCACTGCCTATCGTAGCAAGAGCAACCGGTCTTTGCTTTGACAGATGATAAATCATTGTGACTTGATTAGAGATAAGGGTCGCTTAAGCGCGAGCTTCGAGCCTCATTGTCCTGTTTTCTGCACTTTATATTTGATAAATTGTCCACGGACTGAGCTGGTATACCCTGTCATTATTTGCTCTGTTATAAGATCAGACAAAAATGCACAGGTATTATTTAATTTTATACTAAGACTCTGTTTTGTTCTATCAGGACTGAAATCTAGGTGAAGATAATATTTTCCGGTACATTCTCTGTCTTATTTATGTTCTACTATAATAATGGAGTGTCTCAGAACCCTTGATGTCCCTTACAAAAATGAATAATAAGAAGAAGGGTCATGATTATTGAATGTTCGTAAATAAATATGTCATACATACATTCCTAATAAATAAGTATGTATGAATGTACGAGTATGTCTATTTCTTTGGCTCGCTCTTTGGCCTAAATTGCTTAATGGATTTCAATATATGACATGTCATTAGATTCGTCGTCATTATAAAAGTGACATGGGATACAATATATAAATATGGCGACAGTAAATTAAAAAAGACAGGCGAAATAAAAAATTACGCAGGGTAATAATTAAATTGCTACTACTTACGCCTATTTACTTTAATTACTGCATCATAATGTTTCTCTATATAAATTAAGTTAATAAATATAAAATAATTGTTGTATATTTACAGCCCTACATACACATTCCTATATTACTATCACATATTGAGATAATTTAGTCTTGTTTAATTTATAGCTCCAATCCAAACATCACACAATTGCATGACCATGCATCAGTCCATCGCATCCGCCTTTTAATAATAATTGTAATAGGAAGTCACGCCTCGGTAAGAATTAAATCGTATTGAATATCTACAAAAAGACCTGTTGCGGCTGATTTAAAACGGAACGCCTTATATGGGAGGAGCTATCGACTAATGATCATAATAGATGACTTTTTCTCAAGGCGATTTTTCAAGTTGGGGCGGCGAACGTGGTATCGTATAGGATGTCGCGACGAAAGGATCTTATGGATTTGATTGCTTGTGACCTCTTGCATAAGCTTTGCCATCTTTAAAAACTATATACAAGCCATTATAATGATTGATCAACTATTCCATTACCTCATAAACAACCGGGCATAGAAAAGGTTATGCCCGATTATAGACTGCGAAAAAAAAAATTTGCACCGAAGTAATTCGTGGCATAATTATAATTGCAGTCAGTGTTAAGAGTCAATAAGCAGGAGCGGCAAATAGCTGGCCATATAGCTCGTAGAATTGTTACCGGTTGGGAACACAAGTTAGAACAACGATTTTCACAGTTCAAATGGCTTTGGACCGTGCTTTGTTGCAAGCTATGGAATAGGCCTGTGTTCAGCAATGGGCTTGATAGGCTGTAATGATAATGTTGTGTAATCTTACACTCCATTGTAGATTAGCTAGTCATCTTAATGATATAAATAATGATAAGCTCAACATGAACTTAAACCCAGGAATAAATTATGAAAATATGATAACGAAACATTCATAAATAGGAATCATTTCAAATATGAAGATTCTAAATTAGATTGTAGCTGAATGACAGGTGGCACTTACTACCATCTTAGATTAAGAGAAAGCATTAGTGATCTTCAATGAGCAACTTTCATATATTATTTACATAAATTAATAACATCGCCAAAGAACGACATTCAAGTGCACATCAACCTTCACACAAGACGATAAATCTTCGACCGCGTAATGTTTCTGTTCATAAATCTTTCCTCCTCCGTAGTTGAAATAGTCGAAAAAAGTTTGGAATACACCAGCGACAGCTTTATTCAACCCATCAATCAGATTAAATGACATTAAAGCGGTTTTTTTCCGTATAAATACCGAAGAGGGACATCAAAACCGTAAATCAGATCGGCGAGATTTTTTATGAGTCAGTTACCCCTTGATGAGGAAGTAGACTGACCTTACGCAGCGGCCACCTGGCCTCGAATGGCACGGGGCGGCGCCGTTCCACCCTTATATGGTAGATATCGGGCTCGTGCGTGCGAGACGGCGCTTCCACGTTACATTATGTTTAATTGCATCTAAATTTTTCGCATATGTTGCCGACACGTAGGAAATACTTGACGTGCTTTTGACGGCCTTGGCGACAAGTTGTTATATGCGATAAAGGCTGGCTAAACAGGACGGCTACTTTTTACCTTTACTAGGCTACTAGGAAGTAACAAGATTGTCAACAAGCCCTTTTTTGAATCGAAATAATGTGTGCAATTTGTTCCGGTAGATGTGTTAATTCAAATTAAATATGTATTACAAATAAATATGTTTCCTTAGAAGAAATTGCTTTATGACTTATTACATGGTTGAGATCCCAGCTGGAAGTTAATATCGTACAACCCTCGAATGGATTTCTGCGGTTCTTTTATAGTTGCCTTGTCGATAACCATGCTAATGTTAATGTCTAGTTTAATGACCTCATGATCTTCGAAATCTTCATCTTCGAGAATTAAAAAAAAAATCGTAGCTGTATATTGTAAGGAGAATATAGCATTTACTTCTCCGAATGGCAGCCTCACATGTAAGAGATGCGCCATGCTAAATGCCAGGTATCAGGTCATGCCAGTGCCAGTACAGGTGGACTTTAAGGCTTTACTAAAAAAACGACTCATATAGGTATAAGGAAGAGGAAGAAAGAAAGATCACGATGAAAAGCGATTCAATTATAATTATAGCTCGAAACTTGATCGATGGCTGATGCAATAAAGTTATCAGAATTCGATTAACCGAAATGAAGACTTCTTCTTGTTAATTTAAATAATGACACTCCGTTTAAAACGTCGATTATGCGATCGTTTATCAATACCTGTCGGATATCGATTTACATCGAATGTCAAAACGAGCCCAGAAAATCTATTTTAGATGGATTGAAACTATGCAAATGAGCTTTTAATATTTGCTTTATAAAAAAAAACCGGACAAGTGCGAGTCTCTCACTCGCGCACCGAGGGTGCCGTACAACCACACAATACCTGTATCTGTTATGGATTCACCAAAAAAAGTTGTGTTTCCTTTATTATGTTCGGATTCTTGGCCCGACTCTCACTTGACTGCTTTTTATTATTTGTTGTTTTATTTTACAGCTTGTACTAAAATAACATCAATTTTGGCGCTTGTGTGTATTACCGTTTTTACTAAGGAGCAAAAACAAAAAACGCGAACAATGGGAACCCCACTAAATTTTTACTTTTATTTCTTTATTATTATTTGGCGGATATCGACATAATAACACATATTCTGCGAAAATTTCTACCGGTTACCTATTAAGGTTCCTTTAAGGTTAGGACAGAAGGAGGGACAGTAGGATAATACCATAATACAGTAGTAACATTTCTGCAGGACATGGAAAACAAATTATTATCTAGATTGAAAATAAATGGCGTAAAGTATTTATGAATTTTCTTACTAGAAATAATTTTCAATGCAAGTAAATTGCATTATTTTGGTTCATTTATTAAAAAATGTAATATCAAGTTCAATATTAATATATTGTATCTACTTTTTATAACTAGATATTAAAAGAAAAGAACTGTTATACGGTTAACGATAATCAATAAGACATAAAATTAATCTATATAAAAACATATAAACATTAAAATATGAAGATAAGTAAACAAGACAAAGAAAAAAATTCAAAATGGACAAAACAAAAGTGTGCGATGGCCGGGAATCGAACCCGGATCAACTGCTTGGAAGGCAACTATGCTGACCATTACACCACCATCGCAGCTAGCAATTGGATTGAAATCAACATTCATTAACGATTTGATCGTCTATAATTATGTTTTATTGTATATGGTCTTAACAGACGTACCTATTCTATTATTTGATCCTACAATATTAGGTTAAGTAAATATTTAAATATTTTTTTAAATAACATTGTAACATCTGACTTGATTGACCTGATGAAGTGATCAAGTATTCGAAAACATGATTTCAAAAAAATATCAGCGCTTCGTCGTGTAGATTGTTTTAAACGGATGTAGGTGTTGTAGCAGAGGGTTGCAGGTGTAATCCTACCTACCCACCCACCCACCCACCTAATACCGTTACGTCCTCCAACCTGCAGTAGAGACACTGCACTGGAGCAGAGTGGCGTATCCCTTCCCTTTTTTGATGCTTTTTTCGCTTTTATATTGTTAACGTAAATACAAGAAATCTTCTCGAATATATCGAAAGGAGGTCTTCGCTCTGCAGTGAAACATTAACTGAGATTTTTTAATACTTTTTTATCATTATATGTTGATGTATACGTTTAGTTCACGATATTACACGCCAGTGTCCAAAGATACGGCGCGTTCTTGTTCGAAACTGGATGTGATAATGATTATTCGTTATTATTACTATTACGTATAGTAATCGACGACCTTCGCTCGGTATCACTCAAGGGGCAAAGTAACACGAGTTTCTGGTCCAGTTCCGATAGCTCAGAGATAATATTTCCCGGAGGTTTGATATGAGCGGTTCCTCCAGCAATTAAAAACTATTTTTTTTAAACTTCTAGTTCTTGATCTTTCAGGATTTTCAATTTACTCTTTTATCGATTATTTTTAAAAATTGTTAGCACATGTCACTATTTTATTATTAAATATTTACTTATCTGGTTGGATTGTATTTATAAATATGTATAGATACTTATAATTCCTTTAAAATAACCGTAAGGGTTAGAGGGAAAAGGGGAGAAACCTGCATACGATGCGGGCAGTATCGTGAAGCATCGTCATCTCCATTTGAGCTCGGATCAGTCCGTCATGGAGTCACAGCCCCCGAGACGCTGACAAGGACTCTTTCGCAGAGTTCTTACTTGACCTTCGGCTTCCATAAAGTTCTCGTTATACGGAATGGTAATGCCGACTAAAAATATATTCGACTGTGCTCGGTCCATCAGCATGATATTAGACTCGTTCGCATGAATCGCCCTTTCAATGATGACAGGGCGGTCCCAAAGGAGCCTGGCGCGGTTGTGTTCGAGGACTGTCTCCGGCGAATACTTACGATAAAGCGCACTCCGATCCACGAGGCCGTATTCCCGAACGAGTTCCTGATTCAGAATCCTGGATTCCACGTTATGCCTGTGCATACTCAGAGTTAGAAAGAGACGTACACCGGCGAAAAGATGCTGAAGCGACTTACCGGGATGGCGAAAAGCTCGACATATGTATACGGTGCCATCCCTTAGGATATATCTCTAGTTCTACTTTAAACAACTCAGAACTGAATGACAAGTTATAATAAACAATATAAAAAAAAATTGTAATAATCAAAAAAAAATATACACGTCTCGCATGTGATGAAAATACATTTAATGTGCGATGATCTTGTAACATGTTGTTGATTGCGGCCTTAAAGATATATTATTTTTACAGACCACAGTGAGATGCGGATTCTGATGAATTAAGAAACAAAAAGATAGGGTTGTGGTTGTTGGAGGGTAATTATGCCGCGACCGCACAGCAAATTTATTAATTTGTCATACATCGACTTATTTACGTAATATATGGATAAGCAAAAAAATTAAGCTCTGTTTTTTACCATACACATAACTTGGGCTAGTTAAAAAAACTTGTACAGAAGTCTTTAGATTGCGAGGCAGCCCTATGAACTTCGTGTGCGCCGGCGCACGCGGCGATGTCCCTTGGAATTGCTTTGTTGATCGCCGCCGGTGGGTCGTGATCGCGCAGATTGCGCGGATGCCCATACGTCTGCGATTTCGCGGACGTCGATTTGTTTTTTGTACGCTCACGCTATGCCCACCAAACGCGATAATACGTGTACTGGATATATAAGCAGTTTGTTTACCAGTTCGTGAGCTAACGCGATTCACAGAACGTACAGAGTAAAAAATATCGGACGCAACGTGGTAATATTTTTAAAAGCTCTTAAATAAAATTGCATAAGAAACAACAGTATTCATGCTGCTGGGAATTTTTCTACTGCTGGGTATAGGCCGTAGATAAAATAGGTATCGGGTAATAAGGATGGTTATACCACCTTCTGTAGGCAGCCACGAGATTACCGCTATTTATTAACTTTACGACTAAGTCTTAATCTACGACACCCATGGGATGATATGAGGGTGGCAGTCCTATACCCCTGCACCACACCGACACTCGTACGTACAGATGGAGTTAAAACTACAGAATTAAATACAAAGCTCTTTGTGAAACAGGATCGCATAGGTTAGTCAGTGTGAGTTGTTCTCTTATCTTTAGTTTTTGGACATTAATATGTTGTGGCAGTCCCGTGCCTCTCGTTGCATTTCACCCTACCACCGTTAACTCACCGCTCGTAACGCGAACTTATTACGAGTGGCCATAGTACCACAAAGGAAACCAATCTGAGCCCCCGAGCGCAGCGCGGCGGTCTCTGTGGACCGGTATGTCGCATGCAAGATAACCCGTGACCCGATGTAATTGGCCTCGCCCGTTCCCACGCCGGCCGCACCGCGCGCCCTTTGTTGCCCCGAGAACTTGCAACGCTTGTTAGCCGTTCCAAAGACGCCGCAATCTTTTTGTCAATGTTTTGCATGCTCTGAGGACTTGATAGCTCTGTTTAGTTTGCGACCTCGCTTTACGGAGCTCATGTTTGTGTGAGCGAGGCCGATAAGCATGCGCACAATCTTTTGGTCGGTCATTATGGTCGATAAACGCTTACTACTCGTATGTCCAAGAACATAGTGCTGATAGTTCCTTATGGGGTACAGAGTAGCACGCGATTGTAGGCTGTCTGTTCTCTTAATGGAAGTGAGCTATCAGAGTCGTTCGACCAGTGATGGTCTCAGACAGACTGAATATAATTTACAAATTTCATGTTACTAGTACAGTTCTAAATAGACTTAGTACAAGCCTCCCCGCAGGGTATCGAAACCGAGAAACTCCAGTTAGTGTTAGCAAAGTAGCAGCCTGTAGGTGCCCACTGCTGGGCAAAGGTCTTCTTCTCAAATACGAGTATCAGAGAGGTTTTAGGAGCCGGGAAGGGCCCGCCACGCTGCTCCAGTGCGGGTTGGCGGGCTTCACATATCCTCGAAATAATATTTTTATTATTTCTCAGACATGCAGGTTTCCTCACGATGTTCTCCATCACCGCTGAGCACGTGGTTAATAGTTAGTGTTAGTAAACTCCATAAATCGTCGCGATATTTTGTTCCGTACTGTATATATTTACCTTTAAGTACATGGTGCCCTGGTCATTTGTACTATGCGAGACTATTGTATGCTAAGCTGAGTTCACAGGCTCAAGCTGTTTTATTTATATGCATTGATCGATTAAGTTGCGTTGAGTTTAAGTCAATTACGTTGATTTCGTAAGAAATGATTTAGGTAGGTGTTAAATAATTTATTGAGCGAGACAGTGAGCTCGCGACACTGCGGTGACAAATATCCCGTCCGGACCCGTCCAGTGGATTTATTGTTCTGTTGAGAATCGCTTTTATCGCTTTGGAGCGTCTGTGGCGAAATGTTTCGTGTTCAGGACATTGGGTTGTATTTATAGTTTCAAAATTGATAGTTGGCCCATCAATCGTAACGTACGGCCGCTCCGATTCTGTGCTACTGTGGCTCAGTTCTAGATGACGTTTTCCGCATGAGTTAATTCCCTTCATCATCATCATCATTTCAGCCTATCGGAAGTCCACTGCTGAGCATAGGCCTCCCCCAAAGATTGCCACGATTAAATTCCCTTACGGCAATTTTATAATTTATTTAATACATTAACTACAGTTCTATTATTTTATACAGAAAATTAAAGTAAAGTAGTAGCCTATAAATTCCCCCTGCTGGACCAAAGGCAAATCTGAAAGACTTTTCGAGCCATGAAGGGTCCGCCACGCTGCTCGAATGCAGGTCGGCGAACTTCACATGTTCTCGAAATGATATTTCTCAGACATGCAGGTTTCCTCACGATGTTTTCCTTCACCGCCGAGCACGTGATAAATTGAGCATTTAAAATTGTTATTTAAAATTTTTGCGCTGTCGGCATCGGCCAGGCCAGTCGCGCTCTGTGAAACTAAAGCGTGCGCTCTGGCCACTAGGCTATACAAAGTGCATTACATTACGTAACATTAATTTCTTGAGTTTAGACTTCAAAGGACTTGTTTCAGAAGGCTGGTTCACTGGAAGGAACAAGTGAGAATAGAAGACTATAGTTACGAAGATAATTTCGACGTGTACACATTACGGCATACCACCCAAGTGGTTACAACATTTGGCTACGGGGATTGTTGATGGAACGAAAGTATTTGTAACCGTCTGCGGATACCAGTGGTTCTATTATTCAATAAGCTGGAAACATTAATAATATAAATGGACGTGTTTTGCAATAGGATGGGCGCAGGGTTGCAACGATGTTGGAAGTTAATATTAACCATATATTACACTATTAAAACGTTTGTTTTGAAAAAATAACTAAAAAAAAGGGTTCCTTCTTCACGACAGTTTCTTCTCTATTAGAGGAAACTCATTACGAAACTATGGTAGATCATAAAAAATTATCTTGAGCTCAATACATTCCCTATAACAGACAAAATATAATATCGTGGTTTACGAATAGCAAACGAATTTCAAATAAGATTGTAGAATGAATGAAATAAGTTATTTGTAGTACCATTAGGTAGATTCGAACGGATAAGATATTTCGAAGCCGATCCAATTTTATGAATGGACCGAATAATTAACTGCCGACAGGTACCGGGGACACTTGTCCAACCCACGGATATTTAGTAGATATTAGCAATTTTGCGTAACTGTAAGTCCATCTGGCCCACGCCTAGTCCCGAACTAGACCAGAACTGTGCTGACTGTTTAATTATTACCGATTAAATACCGTGTAATGTACACCGATGTTAGGCAAATTTCGCGAATTAATTTTCCATTACGAAACGTTACATTGCTTTGACAATTTGTTTAACATTAACAGTAGTCCGTAATTGACTGAGCTTTTACCAATGAACGGCGTATTGAGATTGAATACATGCATTAGCCAATATTTTGTTTAGCCAGGTATATCTTTTGACAGTTTACATGAAATGAATGAATGAATGAAAATTATTTATTCTTCGAGGTAAGAAAGCTAAATTTCGTTTGTCAAATGTCAAACCTTATTATTAATATTTACAATTTACCACCATTTCGTAATGAGTTTCCTCTTTCTCGTATCTTTTTCTAATAATTGTAATAGGCAACTATGACAAAGATCTTATGATGAAGCACAAGGGCACTGCAAACTCGAGCAGATCAGGTAAGTCTATAGGTAACATTGGTACCATAGATAAGTCACTCACACTTTTCACCCTTAGGGGTAGACAGATAATACCGATTTTTATTTTGACGAACGACTTGACGTAGCCCTGTGGACCTTTCCAACTCAATTTACGCTTCTACGGAAGATAGAACGTGACAAGTGGCAAGCCTAGACGTCGGGTTTGCTCCCGGAGGTTTCTATGAGATTTTCAAAGGTTTTTCCTTAGACCCGTTTTAGAAATGGCAGATTCTTTCGCTGTTTTCACAATCAAAATTAAACCAACAACCAAATACCAATATAATGATAATTTCTTCTAAACCATAAGCATCATATTCATGAGGTACCTTTATAATTTTGTGTATAGTAGATGTAACTATTTAAATTTAGTTTTGGGCGTTAAAGATTTTTCAATAATGCGCAAAGTACCCTACTACCTTATTTCACGTCGTTTATTATTATTTATAACACATATTTACGACCAAAAAAACTTTGTTTTTCACAATTTTCAAAATTTAAAACTATCGCTCCGCTTATTACTTAGCTCTTAACCTGCTCAAAGTTGCACCCTGCGCAACCCGTTGCTAATCTCTGTCAATCCTTGACCGGCCGCCGCCTAGTTACTAGCTGGACTGTAACAAAACAATTGAAGGAAAGAGCAATTTTTGCGACACCAGCAATTGTGTCAAATAACGGATATATTACAAATATACAGTAATTTAAAAACAATGATGGAAGCCAGTTACCGTAATGTATGATTACAAAACTTGCATGGTACTTATATTTCGATTATGAATAAAGACGTCTTTTATCCATGTTCCCCTGGTACATGTTTAGTGAAATAGGTCAAACCAATTGTCAAAACGTGTTCCCATTTTATGGAGATACTTTCGGAAAATATATATTGAAACCAGAATTTCCGTGGGACCTACCTTGATTATAATAATATAGTCGGTGTCTAAAGTTACAATAGCTTCTGCTAATCAGACAATAAAACCAGGTTCCATTCATATTGAACCAAACGTCGATACTTTTGGTATATACTATTTATAATCTCCTAGTTGACGCCGATGGTAACTCAACTGTTATAGCCAAGTTTGACGTTCGGACAGCGCCGAAATTAATAGAACCTTACTACAACAGTCCCCCTTCTTAACTCTAAGAATGCAAGGCGATGTAATCAGAGATATACGCAGGTAGTATTCCCTGCTCTCCAAGTCGAGACCAACGATATAAAGGGGAATACGTTCTTATGAAGTCTTGATTAATGTTGAATGCAGTGAAAAATTCTGATACTACCTAAAATTACATAACTGCTTTTAGCCTGCGTTCCAGTGCAATCGAATGTCTTTAGTAGGTATAGAATATATTAACAAAATACCAAAGGCAAATACCTTATCCAGTGGGGTGTTAAGTCTTAGTTCAATAATATAGATGCGGACATAACTGAGCCGCTTAAAACTGTTGTTCCTTAATAAAGTTAATACTTGTAGTGATGTCCACCGCATTTAAGGCACTAATTTTTACTAAAATCAAGGTAAACAACAAAATATCTATAATGCAGACGGAGACGGAACATTAAAATTTTTACAATGACGTTGTTAATTACACTTTTGATCATCCGGTCTAATTAGTTTGTACTGAAACTAAACAGCCCAAAATTATGAAAACTATGGAACAAGAACTCTATTAAACAACCGTCTAAAACTTGACGTGTTAAAAATCAGATTTGATTGGTTCCAAATCGTCATAACAGTTTACCAAAAACAAGAAAGAATTTCACACATTTAACTGACTGTCGAGATGTTTCAGTTATTAGGCCATAAGGGCTGTGTGGGAGGTGACAGTTATCCACTTGAAAGGCACCGATAGCTGTTTTGTATTGTTACTGTAACTGTGCCTACACATTAGCAGCTCGTATCAGGTTTGATGGTCTTTAACAAGAAGAACGAGTTACTCTATTACGGCTTAACGAATCTTGGTGGTTCATTAACAGAGACCTAATCGACTTTTATGTCTAACTTCAATTAACTGAGGGTGCCTAGTGTGTGTCCTTTCTGTATTAGATGATAAGCGATACGAAGTAACGCTGAGATATGTTTACATATCTATGATTAACGATACAGTCAAAATACTACAGATTCAATAATTAATAAATTGAATAAATATTTACCATATCAGATCAGATCCTAACCTACAATCTACTACTCGAACGACAGGCATGTCACGCGACGACCAGCTCTCACAAATTCACTGTTGGATATATAGGACAGATAGATTTTTAAACAAAGCGCCAACAAGTCTGTGATACACGTCTTGAAAGTGTTGCCCATACTAAACTTCTCCGTTATCACCGGTCAACGTCAACACCCTCTATGGGGGTTCTGAATATTTAAATAAATTTGACGCCATCTACCGGTCGCCAGGGTCTGGTCAGTCGATCTGTAAAGTGCATGACGTTTAGTTCAGTATGCCAAGCGGTGTAATGAAGAGTTTATTTATTAAATCTAGTACACAGACAGTTAAGGTTTATCGTATGAAAAATCTTCGAAAGCGAATCCGGTAAACGAAACTTGAAGACATCAACGAGTCGTGCATAAATTCCAATTTAATATATAATGTAGAACGAATGCTCCAAAATTGCGAATATAAAATTGTATCCGAAGCAAACACTGCCCACCTGTATCAATACAGCCAGTGAATGTCGGAGTCGCGAGGGACAGGTGGTGGTTTTCGAATACGGCCCCAGCATACCTAACGAGTTTTTGATATTCGTACTGCGACGATTTTGCTAAATAAAAAAAAGGCGACGGCGTAGACACTAGACTTAAGAAGACATCACTGACTATAATTACAAATAAAAAATGTTTAATAAAAATGTTTTTAGGCCAAAACATAAAAATAACAAATTTTAAAAATAGAAATTTCTTGTGAATTTCAGTTAAAGTCTGCCACTCTCCTCTATGTTCGTATCTGAGTCAAATATAATTTAGAACGTTTATAGTCTGTATTATATACGAATAAAACCATTTTTTTGTCATTTAAGGTTTGTCAATTATTTAAGTTTTATGATTTATAAATACTGACGTAAGCCTCTCAAATGTAATAAAAAGACTGTTTATCAAATTTTTTAAATGACGCAATTGTATTACGCTCCACTACTTAGGAAACTTGTTTTTTTTAGTGACAAGTTGTTTAGTGTTCGTGAATAACGAAATGGTAATGTAGGACTTGCACCGACTGAAACCCCACGGTGTTACACCCACCTCGCATATCGGCTGAGCAACGGGAACGCTTTAGCACTTATCCGCATCCCCTCCTCCGCCTCCTCTCCTTCTTTCTCCTGGTAAGACGCGCCGGAACACGGACATGCCTACTCGACCTCCAATCCCAAATGGGTAACTCAATAGAAGGCTCCCCGAGTCCGCCATCGGGAGTCCATATACCTATGCTAACTGGTACTCGTTTGTTTGTTTGTATTTTTTTTATTTATGTATGTCGGTACTATTGTAATGTAATCTTGCAATGCCTTCTAACAGGGTTTCATGATGGGTCTTTCTCTTACATAATAATAATTCAGCTACTCATGGATGCAATAAAGAATTTGATTTGATTTGAAAATGCCGCCGTTAAGCTTATAGTTAAACAGAGATCGTCTTCACCTGCCGCTCGTGAAACAATTATTAATTTGGGTTGTTAAAAAAATATTTTTCGGGTGGGTTTCAAACCTAGGACCTCCAACACGTCTGAGTGGTCATTAAGCTCTTATTTATGTGAACAACCAATTAAATTTATTTAAACGTTCAATGCGCACTAACCTTTAGTCATCACAACCGGCTGCTCGGGTAAGGTCAGGCCAGACAATCGACCGATTAATTATTGCCAAATACAATATGTTTACTCTATCGCGAGGACGGACTGACTCATGCAATGCTTAATCATACATCTCGCAAATTCAGCGCGTACGGAAATATAAAAGCTAGACGACGATCGATGTCGTTCCGAACGAATTCGCTAACAAACGGTCCAATTAAGCACACTGATTGAGATGCTTTATTATTATTTATAGCAGTTTGTTAACATTAGCAAATTGTAATTTGAAGTTTTACACATAAAAAATATATGCCTATAATAAATATTAGGCATATAATAATCCGATCGAAATCGGTCCAGATGATTTGAAGATTAGTCTGCACAACAAAATATGACGTCTTGCACGTGCGCGTTACGTCTTTATGTATTAGTATAGATAAATATAAATAAGTATACATAAACATTTCAACGTGGTCGTATGAGGAAGTTCAGCGATCTATGGAAAAGGCTATGCTCGATGTTTCTCTGCGTGATAGATAGTTCCTTAGGGATCAGCAAGCACAAGTAGCAACCTGCCGACCTGTCCTACAGACCCCCCGTAACATAGAGTGATAAAGTTCACAGTGTTGCGGGAAGTCGATAGATGCAGGTGGCTCAGGACCGAGCTTAATGGCAATCTTTGAGGGAGGCCTATGTTCAGCAGTGGACTTGTAGTAGGCTGAAATGATGTTCATCGTACAATGTCTAGATTTAGTGCAATGTCTATGTCAATGTCAATGTATATCTAATCATACATCAATTCTAAGCGATGTCCACGACCTTAAAATATGCGTTAGTGTATCCTAATAACAAGTCTTCATGATTTTAAGTAGAATTCTTACCAAAATTTAATTGAACCAGTATTTACGTATGAATTTCAAAGTGCACGGAATCGGTACATACCTGTAACAATTAAAAATAATTGATTAGTGATATGAACAAAAAAACGATAGTAATTTGGTTGAAAATTAATCGAATATAAGTATATAACTTTCATCGTGCCAGATAGATTTACCCTCACTAAGTAGTAAGCAAGTCACAGGTTCAAAGCACGGTCCAGTGCCATCTTTATTAATAAAATAATGTTTTTTTTTTTTTTAATTACTATTTTCCGTTAGTTGTGTGGTAGCGGATTTAGTGTATGCCTCCATCTTGCTTTCCGTGGGTATCAGAAAATCGTTTTCGGCACGCTATCCCTTACGTTCTGTCTCCCGGAAAGGTGAATTGCGAAAGATTGCGAAGAAAGAAATGAAAATTCGTAACCTTGTATGTGTATATGACTTTAGTGGAACACAGATAAAATTTCCGTAGAGGCTTAAGTGAAAAAAAACGAAACCCACTGCTATGCTCAACATCAGAAGAAATAATAATATAAACTTTCACAACAGGAACCCGAAATACAATACTAGTGTTTTGTGTAAATCAACTAATTACAACTGAGATTATTATCATTTTAAACAAATATTTCGTTGAGTAAAAGTGAAACATAACTTTTTTTTTTTAATGCGATAAAAAGAATCGATACGCAGCTTTCTTTTTCCATTTCATATTCTGTTTCGAAATATCGTAGCTAATTTAAATCAACTGATATGAATGTGACGATCTGATAACACTCTGAATACTTTATTGACACTTACTGGATAAACAAAAATGCGCACATTTATTTAATTAAAGAAATGAGTCCAAAACAGCAGGCGAGCTTTAATCAACAGCAACAATCACATCACGCCACGAAGTGTCCGAATGATGCCTTCGTAGGTAAATATTTTTCGCCATATAGATAGTTATGGTAGGAGATGAATAGAAAAAAATGTCATAATATATCGGACACACATACGTCATGCAGTTTCAAAATAGGAACGTCTGTATTTTGGGGCACTGGATGGTGGATAAGATAGATAAATGCTCAGAGATTACAAACATCAGGCTTAAACTCAGGCTTAAACATTTCCTATTCCCTTGACGGCTCGGTGGCGTAGTAGCTAAGCGTTTAGATGCGGCGCTGTGGGTCGCGGGTTCGATTCCCGCACGGGATTAGATTATTTATATGGACTACAAATAATAGTTCCCGGTCTGAGTGTTCGTCCATGTGCAATTCATGTATGTAAACTGCCTCCGCGACACAGGAGAAATTCCTACAGCGGAAGGTAACGTTTTTTTTATGGCAAACGAGCATACGGCTTATCAAAAGCCACCGCTTGGCTCTACCACGGGCAAAGCTGTAACCAACAACTATACCAACAACCAGCAACAACAACTTTGTGGTTAACTGTGCTCTCTTATAAGTTATTGGGCGTAACTTGGACACCATATCTTTTTTCAAGCCTACTTCGCCTGCTAGCAAACAAACCTTTTTTTGTGGTAGAGCCATTCGAGCAGTAGTTGAAGCGGCTTCAACTGCTGCTCGAATGGGCCGGCTTGCCCTCGCAGAATATCGCCCCAAAGTCGACGCATCTTGTGCTTCTGCATTTCGTTCGGTGAGTGAGGTAACCGGAGGCCCACTTCCTCTCTCCATGCACCGTTCTCATACACCCTTCCATATCCCAAATATCCTTAAAGGACGGGAACGCACCTGCAGCACCTCTGTTGTTGCAGAGGTACGTGGGTGACGGTAATCACTTACCATCAGGTGAAACGCTTGCTCGTTTGCCGCCGTTCCCATAAAAAAACCTAAAAACCTGCTTCTGGCGATCGAATGACGGCAGAATATACATCCCAATTTTCCAAACCAAATCCCACAGGCCGGTTATGTGGAGCAGCATCTCTAGTCCGAAGGTACTGGCATTGCGCGCACCAAGCGTGTTGAGTATGGGCAAACCTTAGAAATGCTTCCTGGCTTAAGCTCGCGCTTTCTCTGAGGGCCCTTTGTTCAGTGGAATCAAAGGGGCTGATAAAGAAAAAGAGGACATGTAAGTTTCGTTGTTATGAGTTCCTCTCTCTTCGGATTTCTCTAGCGGTAAAGAACATTTACTGCGTACAGGCAAACGCAGTGTAGGACGACCCCCCACAAGATGGAGTGACAACCTGCGCAGTGTTGCGGGAAGTCGATGGATGCAGGTGGCTCAGGACCGAGCTTCGTGGCAATCTTTGGGGGAGGCCTATGTTCAGCAGTGGACTTGTAATAGGCTGAAATGATGATGATGATGATGATGAAAGAACATTTTGAAATTGGTCGATTTAGTATATCGAGTTTAGTCTTACAACTAAGTTTGGTTATGACTAAGCTAAAGTGTGCTCATGATACGGAATATAAAACCCAGCGAATCTAATATTATTACGTGTAATTCGCTGAGATTGTGGTTTGATATACGGTCGTCGGTGCAATGTTATACCAACCGTTTCGCACGATTATAACGTTGTGTTCATTTTGAAAATGCCATGAATATATCTAGGTCCCCAATTTTACAATAGATGTTTGTAATGTAAAAAGGAAAGTAGGAGTAAAGTCCTTCCTTAATTTTTAAGACTAATTTAGAGATGGAATAAGTGCGCCATTCTTCTCCGCTGCGTATCGATAGACTTCATAATGCCTTTGCAATTATTTTTTTCAGTATTTGGCGATAGCCGAGCTAAATGAATCGATGGCACCGGAATATATTATTACCCGAGATTGTCTTGTTGGTTCTTCTATGAAGTGATTCTAATTTCTGATAGCCTGGTCTTTCCCCAGACGAACCGACCCTTTCGAATACAACACGCATCCCGTCCCGCATACCAGGATAAAATAAAATACGATACCATACGCAGCGGAACACGAAATACAATTTATTTCATGTCTCTATGAAATGGATACAGCCGTGAAGGTATAAGGATTAGTACGGGCCGAAAATTTGTAGCGGCGGTCGTCTGTAGCCCGCGACCGGGTCAGTTTCTTCAACTCGTTTTCATTCTATTCGCCCGTATTTTAAACCTCGTGATAAAAACCATTACAACATTAAGCTTTGTCAACTTATGTTAATATATATATATATATATAAGGCTTAAAATCGTAGGGATATCAAGAAAGGAGTCGTTTTTTTTGGGTGTTGTGTGTGGTCTTCTTTATAGAACTCATATATGGTGGTATTCATTGTTACTCGAGGCAGGTTACAATTTTTTTTTATTCTCAATATAATACATATTCTCAACTGCCAGTATGATAACCCAATACAAATAAATCAAAGTACGTAAAGTTTTAACTTAAGTAAAGTCTGATAGTCTAAATAGTCTGAAGGCCTCCTCGAGATTTGAGAGGGATTCGGAACCGGGTTGAACCGGACATGGTCCGCCACTTCACATGTCGTCGAAATATGTTTTTTTTTATTATCTACCGGTCACGCATGCAAAGGTTTCCTCACCATGTTTTCCTCCACTTACTCATTGTACGTGGTAAATTTACTTCAAATTGCAATTAACAGTTTTAGTGGTGCTGGCGTCGGTGAGATAGCGATACAAATCGTACATGCGCAAACACCGAGACTTGAAACAATTATTTATGCCATACTAATATTTGTTCCTTGCGGTTATGGTGCCCGCGACTCGAGGTACTTAGGAAACTCTTTAACTTTGTTTCCTTGGCATTACATGCATTCCAAACTCGTCGCGAACAAAGTTCACACACTATATTACTGTTTTCAATAAAAAAAAAAAACAAATTACGAATTAGAGAGAAAATGCCCTGGAGCAAAAGTAACGAAAGTTTTTTTTCCCATGACTTTCTAATGCATCAGAAAAGTTGATTCATAAACATACCGAGTTGGAATATGACAGTAATCGCAACAGGCCCGGCCCCAATGAAAGTGACGACACATCGCCGATCGTTTGATACTAATGAATCGATTTGCCACGGCTCATAATAATCGATTATCGAAACGATCACATCGATGCGACCATGAAAGCGTTCGCCCGAAGCGATACGAAAGTGTGAACGTTAGCGAATTATTATTTATTACAGATGAATGAAGTTCAAGTGTTTGTCTGTGCTTACGGAATCTAACTTCAATATCTTTAGCAATTTACGATTGCACAAACTGCGTGATTCTTAATATTTTAATTGCGATTTATTGGTGAAGTAATTTTAATACCTGATATTTTTATCGCTTGACCACTGGATTACATTAAGCCCGTATTTCCTTACTGCGCCATGGTCGTAGGTTCGATTCTCGGTCGAAGTTGTGAGTTCAACTAACATGCTTTTCTTCTATATTAGCCTATTTGAATAGGTGAACAGGCCTTGTGAAGACAGTGCCAAAAATTCAGTATATAATAAATGCATTTCTTTGAAGGTTAACCCATACCGTACGTAAACCTCTCAAGCCGTGGTGGCGTGGTGGTCAGGGTGCTCACTTTTTGTTTCAGAGAGGGTGAGTGATCTGGTTTCGATTCCCTGATTTCGGTACCGTCACCACTAAAACTGTTACGGGGCAGTTTTATGTGCTGTATTTACCACATGCTCGGCGAGGTGAAGGAAAATATCGTGAAGAAACTTGCATATCTGAGAAGCACTAAGGCAGAGTGGCAGACCCTTCCTGGCTCCAAAACGCTCTCAGTTATTTTAGAAGAAGGCCTTTGCCCAGCAGTGGACATTTACAGGCTACTACTTCACTTTACTTTGCTTACCCATATTCGTCACCATAGCCTGACGGGTTGGTTAGTGCTTTATCGGTACCTTTGCACTCATGATGCTCCTTACCATCGCAAGCCTATGAAATTTGGATTCGAACAATTCAATGGATTTTTCGCCAACAGCCCATAAATAACATCACATGCCAGTTAACATACACATAACATAAGGTTAAAATACAGAGAATGAGTAACAATTAAATTATAAAAAATACTCCACATTAAAATAATGCACACAACAAATGACAGGACCCTCTGTCAATAAAAACGAATCTAGAGACACCTCCTATGTTGAAATCCATCAAGCAGTTTAGGCTACAGATCGTGCCAAAGTAATAGACAGACAAGCATACATACACACGATCTGAAAAAACTTGGTATATACCAGTTTACACAAATATGTAATAAAGAGTTTTTCAGGTGTTTATGTATTTTATTACAGCAAAACTTAAAAACTGCGTATATAGGATCTTTTGACGTGCGAATGCTTTTATTACTTGCGCAGACGTTACAGAGAAATAATATCCTATAGAAGGCATTCATTTTATTCATTCATTCATTAATTACCTTCTAAGGTTATTGATGTTGTAGTTGTGGTTAGGTTTATTACAGTGGGCCCATCTTAAATATCTAAATTGTATAATTCTCAACCTGTTAAAAGCAAATACTCGCAGGCACAGTCGCGGGCGGACGTTAGTGTATATTTTGGTTGCGGTCAAGTGTGAAAACGAACTGAATACAAATAAGAATAGATGTCATGTGAAATTTAACAACCGACCCCGCGGCGGAACAATCACTGCATAGGGTAACCATATCGGGCGCTCAGAACTTCGGAACAGGTATCGATTTTAGGTAAAAATAATTTTGATTGTGGAAAATTAAAAGAAATTACATGGGTTTTATGTAATATGCGGTAATAAATAAATATACTACGTATTTAATATTATACAAAAATACAGTAAAGTAGCACTTCCTGTAGAAGTGCCACAGCTGGGAACAACCCACTCTCAATATCTAAGAGTTTTTGGAGACGGGTAGTGTTTTCCATAGACTTCACATGGCCTCGAAATTACACCGCCGAGCATATGGTAAATACAGAACTTGAAATTGTTATTAACAAGTTTAGTGGTTCAGGCACCGAGAATCGAACCTACTAGCCACATGCACTACCAACCTAGGCTTTCCATCATATATTACACGAAGTATTATCCAATATGATTTAAATACATTAAGTAGCACTAAAGTAATTTGAGCCGGAAAGTCAAAGGAATGTTAAGAGATACCAAGATATTATTTCAAAACGCCCACCTTGCTTGTTGCCATTAAACAAAATAGCAATCGGCCGATGGTGGAGTAAATCGCCTAAAATACATAAGAAATCCATACTCGCTACTCAGGTTTTGTCCTAACAAAGAAAACTAGCAGCAAATAGGAGAATAAGACTAAACAACGTAAGCCTATCGATATTAAAAAAATACAATAATGCTTCTGCGTTTCATGGGATGAATGACGAGAGATACCTAATCACTGGCAACTACACATTTTATTAGGTCTGATGTGCAGACGAGTACATGTTTATTCTTTCATTGTTTCCCTTTAATTCGGAAAACTTCTCGGCATTACTCGGACAATCCGTCGAAGACATGGTGATATGGTTACCACACAGTATAAACTATTATACGAGTACAATTCGTTGATTATAATTGAATCGACGTATCGTCGCGATGTATTTACGAATTAAACATGCAAGAGGCGGCTATTGAAGCTGAATTATTTTCTCAAATAATTGTGTAGTAGCGCGTTGATTAATATTATCGATGTTTTTGTATATTATCGATTAAGAGACCTAAGTTGTTGGTCATTTGACGGAAGTCATAAGATTTTTGAAGCATTTCCCTTGGTTGATCTTTTCTATTATAATTTTACCCCCAACACCCTGCAGCTACTACTAAAATTATCCTAATCAGTTCAGAAGTCGATTTGATAAGTTCTTTCTTGGAAATCGGTTACAAGCTAATTACGAAACCAAATGAAAGACTTGCTACTGAATGAAAATTACAATTTTTTTCCGAAGCCCTCTTTAATCGAGCAAGTCAATCGTGTCAACCTTGTAGTATCTGTGTAGTGTGTACTAAAATTAAAACAATGATGTAATTGTCCACGTCAGTCCGTCTTGAACTGCGGTCAAGGTCGGACGTCTATCAAACCCCTTCAGGCTCTGTCCGATTGATTCGAAAGATTGATGCCCACGTCAACAACGGCTCGCGTCGGCCCACGAGTTTGATGTACTTATTATAACTACCGTACTCTTGATTGATGATGGATTGCTACGAATGAAATACTATCTGAACAATTGTCGAAATTATTATCACACAGTGTTCATAAATTTTAAGTTAAAGTCTTAGTAATACTCGAGTAAATTGAAATTGTATGAGTCCCCCATACTCAATAAGACAACTTTTTCTTCAAATGTCAACTTCACTTACACGCGATGCACCCTGCCAGGCTGCCACTATAACTGTCAACGATTCAATCTGTCCTTTTAATTTAAAATTGAATGGATTTGCATCATTATGTTCCCGGTGAGTTTGTCTGTGTTTTTATTTCACAAGAAATTTCAAAAGTGATTTCGTTTATTTTTAATATGTGGAGATAACCTTCATATGACGTATGACGATGATGTCTTCCTGACCATTGTTAACTGAGCGGGAGATATTATAGTGCAGTAAATGTACGCAGACGCAGAGGCACTCGCTCGTCGTTACCTTCGCTTACGTGATAACATCGAAGGAAGGGTCAGACACATGGAACAAACACAACACAACCAGACCTCCACGTGATGCCACTCTGCTAGCTAACTATCGAAGCTTTCGCGACCGACCGATGGCGGGAAATCCATCAGAATTTAACGAAGCGTACCCCCACAGACTAATAAATAAATATACACACACAGAATAATAAAGATATAGAGCGGCATCACTAGTGTACTGCGTTCACCAACCAGACTCTCTGAGTTTGGACAACTCTAAGAAATGAATACAGTCTTTTTTAGAGACGGCTGGTGATTTTTTTTTTTTTGAGAAACCAATGTTCAGCAGTTGACTTAAAAAGGCCGATGAAATGGAAGAATAAAAAAAGTAAAAATTAATGAATGCTTCTTAAATATTAATTTAAATTATGCGGCTTAATTTACCGGTTAAATGATTGAGATTCACAATTATAGATAATAACATAAATCATAATTTGTTCGCGTGTCTAAAAAAAAAGAATCAAATCACAGACACGAATAGTCTGTTGACGCTATCCACACCTTTTTAGTTATATTAGGGAAATTTCTCGGAAGGATTGGATAGGAGTCAGGTAAAGTACTCTGATCCTAAAGGAAACGTTTCGTTGAATCATAAACAGTTTAGTAAACTACGGAAGTTTTTTCAATCCATTAGCGCAACTTGTGACTTTAAGGTAATCGTAAATATATCACGACCTTCCACAAAAAACAAGAACTATAAATTCCTAAACGTGGAAGTATAGTTTGGACAAATTACAAGTGAAGAATTTGAGACAAGGCCGAAACCGTTGTTGAACATAACGTCGTTACGTTATTTTATTATTAAGAATAATGCCAAAAACGATTTAACCTTAGCATGAAATTGCGTCCGCCGACGACATTTTGATAATTACACCTGAACATTAAGGGTCAAACAAAAACAAAGGGAATGTTGAACATCCTGTAGTGGTTCTCGCATTAGGTATGCGGCTAATTGATGTACCATTAACTTAACCTGCTCGCAATATCAAGGACGAGGCAGTTAAGGTGAAGCACAAATATTTAGTACATAAGTCTAGTACTTTAAAGTATAAATGACATTTAGTAGTTAGACAAAGAAGAATTCGGCGTACTAAACAAAATAAAAAGACAATTATTTAGAGTTTGCTTATATTATGTAAATGCTTAATATTACTATTACGAACAATTATATATTGAGTTAATGTAAAAATGTGACATTTTTAATTGATACAGTATAGACTGTATCAATTAAAAAAAATATTTAATTTAAATGGTTGGTAGGAATCTTTTGGTATATTTCACCAGTACTTCGAGTTGAAACGGAACTCCAATCGAACTGTCGTATGATTTCGGTATCATTACTACAGGACGTTAGAACGCTGCTGGAGATAAGGATCTTCTAGATTGCCAGATGTAGCAATTGTTCACTATTTCGAGATTTAAACATCCAATTACATTCAGCAATCATCCCATATCGCAAAAAGAACGAAATCTTAGGTTACTAGGATCTAGTTTAATATCAAGACTTCAGAAAACTTGTCGTAAGTGGTATAGCAAAGCGGTGGCTTTTGCTGCTGTTCGAATGGGCCGGCTCGACAGGGTTAGTA
This sequence comes from Bhutanitis thaidina, assembly GCA_029286595.1. Classification (NCBI taxonomy): domain Eukaryota; kingdom Metazoa; phylum Arthropoda; class Insecta; order Lepidoptera; family Papilionidae; genus Bhutanitis; species Bhutanitis thaidina. The sequence continues at coordinate 10,918,082 of JAGSMS010000016.1, forward strand.
CCACGACCTCTCAAAATACCGGCGTGAAGTAGAGCCATCTTGGGCCCACTCCCCCTTCATCAAGCTCCCCATAATCTCTCCCATATCCCAAATATCCTTAAAGGCCGGCAACGTACCTGCAGCACTTCTCGTGTTGCAGATATACGTGGGTGACGTATCCCATAAACCTAAAGGTGTGTGCTTCATTAACAGTATGATCATTACGCAACTTTTCTCTTTTAAAAATAGAACACAGTTAAAACAATTGTTAATAGTAACTTGATACGATCGTCTTCGCTGATTTTTCGACTTCAGAGTTCCGCGAATGTAATTTAAATACAGACTATAATAATACAAATATAATTTGCTTAAATTAAGCTTAAAAGAAAAATTGTGGGAAGACGTCACAGACAATGGTACAATTTTATAAGACAATACAATTAGCTAGGCGGAGACGAGCGGTGAGCAAAGTGTGGCATTATTAACAATTATTTGATTGGATCTTCGGCGCGAGTGATTTTGTGGAACATTCTATATTTCCTTGAGAACTTCCTACAGATGTATCTTTATTTCATAAAATATAAGTCATTCCTTTTAATTGCTATTAGAAGAACACTGAACAATATCGTGAGATTTTTACTTTTTAAAACTGTAGCACTCCATTGTGCTGTGGAAATCAGTTACGACGCGCAATGATGCCGCTTTTAAAATTCATTTTCTATTGATTGTTTTCCTCTTAGATGACTTTGAACATCAACATCTTTCATACTAAAAAGAGGCCACTAATGTTGCATAAGACAATTAGCACTATAATATAATATCCCAAAAATACATCAAAGATCGAGAAAGAAATAAATATATCAAAGAGGCACTGTAGCTTGGACGTGAATGCGCTCTACCAGAGCATCATGACTATGCTATAATCGCAGACTAATTAATTATAACTTTAAGTACTGATTCTTGTTCATTATGCTGGTGGTAAACTCCTTCTATGCCCAGGAGTCGTCTGGGTAGAAACCATACTCTTACCTATTTCTACTTCTACCTAATTACTGTTGCGTTCCGGTTTGTAACGTACAGAGGGCCAGAATAATTAAGGACTGTGAATTATACCATCTTAGTACTCAGTGGTGACAAGGTATCTGTAACCTTTTACAAGGGAGGTTGTTTGCAAGTGTGCAGTAGCCATTTACCATCAGGTGAACTATTATCTAGTTTATGACCACAGTCCAACAAACATTTTTAAAAAAATGTGCATAGCGGCGAATGAAAATTTTGTGGGAATAAGCTCAGCGATCAGCATACACAGCATTCCCAGGCGAATTTTTGTTAAAAGTTTTGCTGCTGTTCGAATGGGCCGGCTCGACCGGATTGGTACCACGGCCTCGCAGAATACCGGCGTGAAGTAAAGGCATCTTGTGCTTCTACGTTTCGTACTGTGGAAGAGGTAACCGGAGGCCCACTAGCCCCTCCTCCCTTCCCCATCATTCCTACCATAACCCAAATATGATTAAAGCCCGGCAACGCACATGCAGCTTACACTAGAGAGTGTTGCAGATGTACGTGGGCGACGGTAATCTCACCATCAGGTGAGCCGCTTGCTCGTTTGCCGTTTTCTCATAAATCATATAATGAATGCGTAACATCAGGTTTGAGAAGGGGACATTGAGTGAGAGCTTCTGCGTTAGCGTTGCGTAAGTATTATACTTACTAAAATAGATCATGCTCAAGTAAGAACATTTTCTCAGCAACAATAACAATTATTTTAGTGGCTGCCTCACTAAAATTGATAATTGCTCTGCTGATATACGTGCTCAGCGGTGCGGAAAAACATGGCTAAGGAACACCCATTTCTGGAAAATAGAAATATTCAGAAAACAGGTCCATCAAAGCGCGCTGGTAAACGTATTTTCGGGTTAATTTATCGCTTTGATGCCGTCTATTATTTCTTTTACCACCATTAAAGAAGATGGAATTCATGTTGACTACTTGAATAAATCTATCAACATTTTAAATCATAGCTGTGGGCTTAAACTGAGAGGTTTCGTTACATTTCAATTATCGTTTACTATAAACATTAACCAATGCCAATACAGAGTAATGAAAAATGTAGATAATGTTTTTTTTTATATCGATCACATTAGTTTAAAAAGCATGACGAATCGAAACAGGTTACGACAATTAAGCTCACTTTCCAATTGAAAACCAATGTAAAGAAAGTGTTTATGGTCACTCCAAGACTTCATACGGCAATGCCGGAGGCGCAAACGTACATTTGTGTGAGCCTAAAAGAGGTTATCACTATTGTCTCTGTTCACAAAGGAAACGTCCGAATCTATGGACTAACTTTCGTTGCCCAATTTGGCGGTAAATTTGCACAACTCCAGATCTTATTGGCAACATTATTAATCGCTGTTTTTGTTGTCAAAAGTTCTTTGTATTGTTTGATGATAGATAAGATGTGTCGACACTATTTTATCTATCATAATTGCATTTTGATTATTAAAACGGACTTGTTATATCCAAATAGCGCCTGTGTTAGCATAGACTTTGTTGTGAATCTGAATTCATACCTTTCTGATATAATAAAGAAATTAACAAGACTGTCAAACACGTCCTGTGGCCTTATCCACTATGGCATAAAAACATTTCACAACAATTCCGTGAGAAGTTATTCCCCAATAAAAACATACCGTGTTATTTTTAATATCCAAGACATGCTTTAGGTTATTGATAACAATGCCTTGGGTAAACTTAACTATGTTAAAAATAGCACGATATGATTTAAAGGGAACGGTACCGCACGGAATTTTTGTGAAATTGTTTGTGTAAAAGCGGACAAAAGCTCCTTGACTTCTAACTATAAATTACTTTCATAAAATATAAGTCATTCCTTTTAATTGCTATTAGAAGAACACTGAACAATATCGTGAGATTTTTACTTTTTAAAACTGTAGCACTCCATTGTGCTGTGGAAATCAGTTACGACGCGCAATGATGCCGCTTTTAAAATTCATTTTCTATTGATTGTTTTCCTCTTAGATGACTTTGAACATCAACATCTTTCATACTAAAAAGAGGCCACTAATGTTGCATAAGACAATTAGCACTATAATATAATATCCCAAAAATACATCAAAGATCGAGAAAGAAATAAATATATCAAAGAGGCACTGTAGCTTGGACGTGAATGCGCTCTACCAGAGCATCATGACTATGCTATAATCGCAGACTAATTAATTATAACTTTAAGTACTGATTCTTGTTCATTATGCTGGTGGTAAACTCCTTCTATGCCCAGGAGTCGTCTGGGTAGAAACCATACTCTTACCTATTTCTACTTCTACCTAATTACTGTTGCGTTCCGGTTTGTAACGTACAGAGGGCCAGAATAATTAAGGACTGTGAATTATACCATCTTAGTACTCAGTGGTGACAAGGTATCTGTAACCTTTTACAAGGGAGGTTGTTTGCAAGTGTGCAGTAGCCATTTACCATCAGGTGAACTATTATCTAGTTTATGACCACAGTCCAACAAACATTTTTAAAAAAATGTGCATAGCGGCGAATGAAAATTTTGTGGGAATAAGCTCAGCGATCAGCATACACAGCATTCCCAGGCGAATTTTTGTTAAAAGTTTTGCTGCTGTTCGAATGGGCCGGCTCGACCGGATTGGTACCACGGCCTCGCAGAATACCGGCGTGAAGTAAAGGCATCTTGTGCTTCTACGTTTCGTACTGTGGAAGAGGTAACCGGAGGCCCACTAGCCCCTCCTCCCTTCCCCATCATTCCTACCATAACCCAAATATGATTAAAGCCCGGCAACGCACATGCAGCTTACACTAGAGAGTGTTGCAGATGTACGTGGGCGACGGTAATCTCTCACCATCAGGTGAGCCGCTTGCTCGTTTGCCGTTTTCTCATAAATCATATAATGAATGCGTAACATCAGGTTTGAGAAGGGGACATTGAGTGAGAGCTTCTGCGTTAGCGTTGCGTAAGTATTATACTTACTAAAATAGATCATGCTCAAGTAAGAACATTTTCTCAGCAACAATAACAATTATTTTTAGTGGCTGCCTCACTAAAATTGATAATTGCTCTGCTGATATACGTGCTCAGCGGTGCGGAAAAACATGGCTAAGGAACACCCATTTCTGGAAAATAGAAATATTCAGAAAACAGGTCCATCAAAGCGCGCTGGTAAACGTATTTTTCGGGTTAATTTATCGCTTTGATGCCGTCTATTATTTCTTTTACCACAATTAAAGAAGATGGAATTCATGTTGACTACTTGAATAAATCTATCAACATTTTAAATCATAGCTGTGGGCTTAAACTGAGAGGTTTCGTTACATTTCAATTATCGTTTACTATAAACATTAACCAATGCCAATACAGAGTAATGAAAAATGTAGATAATGTTTTTTTTTATATCGATCACATTAGTTTAAAAAGCATGACGAATCGAAACAGGTTGCGACAATTAAGCTCACTTTCCAATTGAAAACCAATGTAAAGAAAGTGTTTATGGTCACTCGAAGACTTCATACGGCAATGCCGGAGGCGCAAACGTACATTTGTGTGAGCCTAAAAGAGGTTATCGCTATTGTCTCTGTTCACAAAGGAAACGTCCGAATCTATGGACTAACTTTCGTTGCCCAATTTGGCGGTAAATTTGCACAACTCCAGATCTTATTGGCAACATTATTAATCGCTGTTTTTGTTGTCAAAAGTTCTTTGTATTGTTTGATGATAGATAAGATGTGTCGACACTATTTTATCTATCATAATTGCATTTTGATTATTAAAACGGACTTGTTATATCCAAATAGCGCCTGTGTTAGCATAGCCTCTGTTGTGAATCTGAATTCATACCTTTCTGATATAATAAAGAAATTAACAAGACTGTCAAACACGTCCTGTGGCCTTATCCACTACGGCATAAAAATATTTCACAACAATTCCGTGAGAAGTTATTCCCCAATAAAAACATACCGTGTTATTTTTAATATCCAAGACATGCTTTAGGTTATTGATAACAATGCCTTAGGTAAACTTAACTATGTTAAAAATAGCACGATATGATTTAATAGGGGAACGGTATCGCACGGAATTTTTGTGAAATTGTTTGTGTAAAAGCGGACAAAGCACCTTGACTTCTAACTATAAATTACTTTCATAAAACCAATGTAAAACTATTGATAAGTAAATACTCTATAAGACAGACATTCTGATCATCAAAGGATCTGCTGAATATTAACTCAAATAATATAAAATACAAAACATAATGCACTCGTGCTTGACTAAATATTATATAGTATATATCACAATTAACAATTATGATTGTTAATTAATTTTAGATTACAACAACTACTAAAAGATTCGTATAAGTTTAATTCAAAGGAGTTGATCGTAGTGATTTCTGAACCCAAGCTACATTTAGGATTATATACATTGTTTGATTAATCGATATGGAATTAAGGCTCTCTCAACGTGCACCCTATGTTATTTGTAATGCATTATTATATATTTTAATGAAAATCATTCGACATAACTAAAAAAAATTATTAAACTTTATTTAATACATTGTCATAATATTCAGAAACTGGTGTTCTGAATATTATGACTTCTCACATAATTGAAACAGTCAATAGTTTAGAAATTACAATATGTATTGTTATGTGAGAAGACAAATAAAGACAGACGTATTATCATTATTATTAACATGGGTGGTTTTATAATAATCTAAGACTGCAGAGCGATCACATGTGGACACTGCTCCATGTTATTGGGATATTTCAGGTTTGGAACATTAGAAGGCATTAACCCATTCTCGAGTGGCAGCCACGTACAGGCAAACGGAGTGTAGGACGACCCCCCGCAGGATGAAGTGACGACATGCGCAGTGTTGCGGAAAGCCGATGGTTGCAGGTGGCACAGGACCGAGCTCTGTGGCAATCTTTGGGGGAGGCCTATGTTCAGCAGTGTACTTGTGGTAAGCTGAAATGAAGAACCCCTTCTGCCGACATTCACCAGATTGTTCAGTTAGCTAAGTAGATTTTCACAACTCGCTCGGCACCAGGCGATCATGGATACTCTAAAGCTGCCACCACACCGTATACATTAGAGATGTAACACTAACCTACACGTCTCAAACGAAAAGCCAGACTTTCGATAATGGACAAAATTAAGACAGTCAAAACAACTAATTAGAATTTTATTACGCGCTTGTTCAAAATGCTAATCAATTGTGCCAGAGGTGACTTAAGGAAGCTTACGCCAGCCAAACTACGAATACATGACAAATTGCGTCAACCGTACGCACCTGCTTCGCTAAAGCCGTACCTAAATAGTCCTGATGACGTGGGCTTTTAATTACAATACCAAGTTTAAGCAACTATAAAATTACAATAGTACGTAAGATGATATGCGGTGATTATTGAACAGAAATATTTCAAATTTGGAATATGAGATGGTCTCTAACCTCCAAGGTCAAAATAATAAAGGTTCTTTTTGATACATATTTTCACTTCTGTGTAACTTGCATACACCCTTAACCCTTGCTCACTGGTCATTATTTCCTCTGCAAAATGGTTGCCTGGTAGAGATCGCTTCTAAGCGACAAGGCCGCCAATTGTACTTTTGTGTTTCTTTTTATTTATTTATTTTTTTACCTATTTTTGCCATTGGTGTACAATAAAGTGTATTTTCATTTCATAATCATAAGGATGGGGAAGTTTCAGTGATTTTAATCCTGTTTATCGCCGTTTTTGTCAGTGATTCTATTGAATATATCGATTTGAAATTTGGCACAGTTACTAAAGTTATTTGGTCAACTACCGTCGGAAGGGATAACAAAAAAATTTTTTGAATTAAACAAGAGCTTGTTAGCTTAGTGGTTATGGCGACCTGGGTTTTCATTTGAGATGACGACTTCACTAAAATTGTTAAAATCAATTTTAAGTAATGGTAATGCTCATCAGAGGTCACGATGTCCCAAATAAGCTCTGTTAAAAAAGTGAGTTATCTCTGATTACCATAACACTGGGTATGTGGTCGTGAGTTCTTTTTTTTTACCTCCTGTTTGTGAGGTTACGTATGTACGAGTATTTCTATTTCTGAGGCATGCTCTGTAGCCTTAACGGCTTGATGGATTTTAATATACAACATTTAAGGTGTCGTTAGATTCGTCTTCATTGTGAGAGTGACATGGGATATTTAAATATGGTGTCTGTGATTAAAAAGAAAGAGGTGAAATAAAAACATTCGCGTTGTTTTTTTCATAATTGAATTGCTACTTTGCATATTTTAAATTTGAAGTACAGAATTAACCACGTGTTCATTGTACGGACGCTTGCATGCTTGAGATAAAACATATGAAGTCCGCCAACCCACACGGGAGCAGCGGGGCGAACACTGTCTGGATCCAAAACGTTCTCAAATATATTAAGGGGAAGTTTCATTGATTGATATTATTATTGAAAATTTTTGATAGAAGGTTAAATGATCTCTTGTATTTACGCGAATACTTCACATATGAAATGAAAGTATATGGTCACGGTGAGACTGTCTCTCGGAATTAAAAAATGTAGTTAAACCTGATAAAATCCGTAAATATTAGTTTAATTTCAAATCATTCGACTTAATAATATTGTGATAAAAATGCTCATTGCAAATCTTATAAAAACACTATAATGAACGTATGATGGTAAGACTATATGTGTCATTTTTTGCAACACATTAAAACCTATTTGTATACCATTAAGTGAATGTCTGTCAACCTATCAAGTTATCAATCAATCTATTTGCTCATTATAGTCACGTAATTATTATTCTTGAAATGAAATATGAAATGCAATAAAACAATAATGATGTTGATGTGTCTACGGGCTTTTTTAAAGCATAAAAAAAATATGTCCATTTCCACGCGCTAACCCCTTTTTACTGTATCGGTTTATGTTTACAAAATACGACGCGATCGATTTTGTACAGGATCACGAACGTGATTTGGTATTCCCATTAAAATGAATACGCCACTGTGTAAAACTGGACGCAAAAAATACTGTTTCTACATCAAGCCAATTATACATAAATCAGGTATTGCATGCCTGAAAAGCCCCATATTAGCCATTATTAAGAACTCTATGCACACAATCCGGATAACAAATAATCTGTGTTGCAGGCATATAGAATTTCTTACTTCAAAGCCACGACTGAGAGAACGATTCTTGATTGTAAAGCCCTCTTACACGTCAGCGATGTATCATATACAGGTGTAACATATACAGGAATCAAAGGCGAGTGAATGTGTTTGCGTTTACGTACACTTGCAGCACTATCATACGCAGTTGATTACTTCCGATACTTATCGGAAGTTGCAGCCTTGTTCGAAATCGGCCAGGAGAACATCATCATCACAAGAAGGCTATCGGTACATTATTCAAACTACGGGACCTGTCACAAACGAGTGACAAGTCTGAATAATTTAATTGTTAATCTTTGGCCGCGCATTCACGTCGCGTCGCGTGCACATCCTGTTAGCGTTCGTTCAGTGCTTACCATTATCCAGTTAACCTAGACCCATAACCGCCAACCAGTTACTGAACTAGACAAATTAGTAACAGACCATTTCAAATCGGTCAGTGCTTAGAAGGGAGTCGCAATTGTCGCTAAAGTAATTTCTCGCCAATATAATTTCAACAGTAATGCAAACGATGACGGTTCATAATCAGCTGGCGGATTGGGACGGATAAATTGATTAAGGAGCGGTTTTGGAGTAGTTGACATTCCAGTGGGAAGTTAGATATGCTGGTGTTATTCTTAAACAATTTAGGTCAAATCGCAAGCACAGGACTTATGAACAACCAGTGGTTAATAGTTATGATCCCGTGCTCCGAATCTAATAAACAACTTCAGTTTTTCCAAATTACCAATATGCGTATAGATACTTCTATATTGTTGCTGTCGAAGCGAGTAATAAACTAAGTATTTTTATTACGCCATTGCTTATTAGTTAGCGTACCAGACTTCTGAGCCACGGGTCCTGGGTTCGAATCTCTGCCCTCGCCTTGTCGCGAACACGGCAATCCTTTCTCGGATCTTATCGCATTGGAGCGTTACATCGGATACAGAAATGCAAAGACGAGTGAGTGTTTGCGAATACGCACTATATTATCTCCTGCGCAGTTGAAAACTGCCAGTAGTATTCGAAAATTGTCGCCGTGGTCTTAACTGACCAGGACGACGTCATCATATATTTATTGTATTTGGATCCTTCAGAATAAAATCAACAGTCTCTTCCTGTGGAGACATTTCATTGCATGAAGGGTGAAAATTAAAGTGGTTTTGGGGACTGACAAATCGGCACGATTGAACACTTTGTCATTTGTCATAGAGATAGACCCGTGAGGTCTTGTGTGTGGAACGGTTCCTCATGTCAGTAATGACAGTCGCACGCAAAAAGCCAAGTCAATAAGTTGTCGCCGTGACATAACTGTTGTCCTCATACCACAATAACAAAGGCCATAAAAAATTGTGAATGTCAACTAGACGTTAGAAAAAAATACAATACACAACAAATAAATGTCATATAGTTCGAAGAGAAGAAGAGCGCCACTGTCCCTTTACTACCAGAAAAAAAGTAACACCACGAATAAACATCGCCAAAGAAACTTAATAGGTCTTGGACAACGTCTGAAGCGAACAGGATCATTTTTATCGAGACATCAATGCGATAAAATAATTAATCGTTTCACCCACGAAACAATCGATTAACAAAAACATCCAGACATATTTTTATTAATCGGACATAAAATATGACACCGTCGTTATTTTCGCATTAAAAAGTCTTAACAGCCGAATCACCATTCATCACGAACTGTATCAAAGGCCTTGTATTTACGTAAAAGTCTCTCCCGCCTTTAGCACCCGCAATTACAATTATCGACCCTAATGATTACGTTATAAGGGCTTAATTGCGCTTTAAAACATTTTATTGTGAGCCCCTAATTGACAATTTTACATTTATAAGGAGTGTTGCGCATCCCTTTCGTGATGCGCGGTTGCGTCACCGGCTTCAAGCTTTTTTGATTTATAGGGCTGCTTTATATTCATTTTAACGAGGGTTTCGGTTTAATAAAAATTGCATTATGACGATTTTAATTATAGCGCCAATTGTGTAGCAAAAAGTCGAAAGCGCTTTTGAGCGTTGTTTATGGTCGCGGCTGACATCACGTCCCTCTTGGGGGACATAGTGAACATACCCTGAAGACGACGTATGAATATTGACATTAAAATAAAAAAAAACATGGTATTTTGATATTCGGTATCTGTTAGCAGTTTATAGGAGCTAAATCATGTGTTCTGTTTACCTAAAAGATAGACAATACGAGAACGTAATATGTGTGATAATTATTATGTTGTAATATAACTTGAGCAATGAAATTGGATGTAAGTGCTGACTCATTTGACATGAATAGACCCGTATCTACTTAAGGTTATCACTAAGGTTACTATTAATAAAATGATTTACATTTACCCGGTTAAAGAAAGAAACCGGACGGATCGAATAAGACAAACCAGGGTAGTGAAATATCGGTCCACACTGGTGTTCCTCTAATTCTGTAGCAAGCCTTAGTGCGTAAAAACCAAAACGCCCCAGTGACCGGACACTATACACAATAGTCTGTGTTCCCGACCCTAACAGCACATAAATAATTCTCTTCCATCTCCTTATGGGAGAGGCTTTCGCCATAATTGCCCCGCTCGGCAAGCGGATTAGCGATAGCAATATCAGGCCTCTCACACCTCAGACGCTGCTGCCCGTCAGCGGTTTGCATATTTTTGATGTAATATTTTTTTACACAGGGTTATTACTTACGACACCCACGGGAATAAAGGGGTGGTAAATTCGTAAGCCACAACGCGAATATTATGATGATCTATTGCGGAGATGCAAATAATCTTCAGGCGCGAACCCGACAACGACGCTCGCATCGTATCGATTTTATCCGCCGCTGAGTGCGCTATTCTGTTTGCGGAAGCATCGCGCTTTTCTTCTCTTTTAGCCCAATTGGCTACGCTGAACCGGATTGATGATGATGACGATGTTCTCCTGGTCGTTAGTGATCACGGCGACAACATTCAATTACTATGGGCGCAGGAGATATTATAGTCTATCATGTGTACACGCAAGCACAGAGGTACTCGTTCTAGATAACAACGATAAGGTCGGACTAGAGGTCGGATGCAGTAAAACGGGACACAACACAACACGTCCAGATCGGGCGTCTAACAGGATTGTACCAAATGGAATTCCGTAATTTCATTTACCGTTGAGAGTGTGAAGAGTGTAACATACTAAGAGTCTACGTAACTTGTTTCCTTTACCTTTAAATTTACCGTGCCTCAAAAATAACAAGAAAATATTTCGTTGACACATTTTAAACGCACGTATATCAAATTGTCTTGAAAAATGCTAACTCCCGCCAGTAATTACTAGCTCACTACAGCCATGCGTAATTCCGAATCAATCAAGAATCAATCAGCGGGTCCGTTCCGCGCGAGCCTTAATATCATATTCATAATTTTCGACGGTGATAAACATGTCTCACCGCAGCGGAAACGTCTGCATCTTAAAGGTCCCATTTAGCTCCTCGAAAAGTTAATTTAAGGACAAACAGCTGAGGTCAAAGTCGATTAAGAATTTGCAGGAAATAAACTGATCAAAATTGCTATAAGAATTAAGGTGATTAAAGCAATTTTTTTAATTCGCGCTGCGGGACTGAGATGATTTACGAAAATCGATTCGTATTGCAATAGCACGATAATTTGAGGGTAAGCAATGTGAAATAATATTTTTAAACACTGAGTACCGCCAGCGACTTTGTCTGCGTGAAAATTTCATTTGATAAAAAGTAGCCCAAGGGAAGTCCCAAAGGTTCAAAGTATAACCACAACAATCAAAACTAGTTCAGCGGTTTAACCGGGAAGATGTAAAAGACAGAGAGTTAGTTTCGCATTTATATTATTATATAGTATGGATAGTATTGATTGTGTTATACCTACGTCTACTATCATCAACATAATCACAACCTGTTACAAATTAACTTCTGAACATACGCCTCCACCAAAGGCAATCTTTGGTCGCAAACAAAAAAAAACATTAAAAAGACGTCTACTATATCACGATTGGATTGCATAGAAGTGTTATAAAGAAAGTGAAATCAAGTAAGAGTCTGTGTTATAATGAGATTATTATTTTCTAAGGCTGATGTGTTGTTAAGTACAGGGTTTTAGATATTTTTCCTCTTCAGTATTGTTGATAACCAACACTAGATACGGCATATAGGACCAAATAACTAAGTTATCGTAAGTTCTTAACATATTGAAACTTAAATGCATTGAGTTAAAACTTAAACTAAAGACGCATACTTTCGAGAAACACTTATTTGAATCCAACTAGGTTTAACCTGCGAAATAATCGCTAAACAAGTTCTTTTTTATAAATGGCTCTTTTAATGTCACCAATAAATAGTAACCTTCGACGGTCGTTGATGGGCCCACACCTGTCTATGGACAAGCCGGAGCGTTCCATCGACAATGAGTTTTGACAATGACAGATGCCGTCCCGTGTTCGGTTGTTAATAATAACCATTAAAGGCGCGAAAAACTGCACGGATGCCGCCATTACAGCAGCGTTAATGTCAAAAATAGCGTGTACACAGATGGTTCTTTTAAGTTGGTTAAGGGCGCTGTACACTGAGGCGATGACACTGGCAATCTGTACTTAATTAAGTCAGTAAAAACAACAGTGAACGTTGACATTATAGACATAAAGGCAATAACTGTTCCAGAAGCTTTAGCAACTACGCGGTAATAGTTTTGGCTTGGAGATTTCATTACCATAGTAAATAATATCATCATTCATCACTTCAGCTTGTCACAAGTCCACTGCTGAACATAGGCCTCCCCCAAAAGTAAATAGTATACGGCTGAACTATTCACATACATATATGTATACGGTGCCTCACTAAAAAAAATTAACAATACAAATGACATTAATAGGTAATATTTATATAAAACTCTTAAAAGTAAGTTGTTGAGCTTAATTCCGCATTAGCATAGAGTAATACACATCTAACCTCCAATGGACAACTGTAAACTGTACCTTAATTTCTTTAAATTGTCTAAGTTTCCTTCTTATCTTACAACCAGGACTGACAAATTTTAACACAGGCCATACCACTATAAACCTGATTGCCATATAAAAGAAGTGACCTATACCTAATTTTAAAACTAGCCTTCGTTTGGGACCCAAGAAGAGGCTAAGTAACGAAAACTAACTAGAAAAGCGGCAATGACGTGTCCTGGAACAGTTAGCAAATATTTCGAGCCACGCGTATTATGATGTAAGCTTTTTATATAAATAATCTGGTGCATTGTTTTTTATAACACCAAACAATAAAAAAGCGAATTGTAACTCTATTCTCTGTGACATATTAAGTAGCTTGCCTTTGTTTAGATATGTGGAAATATGTATTCGTGGAGGAATATTAAAGCAAAAGCGAGCACATGCATTTTGGACTCGCTGAAGAAGTTTTAATGATTTGGCTAGAAGACATGGACCATAGACAGAGATGCAGTAATTTAATTTTGAGAATACCAGACTTTCACAGAGGGTGACTCTAAGGTATATATTAAGGAAACTACGAATTTTATATAATATCTTCAATCGTTAAAAACACAAACATTTCGTATCGTGATGTTTATTTTAAAACATTCGATAAATTAATCACCTGAGTGTTAAATATAAAACATACCAAAAGACAATAGTTGTTTAGTCAGTTCGACGGAAGCCGCGACTGAAGTATCAATTATACGTCTGAAAGAACCTAACAATTGGTCGTAGAGGAAGTTTGACAGCTGACAGCTGTCAAACCTGCTATAACAAAGGCTTGTCACTTAAGCATTGCGCATACAAATGCCATTACAAGATTGCGTATAGAACTAATTATTTACGTCTGTTTGATTGATGGAGTGCCAATTTGATGTCAGCGGACAAAAACTGAGTAATTTTTACATAATATAATAAAACACTTGCCCAGAATTCCATATTATATCAAACGGTGAACACTTTTGATAATTTCCGATTTTTTTTCCCGAAAATCCGACTTTAATGGATACAAATGTAAATGGAATACAAATAACAACGATTATTATATATTAACAGCTCTAAATTTTGGAGGATTACTGTTTTCGCAATACTTGACAGACTACGCGGCGACCTCAACATCGTACCATTGATGTGGTACCACACACGACCATAGTTTTATTGCTAGTTCCCTTTAGTAAACTTCGTATAAATTACACCCATGGAAAGAGATAGCGAAGCAGATTGTCTTAGGTCATTCCTACACAGCAATCCTCAAGGAATAAGGGTATGCAAATAAAATGCAGTACAGACGACATGATGACTAGAACGACCTATTTACCATCGACTACAGTTTACTGAGTTACGATAAAGCTATTGATATCGAGAGGTTAGAACTCGAGTGTAGCGAATCGATATCTAACAGGAAAATAACCAATAGCGTGGTACAAATGCTTATCAAAGGCGACGCGATAAAATACCAACATAAGGAACATAAATTTACTCAGCACACGAGCGGAATAACAAAACAGAATTTTAAATCAATCGTACAAAATCGTCTGCCAATACAATCGTTAAATAAAAAACGATACAATGGAAGCGTAATGTGATTTGTGACCGTTGAATTAAGAGTTTTTATTGGACATCTATAGAACACCTTGATATCCTTGGCAGGTGTCTGACAAATATCGTCTGATTCAAGAATACTGATATTTAATAATGCAAAAAAAACAATACCGCTTCCCCATCAAGTTGACGTCGTTAAAAAATATTATTAGCTAATTTCTGTTACTACTGCGTGGCGCTGATACATGATTTTTTTTTATGGGAAAAGTGCCAAACAATCGCACGGCTTATCTGATGGCAAGTTATTACCGACACCCACGTACGTCTGCAATACCAGAGGTACGGCAGATGCGTTGCCGGCTTTATATACAGACATAATAATGTCACTTAGGAAATGCAGAAGCTCAAGATGCCTCTATTTCACGCCGGTATTCTGCGAGGCCGTGGGAGTGCTCCGGTCGAGCCGACCAAAGCTCGAGCATCAGCAAAAGCCTCTGCTTGGCTCTATCACATACAAAAACTAATTTGGAGTATTAATACTACAGAGATAATGATAATATCTAAGTATTTCTAAGAAGGTAACATTTCTACTCCAAACTCACATACTCAAAACACTCTATACACTCCCTACACACTTCTAGTTGGTTAGACTCTTTCTCTGCCTAGGGGTCGTCTCCACCACACTCTCACTCATTCTTGCCCCTAGACAGTAGTACAACAACTTTTGTGTTCCGGTCTGAAACGTACAGAGCTTTCTGTCTTAGACAATGCGCCTGTAACCTTCTTCGATTGAAGTTGTTTGCAGGTGACCTAGCAACTTACTGGGTGGACTGTTAGTTGGTTTTTAATAACAATAAAAAACTCTCACTTTCATCTTAGATCTAAATGTGTTATTTTTATCATTATATCTTGACAAGTTATTTGTGTAAACGCTATCACAGGGAATACCGCAGATCTAGTTGCGTAAAAAATAATAATTCTATAAAATCTAACTGATATATATTATAAATTTATATTCGAATCCTATTCAGGATTATGTATTATTAAATTATATGTATATGGATTTCAAATTCTCCATTCATTTACCGAGCGTTGGCGCTTGAACGTGACTATGTTCTGAAAGATCGGTACTGACAATAATGACACTTATATTAATAAATTTAGCATCGAACAAGACAGCAATTTCTATACGATGCCATAAAATTGTTGATGTATTGCTGACAGCGTGAAAATGAACAGTAAACGCCATTTGACGTCAAAGTATGCGAATGGAGTTGAAGGAATGAATGAAACATCGGCCTCACCCATAAGTAGAATTTGCCATAATCTCCACGCTCGGTAAGCGGATTTGTGATCCCAGTTCCAGACACATCGCTCCTCAGACGCTGCTGCCCCTCATCGGTGCGCCTAATAGTAATCTGATATTTTTCGAGACGGTTATCCCAGGCATGTTATCAAGGCATTTATTTCCCTGAGTACCTTCTTAAGGAGATACCACGCGGGAATAATAATATTTTATACATGGTAGAGCCAAGCGGCGGCTCGAATGAGCGGAATCGACCGGGTTTAACCCAAGGCCTCGGAGAAAACAGGCATGAAGTGGAAACATATTTTGCTTCCACGTTTAGTTCGGTGAATGAGGTAACCGGATGCCCTCTCCCCATCCCTAAATATCCTTGCTGATGTACGTGGACGACGGTAATCACTTGCCATCAGGTGAGCCGCTAGCTCGTTTGCTCCCATGGGCAAAAAAAAAACAATTATCTAGCTGAAAACCACACGAAATTACAAAGCATTCCATTTCTAATTACGTATGACTTAAGGAAATATTAGGGGTTTTAAAAATTTCCAACACACAAAGTACACCACAAAAATAAAGTTTGCTAGAGAAGTAATAGAATATAGTATAAAACATAATACAACAACAACAACAAGGACCCTTTTCATCATTATGCCACATTATGTTATTAGTGGCAATATTCACTATTGTGAAAACTTGTTGTTTATAATATAATATAGGTATTCGTGATTAATAGGTAAACATTTACCTAGCTTTTTATAAAAAAAATCAAAAATATCTGACTCATTATGTTGCATGTTTATTTAAGTTTCAAATGTAATTATGTTGTTTACTGTGTTGTCAGTCTCATTCAAACTTAATTAAACGTTTAAGCAATGCGAATGCTAAAACAAAACCCCGCCAAAACGGACCTTTATCTCATGCAATAGATACAGAATGACCTGAATACAGTATGGGTCATTCATGACCATCCAAATGACTGCGCCTAACGGTCACCATTCCGTATTCGAATCCGCACCATGGGAGGCGTGAGAATGAGATTCTATCGGAAAGCAATGCAAAGTTCGCGAAGTGCATGCTGATTTTGGAATGTCATTTTCAATGTATATTTATCAATTGCAACCGTAGTAGACATACGTACGGACTATTGAGAAATTGAAGATAATTCCATTGGTCTAGATGAAATTATATTGTGGTCTATCCCTAAGCTTACTAACGTAGTTGCAGCGACCCCCCGCGATTTAATCTCTTACAATGAAGCATGACAACGTCTTTGTTGGCCCGAACTTTAAAATTTCTATAAACCCCAAAACTTTTTGATATATATGACGATGAAAACTTCACGACCACATTCTAACAGGCAAAGAGTTACAATATGTTTGAATAAGCTAGAGTTCAAGTATGATCCAAAACAATAATGTTAATAAACAAACTGGCAAGTGATCACTATTAATAAAAAATAAAATAAAACACTGTTACTGACGGCAATGATGCAACCAAAGACTATACCTTAATTAAGCGAAATTTAAAATCAAAAGATGCAGTCTGTAATGTAAATGTAAATGTGATTTATCATCTCTGTACAACAGATACATTTATTTACGTCATAAAATAGTTGGCAATCCTACTTCACGTATATCCGTAATATATTATTTTATTTCTCTAACATGCAGAATTCTGAAGAATTCACTTAGCAGCAGATAAACGAGTCCTTATCAGTGTTTGCATAAATCGAATAACTCAAGCTTTATCGAATGTGAAAGAAACATAAATGAAGGAAGGTCGCAATATACTCATGCGACCTTGCCGTCCCTGATCGGTATCTATCGATAGGCGGTAATTATCGAAGTATCGGAGGCGCGAGGGCGGAGGCGCCGTCGCAGGTTGCCGCGTTGTTTGGCGCCGAGCGGCAGTAAGCTGAGCGATGAAGTAATTATTGTACATTGATTGTAAATAGTACCTAACCGCTCACTAATGGCATATTACTAAGTAATGAACAAAGGGTATGGTTATAAACACTAAATTATTCGAATTAAATGTGGCTAAGTTGTATTTACATACCTACTGTAAAGCGTTCTGTGAGCACATTATGCGTCGAACAGACGAAATATATAATAATTAAATGATTAAAGTAGCCCGCGTTGCTAACACATGGACATCGAACACCTCAGTCACCCCGTGACCACGGCTGCTGTGAAGCACTCGAAACTTTGGGAAAATAAAAAAAAATAAAAAGCGATAAATTCCGTAAATAATAGTTTCATTTCAAATACTGTAAAGCCATTTATTTATATTAGGATTGCAATTAATGATCACATACATGTACGCAAATATTACATTGACGAACATTCAAATCTTAATATTTTTTATTTAAATCTTAGTATCAAGAAAATTTAAATTACTTAGAAGAGAATAGTGAACTTATTGACGGGAAACAAATTAACTGTATCTTTACCTTAACCTTCCTTGTCACCTTTTTGATAAAACTTTAGCATTATTTTATATATTACTCGCCATATACAAAGGTCTAAATTATACGGACTAATTTCTCTAAATTTAAGCTCTAAATTATTAGTCTTAATTATGCAAATCACATACTTAATTAAAAAAATTATCATCACATTGAGTTAGTTGGTAACGAAGTTCTTCGGAACAATAAAATATATCAGGATTTGAATCCACCGAAAACAATGTTTGTTGTAGATGAATTATTTGTTGAGTATAAAGAGATAAACCTAAAGGCTGGTCATGATCTTTAATGTAAGTATTTGCAAGATTTGTATTATATTATAGAATTATTTTATGTATATCTTTCATTCCTGCAAAGTAAAGCGTGTTAAGGTTTCCGAGTGGCAGCTGAAAAACGCTGTGTAGGACGACCACCCACAAGGTGGATGCAGGTGGCTCAGGACCGAGCTCTGAGGCAATCTTTGGAGGAGGCCTATGTTCAGCAGTGGACTTGTGATAAGCTGAAATGATGATGACGATGAAAGCGTATTATCTATGTATCTATTATCTATCTATCTACACAACTAGCGAATTGTAAGTATTACTATTCTAGAACGATCAAAACTAAAAATTAGAATTTTTTTTAAGTTTAAATATAATTAAAGCGACTATGCAAAACACGCAACAAAATTTATTACCACAAATATTAAATTCTACAGCCTCCAACCAGCATCGACAACTTTCATAATATAATACTCAAAGTTAAAACTTTTTTCAATTTATTGTATTCAATTAAGGCTTATCTAAAACTTTTATGAAGGTCATATCAAATGCACCACCGGCTCGACAAAGAATATAAACTAACCGTAGAGCAAAGACTTCTTAAAGAAGAATTTCTGAGTAAACTTGGAAAATAGGTAAATGAGCATTATTTAATTAGCCGTTCACGAAGTTTTCGAACGGGTGAATTTTACGCACGAACCGCCGCCACCGTGATACGAGCGTTAGTATAATTGCATCAAACTAATTGCACGGCGCAGGCGTCCATGCGTCCTTTGACTGTCACGATTGACCAGAGGCGGGTCGAACTATATAATTATCATATAAAATATGTTATGCAACAATATAATATCGATTCATATAGTATTTGAGAGTTTAATGTGAGATTATATTAAGCTGCGGGCGAAAATATATGTCGACCCAGATACGAAAGATATTAAAATATATCAAATAATAAATCTGACGATAGTTCATTCGACGGCAATTTGGATCTCTATAAAATACAACTTATAATAATACCGAGGAAGTTCTGGCAGCCTAAGAAAATCTGCCTCCACGTCGCGTTCCGTGGGTGTGATATCCTTCACTATTTGAAGGATTCGGAGCAGTTAATCAAACGCGTTGAACAGTACAATCAACATTTATTGACTCCTGATAAATCAGGGGTACTTGTAGAAAACCTTATTGACATCTACCAACATACATATGTTATAGTGGGTATCGATTAAGGAAAATGTTATGCATATGGTGTATGGTGAAATACACTTCCCAGCAAAGTGCAAAGTGAGAACGAAATCACCAAACCGGTAAATCCACCATGGTCAGAGTTATGAAGCGTCTTGTATTCCGATCGCTATCGACTTGACTAGTGACTGCACTATAAAAGAGGCCTAAGCCCACTGGACTGTACGACTGCATAAGAAGAAACTCAATTTTCTATGCCATTTGATATATTTAAGCTGTGGAGAAACAGTAGCACCGAATCTGAAAGTATAACATTATAGAAAGAAATATACAACAGTCATTGAACCTAATTTCCTGGGTATTAAAATTCCAAGTAACATTCATTCAGTGAGTCCGATGCGTATGTGGATCACAGTAAACTAAAAACATACTTTGGTACTTCCCGACGTGATAGCACGACTACAAAGCGTCTAATGAATCAGGCATTTCTGTGAAAGACCGCTGAAGTATGAATAAGCGCTACAACTGAACGATGAAATGTATATTGTATTTACGTTACACATCCGTTCAGACAGATTGTTTAGGCTTGGATTAAGTGCCTTGGTGACAAATTTCCGATACATTTTTTATGTCTTATCGGAACGTTGTATGTTCGTCAAGGGAAGAAAGAAAGAAAATATAAATTTATTGTTTTCTAATGGTCACTTTATGAATTAATACTATTTTGGTTAAATTTAAATACAACGCCAACCATCAAATTCATGTATATTATAAAAACAAACCGAGTTCCAGAACATATCAGAAACTCTGCTAACGTACAAAAACAAAGAGTTTAAAATAACATATACCACAAATACTTCAATGTTTTTGTAAGCGTAGCAATGATTCAAAACTCATCACTTGTCAGATAAAATTGTTTTACATTCAAAAAGTGTTTCATCATCCACAGCCTTAACATCTTCATCGTTGATAGGCGTTTTTGTTAAACACTTTACGGTAAATAAAAAAGCGATAGAGTGGAAGTGTAAATTTATGCGCATTATGTAAAGTATCGTAAGGCTTCCATTCGGCCTTGTCGTGTTGTAACAAATCATTAGCGGGTCCCGATGCCGCAACTCTTTATACCCGTGTGTCGCAGACAAACAATTGTTGTTTACACTGGGCAATGCTAATTTCAGGAACGTTAAATGTATAGAAATCTGTTATTCCTTTTATTTATAATTTTGTTACATACAAAACTGTTTTTTTTTTGGATGTAATTTTCAATATGACGATGGGGTCAATCTGTTTACCTTTATGCTTACTAGCCCGTAAATATTCCACTGCTAAATAGGACTCTCCCTGAAAGAGGATTTGTCATAATCGCCACGCTCGGCAAGTAGCGATCGAAGTACCAGATACCTTCCACCTTTAACGCTGCTAACCGTGCGATGGCTCTACTCAATGTCGGCCTGATATGGTTATTCCCCCATCTGTTGGAAGTCTTTGTGATTTTCAAGGTTTTCCCATAGTCAACTTCCACGACATCCACGGAAAGAAGGGTGGTGCCATATTCTTACGCCGATACCAATTGGTGTAAAATCAGTTTATGTGAACAAAATCATGTAAGAATGATCTAAGCTAGAGCAATATAAGTTAATTGTGGATGTGTTGCGGTAGGTCAAATAATCGATTATCGTTAACCGTTGCAGTGCTCCTGAATTATCAACTTTTTTTTTAAATATTTTAAAGTGCATATTCTCAAAGCACATCTTTCCAAAATTATACTGATAATAATGAGAATAAATGGAAAAATAACACTTGAACTAAAACTTAATAATATTTCCATCAGCAATCCTAACAGTTTTCATGCTTTAAGTCATACCACAAACAAAACAACATAAGGATAATGTAAAACAAAATATATAAATTTATATTGCTGAGTCATATCCAACAGATATAGCGACTCGTTCCAAAAATGTTAGCTGAATATGTATGACAGTTTATTAATTTTAAAAGGAGCTTTCTGCTTGACTTTTATGTTGTGCAATTTTCTACGAACCGAAAATACTGTAGCCCTGCCGATTTTTCCACTTATTTATAAATTAACTCATATTTGTAACATACTAGCTTGTGTATATAGACATAAACTGGACAGTCCTTATCAGCAACCGTGACTATTCGAGGAATAAGGAGAGGCCGTTTCCCAACTATAAGACATCTCCAGTATAGTCCACGCTAATTTAGGCTAAAGGATCGACTCGAGTAACGATTCGAGTAATCGGAAAATTATACTAGTCCTGCAATCGCCTACCCTCCTCTCAATGACAAAGAGCGTGATAACAATAGTGTGAAATTAAAAGTTATTTACTATTACAAAATGAAAGAGCTTGAGAAAAAGTAACCATATGGGTACTTTTTCTCAAATCAATTGAGCAACACTAAATTATTATACACACATGACAAATATTCATAAACAAGTTAAAAAGGCAAGAGACAAGTTAACGTGCCATGTTAGTAATGACCTATTTAGCAAGTGCCGATAAAATAAAGAACCATAGTGCGACTTTCGCAACTCGCTTTTTACCACGTGCCAATCGCCAGTTACCATAATCTGACAGCAGTTTTGTAAAATGTCACATATATTAAACTTGAATGATGTTTTTTTATTTGTACTAGTATACATTTTTAATTATTGCATGAATGTAACACCCAACATATGTAAAACATACACTTGGAGATATCATTTTTATTGTATAGAGATATTTAAACCATACAGTTCGGACGTAAGAAAATCGGCAAGCCTCTTTGTTTTTGTTGGTAAGACTCCATAAACGGAAATGTCTTGAGAATCTCATGTCCTGTCAAATGGTGGTTTAACCATTCCAAACAATGTTGCCAAGGAAGCGAGGAATCAAACCGCCGTCTGCCAAGCGTGGGGATTACGGCAAAACTATAAAGCCTATGATAATCAATGGACTGGGTGATAAGCGTGAGTACTTACATAAACATTTTATAACTTTAGAGAATAATACATGATTAATAATTGAATATTTAATTGACATCTCACGTTGCGTTAAACGAATTCTATTAATATATTAAACGAAAGTAATGTTATCGTGTCGGAGATTACTCAACGGTGATGCAATAAAATTATGAACATTTCGAATTCAACGACCATGAAAATTAACATATACTTCGGTGTTTACCGGAATATGGGTAGGTACATACTTGGGTAAGCACGTGTGAGTGTGATTTTATTTGTAGAGAATCTGAATTCTTACACATATTTACTGTAAATTTGATAAAAGAATTTCGTCTTTTAGTACCTCATTGAATTAAAGTATTAAGTGTCGTTACGATATATAAAGAAGAACATCGGTCTTAATGACGCGCCTTGGGCGATACATTCGACTAATTACTTAAGTAAGTTAATCATTACGCTACCTTAATTTTACCGCAAAAAGAGATATAACATAATATTTCTTAATAAAATTAAGTCTCAGCCTTTAATAAATATGCTTTTATAGTTTTGTAAATGTACAAACTGCATTAAAAACTCTAAACTTTCTTATTTATTAAAATTAATGTTCATGTTTCTTTACTTTCATGCTTGTCCACATAGTTCATCAGATTGTACTTTATGGGTATGTTTAACACATTACTGAAAAGTTATCAGCCTGCGAAAAAAAGGAGGAGAAAACCGAAGAAAAAAGAGAAAAAGGAGGAAACGACAGTGGACTGGTTACTATCAGGAAGACCCGTGGAACATCACGTGCAAAGGATAGCGCATCAAAAAGAAACTGTGCTTACTTCCTTTTAAAGTGTTGAAAATAAATAGAAGTTTTAGAAACCGGCCTTTTTACTCCAATCTCGCAACCCGTAGCTCATAAGTCATAATGTGTTAATCGTAAAAAAAATACAAAGCCAAAGTTTGGACCAGAATTTATATGTAGTAAAACGCATCGAGTTTCTGATGCAAAACATGTAGATTCCTTGTATGCTATATTAATTTGTCCAAAACAAACTGGTAACGGCCAAAAGCTAAGCTATGTTTAATAACGCCGTCTACTGCTGCATTGCTTCATTACAGCATAATGCAATGTCCATTTACTTTTTCTATTTGAACATAACACTTGAGAGCAGGCGCAATGTCAGCGTAATCTCTAATGACTTGTTTAGAGATTGTTGATAAATTAATGCGCAGTCTTTTGCTTCAACAACTTAAGATGTCCGAATGCTTGATAAGCTTGTTTAAGTACGCGAAATGTAAACGACGGCGCTTTGAATTCACAACTGTTTATTTTAATATCAGAGTACCATAAATAACTTTTTATTGGTCATGGAAATAGATTTATACAATTAGTGTTTACAACAAATATAGTTAAACTTACAATTTTTTTTTCTGAACTAAATGTGCTTTAAATAATTAAAAAATAAATTAAAATGATCTAATACTGAAACGAACTGATTTCAATTTAATCCTGAAAAATAGAAAACTAGAAAATGGTACAACTATGTACCTACATATGACGAATTATCGTACAAAAGAGGCCAATAAAAATTATCTGTGATAAAAGGAACCGCTGAATTAGATTATTACAACGATTGTAGGAAGCATTATTGAAGCTATTATTGCAAAAGTAATGATTATTAATTCTTTGTGGTTTCCAAATACTTTTCGTTTAGTAGAATTATGAAATCCTATCATAAGTTATCGAGGATGAGAACTTTATCAATAGGTTATCTCCTATGGAGATCTAGCAATGTCAGTATTCTATAATTTGCCTTTTACAAATGACGTTCATTTATAACTGTCTCTATTGCACGATAAGTTATGAAATAATTGATATAACGATTGAGCATCCATTATAATAGAATCCAATATGCCTTCTTTGGTGTGTAGTGATTTCGATGATCAGTCCTTGTAGATTTTGCTCTAGATGACTAACTCCATTATAATCTAAGTACGTGGGTGTAGCACATATTCATGCAAACTATTTATATTTTTTACCAATTCTTCTCTTCTTAATGGACAGAAATAAAACATCACTTACCCGGCAAAGAGCTACGCCTGTATCGAGTCGGTCGAGGAAATTCTCAGCCGTGATCCTGAGTTCTGGGTACAGTAATGTAAGCCACTCCGCCAGATCCTCTTTCATTGCATATAAATACTCTTCGGAGGACTTGAAGGGCCTGAAAGGCCTCGCCTCCAGAAGCAACGCTCCTGCGCATGCCATTGCTGCTATTGACTTATCGGCCTTCAGTTGGACATTACGGGCTCTGCAAAAGAAATTATATCATGACGCACTTTGATCATAATCAAATCATAACTTAAATACGAAACATGCAAAAGTATTTAGACTATATTAATCTTTATATTCTTCTTCGTATGTCAACAAACAGTTCAATCCTAGACATAAGTCGCTTCCGTTGGGAGGATTGCCCCGATTAGGTGGATTTTCGATCACAGTACCGGACACCTCACTCCTTAGACGATGCTGCACTAGTCTAGTGTATTTCACCATCTGCCTGAGGTCATGAACTTTTGTACCACTCTCCATTTCAACTTTTACGACATCCAAGCGACGAAATGGGGTTGCAATTCTCTAACACCACTACCGAATGGCAACCTACATAATTAATCTCTACAATTCTCTTGCCAAAATTAATGCCATAGAAGTGTTTCCAACCTTGGAAAGACGGTTGGACCTCCAATTAACACTTCACCTAATAGAATTGCATCACTATGAACCATTAATTTGATCCCATCACTCATTTCTTGGCGGTTTATGGTTAATTAAAGGTAGTCAAGATTTCGCAACGTCTAGACTTTGGAGGAAAAAAAAACATCAAATAGCTGTGATTAAGCGTTAAGTGAAGTTAATCGGTCAATTGCTTTCAGAGCCAAAACTTGCATGTCTATCAAATTCTTTGAGAAATTTAAAATTTTAATAATTTTATGAGTTGATGGGATAAAATACCATGATATTCTCCATAACCACGCGACTGACGTATGGGGGAAAATCCATACGTTTACGTTGAACCCAAATCCCACAGACTAATGATGGAGAATCGCTGTTACGAGGGTATGCTCTGCCCTCAACAATCTGACTCTCTAGCATGGTGATAATCTGGCATGCATGATGAGCCGTTTTTAATGGACGCTTCTTTCTAGCAGAATATTTACAGGCCGATAAAGAAAGATATTTAGTAGATCTTTAGTAATCAACATGAATTTTATTGGTTTATTTTAAAATCTCAAAATTTTAAATCCTAAAATATAATTAACACTTTTGTGCATTGTCTACAACGGGTCATACTGTAATTCAAAAACAGTTTTAATTAACACCGATTACACTAAATCTTAAAATTGGTTAGTCCTTGATCTATAAAACAAAGCAATGTAATTTGACGCGTCGTCACTTTTTATTAAAAGGAGAGAATGTCTATTAATATTCATTTATATACTGGTTCGTGATTGAAGACAAGTTCAATAGATTTTTACGATTCGTTGCAGTTGTTCTCTAACTTTGCTTTGATACTGGCTAACTACGAATCTGTTAAGGTATCAATTAAAATATAAAATTATCTTTGAAGGTAAAAGAAATACTAGGACTTATGACGCGAATATGAAAAGAGATGTTTGTCTTACATAGAATTCTGTTATTTGTGTATTTTCGACTTTTGATATATGGGTAATACACAGAGTCTAAGGTTGTCTTTCTCCTAATGCTAAACTTAACTGCGCGTGGTGCACCCGCTTAAATAATAAACGAGGCTCTGGTGAACGCATAATGGCAGAAGATCCGTTCATATTTGTCGAACCCAAATCCCACAGACTAATGATGGAGAATCGCTGTTACGAGGGTATGCTCTGCCCTCAACAATCTGACTCTCTAGCATGGTGATAATCTGGCATGCATGATGAGCCGTTTTAATGGACGCTTCTTTCTAGCAGAATATTTACAGGCCGATAAAGAAAGATATTTAGTAGATCTTTAGTAATCAACATGAATTTTATTGGTTTATTTTAAAATCTCAAAATTTTAAATCCTAAAATATAATTAACACTTTTGTGCATTGTCTACAACGGGTCATACTGTAATTCAAAAACAGTTTTAATTAACACCGATTACACTAAATCTTAAAATTGGTTAGTCCTTGATCTATAAAACAAAGCAATGTAATTTGACGCGTCGTTACTTTATTAAAAGGAGAGAATGTCTATTAATATTCATTTATATACTGGTTCGTGATTGAAGACAAGTTCAATAGATTTTTACGATTCGTTGCAGTTGTTCTCTAACTTTGCTTTGATACTGGCTAACTACGAATCTGTTAAGGTATCAATTAAAATATAAAATTATCTTTGAAGGTAAAAGAAATACTAGGACTTATGACGCGAATATGAAAAGAGATGTTTGTCTTACATAGAATTCTGTTATTTGTGTATTTTTCGACTTTTGATATATGGGTAATACACAGAGTCTAAGGTTGTCTTTCTCCTAATGCTAAACTTAACTGCGCGTGGTGCACCCGCTTAAATAATAAACGAGGCTCTGGTGAACGCATAATGGCAGAAGATCCGTTCATATTTGTCGAACCCAAATCCCACAGACTAATGATGGAGAATCGCTGTTACGAGGGTATGCTCTGCCCTCAACAATCTGACTCTCTAGCATGGTGATAATCTGGCATGCATGATGAGCCGTTTTTAATGGGCGCTTTTATGGAGACTGATGAAGACGCTTCTTTCTAGCAGAATATTTACAGGCCGATAAAGAAAGATATTTAGTAGATCTTTAGTAATCAACATGAATTTTATTGGTTTATTTTAAAATCTCAAAATTTTAAATCCTAAAATATAATTAACACTTTTGTGCATTGTCTACAACGGGTCATACTGTAATTCAAAAACAGTTTTAATTAACACCGATTACACTAAATCTTAAAATTGGTTAGTCCTTGATCTATAAAACAAAGCAATGTAATTTGACGCGTCGTTACTTTATTAAAAGGAGAGAATGTCTATTAATATTCATTTATATACTGGTTCGTGATTGAAGACAAGTTCAATAGATTTTTACGATTCGTTGCAGTTGTTCTCTAACTTTGCTTTGATACTGGCTAACTACGAATCTGTTAAGGTATCAATTAAAATATAAAATTATCTTTGAAGGTAAAAGAAATACTAGGACTTATGACGCGAATATGAAAAGAGATGTTTGTCTTACATAGAATTCTGTTATTTGTGTATTTTTCGACTTTTGATATATGGGTAATACACAGAGTCTAAGGTTGTCTTTCTCCTAATGCTAAACTTAACTGCGCGTGGTGCACCCGCTTAAATAATAAACGAGGCTCTGGTGAACGCATAATGGCAGAAGATCCGTTCATATTTGTCGAACCCAAATCCCACAGACTAGTGATGGGGAGCAGCATCACTAGTGTGAGGCTCCCGGCACTGCGCCCGGCAACCATCTCGTCCAGCATGCTGGGTATGGGTAAACCTTACAAAAGCAACCGCGCTTTTATTGAGATTAGTAAGAGTAAGAAGTTGAAAGTTAAGAAAGTCAACTTTTTTTTTAATGAGAAAGCCTACAAACGAGCAAGCGGTTCACCTGATGGTAAGTGATTACCTTCGCCCACGTACATCGGCAACACCAGAGGTGCTGGTGCGTTGCTTTATCCTTAAAGGCCGGCAACAAGGTTTGAGAGCTGGAAGGGAGGATGAGGAAGGGGACGGGGAGGGGTAGTGGGCCTCCGGTACCTCACTCACCGAACGAAACGCAGAAGTATGAGATGCCTCTATTGCACGCTGGTATTCTGCGAGGTAGTGGTACCAACCCGGTCGAGCCGGCCCTTTCGAGCAGCATCAAAAGCCACTGCTTAGCTCTACCACGTTTAGAACTTAGACTTATAAAGTGCGATGATAGTCATGACTGATCGTGTATACCGCGATGCTTGTAAAAGTTTTCAAGCTCAATTGGATTTATATCCGAAAATGTTTGTTTTAATATCACATTCGACTTTGGCAAATAGTTCGCAGTTTTTAGTCATATAGAACGGTCCATTAGCACTTCAGTGACGTACACGTAGTCGAAGCCGAAAACAAAAGATATCAATTAAATCCAGCAATTATTACTATTAATGGGTCCTGGTTGAGCTGTTACCGTCTGCTTCAACATTTGTAATTTCACGAATGAACAATCGCGAAGCTGGCAAACAATCATTAATTAAATTGAATAAAAACGCCATCTTTTATAATATTGAGGTACCACTATTTTCACAATGTGAAGCTTCGCTAGTAATGCGGCTACCGTATACCGATTGCACTAAACTTTAAGTGACACTTCAACCTAATTTTTATTTAAATTATATTTATTGAGCTATATACAAATCATCATCATCATCATCATTATTTCAGCCTATCAGAAGTCCACTGCTGTTTCAAGTTTACAAACAACCATATTGGAGAACAAAAGATAATAAATACATTTCAAATAGGTCAGAATAATTATAATACAGTACTACTGATCGTACCAGTGACGTGTCAGAGTTAAATGTGGAAGGCGCTGTGCAATTTGGAAAACTTTTGAATTCTATATTGAAATATGAGTTAATTTATAATAACAATTAGTCACCACTTTAACCACACGACATAAGATTCCATCGCGGAGTATATTAATATGCATACTGAAACACATTCTGGATTCCACAATGCGTCACATATCACGTAAAACAAATGTTTACGTTATGTCTAAATATTGTATTCATATTTTCCCCGTTTCATTCACACACTTGTGAGAAATTTCAGGGCCACGGTTAAGCGATCATTGAAGGGTCTCCTTAAAGATGTTCCGAGTAGGTTATTTTCAAAACTTTTCGATGTAACCGTGACGTACACATTCCATACGCAGAATCTCGCGTTGGTAATGCACTTCACAGGCTTATAAATAATGCTGATCACATGTCTGAGTGTTAATTGTATTTAAATCGATTAATTATGTAGCTCATTACGGTTTCCACTGAAACGGATCTTACTGAAGCAACTAATTATTTCTTATTTTAACCCGAATACTACATATTTGAAATGTAACTATTATTTACGGATTTTACCGCGTTTAATTAGAAAATAAGAAAAAAAAAAGTATAATTAAACGCGATCCGTTAAGTTAAGCTGAGTAAATTTCGCTAAAATTAAACACAAACACGAAAATTATGGTGGTGAACAGGAAAATATGTTTTATAATATTATGAACTAAATTTCCAAACCGGCGACGAATACAGCGTCTGTGGTGCTAAACACCAGCAACTACCACTGTCATGGAGATAATAATAAACCCTCATCCCTTTATATTCAACAATGTAGTGGTCAGAAGTAGAGATATTTGTTTTAGTCGTTTCAACTCACCTACTCTTATCACAGCTTATTTTTTACAACGTGACAGGGGTAGTGATCAGGCCAACCTTATAGATCGTGCATAAGTTTCAAAAGATCATTCGTACAGCTAGTCGCCGACAAGTTTATCAAGCAACTGGACATAATGATGCCGTGTCTAATCTTCGTATTTTCTTAGTCTAAATACTTCCCGAGTGACGATCAAAATACGTGTTGGCGATTTGTAACATCCATTTATAATTTGCAGTGTTTTTTTTGTTTAAGAATGAAGGTAAATTAAAGTTTTGAGTCTTGATCTTTTAATCAGTTTAGCGTAAAATTGCTTAAATAGCTATCAAATAAATACTTAGCGAATGTTCGTTATATATCCTATACTTTAAGAGAGTAATTCTTGTGTATATGTATATAAATACAAGTAACTGGTTTCTCGGAAACGGCTCTAACGGTTTGGATAAGATTGTATTTTACTTTCCAAGTTCATCCAGATGGGTGTCATCTCTGGGAAAATTCGTTTTCACAAACATAATTAAAACAATCATTAATTAAATTGTATAAAAACACCATCTTTTATAATATTGAGGTAACACTATTTTCACAATGTGAAGCTTCGCTAGCAATGCGGCTACCGTATACCGATTGCACTAAACTTTAAGTGACACTTCAACCTAATTTTTATTTAAATTATATTTATTGAGCTATATACAAATCATCATCATCATCATCATCATCATCATCATCATCATCATCATCATCATCATCATCATCATCATCATCATCATCATCATCATCATCATCATCATCATCATCATCATCATCATCATCATCATCATCATCATCATCATCATCATCATCATCATCATCATCATCATCATCATCATCATCATCATCATCATCATCATCATCATCATCATCATCATCATCATCATCATCATCATCATCATCATCATCATCATCATCATCATCATCATCATCATCATCATCATCATCATCATCATCATCATCATCATCATCATCATCATCATCATCATCATCATCATCATCATCATCATCATCATCATCATCATCATCATCATCATCATCATCATCATCATCATCATCATCATCATCATCATCATCATCATCATCATCATCATCATCATCATCATCATCATCATCATCATCATCATCATCATCATCATCATCATCATCATCATCATCATCATCATCATCATCATCATCATCATCATCATCATCATCATCATCATCATCATCATCATCATCATCATCATCATCATCATCATCATCATCATCATCATCATCATCATCATCATCATCATCATCATCATCATCATCATCATCATCATCATCATCATCATCATCATCATCATCATCATCATCATCATCATCATCATCATCATCATCATCATCATCATCATCATCATCATCATCATCATCATCATCATCATCATCATCATCATCATCATCATCATCATCATCATCATCATCATCATCATCATCATCATCATCATCATCATCATCATCATCATCATCATCATCATCATCATCATCATCATCATCATCATCATCATCATCATCATCATCATCATCATCATCATCATCATCATCATCATCATCATCATCATCATCATCATCATCATCATCATCATCATCATCATCATCATCATCATCATCATCATCATCATCATCATCATCATCATCATCATCATCATCATCATCATCATCATCATCATCATCATCATCATCATCATCATCATCATCATCATCATCATCATCATCATCATCATCATCATCATCATCATCATCATCATCATCATCATCATCATCATCATCATCATCATCATCATCATCATCATCATCATCATCATCATCATCATCATCATCATCATCATCATCATCATCATCATCATCATCATCATCATCATCATCATCATCATCATCATCATCATCATCATCATCATCATCATCATCATCATCATCATCATCATCATCATCATCATCATCATCATCATCATCATCATCATCATCATCATCATCATCATCATCATCATCATCATCATCATCATCATCATCATCATCATCATCATCATCATCATCATCATCATCATCATCATCATCATCATCATCATCATCATCATCATCATCATCATCATCATCATCATCATCATCATCATCATCATCATCATCATCATCATCATCATCATCATCATCATCATCATCATCATCATCATCATCATCATCATCATCATCATCATCATCATCATCATCATCATCATCATCATCATCATCATCATCATCATCATCATCATCATCATCATCATCATCATCATCATCATCATCATCATCATCATCATCATCATCATCATCATCATCATCATCATCATCATCATCATCATCATCATCATCATCATCATCATCATCATCATCATCATCATCATCATCATCATCATCATCATCATCATCATCATCATCATCATCATCATCATCATCATCATCATCATCATCATCATCATCATCATCATCATCATCATCATCATCATCATCATCATCATCATCATCATCATCATCATCATCATCATCATCATCATCATCATCATCATCATCATCATCATCATCATCATCATCATCATCATCATCATCATCATCATCATCATCATCATCATCATCATCATCATCATCATCATCATCATCATCATCATCATCATCATCATCATCATCATCATCATCATCATCATCATCATCATCATCATCATCATCATCATCATCATCATCATCATCATCATCATCATCATCATCATCATCATCATCATCATCATCATCATCATCATCATCATCATCATCATCATCATCATCATCATCATCATCATCATCATCATCATCATCATCATCATCATCATCATCATCATCATCATCATCATCATCATCATCATCATCATCATCATCATCATCATCATCATCATCATCATCATCATCATCATCATCATCATCATCATCATCATCATCATCATCATCATCATCCAAACCGGCGACGAATACAGCGTCTGTGGTGCTAAACACCAGCAACTACCACTGTCATGGAGATAATAATAAACCCTCATCCCTTTATATTCAACAATGTAGTGGTCAGAAGTAGAGATATTTGTTTTAGTCGTTTCAACTCACCTACTCTTATCACAGCTTATTTTTTACAACGTGACAGGGGTTAGTGATCAGGCCAACCTTATAGATCGTGCATAAGTTTCAAAAAGATCATTCGTACGAGCTCTCCATGACCACTCGACTATCGTGGTCGTGGCAGACTCGGGGAGAGTGACTTTGTTTATTTTCTAGAGATAACCTCGGTAACTGCTGAATTCAATCTTAATTATGTTTTTACTGTTGGAATTATAAAATACGGCAAATCTAACTGACAAGCGAATGTCCAGCAGCAGATTATTTGCGGTTTATAATGAACTATTTAATATAATCTTAAAATATTAAAAAGACAATTCATTAAATAAATAATTTGGCGCCTTGTTCTTATTAACGAAGCACACAGTTGTACTAAACATCAAATTTAGCAACGTGCTCGGAAGCTCCGTAAGTAAAAGGCAGGTTAGCTCGTAACACGTATTATGCGATGGTAGGGTCGGCAAAGACAATGGCTTGTGGATCCGGTTGCGTAACGTCGCGGTCCGCTAACTTCCGTTGTCGCTTGTTTAGCGTCAGCACAAACATCTGAACTGAACAATTTTTAGTCGAGTTAAAGATATTTGTAGTGCCTTATGAGATATACAAGTGTTTAATTGTCTACGATCAGACGAAAGAAATCAATAATTTGACCATAATATTAGAACTAGAAATAAAGTACTGTTCATCGTTAATTTGTTGAAGAACTAGAGCCCGTGTGTAAAAAAAAGTAAAGTAGCAGCCTGTAAGTTCCCATTACTGTGCAAAGGCCTCCTTCTCAAATACGAGTATCAGAAAGGGTTCAAGAGCCGGGAAGGGCCCACCACGCTACTCCAGTGCGGGTTGGCGGGCTTCACATAACAGCGAAATAATTTTTATTGTTTCTCAGATATTCAGGTTTTGTCGCGATGTTTTCCTTCACCGCTGAGCACGTGGTAAATACAATTAAAATTGCTATTAACAATTTTAGTGGTGCCGGCACCGAGGATCAAATCCAGGTCAGCCACGCTCTATGAAACTAAATTGAGCGCCCTGACCACTGGGCTACCACGGCTCCTAGGCTACCACGGTTGTGTGTATCATGAATCAATCCATCGCTAATCATTTTAACAGGTGGTTAATACTAAGAGTAGACTAAGTGAAATGCCAAATTAATTTTCTGATCTCTAGCGGAAATAACCGTTTTGAAAGTGCCAAAACGAATATTACCAGACCTGTGACGTACAGCCGTTTTAAATGCGATATTTCTTTAATCCCAAACCGTGTTGGAATCAAGGAAAATTCCCTATTGAAAAAGACCTATTAGCCGTGAATGCTAAGTTGTCT
The DNA here is from genome assembly GCA_029286595.1 of Bhutanitis thaidina. Lineage (NCBI taxonomy): Eukaryota > Metazoa > Arthropoda > Insecta > Lepidoptera > Papilionidae > Bhutanitis > Bhutanitis thaidina. The sequence continues at coordinate 10,952,868 of JAGSMS010000016.1, forward strand.
TTTTTTATTTTCAACAACTTAGTCGACTTTTGCAACACCTTCGTAATGAGATGGGTTTGGTTATGGCAGATTTGTAATATATTTCATAGAAAAAAAAAAATTACGTTTCATATAGCCTATACAGGCTGCTACTATTTCGTAAAGTACATATTGCAATTGTCTTTTTTTTTTGAAGTCCATAAAACGAACAGTTGCATCGCGATTGTTAACAAAACGAAACAAAACTGTTTGAATATCGTGACTGGTGTTTACATACAATAGCCAACAGTGCCCTGTTTGCTTTTACGGTCGAGTTTGTCATCACACCGAATTTGTGTCTATCGACAAATAAGCGTGAAATACGAACAAACATTTGTAACAACTTCGCACGAAATTCGACCTTGTCGTCAGGAAATAAACTAGGGTCGACCTTGCGCGGCCGCCGACATTTCAGATTAATTATCCATAATTCTGGTAAGTTGACAGTTGTACGGTCACAATCCTGCAGGGTTTTTAATTATTAGGATTTTTTTTATACAGCTTTACAATCAAGTTAAGCTTAACAATCAAAGGGTAACAAAACCTATCAAGACTTTTCTACCCTCTACTTCATTGTGGTTTTTTGGATTTTATAATTTCTTCAGTATTTAAATTAATAAAACCATTTAGTTAAGTTGGCTATTATTTAACTTGTGTATGCTTGAAAAATTATTTGGTTTTAATAACAAACTATAATGACTAATATCAATCAAATTACATTCTGTGAAATGCGAACAGCACTTACCTTTAACATGCAATTTATATCATCAAGTAATCTATCGAAAATGCCTAATAAAACTTTTAGCATGTCGCTGTTTTAACACAAAATTTTTACCGCTTTAATTAGTTAGTAGAGTTAAATTGTGTATTAAGAGCTATTTAACGGTCGTTTCCAAAGTAATTTAGTGTATAAACGTTATTTAGTGTTAAATCATTCGAAAGAGAAAATTAATTTTTTAACGCTCAGAAAAGCATGAAACATTTATTTCCGAAACGTAAACGTTATGCGTTCCGTACGATCCGAACGATAAGTCTGATTGTGCTTCAATTTTACGATAACTCCTAATTATATTGGGTATAGTAATACACACACATATTTATGAATACCAAATAATACATCGGGCTCTCACACACGATTTCTTGTCACAAATTTAGGATACACATTGTATTAGTAACGGGATGGTGATAAGAAAAATATACCTACATGGATAAATAATGATAGACATATCAAATAAACAACCAAGACTCGTGTACAAACATTTATATTCTTCATACAAAGTAAAGATTTTTTTTTTGTTTTGTGTCTAAATATCTAAGTACATCCAGAAATTAAATTTGCTTTTTTCGCTTACAACAGTTAACACTCCAGATAGTACATACCGAATTCACGTAAAATACCAGTGGATAGCGAATAAATAAGCATTAATTATTTTTCCATTGCGGACCATTTTTCCTGGCAACTAAAATGTGTACAAATCGAAATATACTGACTCTTCTAGTTTTTCATATTTAATACAATCATGTTGTGTTGAACTGAACAATGTTAAATACGAATAGAGATCCAACAATTTCATTTAGATCCAACTACATTAAACAGTTATCGTTTCGATAAATTGAAATTCCATGTACCTATGCGAAAGAAATCGCGATAGCCGCGTCGTATGAAAAGAATAAAACAATAATACACTCTTCGATAAACAAAGTCCACAGAGCGCTGTTTCGGCGGCCATTTTGAAAAGATAAAATTTATTATCGATAGAATCACAAGCGTCTCTATTAAGTTGCCGCCGTTGTCCTTGCGTAAATAAATAGTGGACAAATGACATAACTTTACGTATTTACATATTATACTTACTTTGTAAATTGAAATTTAAGAATAACACACAGAAAAAGGAATGTTACAAAGTGATGTACAATGCTTTGTTAATAATCTACTAATTTTACTCTAAAGCAAAGTCTAAATTCTTTTCTATATTTTAAAGATTAAGGACTCTTCTAAAACTACTTTCATAAGATTGAGTTTCCATCACATTACTCAAATATTCTTTGATTGCAGATCTAACCCATCAATATTGTATGTACATCATCTACCTTTAACATGCAATTTATATCATCAAATAATCTATCGAAAATGCCTAATAAAACTTTTAGCATGTCGCTGTTTTAACACAAAATTTTTACCGCTTTAATTAGTTAGTAGAGTTAAATTGTGTATTAAGAGCTATTTAACGGTCGTTTCCAAAGTAATTTAGTGTATAAACGTTATTTAGTGTTAAATCATTCGAAAGAGAAAATTAATTTTTTAACGCTCAGAAAAGCATGAAACATTTATTTCCGAAACGTAAACGTTATGCGTTCCGTACGATCCGAACGATAAGTCTGATTGTGCTTCAATTTTACGATAACTCCTAATTATATTGGGTATAGTAATACACACACATATTTATGAATACCAAATAATACATCGGGCTCTCACACACGATTTCTTGTCACAAATTTAGGATACACATTGTATTAGTAACGGGATGGTGATAAGAAAAATATACCTACATGGATAAATAATGATAGACATATCAAATAAACAACCAAGACTCGTGTACAAACATTTATATTCTTCATACAAAGTAAAGATTTTTTTTTTGTTTTGTGTCTAAATATCTAAGTACATCCAGAAATTAAATTTGCTTTTTTCGCTTACAACAGTTAACACTCCAGATAGTACATACCGAATTCACGTAAAATACCAGTGGATAGCGAATAAATAAGCATTAATTATTTTTCCATTGCGGACCATTTTTCCTGGCAACTAAAATGTGTACAAATCGAAATATACTGACTCTTCTAGTTTTTCATATTTAATACAATCATGTTGTGTTGAACTGAACAATGTTAAATACGAATAGAGATCCAACAATTTCATTTAGATCCAACTACATTAAACAGTTATCGTTTCGATAAATTGAAATTCCATGTACCTATGCGAAAGAAATCGCGATAGCCGCGTCGTATGAAAAGAATAAAACAATAATACACTCTTCGATAAACAAAGTCCACAGAGCGCTGTTTCGGCGGCCATTTTGAAAAGATAAAATTTATTATCGATAGAATCACAAGCGTCTCTATTAAGTTGCCGCCGTTGTCCTTGCGTAAATAAATAGTGGACAAATGACATAACTTTACGTATTTACATATTATACTTACTTTGTAAATTGAAATTTAAGAATAACACACAGAAAAAGGAATGTTACAAAGTGATGTACAATGCTTTGTTAATAATCTACTAATTTTACTCTAAAGCAAAGTCTAAATTCTTTTCTATATTTTAAAGATTAAGGACTCTTCTAAAACTACTTTCATAAGATTGAGTTTCCATCACATTACTCAAATATTCTTTGATTGCAGATCTAACCCATCAATATTGTATGTACATCATCTACCTTTAAGTAGTACCTTAAAGAACAGACTTCGTTTCTTTAGGAGGCTATATCTTAATAATTGTAAATAAAATTGTTTTCTTAAATTCTGCAATTAGCAAATAAGTAAATAAATACGAACACTACTTTATATTTTTTAAACGAATTAATAAATGGATAATGAATGAATGAATGTAATGGAATCTTTTAATTAAATTTTCACCCACTGCCAGACGTCCTAATAATTTGGAATTTTGTACATTTATTGCGTACCGATGACAATGCAATAAAGTGATACCATCTAGCTGGTCTGATGATGGACCTGGATGCTGGGTAACGGAAGCCTTAAATAGGTATTAGTAAACACGTCTACTTCAGCCATTAGATTTGGCCTGACGACGAGAGCATGATGAAAGAGGGAAGTAAAAGCGTGTATATTAGTTACTTAAACTTTTTTTTTAATTCAAAATATGATATCAATTGCAAAAGTTTAATGAACTCTCCTTCACATAACTTAATTTTATTGCTTTAAATAATTTATCGTTGATTAATGTTATTAAGGTAATTTATGGTATTCATAAAGCTTAACAAATGTTAGGCCACGATAACCGAGTGGTAAGGGGACTCGCTTTTGAATCAGGAGACTGGTTCGATCCCCAATGAGGAGAACTCGTACCAGTGAGTTTTTCGAAATTAATGTAAGATGTGTATCGTTGGTTAAGCTAAGTATTGTCACTAAGACGGCCAGGCTCACCACCTGTCACCTCCCAAATAAGTGCTGGGAAAAAACTCCACCCCAGAATTGGGTATACAATGGGGTCGTGACAGTTTATATATATATATATTTTTAATTAAATTAACAGTAATTGTTATATTATGAGTTTAATATTAAACTTAAAAACATACGTGTATAATAACGTTATAGCCGTGTTGTGGAAGCCGACCATGTGGCGGGTACTTAAGAAAATCTAAAACCCCACGAGAACGTGAATGTCTTAGGATTCGACTTTGGGAAAAATTTTAAAAATTATTTCGAATAAATGACACCCGACTGACGGCAAATCAACCACCTCACATAATGCCAAATATAATATACACAGACAGATGATAGACAAGGCGTCGGGTGTCGTGATCGCCAACCCGTATGCCAAGCGTTACGGTTATGGCCAATCCTACCACCGGGAGAGGATTGTTCAGTACTATTGGAGTAGGAATAGACTATAGGTTTAATGAAGAAGATAATCAAAGAAATCAAGAGACTATAAATATCATCTGTAAAAGTAATTATAATAATAACCACAATCGGTTTTACTGTGCACTGTTAATAAAAAAAACAGTACTTGTGCGCTGTATGAAATTACAAAATGTTCAATAAATACTTCGAACACTAAATTAAAATTAAATTCAATAAAAATATTGTTATGTGGATTTTAAAATAAAATCGTCTTTTCATGTTGAAAATGTTGTAAGTAGCAATGTAGCAAACGTTTTAAGAAGACCATTAGTATACAAATTCTAAAATGTCTATAAGGTGAAACAGGCAAAAGAATTAAAGCCAATAGCAAAAGGACTATTTGAAAAATTTGAACAAATTTACAAAAAGAACCTAAGAACTCTTTCGAACAAAAATGGCAACCAATGTCTAAAAATAAAAATATCCCCCAGACAACACGGATGGCGCGGAGTTCCTCAGGAAAGAGTGGCTGCGACTTGTTAATACTTCCTTCGGAACATTGGGTTTAATATTACGAATGACACAGCATCCCGTTTGTTAAAAGTCATGTATTTTTTTGTAATGTAAACGCTATTTTACTATTTGTTTATAGTGTTTAGTTGTTTGTACAATGCTGATACAAACGAACTTGAAAATGTCATTTCTATAAATTTCCTTTATTGCTTACTTTGCCCGACAAAATTTCAATTCGCGTGTTTTAATAACAAGACAGAAAAATAATGAAAAAGTGCTTTTAGATAAAAATCAATAAGAAAAATAATTTATTGAAAAATTCTACTGTGCGTAGTAAACAAATATGACGGTCAAAAACATACTTATATTTTCATTTCATTAATATATGTATATCAATACAAAATAGGCTTCGAAGGAGAAGGACCAAGAGCTCTTTATAGATTTAAGAACAATGCAGGTTCAGGTTCGATTCTCTATGCTGACGCCATTTGAATATATTTTATTTACATTGAAATTTTAGGTTTTAAATTTACGTCTTCGGCAGCGAAGGTAAATATTGTGAGACCTGCATGTACGAGAAGTAGTAATGAAAATACTTCGTGAACATGTGATGTCCACCAAGCCGCACGGAAGCAGCATAAAGCAATTTTCCCGACAGCAACATCAACTTAAAAATGGAATACCTCTGTCCAGTATCGTCGATACCTTAACCTAACATATCACACAATATCCTACACACCTGTCTGCTATTTTACTTTATACTAAATAAATTAAGAATGTAATAAAACCTATCTCCAATGGTTCTTTACTATTTTAAGTAAAGAAAAAAATCGTAAATCATCATTATATTATAATAATTTAAATAGAAGATTGGTGCTTCGCCCAAGGATTATCTAGATTAAACATTGACGTAAACACTTCACTTATTGATAACATTAACGATTGCAATTCAATGGAGGAAGCGCTAAAAACCAATCAAACCCGCAAAAATTATAATATTTAAAGACAATGCTCTAAGTTATAAGTATGTTTTTTAAATTTCTATTAAATTTTCTAACCAATAAAAGGCCTACCTTTAAAGAAAAAGAAACTCGCGGGCCCAAGAAATCACAGCACAGAAAAATCTTTTTGGCAAAAAAAAAAACACAACACAACTTGTTTGTCGATATGATCGTGACTGCTACACTGTTCTATCGATGCTTTTGATAGTGCGAGTGGCGTATACACTGGCCGAGCGTTAGCGTTCGACTGAAGTTTTGTTTTGCGGCGTGCGCGATGCGCGAGCGCAACTCCCGGTACCGTCAACAGAGGCAGGTGGCCTTGACGGAGTGCAATTTCGAGATTTATCTTAATTGTGTCTTTTTGCGCTGTCGCACTCAACTTGGCACGGCATCGGTTTAAAGGACTTTTAATGCCAAGGGTCCAAGTCCGTACTTTGTTGAGGTCTCGTCTCTTTTAATTGGGAATATATGTCGAATTTTGATAGATAGGATATTGAATATAAAACCATTTTTTTAAGTAAATACGGATGACAATCAATCTCTTGGTTCACCTGATTGTAATTTATCACTGTGTTTCCTATTCTCGATGGAAATGCAATCTGCTTTACTCTTAGGTCAGCAATATTCTGCTACTCTACGTAGAGATGCTACGGGCCAATCTATTTTCATTCAACTGCCAGTATTCACCTTTAACGGAGCATTTATCCGTGGTAGAGTCGAGCGGCGGCTTTTGCTGCTGCTCGAATAGGCCGGCTTGACCGGGATGGTGCTACGACCTCGCAGAATACCACCGGGATGTTTCGATCGGTAAGTTTTTTTTTATATATTCATTTACACAACACAAATTTAATAAGTAAAAGTAAGAAATAAATAATTTAAGAGAAGCTTCGGTCGACTTTATATTTTATAACCGGTGTCGTGTCAAATGAAAAGGTTCTGACTGAGCATAGTGTCGCGGGGTTAACCGCAACGCTGATCTTCAGTCAGCACCGACTCTATTGCGCGACGTACTTCGCATACTGTCTCACAATCGCAGTACGCAAGATATGTTTGCTGTAATCGCCCTGCACTTCCACGATCTACATTCTTTATACAGACATAACTAAGCTGCTTTTAACAAATAAGTACAAATTCTGAAATTAATGTATAAACCGATTTAGTCTCTAAAACTCGATGGATAATTTAAATAAAAAAATTAAAAATTAGAAAACTGCATAATATTACACACTACAAAACACTGCTACATATAATCAACGATGTAAATGTAACTACAAAAAAGTTAGGTAACCGGAAGCCCACTTTGCCTACCCATCCCTAAATAAACTCTTTAGATCAAAAACAGCAACCATTGTCTAAAAATAAAAACATAACTCGGATGGCGCGGAGTTCCTCGGAAAAGTGTGGCTGCGCTTCTAGTCAGCTACAGTCAATTTTACTCGCTGAATGAAGGCATCTCTCGATTCGAGATGATTTGTTGTATCGAGATGATCTTACATTTTCATTAATGTTTTACTATTGCACACGGCACGCGCAAGGATTGACTGTCCTTACACGGCTGACGTACCCCTACGCACTGAGCATGACGGACAATGCAAAACGCTATGTCCTTCGAGTGTAATGCGTCGTTTATGATATACACGACGAGTTATATATATATATATCGCCATACTAAATTTCATCAAAATCTACGTCTATGCGTGATTGAAAGACAAACAACACGCATATAATATTAGTAGGATATTAATATGTCAAGACTGTTTCTGGGCTGTTATGGTTTTTTTTTATGGAAGAGACGGCAAACGAGCAAGCGGTTCACCTGATGGTCAGTGATTACCGTCGCCCACATACATCTGCAACACCATAGATACTGCAGGTGCGTTGCCGGTCTTTAAGGATATTTGGGAGATGGGAGGGAAGAGGAGGGAAATAGGGAGGGGGTGTGGGCCTCCGGTTACCTCACTCACCGAACGAAACGCAGAAGCACAAGATGCCTCTACTTCACGCCGGTATTCTGCGAGGCCGTGGTACCAATCCGGTCGAGACGGCCCATTCGAGCAGCAGCTAAAGCCGCCGCTTGGGTCTACCACGCTTGAATGTTAAGGTTAAGGTTCATCGGTCTCACAGGATTCGATAAAAGTATCACATATTTAAATGAAATACTCAAATGTTGTCTTCTATCTATTGATATCTATTGTTTAGTGTACCAGAATAGTTGAAGGTGCTAGATACGAAGCCATTGTTTGTGCAAAATTCATTGATCCCTCTTCTAATTTCATAGTATACACTCGTATGTTCTGACTAAAACCGGAAGGGGTCCGCGCATTAATGTTTGCGCGTGCATTTACGGCACCTCAAATAACAAACTGAGCAATTAATTTCGTAATTAAACAGAATAAGAAGGGCATCATGAGAATACATATCAAACTATATCTAAATAACAGAAGTTAAAAGACGTATCGATACCCAATCTCTAGATAAATTAAATGTTACTACTGCGACTTTCGACCACAATGCTCTATCTAACTTATAAAGTTGTGTTTGCAAATAAAGCTGTATTTGTATATGTATCAATTTATCTCTGTAGGTTCATGTAGTTTCTCGATAACTGGATGATCATATCACCATCCAATTATCAAGAAATAGGGAATCCTAGTTTGGAACTATATATTAAGTACGACATTTACAAAAAAAAACCACCAAAGATTAACAAATTGCGTCCTTAAAACGCATCCACATCTAACTTTATCTGCATAATAGAAGTAAAAATAAACCAAGACAAACGTCTCACCTTCAATTTCTTCCCTTAACTGTAAATTTAAATTTCTTTTTACCATTACCATTTCTACCATAATAACACACTCATATTCTGTGCGATTTTCAACCGGCTACCTATTACTGTTTGAAAGGTAACAACCCTTTAAAGGACAGACGGACAGTCGGACGGACAGATGGCGTAGGCTTAGCAATCACCGCACGGAACCTCAAAAAGTATCCATATCTCCAAACAATGGTTTCACATGGTTTTACACAAGAATACAACGAAATTCAATTAGATTAGTGTATTTGAAAAAGCAGTAACCAGAAATAGTAGGTTATTTATCTTAACAAATATTAAATAACGAGACTATAAAACTCCATTTAGCGTTCCCATCATTGTATTGTTTTAGTAGTGATGGGCGTTATCAGATCGGAATATCACGGCAAAGACCAAGACGACAAATGTGAAACACAGTTCAACTTCCTACGGTCTGCCTTAAATGGTGATCATACAAGATCAACTGTTATTATGAGGAACGTGATCGCTGTGCACGCTTATAGTTCAAGATTAAACACAATTATAATAACATGCAATTAGTCTATAAAAAGATTTTCGTATTCTGTGGCGACCGAATGTTTACTGTATATAGTATATACAGAGACGGCTTTACTTATGGTGCAGGGTGTGCGTTGCACACTGGCGCAGCGGTGTTAGGTGCCGACCCCGGCACTTTAAATTAAAGTACTCACTAGAGGGCGTTAAGGTAATCATTGCACACGGGCGCTACATGGGCTAGAGAGCTAGGACCTTTGATTATATATAACACATTATTGCATACACCTATGATGAGATATGCGACGTACGAAGGGACAGTACCCTTCCTACCACCCCCTTTCATCCTTCAGTGTCGTAAGAGGCTCTTAAATGGTTACCCATACTCACCACGGTGGGCAAGTGGGTCGGTTACCGAAGTGCCATTACGCTCGCAATTCCAATGCTGCTCCCGTTATGAGAAGTCTGTGCTTCGTGTGATTTAGTTTCGGCAAATTCAGATGAATTTTCCGCCTTCATTCACCGGTCGCTAGAGCCTCGCACATTAGCGTATTAGGTACCACGTGCTAATGAGTTTAGTCTTTGGTGTAAAAGATGGTGTACCCGTAAACCCCTTACTTTGTACACTGCTAGTTAACCACCGAGTCTCTGCCGTTATAAGAGGAATTCATAAAAAAAATCCTCAAACTAAATTTCATATGATTAATGATGGGAAGGAGCATCACTAAAGGAATCCTGGCGCCTTTTGTTGCCACTCCAATGCCGAGACATTACCATAGCCACTTCGCAGAATACCGGTTTGAAGTAGCCATCTTGTGCTGAGAGACCCACTTCCCTTCCTTCCGCATATCCTCCTCATCCGCCCTCCGGTAACGCACCTGACGTTGGAGATGTTCGTGGGCGACGGTAATCACTTCCGGCGCACACCAGGCGAGCCGCTTGTTTGCCCCATCCCATAAAAAAATGCATTTAATACAAAAACAAACTGACACTTAGTAACATCACAACAACAGCCGTGTGACGACACACAAAGATTATTACCCGTGTTATGTCGCGAGCTCACACCGACCGCTCTTACCCATTGTGATTGATTAGAAAACATGCTTAACATGGGAAAGGTATGGAAACTTCTTTCATTAGCTGCAACTTATTTATAGTTACATTGTTAGGCTTCTTGTTGGCTTCGTAACCAACTTTCGTTTTTTTTTTTTTTAACTTTGTAAGGACAAACGTGAGATCTCTTGATGCTAAGTCGTTATTTCAGCCTAGATAGCTGTAAACAATATCGAATGATGAAGGTTATAGTTGCGTTGTCGCTCCTGAGAACCAAGATGAAATGCCAAACAGCCTGTAATTGTGGTAGCTCTTTATGGCGACAGACAAGTGGTTGTAGCTATTGAAACGGCTCCTAAGCGGAAAAAAATAACCGGTCAAGTGCGAGTCGGACTCGCGCCCCGTGGCTTCAGTACAACCACAAAAGATATCTGTGTTATGTATTTACCAAAAGTATTGTATATTCTTTGATTTAGTTCGGGATCCTTAGCCCGCGACCGTCAATCTAGACCGCTTTTCTATTATTTGTTGTTTTACTATAGAGTGAGCACTATAATCACACCAAATGTGTCGCTTGTAAACGAGCAAAGGCTTAGCTGATTGTAAGTGATTACCAACCTCCACATACATCATCATCACCAGACGAGCTGCAGGTGCGTTGCCAGCCTTTCGGGATATTTGGGGATTGGGAAGAGAAAGAGGCGCGGGGGAGGTGGAAAGTCGGCCTCCGGTTACCTCACTCACCGAACAAAACGCACAAGCACAAGACGCCTCTACTTCACGCCGGTATTCTGCGCAGCCGTGGTACTACCCCGGTCGAGCCGGCCCATTCGAACTGCAGCAAAATCCGCCGCTTGGCTCCACCGCGTTTTTCACTGAAACTTACTCGTACTGAAGCAGTTTCCCAGGGGTACATGCGATTTACCCTCGATTCCTAATCAGAGATAGCGCGATGTGTCACTGGCGGTATCTCAACCATTATCTGTCCGTAGTTTATTTTTAGCTCACTACGTTCGAAAGATGGACGTTCCGATTTTCGTATATCAAATAAATACGCGCTAACCTCGATGCGGGTAATTAAAACGCTGATAAAGCATATCTCTTATAATTAAATATAGTACCTAATTTACATACGTAGTAATAGATTATGATAAATCAATATTATTTTATCGCTATCGAAATGAATATGTGCGTACTTTCTTCAACAGGGGCAGCGTTGTAATTCGCGATGGCTACCGATAGATGGCGGGATAAGCATCTTGAAAAACACCGGACATCATCCAGGCCTAAATAACATTAGCATAATATCTTCATCATCATCATCATCATCATTTCAGCCTATCAGAAGTCCACTGCTGAACATAGGCCTCCCCCAAAGATTATATAAGAATATCTTCATGGCATTAAATAAATAATATGATGCTGCAAAGACCAATCAAATAACAAACACATAGTGGTTTTTTTTTTAAATATAGATGTAGAAAATATTTTATAGGTAAAGTACAGATAATAACTTTCTTTCATAACATCGTAACGTACATCCGCGACCCTACCAGCACCAACAGACCTAGGCAGACCCATCTCGGGAAAGGAAACTTCCTTTCCCTCACCCTTATTGTAAAGTGCGCTTGAAAACGGACGCGCCTTCTTAATCGAATGTTTTTGAAAGACTTTCCCAGAAAATACTGTAATTTCCAATTTGTAGCCACCTGTACATGTAGTTTAAAAAATTAGCACAAAAACCATGGGTAACTAATATTAACAGCAAGTTGTCGCCGCGGTCGTCGAAATAACGCTTATGCGTTAAGGACGAAGAACCAATCGGATGCACCGTCGCATAAACGGTACACAGCACAACCCAACCAGACGCAAAAATCGAACGGGTGTTGCATATTGAATCCGGTTAGTATTCGAACCCGGGACCCGTAGCCTAACAGTCAATGTAAACTAACCACTAAGCCACACGGTGGCCAATAAATATAAACAGAGCGTAAACGTCTGCGAATAGACTTCCGCAAATATGAGATCCCCACAATTTAGTCATTGTGTTTCCAATTCCATAAAAAGATACGAGCATAATTGTACGTTATTTCAAGTGTTATAAAATCTGCGTATCATTAAGAACGAGTGTCCCGAGTCAGACGGTGAGTAAGCGACGGCGAGAACTTGCGGAAACGCCCCGGCGCCGTCTCGTTTACAAGTACCGAGATCCAGTACAAGAGCAACCAAATGTTGTAAACTCGAAGGAAAATCGATGGCAACTCACCGAAATCTCGCATATCAACAAAACATACGTAAGAAAGCAAGTTGTTTTCAATTTAGAACAACATCGAAAATCAGCTTGAAACTCCTATCGTCGATACAAAAATTTAATTTAAAGAAATGTGACTAATCAAATCTGTGTCTAGTCTTCCGGTGGTAGTGGGCGTCAGGAATACAAGTAATGACGCGTCGCACGTTCCCTGAAAGCTTTAGTCAGATTTATTTTCAAATCTATTCAGGAACGCATTACGCAACGGCTGTATATTCTGCAGCTTAATTAAGCTCTCTCTAATAATATGCGTTAAAGTATGAAATTTCCGTTTTAAATTGACAAATTTAAACACTTTAAAAATATATATATATTTATTTAATGGAAGTATCCTCACTAGTATCAGAGAGGGTTTAGGAGCCGGGAAGGGCCCGCCGCGCTGGTCCAGTGCGGGTTGGTGAGTACTTCTTAAATCTTCTTGTACTATACAGGTTAAAATTTAATTCAAAGTGGCCACTATGTTAAAACGGCGTCTTCATACTTTAACCCCTTTTAATTTATAAGGTATTCATTTATCGAAGTTAATTCAATATTATCTGTTAAATGTCTAAAGAATACAGAAATAATATTAATAATAAACAAAAAAAGGCTAAATTTATTAGGGCTATTAGTTAAATCTAATCATAAACTAATTCTTAGCTTTGACGGCTCGGTGGCGTAGTGGCTAAGGCGTTTAGCTGCGGCGCTGTGGGTCGCGGGTTCGATTCCCGCACGAGACTAGTATTTTTATGGTCTACAAATAATAGTTCCCGGTTTGGGTGTTAGTCCGTGTCCAATTCATGTATGTAAACTACCTCCGCGACACAGGAGAAATTCCTACAGCTAAGAAAACTTCATAAACCTTAGCTTTAAGAATGTGTTAACAAATTAAAAATATGATAATTTTTGTTTCAACATAAAGCGGTAGCGCAAAAAGTCCTTTTAATTTTATCAGATGACAGATCGAGGAAACGTTTATTGACTTGTTATGAAATGTTATTTTCTTATTTTTAAAGAAGGGGTCAGCTGATGGATGGAGGTCGCTGTCGCTGAGTACGAATAATTAAGAATTAACATTTTTTTTTACTATTGACCTTGTGGTACTGCTTAATTTAGTGCGTAGATTATAGCTGACTCGTATTTTATTTTGAAATTGAATGTTTGCTTTATTGAGTAATATTTTTTTTTTATGGGAAGGGCGGTAAACGACCAAATGGTTAACCTGATGGTAAGTGATTACCGTCGCTCATGTACATCTGGAATACCTCTGGAGTTACAGGTGCGTTGCAAATGGGGAGGGGGAGAGGGCCTCCGGATACCTCACTCACCGAACGAAACGCAGAAGCATAAGATGCCTCTATTTCGAGCCGGTATTCTGCGAGGCCTAGGTACCAACCCGGTCGAGCCGGCCCCTTTGAGCAGCAGCAAAAGCCGCTCCTTGGCTCTACCACAATCGACAAATTTGCCTCTACCGACAGAAAATCTGCCATCCTTTTTCTTCCTGTAAGTTTAGTACCGCGAAATTGCCAAAACGAAAATACTCAAACCGCTGATGGGCTTCGGCGTCTAAGGTGCGAGGCGTCTGGTAAAATAATCGCCAATCCGATCGCCTAGCGTGGCGATTGTAGGAAATCGTCCTATTCGGATAGACCTAGGTCCAGCAGTATAATGAGCTGAAAAAGTAATTCCGAATAACTATCCTTGGAATTTTACTCTGAATTAATTATGACTGTACAATTTTATATTAATTTTGTACTCATTCCGTGATTGTGCGTAATTAAATAAAACCTACAAAGGGACATTTGAGGTCGCATTTAATTTATTGCTCTGAAATAGACAAAAATCCGCACATATCTGGAATTGAAGCAGAGTTTCTAGAACGTTTATAACCTGCGGCGACCATAGATGAATAGCAGACGGTAAATGAGATGTTTATATGTCGAGGAATTCTTAACGGCGCCTGTTAAATATAACCAGCTATGTGAGTATACACGGCGAACTTTTGTTCGTTGTATGTTTGTTCGTTTTCAGCTACTGAAACGCAAGTCTTTTTTTTTATGGGAATGGCGGCAAACGAGCAAGCGGTTCACCTGATGGTAAGTGTTTACTGTCGCCACATACACATACATCCACAACATCAGATGTGCTGCAGGTCTGCTGCCGACCTTTAAGCGTATTAGGCAGATGGGAGAGAGGATAAGGAGGGGGATGGGAAGTAGGTGTGGGCCTCCGGTTACCTCACTCTCACTGAACGAAAGGCAGAAGCACAAGATGCCTCCCTCTACTTCACGCCGGTATTCTACAAGGCCGTGGTACCAATCCGGTCGAGCCGGCCCGATCTACCACGTTTTTCAACCTCACAACTGTTTTTTTGTCAGATTTGACCATGCACACCGCGTTGGGCAAGCGAAGTATTGAACGTAATGCCTTTAACACTAAAACTTAACCCTAATGTCTACGAACTGTATTGCCCTGCCTTACCGGCATGTGAATAGTCCGCTGCAGGACATAGGCCACTGCCATAATCGCCACGCTCGTCAAACGTATTGGCGATCGCTGCGCCTGATGCCTCGCACCTTGCACGCTGCTGTCGGTCATCAATCAGGTGTTTACAGAGATGATTATCCGGTCATCTGTCGGTGGCCGTTGCGCATTTCAAGGCTGTTGTTGTCGCCCTTTACGAAACCCACGGAATGAAAGAGATCAGACTCTTACGCCGGTACCACTAATGTAACGATAGTGTAAGACTAACGATAGACTAACTGCGTAACGTAAATCCCGCACACACTGTGAAAGCAGCAGCAGTTTAAAGAAGCAACCTGTAACTGCACACCTAACCAGATATTGTATTATTTTTAACCGTATAACTACTATGTTGTGACGTAATGTTATTTTAGTATCATGGTTTTTTTATTCAATTGGGAATTCAAACAAAATTGATAGCCACCTGCAAACAACTTTAATCGAAGAAGGTTAGATATGGGTTGGCACCACTGACGACTGACACAGAATACCCCTATTCGGATAAAAGTGATAATTCGGATAATTTCTGGAAAATTTAGCAAAACTTGATTTGCCATAACTCAGCATAGGCAAACGGACTTCCGCAACCCACGACGTCGAGGAAGGAAGATGCTTGATCTTCGCGTAAAAGAAAAAAGAAAAGAAATTTGGCTTTGAGTATTAAAGGATTAGTTCACCTAGGCTTTCCTAGGCTTAAAGTAGCAGCATGTAAGTGCCCACCGCTGGGCATAGGCTTCCGGATATTAGCTTATAACTAATATAGCGACAAAGAGTGGAATCGAGTGAAATGAGTCATGTTTTTTTGTAAATAGTCAGCCCCTTTTAATTCGAAGTGACCCACTTATTACAACAACAGCTCTAAAATGAGACAAAGAGTACGGTCGTATCTAATCTTATCACATAAACAAATGCGTGACATAAATAGATATATAGGTAATGGAAATATTTTATTATAAAGTAAAAGATGAATAACGCTCGTATTTATTTCATAGAAGAAAATAAATATAAGCGCTATACTCAAATATATGCCAACCGCTTGGCTCTACGTGGTAGAGCCGAGCGGCGGTTTTTGCTGCTGCTCGTTTGGGCCGGCTCCACCGGATTAGTACCACGACCTCGCGGAATACCGGCGTAAAGTAGAGGCATCTTGTGCTTCGTACCTTTACCTTTCGTTCGGTGAGTAAGGTAACCGGAGGCGCTTTTCCTCCTCCCCTTTTCCACCTACCGATCCTCCGTTCCATACTGCAAATATTCTTAAAGGCCGGCTACGAACCTGTTGCTCTGGTCTTGCAGATATGCTTGGATGACGTTAATCATTTACCATCAGGTGAGGCCGTTTGCTCGTTTTTTCCTCATCGAAAACATTTAAGGATTACATAATTCGACGCGTAAAGCCCGTTGCCGCAGTTAGTCTCACGCCCTATCGATTTTGGCGCAGTTCCAACGTCACCTCATGCCGCATAACTTACGTGCATTGCTACCGACTGCGGTCCGAATTTAATTACTGTGAACATTGTAAGTTATTGTATAGTTCCTGAAAGATTAACCTCACCTGGACGTGGCACAACCTTCTTCTTCTAACGGACGAGGCTCTGGTATAAGAACCATTCGATTATAACGAACTTTAATACCATAGACTAGCACCAATTCGGGAGCGGCTCATCTGATGGTAAGTGATAACCGTCACGCATGTTCATCTGCAACACCAGAGGAGCTGCAAGTGCGTTGCCAGCCTTTAAGGATATTTGACGGATGTTAGGGAGGATGAGGAAGGGGGATGGGGAAAGGGTGAAGTGGGCCTCCAGTTACCTCATTCACCCAACGAAACGCAGAAGTAAAAGAAGGCTATTCTTCAAGCCGGTGCCGGCCCGTTCGAACAGCATCAAAAGCCGCCACTTGGCTCTACCTACGTGGTAGAGCTAAATGGCGGCATTAATAGTAATATAAATTAATTGGAACAAAACATGCTACAATTTTTGTTTAATGAATCCATAGCTCTACAACTAATGAAAACTGTTTCAAGTGCCACCAGTGACTTCTCCCATATAATTATAAGTAAATTATTAATTTGTCTTGATAGTTATAATAAATTAAGTTAATTAAAAATAACTTTTTAAAATATACACGAATTGAGAATTTTAAACAAACTATAATTATGATATTTAAGTACTAAATAAAAGAGGATTGATTAAAAGGCCCGATTTTAAATTTGCATATTGGTTGGCATGTTTCTCAGTGTGAGTGTGTCTGAGTGTGTGTGAGTATTATACAGGCTGATAGATTTAAAATAAAATAAGGAGTATGGTGTATTATGACGACCGCATGGCTTAGTGGTTGTTTATTGAGCTGTGGATCCGGGATTCCTCCCGGCTGAAAGGTAGTATTTTTGTAAACTCATAATTTTTCTCTACGGGTCTTTTTATGGTGTGGGTAGACAGAGTATTTCTGTAGCAGACATCTTGTATTTATAATCAGTAGGGAAACCTCTGTTGTGTTCCGTTTTGAAAGGTATAGTGAGCCAGTATTATTACCGTCTTTGTCCTCATCCATTATTCCATCTTAATCCTCAGGGGTGGACAACACATCTGTAAGCTTCTTTGAATGATGCTGTTTGCAGGTGTCCATTGGCTGCAGTAGCCACTAGCCATCAGGTGGAATATTACTTCTATTATCATTCCAATGGTCTAAAAGAAACACACACATATGTAGTAGCAAATTTAATAACAGAACGAGGAGTTTGTCCCCCGTCGGATGCGCAATGGGAGTGCAGTTAACTTAACCAAGAATAGTACGACGGCATAGCTCCACGAATAGCGCTAGTTCAAGAGCACGTGCGTCGAATGTGTGCGCGTGCGCACGGTCCAACCCCTCGAAAATCGATTAAAAAAAACTTCTCATGTATAAAACTAATAGACTGTAAGTGTCCACTGCTGGGCAAAGGCCACCTCCTCAAATATCTGAGATCGTTTTGGAGCCGGAAGGGGCCGCCACGCTGCTCCAGTGCGGGCTGGTGCGCTTCACATATCCACGAATTTTTTTTTTTATTATTTCTCAGAAATGCCGGTTTCTTCACGTTGTTTAAATACAACACTTAAAATTGCTATTATCAATTTTAGTGCCGGCACCGAGAATCGAACTCAGGTCGCTAGCGCTGTTTGAAACGAAAGTGAGAGCCCTGACCATTAGGCTACCACGTCTACTTCGTGGTTTAATGGTCAGTGTACCTGAATATTGAGCCATGGACGTAAAGTTCAATTCGCACCCGAAGTGCAACAACATACAAATTGTTTGTTTTTCGGTCTAGATGTGCTGTATAGTGTTTCATGCTCGGAATGTCAGATTAGATTTTGTCGGCATATCCAAGAGAAGCCTACGTCTTGCGGTAGATTCTACACAGCCTAATAAAATAGAAAGAAGTAACTGATATTTATTATGTAGAGAATTGTAGACGTCATGCTATATACTCGTGTGTAGGGATTCCTTATTAAGCAATACACGAACAGTACATGTCTAATAGATAACGACCCATATCGGAGACAGAGGTAATGTCTATTGTCTTTAACGGAATATCGTTCCTAGAATAGCGGGAAAGCACCAACTACAAGCAAGTACGTACCAACTGACGACTGTGAAATGTAAAATTACCATCGTTTCATGGGAATTGCGTGTGTCACCCTGGTGTAGCTAATGTCACTGTTTCCTTGAAAAATGAACAGGTACTATTATCGGTACTATCTATAGTTCCTATCATTATAGCGTACAAAGTGAACTGAATACTGAGCGTGAGGCGGAATATACAAATATGAATAGTAACCTTTTTTTGTTTTTTTTTATTTATCTACACACAAAAAGGCATGAATATATACACTTATTGCATACATTGAAATTTCTTCCAGCAGACCCTGAAAAGGAAATTTTATTGAAATGGCAAACTTAGCCAATTAAACTTTATTACTTATTTTTGAGGCGAGTTTAACCTTACATCAAGCACAAGTTTTCACACCTCATGCAGAGATAAGGTCCGAGAAACTTTGCTTACTTTATATGGTTCAGCAGTGGACATTACGGGCTGATAAAAATATAAAGAAGACAATGTCTTCCACAATAGTAGCTCTCGTATGAAATGTTGCCTAATAGTGAATTATGTTATTGATTTCTATTCTTTTAGTAGTGAAAGTCAAAGTGAAGATGGCCGAGTGATCAAACAAGGCAATCGGTAATTTCTTCGCAAACGCCTGCAGTGACACTCGGTAGTTCTTTATATTTACTTCCAAGTACGTGATAATAGGAATATCTACTAGGGGCACGGCACTATGTCAACTATATCTTTTGTTAATGCCTCGATTTCACAGTTCCGTCGAGAAGTTTCGACAAATTCATTTTCTAGCAGACAACGGTTTTCTCGTTTATGTAACAGATTAAACACAGCGCTTTCGTTTTTTAAGCTACTATTCTAATACGTTCTATAAGTATATTATTAAACACTTTGGTACTTACAACAATTTAATATAGAAACGAAAAAGGCTGCTAATTCTAATTCACTAAGCATCACTAGTTTAATTTCATACAATACGTAACATAATTATGTAAGGTTTTTAAATGTAATTTTAAAGTGTAATAAAATGCAAATTAAATTGATACTCTAAGTGGTCCGAGTTGTAATGATATGAAGTCGTAAATGCGCAATTCACAAAGTTGTTATTAGTTAATCTCTGACACTCAATTATTATTGCCAGTGCCCTATGGCAATCAAATCTCTTAACGTAGGAGTGCTATTACAGTCATTTGAGTGTTACTCCACATTATACGGTATCTATGTATATAGACACTTGTGTTTTACAAGTGGTTAGCGTATGTAACAACTGAGACATAAGTCCGAGGGCGCGAATACCACCCACGGCAAATAAAGAGGCGGCATATTTTCTTACGCCTCCTCACCGCGGGGCCACAACAAAACAGGTATTTATAAAAAATAACAGATTCTAACTTTTGCCACTGCACTAATAGGCTGGTTTGACCGGGGTGGTATTACGACCTCGGAGAATACCAGCGAGAAGTAAAAGCATCTCTTACCATCACTTACCATCGGATAAGCCGCTTGCTCGTTTGCCCCCTTTCCAAAATAAAAAAAACTGTGGCTTTTTACCATCAAGTCTTCAGTGTTTTCTTATTTATCAGATTAACTAAAAATAAGTGTGTCCTTTCGCATGAAAAAAAAACAGTTAAGAAATGCTCGAGTGAACAGACATTAAAAAAACAAATCGATAACCTTGCCTTTTTGAGGTCGGTTACATACTACAATAGCACACGCTAGTAAATCTGCTGCTATTTAACGAAAAATATAATAGCATTACTGTGGTAACATAGTTAATAGCCTGTTATATCTTGTACGTCTCTGGAAACAGACAACTCATTATTTTCTGAGGTAATGCTGAATTCTTTGCGATATATAGTGAGCTGATCACCGAAGTGACAAACACTGTACTGGGATAAACAACTCCATGTCTGTCTAGGAGTTGTCTAGGTTTTTTTTATAGGAAAGGCGGCAAACGACCAAGGGGCTCACTTGATGGTTAGTGATTACCGTCGCCCACTTACACCTGCAACACCAGAGGTGCTGAAGGTGCGTTGTCAGCCATTAAGTGTATTTGGGAGACAGGAGAGAGGATGATGAGGGGGATGGGGAGGGGCAGAGTGCCTCCGGTTACCTAACTCACCGAACGTAACGTAAAAGCACAAGATGCCTCTACTTCACGGTCTACTCAATCCGGTCGAGCCGGCCCATTCGAGCGGCAGCAAAAGCCGCCGTTTGGCTGTACCACGTGGTACCACCCTCTTACCCATTTCTGCCGCTTGCAAGTAGTGTAACTACTATTGTGTTTTAGAGAAGAGAGCCAGTATAATTACGGGCTGTCGGGCATTCTATCTTAGTTCTCGGGGGTGACCACATCTACAACGCATCTGAAATAGTAAGTAGTTTCCAGGTGTTCATGGGTTTAAGTAACAATTTACTATCAAGTGAACTGTTAGCTCTTTTTTCACTACAATGCAATTTAAAAAAAAAAGGTTCTGGAGTATGTATGTATGTATGTATGTAGGTATGTATGTATGTATGTATGTACATAACACGCCTTGTTCCCAACGGGGTAGGCAGAGACAATCTTCTTCCACTTGCTACGGTCCTGACATACGTCTTTCGCTTCTTCCACTTTCAACAATCTTCGCATGCATGCTCGTTGGTTTAGAGTACTCTTGACCTGGCCTTTTTTCAGAACTTCGAGTAGATACTATTAAGCAAATGCAGGGCGGAAATTATAATTATGGTAATATGCTATGACGGTAAAAGCGGGCAAACACTAAACCATCAAACTTTTTTTTTTTTCAGAAACTGCACAAGCCAAAGAATCATTATTATTATAACCGTCTAGTAAACAATGTATGAATGGGTCGCTTAGACCCACGCGAACATACTTGTTGGGCGTTTATAGCTTTTTATAACTGGGTCTAGGACGGTGGATAAAGCTTTTTTTGAGCTTTTTTACTAATTTATTGTCCTTTGTAACATTTAAAATTCGTAATTGGATATATTACGTGAGTAAGTTTTATTGTTTATTTCATAATAAAAAAGTAACGGCTAAGTGCGTGTCGGACCAAAGCACCGAGTGTTCCGTACAACCACAGGCTCACTTCCTTTTCCCTATGTTTCTCCTCCTCCTCCTCCCCTCTCAAAATATCCTTAAAGGCCGGTAACAACCTGCAGCTCCTCCGGTGAGCCGTTTGCTCGTTAGCCTCTTTCCCAAAAGAATCCCCCAAGTGGCCGTGGTTTTGTCTTCCACGGTGAATCCTAAAAATCTGTTGTATACTCGAATGAAACTCAATTAAATGAGTAATTAATATAGCTGTATTAAAGACCAACCAGTCCATAACTGTGCAGCCATTTACGAGGCAAGGATATAGAACCATTTTATAATTACACCATTACATCTAATGATGTTCATGATTTCGCTATTAATTCTAAGAAAAGTGAAATCACTTTCTTTGTGATAAAACATAGTATTAGGTACGTATATAGGCTACCATGTTGACGTTAGAGGAGATAAAGAGAAGTAGCTGTGAAAATTACATATTATAATATATTTGGGACAAGTTTAAATTATAAAAAAAAATTAACTTTAAGCGCCAACAGTCTAAAAATTTACGTTTTTTATCTATAAATAAAATAACCAAACCTTTGTACAGACCATTTCTCCCTATTATATTTCTTTATTTTCTGATTTACTTGTGTGTACATAAATTATTAAATAAATAAAATAAAATTAACCAAACTATTAAGAGGATGTTGATATCGATATTCTTCGAGAGAAAAAAAATTTTTCTCGAACATGGTTTACTATGCCCTGACTTAAGAACTGAAAAGGTACTCAATTTTCTACTCGCTCATGCTCACTGCTCACTGTCTGTTTTGTGTGACAGAGCCAATTACTGGCTGTAGAAGTGGCAGGTAAATAGGTCGACCAGAGAAAAGGTAGAAGAATACTCTCTCAGAATAGAATCCAGAATGACCACGCTGATGCAATATACGCAGTGAGAGAGCATTTTTTCGGTTAATGGTATTACATCTTAGTCCCAATAGGTAACTGCTCTTAAAAAAAAAGAAATAAATCTGGTGAGTTTCATCTAAAACAAATAGAGAAAGTTCTTACATTTAACGTTAACTAACTGTCACTAATATAAACAGACGAAGTGCGGTTACTCATATACTGGTCGGATTCCGCAGACAATGCAAGTATAAACGCTGGAACAATTTTGCTTAAATAAAAAATAAGTCCTGATGAGCTACATATAAAACAATTAGAGAAAGTCCTTAAATTTGTCTATAACAATCTGTCACCGATCATCTTATATTCTGGTCGATTTCCGCAGACAATATAGAAAGTACACATCCTTAGACAAATTTAAAAAAAAAATTGGTAAACTTTATGCAAAAGAAACGCAAAAAGTTCTGAAATTTATCGATTACAAACTATAACCAATAAAAAAAAGGCGAACAGCTGTCAATCATTTACTGTTCGATTTCCGGAGATAATAAAGGGATTTTAGGCGGTGAACAATCACACATAATTAAAAAACAAGTGTGTGTGTGTTGTACTTATGTATGCAAGTAAGAAGTTATACTTCATTAGCGTAATAAAACAAAAATAACTAATAACAATAATTTATTTGTTAACAAATAATAACAATACGGTCGGTATGACAGTTAACCTTAAATCTTTAAACCCACTAAACAAAATTATAATTTTAGAAACCACATTCATCAATTTTTTTTTCTCCACTGATATTAAACAAGTGTTGTTGATTCATATATATTTTAATAACTACCTTGAATATAGTTATCATTTGTCACGAAAACGTGGAAGACAATTACCAACCAACTTCATGGTGTCGTTTTTACGTGTCGGTGTGCGCGCGCATCGTAAAAATTCACTCTAATAATTTTTCCCAAACGCGCCAAACAAGGTATAGCTTAAAAAAACTCTGGTGTTCTTTATTCAAAACAAATAGAGGAAGTTCTTAAATGTATCGATAACGAACTATCACTAACATAAACAGACGGACAGCGATCACTCATACACATGTCGATTTCCGCAAGTTGTGTTATCAAAGTAAATATATAACAAGCCATCGTTAGAGATTAACCGCCAACAGTCCGCAGTCATACTTCGGGTATACATCGGCGATCATTTATCTTGTGCCCGAGATCATTTTTTGCACGTCTAGACCGAAGCGAACTGCCGAACGATGTTTAGACCTCTCTACCGAAATTATATGTTCTGCAGAAAGAGTTCGTACGTGATTTCTTTCTTGATAAATATGCAAATGTTTATCGAGAATCCAAATTGGTGTGAAAAGAGATGCAAGTGAGTAATTTATATTAAAGGAACCTTTCTATTGCTAAAGAAAAATTAATCAAAGATAGCCGGTTATGGAGAAATAATCCAATTTCTATAAACCTCTATATGTAAACTATAACTTATCATTGACACAGTAAGCGATAATAGAAAATAAAAATAAAAGATAATTCGGATTTCTTCATCTGGCTCTCTGAGTTTTGCTGAACATTAACCTCTCCCAGAAAGCGCCAGTATAAGCTTGCATACAGACCAAAGAAGGGTCGCCCATACCTCCCATGCTGGGCTAGCGTGTAGCCTCGCTAACGATGCTGCTCTCCATCATTAGTGTGTAAGAGTTGGATTCGGCAAATTCGGATGTATTTTCCATCCGACATCGTTTGGTCGCCGGAGACGTTTATTAGCCAGCAGGATGCCACGTGCTGGAGAGGTTTGCATTTGGAGAAAAAAGCGGTATAGTCTCCTTACAAGGATTCTCCAAAGCAATTACATCAGACGAAATGACTGTGAAATTTCAAGGCACATAATATACATAACATGTTAAAAAGGTACATCCCCCTGTATTTAACTACCACATGCAATTTTTTGGGGCAATGGGCCGGCCACATAGCTCGCAGAACTGACAACTGTTGGGGAAAAAAGTTTCTAGAGTGGTCCACAAGATGAAGTGACGACCTGCGCAGTGTTGCGGGAAGTCGATGGATGCAGGTGGCTCAGGACCGAGCTTTATCTTTGGGGGATCTATGTTCAGCTGTTGACTTTAACGATGTATTGTAAACAAACCCCTTCTAGAGGTCAAAGTGGTCCCAGCGCATCTGATGATTCCTTAGACGCTATTATACACTATAGTAAAATTCAGATCGAAGTGAATAGTCATTACTATGGAATATGATAGAGAGCATCGGTACCGGAATTACTTAGTAAGTGATCATACAAAACGCAGAAACGTTATACCGCCTCTTATTTATTACTCAGATCATCTGTGAGGGCATCATGTTCCTGCCTCGTATCTCCTTCCTGGTCGAGCAGACACATTAAATGTCGCAACATGGCCCAACCTCGTAAATAAAAACTTTTATGGACGTAGGCACCAGTTTTATATCGCCAACAACACTTCATTGTTTACCGTGCATCGTCAAGTTTTAGAGAAGCAACTTCAACCAATGTGTAGATTTTGATGTTCATAAGAGCTTCAAAGAAGCCTAAATTGGATAAAAAAATGTTTTGTCTTTGACTTTGAATTTTGTATATATATTTTTAATACGAATTAGTTAATAGTAATGAGAGCCCCTCCTCGGTGGGGGAACTTCTTAAAAATTATATATTTACTAAACTAAACTATTTAAATCGGTACATCCAATTGCGTGAAACAGGTGAACATACTAGATGGGAAAAAAACATACCGTTTCGAATACGAACCTCCGCCTTATTTGAAATCGTTTAAAAACTCAATACAAGATCTTTGTTTCTAAACTAAGAACATTAATCGCATTTATGATCTCACCAAACAAAGCCACTATTTTTTTTTTTTATAAATACATAAGGATCAGAAGGCGCAGGACATTCGATACATCGACCCAAATACTCCTAAACCGTATCCTATTACATCAAACCGCTTCACTTATCCGACACATCCGGGCTGGGAACTCTACAATTGGTTCGTAGTCCGTACAATGCTAAATGGGTCGCACAGGGACCACATGGCCGCTAATCTAATCAATAGAGTCATTGGCATTACGCGTTATTTGAGAGAATCTTGAAACGGTCGCTGGGGTGTCGAATTCGTTTCGATTACGAATCGAATTTTGAATAGAAACTTATTTCTTATAGGCGAATCGACGCAAATTATTTATTATGCTAACTAACTAAATACTTCAGATCCATACTTTACGTACATGGGTGTGACAGTGTGTTTAATGAAGATTTATTGATCGATATTGGTTAAGAATTCGTCAGATTCTTATTCATGTAAAACATAATATAAAATAATTTACATTAAGTTTTTATAATTACACCCTAAGCTACTGAACAGATGTCTCAATTACCATTAGACTAACCTATCATAGTCGCCGAGAACCTGCAAATTACAGAGTAAACGTAGGATAGAGAGCGATAGCTTTTTGGAGTAATGAAGTAAACCTAAACTAAAAATAAATATCAGGATATTAAAACTGCCTTATTAATACTAATTAAGAATTAATACATGTCTTAAAAAAGTGAATGTTATATAAATATTTTATTACGAGGTTGTTTCGTGTAACTCTTCTACAAATGAACGTTAATAATTCAATCAATCAGTCAACCCTTCATATCTCATCCATATGGCCATGATCTCATTTCTATTACAACGGATTTCCTTTTTTAACTAATTAACAATAAAGTTCAAAATGAAATTGCATATTTAATTAAAAACTTTCAACAGCTCTTTGTGCGTTAGTTTATTTCAATACTGAAAGCGTATAAAAACTGATCTGTGTACAATACAAACTATTTAAGCCTGTACAAATTAAACATCAAACTCGGAATCGAGAATAAGCTTTATTGTTCCTTACGTAAGTTTCAAATTCCAATGCTTGGAGTGTTTCTCCAGTAAAATGCCACATATGTTCAAGAGATCTCCCCTAGGCAGATTTCTAATTTTATACTTAATGCTTGCCGGCGACGACGTACGCGGGATTTGTAATGGTTTTATTGCATTTGGGTGGCCATGGGCATAGACACTACTCTTTTACATTAAAAACGCAATAGTATTACATTAAAATGAATTCCTGAAAATGAGAAGCGTCATATACATGTTTTAAGCATCTTATTGATCGAAGATTCGACTTTAATATCGAAGATATGAGTATAGTCTCTTAATTGACCCTCACGTATAATAAAATATTTTCTTGTTACAACACGCGGTGAGATAAATATTTCATTTGGAATATCTTTAAATAAACGGAAAAACGTAACACATTAACACATGGCACACCATCCATGTATTTTTGCAGACAATACTTCAATAGAAAGTAAGAATAACTGTTGAACTGTAGGCAACACACGTCATCTAGCTATGGTCGCCTAGTGATTCCTGGACGCCTAGTGAGCCCTGGTAACCTAGTGGTCAGGGCGCTCACTTTAGTTTAACATAGCGCGAGTGACCTGGGTTCGATCGTCAGTGCTGGCAACACTAAAATTGTTTGTGAAAAATTTAAGGGTTTAATTTACCATGTGAGCGTACAGCAAGCTCTATGAAGGAAAACATCGAGAGGAAACCTGAATTTCTGAGAAATAATCAAAATATTATTTCGACGACGTGTAAAGTCCGCAAACCTGCACCGGAGCAGCATGGCGGACCCTTTCCGGCACCAAAGCTCTCTCAAATATTTAAGTACCTTCTATTAGCCCGGCACTCACAGGCATTTAAAAAAAGTCATGTTACACATGTATTATGAAAGTAAGAGGGTATTGCACTACAAATAATAATATAGCTTTGTAAGTACGTGTTTTTGTATATATGAAAGTATATCTATCTTTACTTGTTTGCATGTATGTGATTTTATGCATTTCAGTTTCAGTTTTTGCTTGCTCTTAGGACTTTGCCGCGCCTGCCACAAAATTTCATCACACTTTAGGTTGTCTGATGAAGAATGCCTATAGATTAAATAAATAAATAAAAAAAATTCTTCGTCGTCCAGTAAACTATAGCGATCGCTATAGGCCTGTGAATGAGCACCATATGTCCGTACAGAGCTGGAGCTTTACAGTTACATCATTTCTTGATGCATTTACGCGGCGATGCCACTCGTTTCAATTAAGCACAATTGATGCGAGCAGTCCGTTTAATTTGTCACGCGAATCATATCTCGTTATCGCCAAATAAATTTCGTGCGACGTGTCAACGTCTCGCCTCGAATCTTGATCAACTTTGGCGCTCAAAATATAATTTAAAATTATATTTCAGTTCCTGACTTCAATTTAGCGGCATTGGTTTAATTGTATTGCATATTTGGCAATTGTCCGATCACTCATTTTTTTTTTTTGATAAAATTAAAATACTTTTAATTACAATATAACTGTTTCCGGTTTCCAGACTAAAACATGCCGGCAAGAAGTGGAGATAATTGTTAATCGGTGTCTTTAATGACATAGTACATCTCATGTATGTTTTTTGTACCTATACCTAGCCACGAGCGTGTTAAGGATAATGATCAATTGCTCGTATATATACAAATAGGCTCAAAATACAACAATTTTAAAAGGTGAAATATCGCATGTGAACGCTTCGTCTTATTTTTTTGAGGTTATAATTATATTTCGTGTGTATAAGATGTGTTATTTCGCACGTCAGTGGTTATTACCTCGACACTTTACTTAATCGATTTTCACGTCACCTACTGGAACGATTACCTTGCGCTAAAATGTGTATTACTAAATATTGACCTGTGCGGAATTTTGTGCCAACAATCCGAAATTCAAAATCAACGTAAAGTATCCGCTGAACATGCTATCGTAAATACCGAACACTCTTCAACGCGGTAGAGCCAAGCGGCGGCTTTTGCTGCTGCTCGAGTGGGCCGCCTCGACCGGGTTGGTACCACGGCCTCGCAGAATACCGGCGTGAAGTAAAGGCATGTTGTGCTTCTGCGTTTCGTTCGGTGTGTGAGGTAACCGGAGGCCTACTCTGTCTCCCCTTCCCCTTCCTTATCCTTCCTCCCATTTCCCAAATACCCCTAAAGGCCGGCAACGCACCTGCAGAACCTCTGGTGTTGCAGATGTACATGGGCGACGGTAATCACTTATCATCGGGTGACCCGCTTGCTCGTTTGCCGCCGTTCCCATAAAAAAAAATAATAATACCGTTCCATCAATACCAGGTATGATATGTCTCAAGACGCACATTACGTTAACAAAACAAATGAGGTACATTACTTCAATGCCGCATTCATTAGGCTCGTATGCATTTAATTAAACCCTGGCGCCACCAATTTGACGCGTTCCCTCAAATACCACGTGAACAGATGACCCGTAAACTATTTACTGTGCAAACTCACCTTTATTTCTACTTGCACTTAATAAGAACTGTCGTTCTTGATTCTTAACATAACTGTTAAAAACACGCCGCTTTTTCATAGTTTAAATACTGTAGAGTAAAATAATAGAGTGTAAACAACATGTACCTAACTAGCGCGCGGTACAAGCTGCTGGTATACAAAAAAGGCTCGGAGGACGGACCGACGGCATCTGAATTTGCAGAACCAAAATCTATCAGACTATAGGTGCAGTGATGGGGAGCAGCACTACAAGTGCGAGAGTTCCAGCACAGCGCTCACCTACCCGCTCATCCAGTGTGGTTAGTATGGGCCGAACTCTCTAAGGTATACATAAAAGCTCGCTGGGGCTTTTTTAGGGAGTTCTATTCACAGCCACTGCTGTACACAGTACACAGTCCAGTGACTTAAATAGGCCGATGATGTCAGATTTTTTTTATGTGAAGCGGGGCGAACGAGCAAATGGCTCACCTGATGGTAAGTGATTACCGTCGCCAACGTACATCTGTAACATCAGAGAAGCTACAGGCGCGTTGCCAGCCTTTTAGGATATTTGACGCTTAGGAGGTAGGATCGGGTGGCGGAAATGGAGAAGAGGGACAGGGCCTCCGGTTACCTCTGCGAATGAAATGGAGAAGCACAAGATGCCTCTACTTCATGCCGGTATTCTGCGAGGGCTATGTACTGCCCCGGACGAGCCGGTCGAAGTCCAACAGCCGCCGCTTGGCATACCGTTTTACCACATATAAAATTAAAAGCTTTCACAAGAGAAAGGCGTTCATACATCCTCCACTCGTGTTGGAACGGACGGATTTCTTATGTCTCGAAATACATCTCTTAGCCAAGCAAGTTTACCCGCGATGCTGGTTTACCAACGAACACGGGATTCAACAAAAAATATTGTAATTAACAATTTAGATGCTTCACCCAAAAACTACTCTGTCACTAATGTTAATAGAAGAAGTACGATAAAGTTCCTAAGCCGCATGACAAATCAAAGATAGGGAGAAGTACTTTGTGAAAAGTGCTTACAAGTTAAATCGAAAATGCTGAAAGTCCCAAAAAATTATCCATAACTTTTATTAGCGCTTTCTTGGAAAGGTATTTGTCAAACAGTGTAAGGAAATGGGACGCGCCGAAAAAGCCTCGTACAAGTACACAAATAACTATCAAAAAACAGACGCCAATATTATAGCTAATTTTATTTTTTAAGTAAACTGTTGGTTCAGTTGCGTCTAACTAGTTTTACGGTCTATCTTTAAATTGTTTACCTTTTCAAGACCTTATAAATATGAATGATGGCATTAAAGTATTCCACAGAACATTGAAGACCAAATATGGTAAATACATAATATGTTTACGTTCGATAAAGTTCCGAAGAAATTGGGAATCACTTACATGACGTAAGGGCTAAATATTAATGTTTCTTTTTCGTTACTAAGAAATCTGCGAGTAATAAGTTAGGCATTTAACCGTATATGAATATATAATGACGTAGAGGCGATATGAATAAGAGCAGAGACAGCGAAGGTCGACTGCAGCACCTTGACCTGCTGGATGACGTGTGAGGTGGCGGTTAGGAATCCCAATAACGTGCCTATGCTTGAGATAAACACTGCGTACTCATTCTGGAACAACTGGCTCTTGTTTGAAAGATAACCAGGTCATAAGGTTATCATAAAAGAATGCGCTTATCAATAAAAAAAATATCATTGGTTCATCATAATCATCATCCTTCCAGCCTGTCACAAGTCCACTGTAGACCGTAGGCTTCGGTCACCTGCATCCATCGACTTCCCACAACACTGCAGGTCGTCACTCCATCTAGTGGGGGTACGCATCACGGTGCACTTGCCTTAATGTCCTTGGTCATTTCATTATTATTGTTTTATATATATTTTTATTTTAGTTATATACTGCATATATTACAAAAACCCTGACGACTGCTCGAGGAAATATCCATGGTGCCGACGGAATACCAGCGCTGTGGTTGTATGGCTTTCAATTTATCATAACTATAACACTATGCTGAGTCGGATGCCGTTTTGTAGCTGCAATTCGATAAACCCAATTTTTTGTTATATTATTAATATAGTTTAATTATGTGTTACTTGAGCTGTGACTATGATTAAAGAACTTTTCTTTCTTTCTTTCTTTAATAATATTTTTTAATGAGATTTGCCGTGTGTTATCGGCGTAAGAATCTGCCACCCGTTCTCTTCCCGTGGATGTCGTAAAAGGGAACTGTAGGAAAACCTTGAAAGTTACGATGGCTAACGACAGATGGCGGTATAACCATCTCGAAAAATAAGCAGACCGACGACGAGGGGTAGCAGCGTCTAAGATGCGAGATGGTAATGCGACCGCCAATCTGCTCACCGTGCGTGGTGATATTCGCGAATCCTCCTTATGCGAGTGGCCTATGTTCTGCAGTGGACTATTCACAGGCTTACCTTCATTAACTCCCGGTACCTTCAACTTCCACTAATGGAAGGTACCGGCACCTTATGAAGGTAAGCACTAATGGAATGTGCGGGCACTGCACTTATCAAACGTTTGCTCGACGTGTTGAGTATCATCTTCTATGCATGGTATATGGATATGGAATTATTTGTTCTGTATCTAGTGGCCTATCTGGAGACGTTCACGGCAATAGTAGAAAGGAGGCACGAATCAGCGACGTAATTTTTCGCAGTCACCCTAACCCATTAGGCACTTGGCGCTTTTAGTAATTAGAAATTATATAGATAAAAATAATTTTAGGTGCACAACTTCAAACGCTGCGATATCTTCCGAGTAAACAATTGCTTTTTGTAATCGAATATCAATCTAATATCTAATACATATATTGATAGCATGCCGCTTTTGATCGAAATTGTAAAAGAAACAGGTAGCAATTCAATTATTGAAAAAAAAGACCTGTCTCCTCTTTTTTTTTTTTTCACAGAGGCTATATTTAAATATTATATCCCATGTCACTCCCGCAATGAAGACGAATCTAACGACATCTCATATGTTGAAATCCATCAAGCCGTTCAGATTACAGAGCGGGACAAAGAAATAGACATACATAACATACATACATTCTAAAAAAACATAACCCTCCTTCTGGGGGCAGACGAGTAAATTACTATAATAAGGACGGTTAGTTTTAGTGGAAATTTGCATTTAGCAATCACAGGCAGGCATGAAGTACATGCAATGTTCATTAGCGGGTTAAGTAAGACGTGACGCATTATAAGACATTTAAAAAAAACTTGTTCCCCATTCATAAGCGGAAAAACTTGGTAGACTGCCCATTCAATGGTACATCTAATCCAAAAGTCTCACACAAATTCAAATTATAATTAGCAATCTCCACCCGTACTCCTTTGTCATTAGATCTATAATTATATACGAGAACTGAAGTGTTTTTGTGAACCACTGTTACCTTCTGTGCTTCGTCGCCCGTACAAAGGTTGCCAAATCCAAAAACGGCACGTAAGTTAGATGCTGGAGATTACTTGTTTAGGTGCTCACGTACGCTAACGGAGGGGCACATACCTACTCACTCTGTGGTGCCACCGGTGGCGGGAACTTGCAATGAAAATAACCACAATAGATAATAATGGTTAGCGATATATCCTGCCACGTCATTCAAGTCCTAACAGATATGTAAACAAAAAAACTTTTTAAATCTTTTGGATTAGGGTGATAACACGAGCTTACAGTGTATTTGATAGTCCAGCTTATGGACACCGGCAATCAACTTCAATCATAGGAGGTTACAGATGCATTGCGATTATCAACGCTGAGGACTATGATGGATTGCTTCGAAGCCTATAATCTCAGATTGTAGAATATATTAGAGATTTGTAGATTTTTAGATTATAGGAGCCAGACGTTCATGCAAGGTTTCCACCCACTTTTCACCAATGTTTATTTGGAACAACGTGCCTGGTGGTGAACCTGTCACCCTCTTAGTGTTCAGGCCAACGATAAAAATCTATAATAAAAATAAAGTTACGAAAATCTTGTTCATTGGTACGAGACTTTCACACAAAGTATCGAACTCGGATCGCCTGATATGCATGTATAATAGATAACCACTCGGCTATCGGGGATTACCTTACCAGCCTGTAAATAGTTCACTCCAGGGCATAGGCCACTCCCATAAGACACTTTAGACGTAACGGATATCGTCACGCCTAAGGTGTTCTTTGGACGCTACCCGCTACCCGCTATAAGTCTGATTAAATTCGATCTGGCATTTGTCGGAAGTCATTGCGATATTCAAGGCTTTTCCATTAATTGCTTCTTACGACACCCACTGGAAGAAATGGGGTTGCAGATTCGTACGCCGATACCATGCGGCAAGTCCTTAATATTTTAAAAAATCTTTCTTTTCTGTGTTCTTAGAGAGGCCCAGTAGTGGACTAAACTAGGCTGACATTCGCTCTAACATGTTTGTAAGAATAATGCCATGTGTTAGACAGTTCAACGTTAATAATGCGCATAATTATGCGATCTTGTAGATGTTACAATTAACGTTGAACTGAGTTTAATGGTCTGTAACCGAACGTCCTGGCTTCGAATCCCATTGCCAGCAACACTAACATTGTTCATTGTTGTTATTAGTGTCATATTCAAGTTTGAGTAATAATAAAAAATATCATTTCGGGGCCATATGAAAGCTGCAATTTTGTTTCTTCACTATGTTGCGTAAAATTGTTAAATTTAATCGCCAATGTTAAAACACATACCTTATGAAATTTCCGAGAGAACAGTTTAGTTACTTTAAATAAAGTTATAAAGAATGCGAGACAGAAAGATGCAGTAAAGCAATCATTTTATTTAACTAGGAGTGCCCTCTTATCGGAACATCTGTGACTGACCGTAAATTATTTTATTACCGCGAAACTAACTGGACTATATGAAATACCACCGAATAGATTTCTTGATTATGACAAGTTTAATACAGTCGAGGTATTTGCCTCAATTTCGGGAAACACTTCACGGGAGTGGGACATATCATATATTTCGCTCAGATAACGAATGACAAACGACTCGTGTACACGCTCAGATTGTTCGGTTAACTGTACGTTTATTATAATGCGAGATGAAATGATGTAAAACTTATTAAGAAATGTATGTAAGGCAAATCATGTTATTCAATATCCGGGCCGCTGCAGAAGGATTTTGAAGACTGTTCGTATTTACTAGTAGATGCTTGAAACAAAGATGATGCTGGTGGAATACTCCCAGGGATGGACAAAGTAACCAAGCCTTCTATATGCGTGATACTCCTTCAAGAGCTAAGATACATTAGCATTATTCCGAACGGAGCCCTAATACTAAGCCTACGCCGTCTGTCCGTCCGTCTGTCCGTCCGTCTGTTTAAACCGTAACGTCTCCTTACAGGAAACGTGTTTTTTTATTTTTTGTTTTGCTTCATTATAAAAACGGTAATACATATAAGCGTCAAACTTCGTGTGAATTATAGTGAAAATTAGTTTACACTATAATTAAATGGTAAAAGATCAAACGATAAAAATAGGCCAACTGCTCCCGCTAAAGATCCCGATCTGTATGAAAGAAAACACATTTTTTTTTTGTTAAATTCATAACATAGTTATATTATATGGTTTGTACGGAGCCCTCGGTTTGAGTGTTCGACTCCCACTTGACTGGTTTTTTTAAAAATGGTCGAAATAGTTTTACTTCCGAATACCGTCGGCAGTCGTCGTGGGTGTCTACATGTGTATTAACTAATCACGAGAACGAAACACAGATCCATAACACAACATGAAACATAAAGCAACAAATCGAATAAGCATAGAGACTTGAACGTTTGTCTTTCATCTTCACCTTACCCTATCCGATGTAATATTCATGCGCTAAGATTCCGACCTAACCTCGGGAAGAGTGAGATGCAGTGTCAGAGATACGGGACACGGGACGCGACACAACACGACCATACACGAAAGCCAAGATGATAAAAAAAAGATAATGAACCAATGATAGATATAGGTAGAGGTTTGAGGATCTGCTCCCGAATCACGAAGGCTTGTTCCAATTAGTTTTTCGAAACTTCGGCGAAATGCTGACCGCCTTAAGACAATCTACGAAGTTAAGCTCTGCTGAAAAGTTGGTTAAAATGACGAAATTAAATCTCTAAACCTCTGGTCACCTCTCGATCGTCGATACGGTCTTGAGAGTTCCTTTACAAACATAAAATTAAAGGAAAGTAGCAGCCTGTAAGTTCCCTCAGCTGGGCAAAGGCCTCCATCTTGAATATCAGAGAGGGTTTCGGGGTCCGCCACGCTGCTCCAGTGGGGGTTGACTGGCTTGAAATGAAATGAAAATGAAAATACACTTTATTGTACACCAATAGCAAAAATAGGGAAAAATAAATAAATAAAAAGAAACACAGAGGTACAATTGGCGGCCTTATCGCTTAGAAGCGATCTCTACCAGGCAACCATTTTGCAGAGGAAATAATGACCAGTGAGCAAGGGTCAAGGGTGTACGCAAGTTACACAGAAGTGAAAATATAATGTAATAAATATATATTGATATATACACAAACATATATATATATATATATAGACTAACATATACTGATATATCTAAATAAATACACAACATATACCCATACATATACAGGAACATAAAGAGTAAAAAATAAATAATATAATATAAGAGCCATACGACGCAAGGAAAAGTAAGTGTTAAAGGATAAACAGATAACGAGAGATGAAGGAATAATTATTTAGGGAGGAAGGAAGTGCGCTTTGACCAGCCTTTTAAAAGTATCTAGGGATTGCGCACGCTTTATTTGAAGTGGTAGGGAGTTCCAAAGCCTAACAGCTTCAATGGAAAAGGATTTAGAATAGAAGGAAGTGTTATGGGATGGAATTTTTAAAGTAAGGTTATTGTCAGAGCGAAGAGATCGACAGTGAGTATCCCCAAGAAACTCAAACCGCTCTTTAAGGTAAGGAGGGTAGTGGGATTGAATAGAACACAGTATAAAAGAGAAAGAATGTGAGTATTTCTGCGAAGGCGGATCGGAAGCCACTTGAGTTTTTCGCGAAATTCTGATACATGGTCATATTTTCGGAGTCCAAACACGAACCGTATACAAAGATTCTGAATGCGCTCAAGCTTATTAAGTAACTCTTCGCTTAGATTGAGATAACACGTATCAGCATAATCGAGAATGGGTAACAGGAGAGACTGTGCAAGCGTAATTTTAGTTGGTATGGGTAGGAAATTGCTTAATCTTCGGAGAGACCCGACCGATGCAAACACCCTCCTGCTCACCTCGCTTACTTGTGGGGCCCAAGATAAAAATTTGTCAAGTGTAACTCCTAGATTTTTAACGGTGTCACTGTACGGCACAGATGTCCCATCAAATATAATACTAGGTAAAGTAGGTATATTAATACGGGTAACCAATTTTGACTGCCTATTATAATTGATTTGGTTTTGATGGGTTCACTTTAAGACCATATGACTTACTCCATTCCACAATTGAGTCTAGATCTTTATTTAATAGGTCTATAGTTTTAGGTAAGTCCACCAATTTAGCCTGAGCATATACTTGGAGATCATCAGCATACAGGTGGTAGCGAGAAGTTAAACGGAGCGTAATAGAGCTTATGAAAATTGAAAAAAGGAGAGGAGACAACACGCCACCTTGCGGTACTCCGGCCTTGATCGTGCACCAGTTAGAGAACGAATTGTCCACACGTGTCCGTTGCCGGCGACCAAACAAGTAACTATGAAACCAGTCAATCACTTCAGGAGATATGTTAAGAGAAGCTAAGATAGCTAATAAGATATCAAAATCGACATTGTCGAATGCACTGGCAAAATCTAGTAAGGTCAACACCGTAACACATTGGTTATCCATACCAAGACGAATATCCTCAGTAATATTAACTAAGGCGGTAGTCGTACTATGACCAGAGCGGAAACCAGATTGGAATGGATTGAATAGATTCCACCTGGTTAGAAACAGGCTCAATTGACGATGAACTATACGCTCGAAAACTTTCGAGAGGAATGGAAGTATGGAAATGGGGCGATAGTCAGAAAGACTAGAGGATTTGCTTTTTAGGTATAGGAGTAATTTGGGCTTCTTTCCAGGAAGAGGAAAATTTCCAGAACAAATAGAGTAATTAAAGATATTTTTAATTAAAGGAGTCAAGATATCGATAATAGGAATGATCATTTTACGACTAATGCAGTCTGTACCAATGGCATCAGAGTTGACCTCACCAATGCTTTTCTTAACATCAGTATCAGTAATTTGACTAAAAATAAAAGCAGGATCATCGGAATTGGGTAAAGCTGAAATTTGATTTTTAGTTCGTAATTTTGTGGCATCATCAATGGCACAAGAAGAAGAGAAATGCTGATTAAGCTGGTTTAAGTCAATATTTATAGAGCTACTATTCTCACGCGCTTTCCCAACTCCAAGAGATTTAAGAAATTTCCATACTCTGCCTGAATCATCTTCTTCAAGTATGGACTTATGAATATGGCGTCGTTGTTTATCCCTACACAACCTGTTGCAATGATTCCGAATGTATTTATATTTGTCTCTATTAGCATCAGAATTGTCAAATTTATATTTAGCTTTTGCAATATTTTTCTTATGTTGCAATTTTTGATCTCCTGAGTAAGCCAGGAGCAGGTAGATGCTTAAGTCGAACTGGTCTAATCGGGGCATGAACGTCGTAGAGTTTTGTTAGGAGATAATTAAATCTTTCTACCCTTTTGTCTAAGTTAGGTTCGGTAAGAACAAAATCCCAGTCGATCATCGCCGCATCATGTCTCAGATGATCTAAATCAATACCACCAAAATTACGTAGCAGAAGAATTCTCGATTTAGCTTTTGGTGGGCGTAATTTATATGATAAGTAAATCAAGTCGTGATATGAAAATGCATCAGCAGGACATTGACCATGCTTAGCAACATAATCAATGGAAGAAACAAGAATGAGATCCAGAAGAGATGGAGAACAATTTGGAAAAGAGTGAGTAGCAGAAAGTGGGAGAATATGTAAGTTCGCTGCTCTAACTATTGATTTTAATCGAAAAGAGCGGGAGTCGCTCTTTAAAAGGCATGTGTTAAAATCACCCATAATAATGGTATGCTGATAAAGTGGAATATAGTTGTCTAAGAGGGTTTCAAACGTAGAAAAGTAGTCAATTGTAAGGCTAGGATTATAAAACACGCCAAGTAGTAGCTTGGTACCAGAAAAATTACCTCAATAATTAAATGTTCAGTTCCTGCAGTACCCTGGTCAACTGACATATTTAAAGTCGCAAATAGTAAGTGAGAACGTAGGTATATGGCAACACCGCCGCCAACACGAGTATTACGATCATTCCTTATTAGTTGAAAGCCTGGAAGAGCATATGACGTGGAGGACAAACAAGGCTTAAGCCAGGATTCGGAAACTAAAATAGCATGTATGTTTTATTATCAAAAGATGAAAGCATATCTGGATAATGTGCAGGAATACTCTGGGCGTTAATATGTACAATGTTGAAATTTTTCAGTTCATCTGAGAAGTGTGAATCTAAAGTTTCATTAAGAGAAGGAGACTGTAAAAACTGTTGTTACTAGTGTTCAACCCATCGGAGGATGAAAATGATAAAAATGAGTCGTCTGGACTACAACTATTTCTATCTAGAAATGACATATGGTATATAAAATATCAATAATTTAAAAATAAAGTACTTAAATAATAATAATATAAAAAAATAAAAACAGGTCATAGTACCCACCAGCACTAGAGGGTCCACACGGATCATAATAACACAAAAAGTTATCATAAATTAACATGAGACCACATGAGACAGAGTAAAAAGATTTTTTTTTAACTATGAATATTAATTAAAACCATTCCACTAACATTAACAACTGACAAAGAAAGTAGTCTAAAGTAAAATATCTATAATATTAATTTATAATATAAAACATTATAATTATTACCAAAAAAAAAAAAAAAAGAAACGAAATAACTATTAAAAGATATTATCAAAAATACAGAGATCTATAGCAAAACGCTTACAATTAAAAATTAAAGTTAGTCTATGGTTGTCAACCAAATTGTTGTTATTCTTATCTGTCACATAGCCTCATTGAAATGTCATTTAACATAATAAATAATTAAGTAGGTAAATTAAAGAAAATGGAGTGATTGCAGATTAAGATCTAATGTAACAAATAAACTATTTCTTAACCACTCGTTTAGAACGGGGGAGAGGCAATTTAGTTTCTGGGCTTTTAGAAGCCACTATAAGGCTCTGAGCCTGCGATTTTGCTGCTGCATGTGCGGACATCGGCCCAACGGGAATACTCTCAAGCTCGCGTAAACATTCCACTCGACGGCGAGTCCCATCCGATCCTATGACGAATATGTATCCATCGCGTGTCCAGCACTTTGTAATTCCAAAGCGCTTCCGAGCTTCCAGAAATACATGATGCCGAGAACTTGTTAAAAACTCGGACTGAGTGATGCCCGTGCCCTTGAATTTAGTTTTCGCGAACCATACCTTGTCACGGACTGCAACTTCAGCGAAATTTACCACAACAGGCCTGGGCCTGTTATCCGATGGACGGCCAAGGCGATAACTTGCTCTGATGCTGGAGCTGGAAAAATTTGGCAGGTCCAAATGTTCGGCTACTGCTGTGGTGACGCGTGCAACAAGGTCCTCTGTCTTCGCCTCAGGCACACCATGCAAAAGCAGAATCTTGCGCCTTCTCCGCATCTCCTGACGATCCATCTCCTGCCTTAAAAACTCCATTTGGAGCTGCAAGGTGTTTAAAGCGGCCACAATGAAAGTTTTAAAGGACTCGAAGTCGGCAGCTATCGATGAAGTGGTCGCAGAAGTCTTGCTAGCTGAGTTTCTTTGCAAGTCCTGCTGGAATTCATCCATCTTTGTGTGAAATATATCAGACATTGCAGAGAATGATTGCTTTAGGGAATCCATGTTGTATGAATTAATTATCACTAGTGAACGATAAAATGAATTGAATATCACAAGGAAAACTTTTGCTGGTAGGTAGTGTTTCTCACATGTACATAATTTTAACTTAACATATCCTCGAAAAATTATTTTTTTTTATATCTCAGACATGCTTTTTCATTTCCTCACACGATGTTTTCCTTCCCCGCCGAACACGTGGTAAATACAGCACTTAAAACCGTTGTTAACAATTTTAGTCGAACTCGGGTCACTCGCGCTCTATGAAACTAAAGCGAGCACCCTGACCACTAATCTACTACGACTGCAGTAACATATTTATATATAAATATCTATAAATATCCTCTAAGTACTGGAAGGAAGGAAACGGTATTACTAAAGCATACCATCATTACAATAACTGCAAATAGGATATCTTCCTGCACCAGACCGCCGCGAACAACTCCTATTATGGTGCTGCGTGCAATACTAAGGAAACGTAATAAATATTAAACATTAACAATAAGGATATAAAGTTTCCAACAGCCTTGAAGGTGGAATTAAAAGGGCCAAATGGTGCCGACTTAAATTATATAACTTTATAACGACGCCAGCATTACAAATAAGGTGTATGCGAACCGCCCACCGGTCGGACATGCGCGTTTACGTAGTGAGGAAAAAACAGCGCAAAAAAAAATATATGTTACGGCGCCTCATTTCACGGACACGATTAAGATAACTCCCTATTGGGTTGCATGGGTCGTGACCTCACGTTGGGTTTTTTTTTATTTTTTTTATTGGGTGTCTGCACCAACCTCTCCCTCTAAATTCATGTAGATATTTATTGGATATTTAGGTGATTAGTGTTTAATCTTTCCTTACCTTAACCTTAACAGCCTGTAAATAGTCCACTGCTGTAAATAGAACATAGCCTATCATAAGGAGAGATAGATTTGGGAGGTTATCCCGCCATCTGTCGGTAGCCACAGCGAGGCCTTTCCCTTAGTCGACTCTTACGACGCCTATGGGAAGAAAGCATACCCTGGATTTTAGAGCGATTGGTAGTTAAGGAACCTGGACACTCGAGGTCGATCTATTCGAAGGGTTCGTACCAATGAGTTTTTCTAAACTTATGTACGGTGTGTATCTAATCTGTATTGGCTTGGACACTAAGTAGGCGTCAGGCTCAACACCTGATATCATTCATCATTATCATTACAGCCTATCACAAGTCCACCGCTAACCATAGGTCGTCACTACAACTTATGGGAGATCGTCCTACACTGCGTTTGCCTGCACACTGTACTTAGTTGTCGCTCGAGAACCTTTCTTTCCTAACGGTTGTCAGTTCTGCGAGCTTCTTGCCGGGCCTATAGCTAGTTCAGCTTGCTGATCTTTAGATAGACGGTTACCCTGATTCTACTGCGGAATACTTAGTTGCAGATTCTACCACGTAGTTTAGCAGAGAAAAATATGCAGCTTTGAGTTTTCTCATACGGCCTGCAGTAAGAGACTACTTCTCGGTTCCGTAAGTCATCACTAGCAATTGGCGAGAAGATAAAGGAAACTTGTGATCTTTACCTTTTCGGATACAAGTCATCGGAGCAAGGGTCAAATGCAGTGTCGGAGAAATGGGACACTACACAATACAAACAGACCAAAAATCCGATAATTTACGGATTGCACTAATATTGCTTCCGTCTGAGTTTTGAACCCTAGACCCAAAGCTCAGTAGTCTAACCACTAAGCCTCGTATATGTCAACCCCTTTGGTAATAGTGGCGATTATAGCAATTGAGCATATCATCGTGATCATGATACATCAGTCTGTAAATAGTCCACTGCTGGAGAACGAACACATGAGAAGCCTAACAACCACGCTTAGCAAGTGTATTTTTTTTAATGGTGTACAGTCTACGAAACTTAAAAGCTCGCTACTGCTTCACATAATGATTTCTAGTGTTTACGCGAAAACCATTCATTAAAAAAGAACAGTTAATTAGGAATTTTATCGCGCTTAATTTTAATGTTTTATTCCCGACGTTTTGGGTACTTTACAATTTGACATCTTTATGTCTTCGTTAACCCAGCCTTTTTTTTATGGAAAAGATGGCAAACGAGCAAGCGGTTCACTTGATGGTAAGTGATTACCGACGCCCACATACATCTGCAACACCAGAGGTTCTGCAGGTGCGTTGCCGGCCTTTAGGGGTATTTGGGAGATGGGAGGAAGGATAAGGAAGGGGAAGGGGAGAGAGAGTAGGCCTCCGGTTACCTCACTCACCGAATGAAACGCAGAAGCACAACATGCCTATACTTCAGGCCGGTATTCTGCGAGGCCGTGGTATCAATCCGGTCGAGCCGGCCCATTCGAGCAGCAGCTAAAGCCGCCGCTTGGCTCTACCACGCTTAGAGAGCTACCGTTAGCTTTTAAACTATGAATGTTTGATCCTATCTAAGCAGAAAACTCATGGTGTCTAGGGGCCGTGAAATATGCTTGGCCTTGGATTTAATCTTATTTATCTCAGTATCCGAAGCAGGTTCTCTATTGAAAATAGGATGTTTTTTTTTATATTTTAATGAACTCGCGAATCATCCTTGGCAGGAAACGTTGTTCTTTTGCGAGGATTTGAGGTCTGTCAAATCTTGTGTAATGGGTGAGGCGATCTAGAATGTGATCACTGATCACAGACTGCATACTGCTGTATAATCATTTTGGTTAATTTAGTGTAGTGTTAATAATTTAAGTTAAATAATTATTAAAAATCCGTAAATTAAGAAGTATTAAATACTGTATTTAAACTCTATCACAAACGAACCGCATCGCCTTCGCACGGTCACATCTGTCAAATAATCGCAAGGAACCATTTATTTCTCCCCATATTTTTTTTTTTTGAAACCTCGAACAAATATTAGTAAAACAGTGAAAGAATTTGTAAAATCAGTCCCGTAGTTCGCGAGCCCACACACAGGTGTACAAAATCACACTCTCTATATAAAATAAGCGTAGATATTACTTACTAATTTATTGAAATAACGCGTAAGGCGGCTAGCGTGTATGTTTCCTAATGCTTACTTTAAGTTTGAGCAAACATAACCGCTCCCACACCGGGTGTGCATAGCCTAGTTGAAAATGTTCGCGAATTTCGCAATGAGACTACTCATTG
This sequence comes from Bhutanitis thaidina, assembly GCA_029286595.1. NCBI lineage: Eukaryota > Metazoa > Arthropoda > Insecta > Lepidoptera > Papilionidae > Bhutanitis > Bhutanitis thaidina. The sequence continues at coordinate 10,996,233 of JAGSMS010000016.1, forward strand.
TAAACAGTCACAGAATGTATCAAAACGCTAAATAATAAACACAATGAGTTTGAGTTGAGTGGTGCTGGCTTCTGGAACCCTGTTCGAGTGACCAGCGTGCTATGAAATAAAAGCTAGCGCCCTGACCACCAAACTTCCTATCTAAAATATGATTACAACACGTTTCAAATAAAAGGATTGCAAATCTGCCATCTTGAACCGATAAGTTTAGATTTTACAGTATGATATTAGTAAAAAAAATTGGAAATTACGACGTATTCGATTTATTTATTTTCTCAAACGATTTTTAAGACCATACAGGAATCGCTCAAGAATCGCCAATTTTGTTTTGTACTAACGTTCCTTTGAGTATCAGTATAAAGTTAGTCACAAGTCCATTCCTATTCTCATTTAAAGCGAATTGTAGTTGTAGTTTAAAAATAATCTTCGTCGTCAGGTGAAATATATAGGACTCATGAAGGCCAAACTAATCAGCCTAAACTCAATGTGTTTACTAGTAGCTATCCAAGGGTTCCATTACCATCCTTTTAGATCCATCATCAGAACCACTCGATGGTACCATAATATTGTATTGTCTTCAGTTCTTATTGCGTGTGCAAAATTTAAAATTATACGAACACCGGGAATTATACGTAAAATAAAGTAGTTCCCTCTGTAAGTGTCCACTGCCGGGCAAAGGCCTCCTTCTCAAATATCTGAGAGAGTTTTGGAGTCACGCTGCTCCAGTGCGGGTTGGCCGACTTCACTAGTCCTCGAAATAATGTTGTTTATTATTTCGGAGACATACAGGTAGGTTTCCTCCCTTGAAATATTAATTGAAAGATTCCATTACATCCAAATCCAACAGCCCGGTGTTCGGATCAAAATCGTGACGTCAATATGCTCACCAACCCGCTTTGCCGAGCGTGGTGAATTTGCGCAATGAACATAGTAGTAGGCTACGCGGTCTGCCCATTGCCAGTTCAGATTGCGTATCCTTAACGCTATTTCGGTTACCCTAGTACTGCTGTGTACATTTACAGAAACACCAAAAAATATGATTACTGCCACCGCAATACAGCTTTTCCGTTATAGTAACAGGATGGCATTTGCTACTCGAAATATCTGCTCCTTTGACACTCAATTAAATTATTTTGTTTGAACGGGATTATTTTGTTTATTAAATTCTCTTCGATAACAGAGTATATATAATCCACGAAAAAGTGAAGAAATCCACGGTTAATCCGAATTCGGACATTTTTTTTTTAGTTTTTATGGCATTTAGTTGAGCAGTGACCACAGACACATATGAGTATTATAGTTCAAGAGAACTTGTCTGTCAAACTGATATGCAAAATGAAATTTTCATATACATAATTTATCACATACGATATATTATGATAAATTTGATATGATGAGATTTCGAAATCATTTATCGAATGATAAAGATAAGAAATAAATCGTTACGGTTTTGTTTTTGGCTAAATAATTCAAATAATGTTTTGTAGAAGTTACCAAGTCACAACTCCAGCCTTTGTATGTCCACTGCTGGACGAGACCTTTTCCAGAAAGCTAGCGTACATTCCAAGGGAAGTTCACCCATACTCACCACTGCAAACGGATATAGATTTCGTCGGTCAATAGCCAGAGGCTCCTTTGTAAGTCAGAGGGGTACGTTGTGTTATGTAATTCTATAGTACATAATATTTAATTTTAATTTAAAAGCGTATTTATTCAAATATTGCATCACGTTTTTCCAACACTTGGTTCTACCTCATCCAGGGTTGAGAGTCAGAGAATATCGCAAGGCGCAAATTGTAAACCATTGTTTAATGTGATTACAGTGTTTTTTCTTTCTTCCAATCCTTCCAATTGTGTTTCTTTCTTCCAATCCTTCCAATTGTGTTTCTTTCTTCCAATCCTTCCAATTGTGTTTCTTTCTTCCAATCCTTCCAATTGTGTTTCTTTCTTCCAATCCTTCCAATTGTGTTTCTTTCTTCCAATCCTTCCAATTGTGTTTCTTTCTTCCAATCCTTCCAATTGTGTTTCTTTCTTCCAATCCTTCCAATTGTGTTTCTTTCTTCCAATCACGCATTACGCGAGTTTGGTCTGAAGATACTCTGAACCCTAGATAAGATGTCCTTACTTATAAGGTCAAAATTTCCTGGAAAGGTTCTCCACACGTGTGAATTAGCAGGCGAAGGCAAGTATTCGTTATAAAAGGAACAGTTTGTAGCTACACTTTTTTATGAGCAAGGGGCTTACTACCAAGACTCACCTGATGGTAAGTGATTACCGTCGTCCACGTACATCTGCAACACCAGAGCAGCAGGTGCGTTTCCAGCCCTAAAGTATATTTGGGTGATGGGAGGGAGGATGAGAAAGGCGATATGGAGAAAGAAGGGAGTGGGTCTCCGATCACCGAATGAATGGTAAAAAGTGATTACCGTCGTCCACGTACATCTGCAACACCAGAGCAGCAGGTGCGTTTCCAGCCCTAAAGTATATTTGGGTGATGGGAGGGAGGATGAGAAAGGCGATATGGAGAAAGAAGGGAGTGGGTCTCCGATCACCGAATGAATGGTAAAAGTACAAGATGCCTCTACTTCACGTCGATATTCTGCGAGGTCGTGGTACTACCCCTAGCTGGCCCATTCGTGCAGCAACAAAAGCCTCTGCTTAACTCTACCACAGTCGCTAACAATCACGGCTAAGGATGAAATGGATTTTAATGAAATTTCAAAAATATTAATTGTGTATTGGAATAAGATTTACCTTTAATCTAGCTCTCGGGCTCTTTTTCTTATTGTCAATAAGAAAACGCGGACAGTCCCCAGTTTATTAACAAAAGTCTACCATCAAAGTGTGTCTCAAAATTTAATAAAAAAATCAGCAGACTAAAAATTTTATGAATAATATTCAGATGGGAGATGCTTAACACAGCTTAAATGTCCATTTTATTTCAACTGTATATTACCTCAACTGCGTATGTAACCCACGTGTTGAGTAACAAACAAACAAACAAACCACCCACACGATCACGAGGCATTCAGCCATATTAAGAGCGAATGTATTGCAAAATAGCACACTTGTCACCACTAGTTCGATTTAGACCTCTCTCGGACAGATCCCACCCATATATGGCTACCGTATCTTACAACCGACTAGAAGAAACAAAGAAATAAACTTTTGTCACTTTATGACAAATGCAGTGCAGCATATTTGTCATGTATAGCTGAGTAACATCCCATAATATATATGTATTACATTCAAACTTAAGCAGCCACGATAGCCGAGTTCTATACCCGAGCTCGAACGTTGAATAGTTAGCTTGGACAACAAGATGGCGACTGGCATACCCTCCTAAATAAGCTCCGGTGACAACTGGGTTGAAAGAACTAAAATGGCAGACCTCCGTCGACCCCAGGATTGGGCAATATGATCTTGAGAGAATAAATGTTATATTTATACATTTAAACGTGATACAGCACTTTACATGGCTTTAAAGCTATTAAAAAGGTATAATTAAAAAAGTTTTTTAAGGGAATATTAGCTATGTATAAGGAAATAATTCTAAATGCACAAGCACCCTGCTGACTAGCGGACGAGGGTCATCAGGGTCTCGGACAGTCTGATGTATATGAACCTCAATCCAACATACTAATGATGGGAGCACCGGCACTGCGCTCACCAATCCGCTTGCTCACTATGGTGAGCAAGCGGATTGGTGAGTGATAGAGCAGCCTAGGCCAGCTGTGGACTATCGCAGGTAATGAAAAGAAGTTCATTAGGGTGAAAAACGTTCTAACCTCCCGCCTGATGGTCAGAGGCTACTGCAGTCCATATACACCTGCAAACAACTTCAACGAAGAACTTTGCAGATGCTTTGACACCCCTGAGAACTGAGATGCAATGCCTCATAGCCTGTATTATACTGATACAACGATATACGATAAAAGGTATAGTTACAAATCGGAACACTACAGTTCTCACACTGCCAATTGATGGCAGAAATGGGTATGAGGTACCTAGCCAGACGACTCCTAGGCAGAGAAGAAACCTACCACCTAGTAAATACCAAGTTGTATAAGCTTGACCTGTATGCACGTATGACATTGTTTTTTAACTAAAAGAAAATTGCTCTAATTACGGAAAAAATGGTATTCTTTTGGGGGTGAGTCTAGCGAGTACGAATGGTGACGTATGATTTCCAGGTCTTGTAATGTTAAAACCGTTTGTCCAGCAATGTGAGGTCTTGCGTGGTTTCTCTGTGAGGTTCGCCATAATTTGTCGGAACCAAGTCGTGGTGTTTAATGACCAGAAAACTGGCGGGAGCCGGGTTAACTAAGACATCAGGATGTCAAAACATCTCAGTCCCCCCGTGATCACGGGTACAGTAAAGCACCCGAAACGTTGCGATTAAAAAGTAACTACTGTTACTACTCGTAACTTATGAAAAGCACATAACGTGATTATCATCTTTAATGTTAATAAAAAAAGATTGTAAGTTTAATTGGAAATGAACTATCCGGTAACACAATGCACCTTTAACTCACCGCCACGAATACTAATCGAACGATTTACATAATAAATTTGTTATTATAATGAATCACTTATCCGAGAGTGGTCTTTTCCATTATTATAAATATTTAATTTCTTGTTCAGATAATAAAAGTTTATTATAAATATGTAACAGATTAAACTGGAATTTAGTTCTAAATGTTGCGCCTACATAAGGGCATATATGGATATAATAAATAAATAATGCACTATTTAAAAAAATTAAAGAAATCACTTATTTCTTTTAGGGCAATTTTTAAATGTCATTTTACATTAACAATTTTTCTTTTTACATTATCATTAGACCAATTTTCCATTTAATATGTGCAAATACCTATTTAAATATTGTCAATATTCAAATTACATTATTAGGCTTTGCCTAGGGAAGTAAACGAGGTAATATACAACCTCCCTTACTTCCCCGGGTGAATACGTTCTTAACGAACTATCAATCAGACGTTCTCTTGAAAGTTAATCACACGGGAATGCTTTTAAGTCCTTTGACAGATCCGCTAGTTTGGATACCATTAAATAGATAACATTTTATAAATAGAAAAAAAAGAAAAAAGGGTTTCACGTCATTTTTCTATTGTTTTTCTCTCTGCTAAATTGAAATGAAATTGAAAGTGAATCTAACGAAGAACTCAAAATTTGTGACGTTTAACCATAATCAGCAAGAGTAGCACAAAATTGGTTCATGCGTTTTCAGTTCGGGCATTTTGATGTCAAAGATGAAGATAATTCTGGTTGACCTGTTACGAATAAAGTCGATGCCATTTTTTAAAAAGTGGAGTAAGATATGTTAGTAGTCACGACATAGCTGATTTGACACATTGATAACAGATTTGACCCATTTGTAAAAGTCTGGATATTCAAAAAAGTTCTATATTTAGGCGCCACGCAAGATCACTGAAAGAAACATAATGAATCGTGTACACGTTTACGATTGTCTATAGAAAAGTAATGAATCAGAACCGTTTTTGAAAAGATTAACCACTGGTGATGATAAGTGGATTACCTACGACAAGAACGTGCGTAATTTACATGGTCAAAAGGTAGTCACGCTCCACAGACTATAGCAAATCCCGGATTTACTCGTATTAAGGTGATACTGTGTGTATGGTAGGATAGGAGGGGTATCGTGCATTATGAGCTTTTACCGCCGGGCAAAACCATCAATTTGGATCTCTACTGCCAATACCCGAGGAGACGAGAGAGGAGGAGGAGAGAGAAATAGAGAAAAAACGGCCGGAAGCGATCAACAGAAAGGATGTGGTTTTTCATGAAGATATTTCAGAAAGCACAAACATAGACGGATAGACACTGTAGTCTCGCCACAACTTTAAGGTAAAGATTCCCTACATAAAAGTTAAAGTTCGAAGTACTCTTATGGCGAGATCTCTAAAAAGATCTACCTAACAAAGTGCTTCACTATCAAGATTCACAAAAATCAAACCCACACAGTGTTACTGTTAAACGTATATTACAAAAACAGCGCAATTGTTCCAACGGACTCCTAAGGAATAAACGTTTGATATACTTGATCAAATGTTAACTTAATTATGTTATCTTTATGTCTGGTCTGTACGTAAAAAAACTACGTTAATCACTACACGACGGGCGTGTGGGCCGGCCGCGTAAAAACACAAGTGTGGGTTGTAAACCTTTATTTTTTTTTGGGTTTCATTTAAAATGGCAGTCGTATAAAATCGTATTAGACGTTTACGATCTAATTAATAGTAATAGTAGTAGTGACTCCGGAGTTTTGTCGGGTTGTATTTTAATTTTATCGATATTTTCAATGCATATCAAAGACTGAGCAGCGAAGCCAAACGGTCTTCCGCAGCGCACTTTTCACACTTCCGGGAAACAGAGCGCAGCGGATGACAAGCCTTGTGTTGAAATACTGTGTAAAAGTGATACTTACAGGTCAATTTCCTTCAACAACAACTTCCACGACGACGGGACACTGGGACCCGATTGATAGCTAAAAAAAATCTATACGAATGTGCCGAGCTCAAACATCAATGCCACAGTCTAGAGATAGCAGCTATAGATAGCATAGCATAGATACAGCATTAATAGTGCGGGGTTTCCGCCACTACGCTCACAAACATGCCTGCCCAATGTGGTAAATATGGTCAAATCATTCATGCATGGCTAACCAGGTGGTTGGCTTTTCCTCTGCCTAGAAGTTATCTAAGTAGGTACCGCCTTCTTGCCTTTTTCTGCCGCCAACCACTTTTGAGTTCCAGTTCGAATGGTGTATTGACATTCCATCTTAGTCTCCTCAGGGTGACTACGTAACTGTAAACTACTTCGGTTGAAGTTGCTCACTGCCCGCCATGAGCTTCAATACTTACCATCAGGTGGCCTGTCAGCTCGATTGTCACCTTAATGTAATAAAAAAAATTAGAAGCTATATAATACGAACAGACACAAGGACCGAATTCTGTAGATATTTAGTTAATAGAACAAATATAAAAAAACTTGTTTTCAAACTTTATTGCGCGATTTATAGATTTAAATTAACTGCCACCATTTAAAGGCTTTTAACTTCTTTTTAATGACCGCTAGCGAAATGCAAATGCATATGTGAGATTTGGATTCGTCAAGTTTGAAAGGATTTTGCGCAATCAGGTGCCTACCAATCGCCAGAGCCTCGCTTATTGACTAGCGTGCAAGCAGGTGAAGTTGGCATTAGGAGAACAAGGTGGTACGAGTATTAAAGGATTCCCCATTCAGTGTGTATGCGAAAGCTTAAATTCTTACATTTAAATTGTGTCCTTCAGTTATAATATATTTTAAACAAATCCAATGCTTATCAGAATAATGAAGTGAAAAATTAATTATTCTCGGACGTAAGAAAGATAATTTCGTTTGCAAAATGTCATAATTTTTTTAACAATCTACCACGGTTTCGTAATTAGCTTTCTATGACGAAGAAGATACAGGCGAAAGACATTACGTAGGAATACCCAATTTTAATTTTTTTTTCAAAAGTTTTGTCACAATGTAACTTAAATCTGTCTGATCCTGTAGGTAACTGAAATAATGCTACAATAATAATATCCTAATTCATAACATTAAAGCACAAACTCGAGCAGACAAGCCTCCACAAGCAGTACCGGTTCACAACTTTTCTACGTGGACATTTGAGTTGTGTACAGCATCACCCATCTGAATATTATTTATACATTCTTTATTTTTAGTTTTTTAATACTTTTTGAGACACTTAGATAGCAGACATTTGGCAAACTGCCCGCGTTTCCTAATTGATAAAACCTGTGATCTTTATAAAAAGTGAACATTATTTCTTTTCAAATGTGTAGTGTTCGCGTAAATACAAGAAATCATTACATGAACTCATAAAGTTCACGCGGATAAAGTCACTGGCTCAGCTTGTTAAGTAAAAATAAAGTGAAGGCTACGTCCATATTTTAATATTGTACAGTGTTTCTAACCGCCGCTTAAAGATGCTTCGGCACCATATATCCTCATTGCCGGGATGCAGTCATGCACTTAATTGAAGGAAACGCAACACGGTGTAATGGCGACGGGTTCCACGTGGTCGGGACTTCTATTGATCTTAATTGCTGGGAGCTATCAATCGTCGCCTTAATTGATATCCTTTACAACGAGACGTCACGTTCGTTGGATATTTATTTCTATAGGGTTACGATTTAGAAGTAGTAGTACGATGCTAATTGTTATGAATGTGTAGAAAATTACCGATTTCAATATTCTGTCTGTCATTGTATTTGTTTCTGAAAGTCTACACAGGTTTAAATCTTTCCCACGAGTATGGTTATTATCATAGTGAGATAAACCAGATAAATGTCACGCGGAATAACCATTTTCTATTTGACAGGCCTAAATCGTCCTGAACCATGAGGCCCAGTGTGGTACGGGCGTAGGAATCTTCCACCCTCTTTCTTTCCGTGGGTGTCGCAAGAGGCGACAGAGGCAGAAGACTGGAAAATCGCAATGGCTACGTGGCGCGATTATCATGTCGAAAAATACCAGACCGATAATGTGCAGCAGCTGGGTACTGCGCTCACCAGTCCGCTTGCCGCTAGAGTTTGGCAATTATGGCATATTCTTTACGGGATTTCCTTATGGGAATATCCTTCGTGCGGAATAGCCAATGGACTATGCACAGGCTGTTAAGGAAGATAAGATAAGCAGGGGTGTTGAACATTTAAAACATTTAAAAGACCCCAATTAAGAATTTCAGCGATGCCGACACCGGGTGATCGAACTCTGAGTTCAACCGCGTACTTATGATATTAAAGCGAGCGAATAAAATACACTCGTTATAATAGCAGAGATAGGTAACCTGTATAAATCTTATAATTGAGCGCGGACGGGTCCCAGTACCTCCTCGTACGTTTCAATTGCGGCGACGTGACCCACGCCCTCGGTATTAATATCGTCAAACGATACGCTCACTGTAAACATTGACCGATCAACGATGCCTTTTTAGCATGCCAATATGTCAACGTATTTATAGATCCTGATCAAATTCATTAGACTATAGACATAGATACTGCATGCAACTGCATGTAAATTCACGCATAGGTTCCGTACACTGTTTTGTTACAAATATCTCAAACTAAGTAGGTATATGTACCAAGTAGGCATCTGCTTTGGAATGTCTAATCTAAAATTGATAAGATGATAAGTTAGGGAAAGGTGTAAAATTTGAAGATTTCATTTCTACGGAACCTTTATAGTCTTTAATTTGGTTTTATGTTTCCTGTAATGGTTTTAGTCCTTTTATTAGCATTTATTTATTACAGTACTATCGGCAGAGATCACAATAGTTTCCTTAATTATAAAACAATTTTTGTCGCATTTCCATCGCATCTCTAATACATGGAAAAACAGATGTACAGACAGACGGTAATGTGTAAGATGTACATCGTGTTTTTAAGACTATATTAGGGTTATTAGTTAATAAATATAAATCTTTAATTTCACCTAAATATTCATCGTAGAAGTTAAGTATATAGGCTATTGCGAATTCATACTAAGGTTAGTTGTACATTGTGGAATCGTGAACAGTGGTGCTGGGTGTCGCAGAGGTCAAAATACTGCATAAATTTTGAATCTAAATAAAATATCAAGGCTATCAATTTTGTTATTAAAAAAATAGCTTCAAAAAGTTCCTCCAAATACAGACTGCGATGATTTTAAAATTAGTTAGTCTGTTAGAATAAGATCATGAAGTAGAAACAAGATACTTTTGGACCTCTTCAATATTATAAATATCAATTTGGTGATACGGAGTACAACATTCTAACTTGCACTAAGCATCAACATTGTGCAGTAGCATGAATTAAGAATATTTTATATTTTTTTTATTGAACGGTAAAGATAGGCTATTACTCTGTTAAAGAAAATTACTGTTTGAAATAAAGCTTTTATGAATAGAAAAGGAAATATTTCATATTCACGTCGTTGTAAAAGTCTTAACATTATAATTTGTGGACATTTATAACATGTCTTTAGAGATATATTTGACAGGAAATGGAACGTTACGTTCTTTCCTTTCGCAGACTCGCAGGACCCCTTTCGGCAAACAGTGTAATAACAAATTTTTCCACAGTGACACAGTTGAAGTTACAAATATCTTGGATAACTTGAAAGTTTGTTGTAATATCAACTGTAAAGTGATAGTCAACTTTTAATGCCGCGGTAGCTTACTGGTCAGGGTGCTCACTTTAGTTTCATAGAACGCGAGTGACCTGGGTTCGATACCCAGTCCCGGCACCACTAAAATTGGAAATATCAATTTTAAATGCTGTATTTACCACATGCTCGGCGGTAAAGGAAAACTACATGAGGGAACCTGCCTGAAAAATGATAAAAAATATTATTTCGAGGATATGTGAGGCCCGCCAACCCGCACTGGAGCAGCGTGGCGGGCCCTTCGCGGCTCCAAAACACTCTTAGATATTTGAGAGGGAAGAGGCCTTTGCCCAGCAGTGGCCACCTTCAGGCTGCTACTACACTTTACAACTTTTAATGTCGATTTGTTGGATTGTTATGGTTCCCAAAAGAAAAATTGACGATCTCCTTTTACTAACCGATGTAGATTTGAATTCTCCTATCACTGTACACTTGTATATGCACTTTCTTTATAATACACTATCAATATTATAGGTGGTGGAACCAAGCGGCGGATTTTGCTGTACGTTTCTGCTCCACGAATGAGCGAGTCGACAGGAGTAAAAAAAAAAATTGAACATCAAAACTCAAAATACACAGGACAAACAATACTCTAGAAGACAAAACCATCACTTTACGAGTTCGCGCCAAAAGTTTACCGTACGTTTACTATCCAGGAGAGAATGATCCAATTTCATTCATATTTTAATTTATCGGTTAAACTGTTTGGCTAACAAATAGAATGAAAAAAAAACCAGAGCAAAATTAAAGTCAGTACAACTAATATAAGAAAATAATCAATTTAAATATAATACGACGTTTAATAATTAAAATATTACCTTTGCCCTGTTGTGGGGGGCAAAGCTATTTACTGTTTTATTCAACAGCTATAAAGCTCACTTTTCACTTCTCCTGGAAACTTCTATTCTATTATAAAGTAAAATATTTACACAAGCTTTAATTTAAAAACAACATTGGCGGCTGTCTCAACATTTTCAAACTTGAATTTTAAAAATAGAACTTACGGGTTCTAGATTGCAGTGTTTAACACCTGTACACAATACACCATATTTAAGTACAGTACACACACGCCACCAAGTTACCCTTTTACGGAATACCATTTAGATAAATATGTCGGTGACTTATCGGGACTATAGGAAACAGGAATGTACAGATGTCAACATAATTCACTGGAAATGAAATATTAAAAATAATTAACCTGGTCTATTCGTTAACAAAACTGGATGAATAATTCTAGTCTGTCTTATAATTATTAGTCCTAACAGGACGATTGCGCGGCTTAGTGTTTAATGTAATTGAATCCTTGCTTCGAATCCGAACCGGAGCCGATATTTGTGCAACACGCAAACTGTTGGTGTCCGGGTCTGATTGTATTGTGTTGTGTTCCGTATCACTGATACTGACATATAAAGACATAAAAGGACATTCATTCCTACACTTAGATCTACACACAGTACATGATATGTGATACATAATAATTATAAAAATAACAAATGATGAAAAAAAATATATGAATATGAAAGAAAAAAAACATGAAATTAAAAAAAAAATCTACTTTAAAAAATAAATGAATATATATCACAAGGAATTTGTGTGTGTTGTGATGAAGCGGCGGAAAGGACAGTCTCAGCATAAGTCTCGCGTGCTGCGTGTGTCCCTTCCTCTTATCCTATCGCATAAAAGTTACATCGGATAAGAGAAGGTAAAGACGAGTGAGTGCCTCTGCGGCACTATAACTTATTTGGAGCAAACGAGCAAGAGGCTTACCTGGTGATAAGTGATTACCGCCGCCCACGTATATCTGCAACACAAGAGGAGCTGCATGTGCGTTGCCGGATTTTAAGAATATGACACGAGCGGCCGACCTGATGGATAGCTACCCTTTTCCTTCGCACCTCAATCAACCATTCATTATAATAAGCTTATCTTATTTCCTTTACATGAACATCTTAACGTTACGCGTCCATTGGGGCAAGCGAACTAACAGCTCACCATCCACAACACGTGAAGCACTGGAAAAAGGAGTAAGGTAAGTAAGACTCTTCTACTCTATGATCCCTAAGTCGTAAATGCGATCTCCTAAACTCTGCCCACCTAAACCGCATTAGGAGCTTGAATACGTTTGAATTAAGAGCAACCGCAAGTCCTTGCAAACACAGACGGCGCCTCGTTACTGAGATACGAGTATCATTTAATTTGCCGACCGCACGCCGCCGACACGTATAGAGCCTGCACAATTAGCCAGTGATAAGGCGGACCGTTTAATATTCTACTTGGGTTACCCATTCAGCTACCTACAGTACGTACAGTTGGTACATTCGCCCGAGCTGACACGATCGCATTTAATTAACGAGTGATGCTGCGCTAAAGGGGTAAGCTGGGACCTTACCATTCCTTAACAGCCTGTAAATAGTTTCCTTACATAACTAGGACTGATTTGCCAGAATCGTCACGCTCGGCAAGCGGATTGGCGAACGCAGTAACAGACAACTCGCATATTAGAACCTGCTGCCGCCATCTGTCGGTAGCCTGCGATTTTCCTTAGTCGTCTCTCATGATACTCACGGAAGAAAAGAGGTGGGGGTTCCACGGCTGGAAACTAGTTAGACGAAATAGCATTTTCCGTACGATCACGCCCCCCTTTGTGTCCCAAGTCTGTTGTGATAATATGATGACGGAAAATGCATCCGATAATTGGTTACTTAAATCCCACAGACTGGTAATGGGTAGCAGCAATGGTACAATGGTCACACCACTGCGCACAGACTACCCAGGTGCGAGGTTAATAAGAACAAACTTTATAAGGAACGCACGTCAGTTTTGTTGAAGCTTTCGGTACAGACGTACGGTGGATCAGAAATAAACATGTACATGGGTACGTGTACGGTCGTTTAAAAAAACAACTCCTGAAATGACACCATTAACGAGAATCTGCATTAATGGTGTAAGATTCTCAGGGTTGTGCGAGTCAGTGAACAGGACGCCGATAATAAATCCCTATATACAGAGGGCGTGTGGCTGCGTCTGACTGTTCGCTAACGTGCACTTACATGTGCACGGTGTCGAATGCTTATGAACCTTCACGTAATGAATTATGGGTCAAAGTTTTTTAAAAAGTGCGCACGTACACTGCACGTGCACCGAGCGGCTCATCTTTGACGGACTGTCTATGAACATCGTCTGGCAGCTGATGTCGTAAGGTTGTCGATCCGTAAAAGAGATTTATTTGTTTATATAATAAAGTTGCTTTACAAAAGCATTTAATGCCTTTAAAATGTAACGTTTAAATTGTATTAACTTACTTTAGTAAATTGGGAGTACTATAGAAGTTGGTTATTTCACTTAAAAATTGATACAAAATCTAGAAATAAATTTTCTAGGCGACGAAAGAAGACGACTTCTTTGACTTTGACTTTTCTCTAAGAGTCGTCTGATTCGTCTTTCCTATTGCGATTGAAAGGTATACTGAGCCAGTATTATTACAGGCTTTGAGGCATTCCATCTCAATGCTCAAGGAGTGACAACGGATCTGTAAACTACTTGAATTTGTTTGCAGGTGCCCATGAGCTTCAGTAGCCACTTGCCATCAGGTGGACTGTAAGTGCGATTGTCACCCTAATCCAAGAAAAAAAAATGCGTTCTATTTTTAAATATAATAAGGCACACAAGTACACAATGTGTCTGCGTTTCTTTCAAGTTATTCAGTGACAGGAATGCTGGAATTTTACAACTATTTAAGTAGGTAGTGCCTTTGTACGGAGCTTGAATTTTTAAGGTGCTTCCAAAATAAAACTCGGAGCCCTAATAACATTTGACTCGGACTCTGACGATATAAACTTATATGCGCCAACATACATGAAGCCGAGTCTTTAGCAGCAGAAGCGACGGAGTAAAGCGGATTTATCCCAAGATAGACTGTTGACTTGTTAAATTTAGAGAAAATTCGATAAAAATTCTTAGTGTATACTAAGCTTTACATTAATCTGTATATGTCCTTCCAGAACAATTCCTTCCACTTTTCTTTGTGCAACGACTAAGTAAAACGGAGTTATTTATTGCCGTCCATAAGTAAACTGTAATAATCACAACAAATATAAATCTTAAATGGCGACACAAAGAAAATAATGCGAGTATGCGTACGTACGTCAATCAGTTTCCTTTTAATGAATGACGCATTCCAGGCGTTACTGGGATTACGGTGATGTAATAATTCAAATAAGGAACGTTATATATTTTTCCATTAACATCGAATAAGTTAATATTAAGTAGCTCAGTAGTCGGACTTGAAAGCACGCTTTATTTTCATTAAGGAACTCGCCTTAAAGCCTTGGATCGAATCCCGGTGCCCCCAACACTAAAATTCATTAATGCAATTTTAAGTGTTGAATTTACCTAGTGCTCGGCAATGATGTAAGGCATCGTGAGGAAACCTGCATGTCTGAGAAATAAAAAATATCGAGGACATATTAATATGAAATCTGGTAACCCGCATTGGAGCAGCATGGTGGAAACTTCTCCGTTACTAAACCAAGTCACATTTGAGAGCCTTTGCCCTTAATTTATTACTACGATTTAGAAAGATATTCTGCCGTCACTCGGTCGCCAGAGCTTCGTCTGTTTGCTAGCAAGTAAGCTTGTCATTTAGATAAAGAGATTGGTATAATCCTAGAAGAGATTATGGTGTATTAAATACATGTACTTTAGATATTAATATGCAATCGAATAAAAAAACACTTCATTACTACTTAATCTGTCTAAATCATCATCTCCGATTGTATATAAAATTAAAACGAGATTTAGTGAATAGAGTTTTGTGGCAGCCCTATACCCAACGATATCGGCTTACTCTCCATGGGCCGCAGATGTCGCGGTGTATTTCGGAGCTGCATTAGACGCGCACCCGGGGTCGCACCCTCCTTCCATCGCTGTGCCTATTTTATTATCTTCAACGTCGGTGCAATACGAGAAACAGAAATACTATTGAACGGAAATAACATTTCGCTTTAAAATTACTTTTTATAAACCTCAAAGCCGTAGTATTTTTTAAACAGCGCAGTACATAGAAAGGCCGATATTTACGTAACAAATACGGAAACAAACATTAATAATCTTCTTGTACAGCTTATGCGTTTAAAATCGTAAGAATCGCTTACAATATGGGCTTCGAATTAGACCCAGGGCTCACAATTCAACAGACCAGTCCGACAACCTTTAAAATTCGCGGTCAGCTTGAAATATAAAAATAGTTTTACGAGAAAGACATTAATATGATGCTAACTTCTCACGTAATAGATATTATCGTGTCGTTTTACAAAAAAGGGGTGAAATTGTAAGGGCGCTTCGAGATGTGGTGCTTGAGACGGTCTGAAGCCGCAATTGCAAACATGACGTTGTTGAATTTCGATGGAGAAAAGACCATAAAATTCACGAGTTAGTGGGGTTTTCTTTATGGTTATTTTTTTAATGGCTTAGAGGATATCTGGGTGGTGAGAGGGAGGATGAAGATGGGGAATGAGGAGGAGGAGTGGGCCTCCGGTTACCTCATTTACCGAACGAAAAGCAGAAGCACAAGATGCCTCTATTTCACGCCGGCATTCTGATAGGCCGTGGTACTACCTGTATTTATTTAGATACATATAGATATATCTAAATAAATACAGGTATATATATATATATATATACACTTTGATAAGTAAGCCACGCAGTATGTAACTAAAATAAATCTTTCAAATAACAAATGTCATTTCCGTACCCACTTATGGGTATTCTACCTTAAGGGTAGTCCCTTATAATACCCTTAGAAAATATTTCATTTCCAAATATGTATCCTTTGCTCTTGAGGTTGTGAGGTTCGAGAGGCGTGACAACTATAGCCGCCTGGTTTAAAGAGAGGTAAAAAGCAAAGTCCCCGGCAGTGTACACTCTGCTACTATTTCAAAATTTTTATGGTGATTGACGGCTGAAAATGTGGGCGGTGATTAATGGACGTTAAGAGTCACTCACATGTACAAATAATTATTACTTGTAAATGCTTAAGTGTTTTGCGCTATCATGGACATTTGACGTGTATGAAGTCGTCAATATCAAAATTAATTTATTGAGTAACTAAAAATAAACATAAAAATAAGCGCTCGCGACTTTATACGTAAGTGAACAGAGAATCTAGACATGTCTAAGCAAAACAGTTTTATTATTTAATTTAGCTCGTTCAAAGCTCTTATGAACACCATCTTCACTGCATAGCAAAACAAGACCTTCTCGGAGAAACCGGAGACCGAAGACCGGCGCAAAAATCTGAGGTCTTAGAAAAGCTAAAACTTAAACGCCACGTTCCAATATTATCTACAATATATAGTAAAATCAAAATTGCCGTGTTGTGCGAGGTGTCTGGCACTGCGGTCCTCAAGGGGTTCTAGTCCGAACCGAAGACAATATTGATGCAAGAAATATTCGTATTATTTATACTTAGGTTTATCCGTAGCTACGTCTATTTTCCTTAAATTTTGTTGAGAAAAATTTAAGGAAAATCACGACTTTCTGTGTTGGAAATTAAGTCGTGATGGAAATTGAGTGTTTCATGTCAAATGAGCTTAATAGTTTATAATTATAAATACTCACGACCGTATACCCAATACTCGAGTAGTCAGAGGTCTAAAAATTATTATTATAATATATAATATTTATTAGTCGATTCGACCCACTTCTCACCAGAGTCAAGCCTGCCTGATGCAAATCGTATATGAGTTTCAAAATTGTACATCAGCCCTTCACATCGGGATTCGAACTCGGGTCTCCCGATTCGAATGCAGATCACCTAACCATTGCACGATTGTGGCTAAAGGCTTTATTAATTTATGTATATGCTACGTTTTATCGTAGTGACTCAAAACGCACGCACTAACCACGAAAGCGAACGAAGTCGCGCGCACTATTTGTCAACCAACATCCCACGCTTCTCACTTGCTCACATCCGTTCAAGAGCAAAACAGCGGACTAAGCAAGGGCAAGGTTAAACGGAGAACAAGACATTTTATGACGCCTAATTGCTCGCAGAGACAGCGTGACGAGTCATTGACACGGGACAGAGAAAGGGCGGTCCCATCTGCGAATGTTTATATTGTTCAAATAAGGAAGCGTATATTTGTACATCTGTTAAATTTACCTAGGTGATTGTACCTATGTAACTATTTTGAAACGACGCGTCTCATTAAGAAAGTCAAATATTAGATTCCAAATTGCTTTGCTAATTTATTTACACTCGTCATTATACACTCACGCCTGTAATGCAACACAGGGTAGGTTGCCTCACCGCCACCGACCGGGTACCGTTAGCTTGCGAACAGAGTTTTATATATAAGCAGCTGGATGACAAACATAAATATTTACAACCACAAATACGGACAGATATGTTTACTAGGATCTATGCCGCTCTAATCAGCTCTGCAACCACTGTTGAGTACCAGGTTTGAACGGAATAGAGAGACAGTGTAATTACCGGCTCTGAGGCATGCCGTCTTAGTCCTCTAGCATGACGACGCAACTGTAGCGCTCTTCGATTATAAGGTAAGAGCCATAAAAAAAAACAACAAAACTCTGTAAGGGTTCCGTGTTTTAGTACTAAACCCAAAAAAGGTCAGAATGAAGTCAGTTGCTTGATTTAGCCGAGCCGATTAATAGCAAAGGAAATGACGCGCTGCGTTTGCTCGTTTCTCCTCCAACCAGTTAATTTTACGACTGTGACATTTCCACAAAGGTGGTAGATGGCGCAAACATAAAACGATCCACGCAAAGTGAATCCGAATCGTAAAATTATCACAAACAAATTGCTTCGCAAATTATACTATAAATTACGGTGTAAACGACAGATATTAAACATTCAGGTGGCAACGGCATCGTTAAAAGTAATTCGAAAAAAAGTTCACTAAGTTTTATTAAAAAGGAAGCGAACTTAAAATTACCTTCTGGAAAAATCTTTCACACGCGTAACAAAACGGTTTGAAGGATAAAAAGCAAAATGACTGTCTGTAAAGGCCCCGCTACTGAGCAAAGGCTCTTTTTAATGTCAAGAAGGCACTTCTTTGTTTTTTTTTTATTATAGCAAACATAAAGGTAGGTCCAAGTGCCAAGTAAGTTCAGCACATAAAATTGCCATAAATAATTTTAGTGTTATCAGCACCGGTCGAAACCAGTTCACTCGCGTGCTATGAAATTGAAGCGAGCCACAACGCTAGCTAAGGGTACAGAAAAGGGAAAGGTGCTTACTACCGCCTACCAGCACCCGAAGGCGGTGACAAGTTATGTCGGGATCAACAAATAAGTTGTTGGACCGACTAAAAACCCGCACGTTAGATACCCTGGTGGCCCGATGACCTTGACAGCTTCGGTGGAAGAGATTCGTGAGCAGAAATTATATTATACGTAACCGTTCATAGGTAATATTTTACAGCACCAAGTACAATAGAACCTTATTAAAAGTTTATCTAGTTCATCTATCGAACAATAGAGATGCGGGCGATTGACGTCTACAATTGGGGAAAATTGCATGTAGAACCAATAAAGGAGCGATGACATACAGAGACAGACACCGAAATCTCAGCATAACAAATACATTAGTTGGATATGAAATTCGTAGAGAATAAAGATTAAGCAATTCGGTTAGTTTTATTGTGGGGTGGCGGCGAATCTGCTATCACATTTCCCGTCTGAATAATCTAATGGCAACCGAAGAATGGCGGAATTATCATCATCAACCAGTGGCGTGCAAATATCTGATTCTCCGATCGTCACAAATGCATACTAAAATAAATAAATTTAAAAAACAAACAGGAGACGCATATGTTCAGCAGAGGACTATTTATAGGCTGTTAACCATTAACGTGAACTTATTGTTGCGACTAATAAGTTCATCAGTTCATCCGTCATCGTCAAAAGTTAAAGGAAAATAAGAAGAGAAAGCACCGCCGCGACGAGAAATGAAAAACGACGGGTGGCGAAGCCTTGTCGCCGGGTTTGTCCATGAATACTGCCAAGACATTTTGAAGGCTTTTCCCTAATTCACTTCTAACGACACCCATGCTAAGATAGAAAGTGACTGAATATTACGCCACTTTCAAAGCGTCAATAAGTTATTCACTACTACAACAGCATATTTAAGTGCTCCGTTGAACACAGGTATCTCAAAGACATCGCCTGCAAAAGCCGGTACATACTTTTTCAATGCTTTAAATGGGTACTTGTGTCTACGGGTTGATGAGTACAGTGGGATTTAGTTTCGGCTAACTCGAATGGATAACTCGAACGATTGCTAGCTTGCAGAATGCAACGCGTGCAAGTAAGTATGGCGTTTGGAGAAACATATAGTATATTCTCACTCACATATATTTCATTACACCAAGCAAAAATTATAGGAAGAAGTTACTTAAAACTACTCACCATCAAAAAGTTTCTGTAGACTGAAAAAAAGGAGATAGCAATGTACAGAAAAAATGGTTATAATTAACATATTCTTCTTCTTTTTCAACCGCAGCCTCTTCACATCCCGCTGTTGGACACTCCAATTTTCGATCAGCCTTTAAATAGTTCACTGCTAGATATATACCTCGCTATAATAGGAAAGATTTCTTCTTCTTCATCACCCATTAAGTCTACTGCTAAACAAAGGCCTCTCCTAGACTGCACCAGCAAAAGCCAACTTACATTTATCTACCCGATGCTGCATTAGATTTCAAAGCCTTTTCCTAAGTCGGCTCTTACGACACAAAGCCGGGATTTACACTGTCACCGAACGGCACACCCTTGGAATAGGAGAAGGAGAAGGACGTTTGCTTGTCTTGCAACTGGGCAACCTACGCCCACAACTTTCGACATAGTACAGTAGAATATAAAATATTGACAGTTTTGTAATCATGTTCATATTCTTGGTCAAAAGGACATAAATATTGGCTTCCCTACTTGGATGTGATCTGGAAATGTCTGTCTCCGTTAATCTGAGAACGTCACACACTTCCTCCCATCTATTCTTATAATGAGGATATCTTACGACATCGCGATAACCATTTTGCTAATACTTACACAACACAATAATTTATCCTGTCCGGCGTCAGCTTCTGGTTGTTTGCAACAGGAAGTTATGGAATTTTTGTTGTCCTCGGAGATAAATGTAGCCCTGTTACCTGAATGTTATTGTTTTATAACCAGGGGTCAGTCAGGGGGAAAATTGTGATGGAGTAAATGTCGACTAAGTGGAGGGACAAAAAAAGTTCGGTGATTTCCGATAAATGACGAAATAACTAGCTCAAATACGCTAGACCTAAATGAACAAGACCCGAGCGGGAGAGCAGCCGGGGTTTATACCAACACTTTGCAGAAAATCAGTATGCAATTTCTGGAAAATGATAAAATTTCATTAAAATTGTCTCTCTCTGCCGATTGAGCGAAACCTGCCCCTAGAGCTAGATCCTCCATAGATCAGCATCCAAGATCAAGATCTCTGTATTGCGATTTTCAACCCACCTGCTAAGTGTGGCGATTAGGACAAATCATTTTTACCACTGACAGAAGCTTTTGTCTATCATTGGACTCCTGTAAAGCTATTTAAGAAGAAGAATAACAGGACTCACAATGGTCCTGTTATTCTTCTCTCTTTTCCTATTTCAAACGACAATGTTTTTTAAAATAATTAGTTTAAACATCTACTGCAGTATTTCTTAGTCGCCGATGTCAACGCGTCTAGAATACCTCCCATGTGTGACCAAACACCACGTGCTCTAGATGCAGCGTCGATAACAGCCATTGCGAGAGGTGTTACAACACGCTAGATAAGCGAGCACCCAACGATCGATCATAGAAACGAACGCTGACTTAATTTGAATTTCACATCTAGACAATTAGTTTAGCAACTGGTCGATTGACGAGCGTGATACGGTAGTCGGTGGACGTAGCTCGTCGGGATTGCGTTCAAGGTCGTGACCGTTATGAGACCACCGGGAGTATGGGATCACGTGATGGTAAGTGATTACCGTCGCCCACGATGATCCACCGTCAGACGGGTGATGAAGCATCAGAGGAGTTTCAGGTGAGTTGTTGGTCTAACTTTTGGAAATACCGCTGGTATGGGCCCAAAACGCAAGGTGGTGTATTGCCACCCACCCCTATGATATTTTGTTTTTTTTAATTTTTATTGGAATGGGGGCAAACGACCATTACCGGCGCTCAACAGAGGAGCTGCAGGCGCGTTGCCGGTCTTTAAGGATATTTGAGTATAACAGGGATAAGAATTCGGTTACCTCGCGCACCGAACAAAACGCAGAAGCACAAGATGTAGAAGCATCATGGCACCGGTATTATATGAGGCCGTAGTAGAATACCGGGGGGACAAGCTAGCCCATTCGAGCAGCAGCAAAAGTCACCGTTTGATTCTACCACGTATTAGAAATTAGCATTCTGTCTCAATGTACGATGGTGAAACTTATCGGTAGGGCACAGGGTAGCACCGAACAGTTCCTCGGAACACTCCTCGCGGTATATACGATAAAGTTACGTCATAAAACATTGATGGATGTGCATGCCCACGCCATGATGTTTGCATATCTGGCCACCCGCATGCAGGACGGGGCGTTGTTTCAGAGCTCGTACAAATGTTATTCTTAGCTTAGCTTCGCAGGAGCCAACGTGTTGTTAAGTTTAATCAAATTAAAAGCTCGATTATTATATCTCCATTATAACATCTTGCACAACCCATCCTCTCCGTCATACCTCAGGAACCTATTTTCCTTCGTTCACCCTCCAGATGTGCCATGCAGATCGCATGTCAGGACTCTCCTTAATTATCCTATCCATAATTCCAGTTTTTATTCCTATTCCTTTGCAGTCCATGCAGTTAGGTTGTGGAACTCACTACCACCCACCATAAGAGATTCCGGAACTATACTTTTATTTAAGAAACGTGTAAAGGAACTACTTAGCTTCGTGTTAATGGAATATATATTGTATATTTACGAATGTGTATATATAATTGTATACATATTTTTTATTAGAAGTACGCACTAAGTTTGCCATTTCAATAAAATTTCCTTTAAGGGTCTGGATATGGTCTGGGTATGGAATAAGTAGTACCCTTGTACTAATAATATGTTTTAATATTTTCATGCCTTTTTGTGTGTACATAAATAAATAAAAAAAAAAGTTTAATTTAAGTTTTTAATAAAATTTAATCAGTGGTGATTTAGTTTTGTTCAGTACTTATTACCCGGAATGTTCAATCTTGTCGATCGAAGAGATTCACGCAGGATCGGAGCCGTGGTAGATCAGCATCCTAGTACTCACTATAACTTGGTAGCTAGCACATCATAATTTTTTATAAAATTGTAATAATTTTAAAAACTAATTTTACTCGTCGTAAGAAAAAAAAATCACGTGGAAACCTTTTCCTTAAAATAAAAACTCCACTGGAGGGTCTTTCTAAGGCTTCAAAACCCTTTCAAAAAGGAGAAGAGCTATCTATCGTTCAAAGCTAAAATGGCTTTCTATCCACCAAAGGCGTAGCTCCAGAATCTTATCACTACTTTATTCCGTTTTAAACGATGCAACTCTCAAAAACTCTCCTTCGTATCTTAAGGATAACTTCAATTTTCTTTATTCGAGTCATAACTGAGTGCCTCGAACTTCAAACAGGCTGAAGGTTAGTCTTCCACAACATAGTACTGGTTTCTTTTCTTCTTCTTTCACCGTACAAGCCACTCTTCTTTGGAACGCTCTCCCCGTTATATCAAGAAAGCTCCGAATAAAAACTCTTTCAAAACCCTGCTCCGTCGTCACTATCTGAAGGCAAATGTCATTTGAGATTTTCTTCTCCATATTTAATTTGTTTATGTATAGTGTATTATGTATGTTATAAGTATGTAAGTATAATATAAGGGTTCTGTATTTAATAATAATATTTAATTTACATTTATTATTTATTTTGAACCTGCCGACATGTTTTCTTTCTCACCCAGGGTTTACTGGTAGAGAATGCCAAAA
This sequence comes from Bhutanitis thaidina, assembly GCA_029286595.1. Classification (NCBI taxonomy): domain Eukaryota; kingdom Metazoa; phylum Arthropoda; class Insecta; order Lepidoptera; family Papilionidae; genus Bhutanitis; species Bhutanitis thaidina. The sequence goes on from JAGSMS010000016.1 coordinate 11,019,486, forward strand.
GACATTAAAGTCCACCCATTGTATTCCTTATTTTTAGGGTAACAATAAAGAATAGATAAATAAAAAAAAGTTTAATTTAAGTTTTTAATAAAATTTAATCAGTGGTGATTTAGTTTTGTTCAGTACTTATTACCCGGAATGTTCAATCTTGTCGATCGAAGAGATTCACGCAGGATCGGAGCCGTGGTAGATCAGCATCCTAGTACTCACTATAACTTGGTAGCTAGCACATCATAATTTTTTATAAAATTGTAATAATTTTAAAAACTAATTTTACTCGTCGTAAGAAAAAAAAATCACGTGGAAACCTTTTCCTTAAAATAAAAACTCCACTGGAGGGTCTTTCTAAGGCTTCAAAACCCTTTCAAAAAGGAGAAGAGCTATCTATCGTTCAAAGCTAAAATGGCTTTCTATCCACCAAAGGCGTAGCTCCAGAATCTTATCACTACTTTATTCCGTTTTAAACGATGCAACTCTCAAAAACTCTCCTTCGTATCTTAAGGATAACTTCAATTTTCTTTATTCGAGTCATAACTGAGTGCCTCGAACTTCAAACAGCCTGAAGGTTAGTGTTCCACAACATAGTACTGGTTTCTTTTCTTCTTCTTTCACCGTACAAGCCACTCTTCTTTGGAACGCTCTCCCCGATGATATCAAGAAAGCTCCGAATAAAAATTCTTTCAAAACCCTCCTCCGTCGTCACTATCTGAAGGCAAATGTCATCTGAGATTTTCTTCTCTATATTTAATATGTTTATGTATGTATTATATGTTTATGTATAGTGTATTATGTATGTTATAAGTATCTAAGTATATTATAAGGGTTATGTATTTAATATTAATATTTAATTTAAATTTATTATTTATTTTGAACTTGCCAACCTGTTTTCTTTCTCACCCAGGGTTGACTGGTAGAGAATGCCAAAAGGCATTAAGTTCACCCATTGTATTCCTTATTTTTAGGGACACAATAAAGAATAAATTACATAATTTCAAAACAAACTTCTCTTTTTATCTTCTTTAGCAGTGCATTATTAGTTCACTTCACAACACAGGCCTCTCCATTTGGCTAGGTTTGCAGATATGTGTGCGATCTAAATGGTGTGGTACTGGGGATACCGAACGTCTCGCATCCTTACTGCCTTTCACCAATCCGGATCGTTGAGGTCTGGTATATTTGAGATGAGTTTTCCCCGAACGAAGGATACGAACTTTCCCTTAGTCAACTTGTACCACACCTACGAGATTAGCTGAGATAGCAGATTCTTTAGCACCTCCGTAACTAAGTTAAAAAGGTTTTTTTTTATTGATATTAGATTAAAAGATACATCTTTGGGGTACAAAGTAATCCCACTGTGATTATATTTAACGTAGGAATATCAACTATATTTGACTAATTAAAATAATGTATCAAGTCACAACTGCTATACGAATTATTTTCATTCAGCTCACGATTAAATTCCTAAAAAAGCAGCCTGTAAATACCCGCTGATGTGCAAAGGCCTCCTTTTCAAATATCTGAGAGGGTTCGCGTCACGCTGCTCCAATGCGAGTTGGCGCTCTTCACATATCATCGAAACAAATTAATCACGCTGTTTTCCTTCACCATCGTGCACGTGCTAAATTCAGCACTTGAAATTGCTATTAACGACTTTAGTGGCGCCGGCACGGGGGGATCAAAACCAAGTCGCGCTCTGTGAAATCAAAATGAGCGCCGTGCCCATTAGGCTACAGTTCATTCTTAAATAAAAATGAATGAAATGCAATAAAAAGGCCACTGCATCTACGTGGAGTTTAGATATCTATACACTTTTTTTTTATGGCAAAGGCGGCAAACCAGCAAGAGGTTCACCCAATGGTAAGTGATTACCGTCGCTCACGTACATCTGTAACACCAGAGGTGGTGCTGGTGTTTTGCCGGCCTTTAAGGGTATTTGCGAGATGGGAGGGAGGATAAGGAGTGGAATGGGGAGGGGGAGTGGGCCTCCGGTTACGTCACTCACCGAACGAAACGCAGAAGCACAAGATGCCTCTACTTCACGCCGGTATTCTGCGAGGTCGTGGTATTAATCCGGTCGAGCCGGCCCGTTCTAGCAGTAGCTAAAGCCGCCGCTCGGCTCTACAAAGTTAAAAAAGTCACGCTACTCTTACACAACTAAAGTAACACGCAACTAGTAATCTTTGTTTATAAAGGGATGCGGGCGCGTCGTCGCGCCGCGCTCATCGACTTTGTTTAGTGAATCATATGGGAGCTGCGCTTTATGAGTCCAGTAACTGGTGTAGCCAGTAATGTTGGACGATCGGGAAAAAACTAAAATAAATTTTATGCGTATAGTCGGATGAAAAAAACGGTATGTTTAAGATAGGTAGTAATGGCAAGGTTTATTTCAAACTTTCAACTTAGCAAATTACTAAGTAAAACAAGAGTTACGCACGCGTACGAAGACACGATATGTTACGAACACATTAGGCTCAGTTGATAAATAATACTAATTGTTATAAAAATAATGAGGCGAGTGTAAATGGTAGAGTCGGGAGAGGAAGACCTAGGCGAACATTTCACGATCAAATCGGAGACGTTCTGAAAAAAGGCCTGGTCAAGAGTACTCTGAACCAACGAGTGTGCATGCGAAGATTGATGAAAGTGGGAGAAGCGAAAGACGTATGTCAGGACCGTAGCAAGTGAAAGAAGATTGACTCTGCCTACCCCGTTGGGAACAAGGCGTGAATATATACATTATGAAAATAAATATATTTCTTATAATAAAATCTATGATAAAAAATATTTGTCGGCAAGGTCGAAACCGAGACACTTAGAGGACATCACATCACCTACGCGTCATCACAGGACGTTCTGTCAAAACAGATAGTGTGGTTACCTTAGCTTGGGTTCACTGCAGCTGCAAACAGAGGGGTACATTGTTTGTAAACTACGCCGGCGGTACAGTTTATCGTCTATGCTAGAGCATATTTGTTCTTTTTTTAACATTACTTCATATTATTATTATTATACAATACCCTTTAGAATATTCAAATCTATCCGTCGGATACCATGTCCTGCGGAAAGAACCACTATTGCTACCATCGTTGCCGTATATACATACCATACATATCAATTTCAAGCCTATCAGATAAGAGGAAGTAAAATAAATATCCATTTCACGGCTACATCCCTAGGAAAACATCGAATAGAAATAGGTCTGATAATCATTTATAGACACAAAAGATATCCATCAAACATAGCCAAGAACCAGCCCGGTGAAACCACCCTTAAAATCGCATTGAAATCGGTCCATCCGTTTATGAACTACAATGCCACAAACAGACAGAAAAATGGCCGTACGACTTCTTTGTTTATCATATAATTACTTGTTAATATATTAATGAGTTTATGTTATCGAGGGATCCAATTACTATGTACAGGTGTTATTTGCTATCCTCAAGAGTGACACACGGAAAACCCACATCTTGATTCTTTGTTGAGGATCCTTGATGTCCATGTGTGTGTGTGACCCACTCACTATTAAGTGAACTGCAATTCCTACTAATAAAAAAATATCTAAGAACCAACTTTTTACATCATTGTAGTATTATAGTATTAACATTAGTTTAGCCACAAAGTCAATGGCATTTTAAACGACGCGATGAAAATATGATTTTTCGTTTGATTGTCGTAAGATTAACTAAAGGTCACGGCGTCAGACAAATGGCGGATTAACCATCCTAAAAACTTGCTAACCGAAAATAGATCGATGAAAGCCGAAGACCTAAGGTGCTGGTCACGTGTTGCGATCGTTACCGAGCCGCCGTGTGCTGCATATGCAAGTCCTCCTATTGGTAGACACAGTAGCGCGAATTCCATATGCAAAAAAGCAGTGCCAACCCTAGTTAATTTCTTTAGAAAGGGTTTAAGTGTTTTGTGATACATAGATACCAATGATTTTTATACCTACTGCCCACCCAAGGTCAAAACCTTATGTACACCATTGGGGAGACACTTATGTTCTAGAACTGAACTAATAAAAACTTATGAAGAAGGTGCTAGGAGCAAAATACTACAGGCAAAACACTGCAACATTTTTTTTAATCTACTCTTCTACACTAATATTATAAAGAGGAAAGATTTGTATACAAAAACTTCTGGATCGAATAATTTTTTTTTTTTTTTTCATTTATAACCCGAGCAACGCGGGATACATCAGCTAGTTATTCATAAACCTACGTATACGGTGATCCTAAGTACTCACCATATATTTTCTATAGTCCTCATTCTCGACGCAATTCACTATGTCATTAAATATTCTGTAAGTTACGCTCTGAAATATCTAAGTATGAAAACGTCCATAATAACCATGTATTGGTTGGTTATTACACCAATACATGTCGCAACACTAAAGTCGTCTAATTTTTTTTTTTTATAAAAAAGGAGGCAAACGTGCAAACGGCTCACATGATGGTAAGTGATTACCGTCACCCACGTACAGCTGCAACACTTAATGAGCTGCAGGTGCGTTGCTGGTCTTTAAGGATAAGGGAGGGGAAATGGGGAGGAGAGGCCTCTAGGCCTCCGGTAATCTAGATCACCGAACGAAACACAGAAGCACAAGATGCGTCTACTTCACGTCGGTATTCTACTAGATCGTGCTACTAACCCGGTCAAGCCGTCCCAATGGAGCAGCAGCAGAAGCCGCCGCTTGGCTCTACCACGTAATAAGATATACGTGGTGATTATAATACGATAAAAGCGTACATTTCTTAAAAAAGTGGGTCCATTCATCCATGCATCCATTTAGGGCACAGGCGGTTCGTAAAACACGGTACGGTAACCGATGTGTTTGTGTGTTGTAAATTTAATAGCGTACTCTCAAAGCGTTTGCCTACCCCGTTTCCTTTCTTGTCTCCGTGTTAGGGCGTCATTAAATCCCCTTTTTGGTGCCATATATCCATTTGAATATTTGGGGTGACGAGCGATTTCGAACTGTACTACGTTGATTTAAGTGTTACTGTCCGAGTTTGTTGTCGTTTCTATGTTTGAAACAAACGTGATGGTTTAAAAATCAACATACGGAGTTGGTTTTTGGGACATTCGGTCACATGAATTGGGACGTGTGGGTTCAATTAGTTTATTTGACGGGATAATTTGTTTCTGTAATTTATTCAAACTTAATAAAGTTAAATTATCATCGTCTTGTATCTTCGTCGTATGTCATACAATGCAAATTAACCTAAACATATGTATAATGCAAATTAACCTAAAGTCCACACACAGTTTGATCCAGTGAAATAGATCACTGTAAATGCCAGCACTGTAAAGCTAACAAGACTATAAAGTGCAAACAGCAAAGAAAACAATTAAATCAACGTTTGTCAAAGCCATAAAAATTTCTTTATCACAATAAACATTCGTTATTAATATAACTATAATATGTGTCTGGCCGATTTTGATGACATCAATGTCTCTCACTTAACAAGTAGGTGTTGACATCTGTGTAGAATACATAAAGCTACATCTTAAAAGGGATAAACATATTATACAAACCACCGAGATTAATAGTAAATGTTTACCATTTGATAAGTACAATATGCCTCTAATAGATGCAAGAGTGTACAATTCCCGCTTAATGTATGTAATATATATACATACATATGTAAAAATCTAATAAAAATATGAATAATACAAACAGATCAAAAAGCAGAGAGCCAAAGACCTTTTTTTATTTTAATGAAATTAATATCAACGCACTATTACATTGAGCGAACCATTGTGTTGAGTACAGGTGTAGCCAACGCTGCTATTCAGCTAAAACCTAACCTCTGTCAGGTGCCTGTGGCGAAATTCACCTGGATTCTAAGTCACATACGGGTTCTGCCCCAATTTCAGATTATTTAGATAGTATAAACTGACTTATAAAGTAAGCCTTCACGTTTAAAAATTGGTATTGTGTTGATATAAACACTTCATAAATGTTTGTAAGATAAATATGATAATTTACATAGGAATGAGATGTTTAGCTCAACTACTTATCTAGACATTGGTTGCCTAACACTCGGTTATAGTCACTCGTTTTCTCGAGGTTCAATCTGCCGAAGTTATTAACGACTATGCACAGGCACCCCGAAAGATATTTAAAAACTTTTCTATTTATTTTCTATATAATTACTCCAGTGTCGTGGAAGCGTTTAGTTACGTAAGTTGCACATGGACAAACAAACACCCAAACACTGAATAACTTTTTTTTTCTTTTAATAGTAGGTGATTACCGTCGCCCACGTACATCTGCAACAGCAGAGGTACTGCAGATGCGTTGCCGGCCTTTAAGGCTATTTGGGAGATGGGAGGGAGAATCAGGAAGGGGGTGGGCAGAAAGAGAGGGCCTCCGGTTACCTCACTCACCGAACGAAGAACCCAGAAGCACAAGGTGCCTCTACTTCACGCCGGTATTCTGCGAGGCCGTGGCACCAACCCGATCGAGCCGGCCCAATCGAGCAGCAGCAAAAGCCGCCACTTGGCTCTACCACATTTCAAACTATTTGTAGTTCACGTGCGGGAACCGAACCCGTGATCCGCAGCGCCGCTGCCGAACGTCCCGAAACTGCGGCACCGAGCCGACTAATATTTAAATCATTCTGAATATGCCAGAATTTCAAAGTCGAATTCGCGTAATAAATTGACGAGTACAGGTAGCAAATAAATCTCATTAAGTTATTTCTCGACTCCGTTAATCTCCTGTCATGACCGCGTGTCACTCAACGCGTTTAAAATATAATTAAAATTGATTAACCCAGTAGTCAGTTATTTTCTTCCTGACTCCGTTTCCGGATCCGGTAGTGTTAATGAGCCGTGCCGTAAAAGACAATAACACGGTAATATCCATTAAGAGACACCCTTGTTATTTTAAACAGCTAAATTAAGCATTGAAGCGAATGAATTTGACGGATCGCTGTATTGCTTTCAATTTTGATTAATGCTTTTTTGTTTTACATGATCGCGTGGCTCAGTGATCAGTGAATCGTCCTAATTAGTTGGCGATCTGGGTTCGACTTATAGATAGCTACTCCCGGCGTGTAGTGGTTGAGTAGGAATAGATCTTTATATTTTAGTTGCCAACCCTTCTTCCCGGTGTAGCAACTATGACAATATTAATTTATACATAAGCTTATGGCCTTTAAAGTTTACGTAACTGAACTGTATGATGAAGATGAAATTATTAAACCGTCACTAGTCTAGATAATATAAGACTTGGATATTTGAGATGATTATTCCGCTTATTCCGGCATATCAGATGTGAAGACGTCTAAACGTAAGGCTCCAATAAAAGCAATTTTACGATAAGATCGGATAAAGAGTCAGATACAAACAAAGACCTATTTTACACGCTTTTTACTACTATAGTAATATGGGACCGTAGAGATGTTCTATACGTACTGGCAAACCCAGTGTGGGACGAACCCCTCGCAAGATGGAGTGACGACCTGCACAGGGGTGGGTGAAGTCGATGAATGCCGCTTATTCCGGCATATCAGATGTGAAGACGTCTGAACGTAAGGCTCCAATAAACACAATTTTACGATAAGATCGGATAAAAAGTCAGATACAAACAAAGACCTATTTTACACGCTTTTTACAATCAACGTTATGGAATTATGAAATTAAATTTTCACCAACTACCAGACGTTCAGAGTTTGTGCTTATTAGATATGCCTTAATCAAATTCTACTACAGCTTACTAGATCTATTTATGATCATTGATGACATCTGATGACGGAACCTTACGTAAGGGAGGAGAGAAAAGCGTATATATTATTTTTTTAACAATTTTATTCCTACGTAACCCCAACATAAGCTGTTTTATTACTCGTCCCCTCTGTGTTAATAGGTTTGCAACCGCAGTACAGGTATGATGATGATGATGAACTGCTAGCCGATTTAGACCACGGCGCCAACTTTCCGAATATTATGTGTAGGAGAAATCATAATGCCGTATGTGAACGCGCAAACACAGAGGCACTCACTCGTCTTTACCTTCCCATATCCGATGTAACGCTAATGCTATAAGATGGCTCTTATATTATTTATTCTTTACTCTTTATGTTCCTTTATGTATGTTTAGGTATATATTGTTTATTTAGATATATCAGTATATGTTAGAGTATATATATATGTTTGTTTATATATCAATGTATTTTTATTATATTATATCTTCACTTCTTAGTAACTTGCGTACATCCTTAACCCTTGCTCACTGGTCATTATTTCCTCTGCAAAGTGCTTGCCTGGTAGAGATCTCTTCTAAGCGATAAGGCCGCCAATTGTACCTTTGTGTATTTTATGTTTCTTTTTATTATTTTTTTTCTATTTTTGCTAATTTGTGTACAATAAAGTGTATTTCATTCATCGAAGCGTGGAATACACCATCTCTTACTCCAATAGCCAACTTCACCAGCTCATGGTGCATCCTACTAGCATTCATCATTCGAGGTTCTGGGGATCGAATGGTGGCGGAATATCCATCCGTACCCAAATCCCTCAGACTGGTGATGGGGAGCAGGAACATAAGTGCTAGGTTATCGGCACTGCGCTCGCCAGCCCGCTTGCCCAGCGTAGTGAGCAAACCTTCCACGAAATATATGGTGGATTTTTCGGAGAGACATGTAAACAACACTTTTCTGACACAAAAACCAATAATTTGTCTTTGCACAAATATCGACACGGACTGATTCGAATCCTTGACTCAACCTTGAATCAGGAACGCGAACCATTAAACCATGCATTCGTCAGTAAAAATTCATGACACTTCATTGACATTTGACAGTTTTGTCTGAGCCACGCAGTGTTTATCGATAAATCGGAGCCCGACAAGCGAACATCACTGGGAATTAGGCAACGTTAATGAACTTGCTGGCACCGAAATAGAACGCCCGCACGCGTCGCGACGCCCGCATATTCGTACACGAGTAACTGTATTAGAAGGATTATATCGTTACAGATAACGCGTATTGAACAATAAATACCACAAAATTCTGTTGAAATACGACAGCGAATTCAATGAAAGCGCTGTTTTAAATCGTTGCGTTTTATTCTACGAACCCTTTCGAACATCACTATTGTAATACGTCACGTTCATTAATATTTAAATGAAAACCCAAAATTAAGGTTTTCAACTAATAACAAATCCGCAATTTTTTCTCCTTAAAATACATACAGCAGTTTCATTTTTACGGGTTGGGTATCCCATATGGCAACAGTGTTTAACTATCAGCCAGGTGTAAAAAAAAAGTAAAGTAGCAGCCTGTAAGTGCCCACTGCTGGGAAAAGGCATCCTCAAATATCTGAGAGGGTGTAGGAGCCGGGAATGGCCCGCCACGCTGCTCCATTGCGGGTTGGCGCACCTGGCGTCACCGAACGAAACGCAGAAACATAAGATGCCTGTACTTCACTTCGGTATTATGCGAGGCCGCGGTACTACCTCGAGCAGCAGCAAAAGCCGCCGCTTGGCTCTACCTTACTATACCTTACTTTAAGCGTGGTAGAGCCAAGCGGCTTTAGCTGCTGCTCGAATGGTCCGGCTCGACCGGATTGATACCAAGGCCTCGCAGAATACCGGCGTGAAGTAGAGCCATCTTGTGCTTCTGCGTTTCGTTCGGTGAGTGAGGTAACCGGAGGCCCACATCCCCTCCCTATTCCTCTCCTCTTCCCTCCCATCTCCCAAATATCCTTAAGGACCGACAACGCACCTGCAGCATCTATGGTGTTGCAGAGGTATGTGTGCGACGGCAAACACTTACCATCAGGTGAACCGCTTGCTCGTTTGCAGTCTTTTCCATAAAACAAAAAAAAAAAAAAAAAAAAGTAAAGTAGCAGCCTGTAAGTGCCCACTGCTGGGAAAAGGCATCCTCAAATATCTGAGAGGGTGTAGGAGCCGGGAATGGCCCGCCACGCTGCTCCATTGCGGGTTGGCGCACCTGGCGTCACCGAACGAAACGCAGAAACATAAGATGCCTGTACTTCACTTCGGTATTATGCGAGGCCGCGGTACTACCTCGAGCAGCAGCAAAAGCCGCCGCTTGGCTCTACCTTACTATACCTTACTTTAAGCGTGGTAGAGCCAAGCGGCTTTAGCTGCTGCTCGAATGGTCCGGCTCGACCGGATTGATACCAAGGCCTCGCAGAATACCGGCGTGAAGTAGAGCCATCTTGTGCTTCTGCGTTTCGTTCGGTGAGTGAAGTGGCCGGAGGCCTACTCCCTCTGCCCTTCCACTCTTCTCACCCTCCGCAAATATCCTTAACGACCGCCAAAGCACCTGCAGCTCCTCTGCACGAGGGCGTCGGTAATCATTCACCATCAGTTGAGCCGCTTGTTCGTTTGCCAGCTTTCCCGAAAACCCAAAAAATACAACCAGATAATTCGCTGCTCAAAATCCATCTGCTTATTCTCTTTCCGTAGAAAACTGAGTACCGTACCGCAGCGTCCTTCTGCCCACAGACATTCCGCGCCCGTGGACACCGTCTCCCAATTCACCTTCGCGTAATATTGTGGTTTTGTTATGTGACGCGAAGCACGTAGCCCACGCGGGCGACAACAACCGATAAGCTTTAATCGCTGAATCTTATCCAATGGTAGTTTAATTAATGGCCTTATCGAACAGATAATAGGTTGCTTTTACAATATTACACGAGGAAGTAATTGTCCGAGCGATTGCAGGTGTGTACACGCAAACGGCACAGTCATCGGTAGATACAGTGTTGTGTCAATGTATCAAAACAAGACAAGACTCTATAGTTTATGATCTAATAAAAAATGTGTATAAATACACTGCAGGAGATAGACCTTTCCATTAAGTCGCCAACAAAGCAAAAATAGGAATATTGCGAGAGAACAAAACGGCCATTGGTTTTAGTAGTACCTTACGAAAGAAATTGCAGACAGTAGTTTCAAGATCGGGCGAGCCTAAATACGCATATAACGAATGACATTCCTTGCGGGGTGAGCAGGGTTAAGAGGATTCACATCGATCTAGAAAATGCAGGGTTTGTAAAGTACTACAACTACTTCACAGTAGTAAAAGTAGCGGTTGTGTTCTGTATGACGATCGACCGGGGCGAAGTTGAGTCTTGTGCTTCTGCATTTCGTTCGGTGAGTGAAGTGGCCGGAGGCCTACTCCCTCTGCCCTTCCACTCTTCTCACCCTCCGCAAATATCCTTAACGACCGCCAAAGCACCTGCAGCTCCTCTGCACGAGGGCGTCGGTAATCATTCACCATCAGTTGAGCCGCTTGTTCGTTTGCCAGCTTTCCCGAAAACCCAAAAAAAAAAAAATATTTCGAAAACCTGTGAAGTCCGTCAACCCGCATTGGAGCAGCGTGGCGTACCCTTCTCGGCTCCAAGACCCTCTCAGATATTTGAGGAGGCCTTTGCCCAGCAGTGGGCATTCACAGGCTGCTACTTTTATTATTAAGAGCAGTTACAACACAGATTAGCGACCTAATAAATTTAAATTCACAGTATTTGTTCCATCCACAGTATCCTAACTATAGAAAGCATTACATTTATTAACATCTAGACCGTGAGCAATTATAATAATAAACCATATGTACAAGTATTTGTACAGTGCAGGAATCGAATTGGCGACCTGTAGCGTCTAAACCAATCCCTGAACTATTTCCCCAACCAATCTGCGACAATCTAATTTAAATTTTAATAAAAAAAAATAATAATAATGTTACAATACTATGATAGAATATAATCTTTAAAACCGTTCAAACTCAGATAGCAAAACTCTGTGGGCTTCACAAATAATATATAGGCTATGATTAAAAATGTGTAAAGTTTTTTGGAACTTGAATATTCATGTTCTGACCGCTTGGCTTAGTGCCAAAAGTTTTCAAAAGAGACGACAAATAAAGCAAAAATAGGAATATTGCGAGAGAACAAAACGGCCATTGGTTTTAGTAGTGCCTTACGAAAGAAATTGCAGACAGTAGTTTCAAGATCGGGCGAGCCTAAATACGCATATAACGAATGACATTCCTTGCGGGGTGAGCAGGGTTAAGAGGATTCACATCGATCTAGAAAATGCAGGGTTTGTAAAGTACTACAACTACTTCACAGTAGTAAAAGTAGCGGTTGTGTTCTGTATGACGATCGACCGGGGCGAAGTTGAGTCTTGTGCTTCTGCATTTCGTTCGGTGAGTGAAGTGGCCGGAGGCCTACTCCCTCTGCCCTTCCACTCTTCTCACCCTCCGCAAATATCCTTAACGACCGCCAAAGCACCTGCAGCTCCTCTGCACGAGGGCGTCGGTAATCATTCACCATCAGTTGAGCCGCTTGTTCGTTTGCCAGCTTTCCCGAAAACCCAAAAAAAAAATACAACCAGATAATTCGCTGCTCAAAATCCATCTGCTTATTCTCTTTCCGTAGAAAACTGAGTACCGTACCGCAGCGTCCTTCTGCCCACAGACATTCCGCGCCCGTGGACACCGTCTCCCAATTCACCTTCGCGTAATATTGTGGTTTTGTTATGTGACGCGAAGCACGTAGCCCACGCGGGCGACAACAACCGATAAGCTTTAATCGCTGAATCTTATCCAATGGTAGTTTAATTAATGGCCTTATCGAACAGATAATAGGTTGCTTTTACAATATTACACGAGGAAGTAATTGTCCGAGCGATTGCAGGTGTGTACACGCAAACGGCACAGTCATCGGTAGATACAGTGTTGTGTCAATGTATCAAAACAAGACAAGACTCTATAGTTTATGATCTAATAAAAAATGTGTATAAATACACTGCAGGAGATAGACCTTTCCATTAAGTCGCCAACAAAAGCGCGTATGCTATGAATGGAGAATTTGTCCATGCTCATCATGCTGGTCGGGTGGGTTGCGGGCGGTTGGTCAGCGCAGTTCCGGTACCCGTGTCGCAAATGACACTACTACCTACTCCCATCCTTAGTCTGTGAGATTTAGGTTCGGCATTTTGCAATAAACAATACGCATTCATTCTCTTAGTAACGAAGGCTTTATTCGTCTTATTTTTAAAGCCATCACGCATTTCAATACTGGGAATTGGTTAAGCATTTTTGCATGAATATTTCAGAGAGAGAAAGGAAATATGTCCAGATGTATACTGCTCTGATGGTGGCATTAACGGAGAACTCCGTAAACGAGATCTGCTAGTTATCAACCTTCCCATATCTACATAGCGTTTTTAATCAATCAAGAATCATATAATTTATTATGAATAACAGTAGAAAAACGATGTGAATAATTTATTGCCGACAACAATAATTTATATAATAACCATGTGTTTTTCTATAAGAATCGATTACATTTTGATTACAATATCGATTTCAAAGATCTCCATTCGAATTAAGTAATCTAGGTACGTGCTATGTATTTTATCGTCAATGATTAAACAAGGTGGTAATGCAACTATGATGAGGTTTTATTAGATTGCAATATTTAACCAATTTCGGCAATGACATAATGAGTATTTACGCTAATATGTACATTTGAAACGAAACTATTGTTTACGGATTTTATCACTTTTTTTTAAATTATTCTCGATGTATCGGGTGCTTAAAATCACACGTGGTGACGTGAGACTGCGATGTTTGACGTCCTGATGTCATAGTTAACCCGCGTGACGTTGCAGATTATTTATCACACGTAATCACAAGTAATTAGGAATTTAAGTAATAGGTTCTATTAAAAATAATTGACAGTGTCACAGAAAATGAATTTATTCTTGAAATAAGCCACGGCTAGGTGCCAACACCCTTACTTTCTATGATAGCACACTCTGCCGACTCCCATCAGCATACTAACAATAGATTTTTGGTCCGATCTACGCAGAATGAGCTAACAGTATTTCAGCTCGTGCAGTGGTATGCTTGGTCTTGGTTTTATTTTCATTTTGTTTGGATATCCAACACAATGACACATATTATGTCAAAATTGGAACTGGCCACGTATTACGGTACAAAAGATACAGGCCCTTTAACGGTAGGATAGACGGATGGACGCAGGACAGTCGCCCCCGTACGGAACTCAAAATGTATCCTATGTAATATTCCATCACATAATTTCATTCGCCAAACTTCATTTATATCCGTTCAAAGTCCTTGCGTGATAGAGCGACAAACATTCACGTTTGTACTATTGATTAGGAAAAGACGTAGGTAGTTTTTAATTATGTAACATTAAAAAAAGCTACATCAAAATTCGTGAAATCACTGTTTAGTTAAATTATGTCAAACATACATAAATACATTCTCCGTACAAAGAATTTTACTTATTAGTATAGATATATATCTATCGACATGCTGTGTGTTACATTATATCTATTGCGTTCCCTTCGAGTCGAATGTCTACAAATCATTTTTGTATATTTGGAAGATTATAATATTTGAGTAATAATTGTACCAAAGGAATTATTTAGAAATATTTAAACTCAAGAACCTTCGTGGGCTCGTTATGCTCATAACAAAGGCATCTTACTCAATTTAAACTGTTCAAACGAATCCACTCAAAGTCCCCTCGTGAAGCGGTCAACCAAGTGCCTCATTAAAGTGAATACAGCTACAAATAAATTGTCGATTTCCCCCTAACCCAACCCGCATAGCGACATAGTAGGTACTGTACTTGAGGCGGTAGAATCGACCCCGGGACCCTTCCAGTCAATCTTTTATTTCCGATAGGCATGAGAAATTGTTGGCGGATATCGATAATTATAATCTAGTTAAATCAATAAATTAGTGCCGTTCGGTAACTAGATAAGAATATGTCACCCCTTTTATCCTGTGGTTATCGTAGTAGGGGACTACAGGACCCCTGAAAATCTCAGGTTAATCTCCCGGAAAAATCACACTCAATTTGAAGTTCCTATTCAACATGTACACATTAATAAAAAAAATTGTGAGGAAACTTGCATATCTGACAAATAATAAAAAAAATCATAAACATACACAGTTCACTAATCGTGCAGATTAATAGAAAACAGACTTTCTCCTACTTCAAAAACGTTTTAAAATAAAAGAGAAGAGATAATAAGAGAGAAGACCTATGTCCAGCCGTGGGATAATAAAACTATTCTTCATCAGCCAATATCCAAGTCCGCTGCTGCACATAGGCCTCTCCAAGAAATCGCCACGCAAAACATTTCTTGAAAGTTTTGTACATACCTACCACGCTTGGCAAGTGGGTTGATAAGCGCAGTGTCGATACCCTCGAACTGATGACGCTGCTCCTCATCACTTATCTGTGGGATTTGGGTTCGGCATAAGCTGATATTTTGTCATTATTGGACGATTGCTTTAAGATCTTTTTTAGAATAGAAAGGGAGAGGGGAACAGTGAAAGGCCCGCGTGTCATCGTCCACTGTCCCTCGACACTCATGGAGGAGAAGGTGATACACCTTTTGTTTACCACACAGTTTGTTTAAAATTATGTGAGCGATAAATTTTTATAGCTGCCTTTGGCAGAAACACAAGCAGAGGACTTAAAGAGGTTGACAGGACAGGAAAAGACAGCATTGCTCTTTTTAGTAATCACGCTACGTAACCATATATTTGTAGATACTTCACGAAGAATTGAAAATCTGGCTTTTTAATCTGCTATATTAATGTTTTCACACACGGTTGTTGTGAGACCACCAGGATTTGGAATCACGTCATAAATTATCAACGGGTCAGCATTCACACGCCAAAGTGTTTTGACCAGTAAGCATTCCAGTGTGGTCATGCAAGCCGAGGCGTTGTTTACGCGCACGCCCGAACATTACTTTTGGATTAGCATGGCCAAAGTCAACATGTAGTTAAGTTTAGTTAAACACTAGCTTCGAATACATGTTTAAACACTAAATCATAAGCTTCGGAAACTTGACTCTGTATCCAAAAGACATTAAAATTTAAGACAATCAAAATCAAAGTTACAAAACTCTAAATTATTAAAGTCTTAGGTCACACCACTGATCATAAGCCTCTTCTAAAGACCAACAACTACGGACAAGAAACATCTAACTAATAAATATTCTAATGAGGTCTCACCGTATTCAGAATTAGCATATTACAATGTGGCTAATATTACATTCAGAACAACGAAACAATGCAATTATTTTAAACAATCCATAAAATAATAATCGACTACTCGTTCCAGATAAGTCTAATCTTAGTTATAGCATTCATAAAAGTTACGTCATTAGACACCAAGTGTCAGTGCCAAGGTCACTTGAATCAGCCGGAATTGAAATCTTGGTTATCGATATATCGATAAGGTGCGTTACCACGTCACTATTTACACGGGCGCGGCGGAAATGCGTTTATGAATGCATTATGCGGCTTAACGAGCAAAACTGGGCGGATGGGGAACGTATTAGATTTCATTAGTTTTAAGATGTCGAAGAAGAAGATTCCGCTTGCACATTTACTTCATTATACGTCGTGATTACGTCTTGAGTCTGCTGGCAAAGCAACTGCTGTAATACAAATAAAATTTTAATGATACATACATTGAATATAATTTTTTTAACGTGGTAGAGCCAAGCGGCTATAATCTTTAGCTGCTGCTTGTATGGGCCAGCTCGACTGGGGTAGTACCACGACCTCACATAATATCGGCTTGAAGTAGAGCCATCTTGTGCTTCTGCATTTTGTTCGGTGAGTGATGTAACCGGAGCGCCCCTCCCCCCTTCCCAACCCCTCCTAGTCCTCCCTCCTATACCCCAAATATCCTACCTACCTACAGCTACTCTGGCGTTGCGGATGTACGTGGGCGACGGTAATCACTTATCATCAAGTGAACCGCTTGTTCATTTGACCCATTTACAAATTAAAAATAAAAATTAAAAATTATATAATCACGTCTACAATTTATTGTGGTTGCGGAAACTAGAGCCGATATAACAATTATAGTCTATCTCCCAAATTACAATATACGTAATAAAGCATTAACTTGAAGATTTATTAGTGTTTCTTCAGCTGTACGAGTCGACAGCTGAACATAGGCCTTTCTATGAAAGCGTCTCTGTAGAGGCCGACTTACCATGCACGGAAGATAAGCTAAGGCACGCCACGCTGGACATGCGGGATGGAAAGCGCATAGTCAATACCTCGCACTTGAGACGCTGCTCCCGTCACTAGTCTGTGGGATTTGCGTTCAGCATATTTAAACGGATTTTCCGCTATACGTCTGTCGCCAGAGCCTTGTCTCTAAGTTGACATGGTGCACAGCAGCTACCCGGTGAGATTGACATTTGGACAAGTGAGTTTCTTTGCATTTGAGCATACACTTGCAGCGCTGTCATTATCCCGTTTAGATGACAATTTTTTGGTCATTGTCTCAATCCGACAGAAGGACATTTTGTCCATTATTCGCAATGATTGTATATCTTCACAACTACAGAATGCACTTACACGGGACTGAATATTAAAATTAGAACGAGTGATAGCTTATCTCAAATCGAGTGCATTATCAGTCACATAAACAACCCGTATCGAGCATATGATATGAGTTATTCCTTTGTACCTGTTGCAAATTAAGTTACTAAAATATTTGAGTTGGCATGATTTCTATCTATTATTTTTTTATCTAAACAATCATGCACACATGGTGGGTCGGTCTATATTCTATATCATATCTATCATAGTATCTTCATCTTCTGTTCTTCTTCTATCAGCTTATTAAAGACCACTGCTGAAGATAGGCCTCTCCAAGAGCGCCAGCGAGACTGCATACATTTCTAGAAGGGTGTGTCTCTTCACGCTAGGCGGACGGATCCTTGAGTCCAGTACCGATACCCTAGCGCTAGAGACAGCACCCAAAGTCATCAGACCCAGAGTCTGTGACATTTGGGCTCGACAAATTCGAATGGATCCTCCACAGACAGTAGGTCGCCGGATCCTCGTCAGTAAGTAACTATGTCCAGATAAACACTTTAGACATTGCTTAAACATATTGCGTTTCAGAATCACGCGTATTTAACTTTGTATATGAAATAACAACACAAAAAATTTACGAGTGGCACATGAAGAGGTTAATAATAAACTCCTGTGTAGCATTTATTTATCAACAAGTTATGTTAAAATTATTCGTTGTCGCGATTAATGTATAATCTCTGAGACAATATACATTGTATAAGTAACGACATAATATTATTGAAGCCATTGCGACGCAAAATGTTGTCTTCGTTGTAAGTTAATCCGCTTCTAAGGCAGCCGACTACTTCTTATATATGCGCAATACATAAGCGAACGAATTAATGAAATAAACAGGAAATTTCGTATGAATACGATAATATGTACATGTAATTACAGTTCATGCTCAATATAGCAAAGTAATTTTTTCCAACATCTTTATATATTGCTCCTCGGTAATCATAAGGTTGTTTATAGAAACAAGTTTTTTTTTAACATTATTTCAAAATTATTTTCTTTAATCTGCCTCTGTTTGAGAATGTCCCATCGCTGGTAAAAGCCTCTTCTCTTCTCTTCTCATTTTCAAAACGGTTTTGAAGCTGAGACGAATCCTCCGTTACGCAAGCAGGGAAGTTTCTATACCTACTACGGGTTGACGGACTTTGAATTTTTTGTTTTTTTGGTATTTCTAAGACATGCTGGATTCTTAACGATGTTTTCTTTCACCCCTGACTACGTGATAAAGTTAGTATTCAAAATTGCATTTAACAATTTAAGTGGTGTCAGCTAAGCACCGAGATTGGTACACATGACGCGATACTGAGGTATAAAAGTGTGCGCCATAGCTCCTTAGCTATCACTTTTTATGGTGTTTTCAGAAAATCTTTAATATTATATTAATTTATATTCTGCCTATAAATGGTGCTCTCTCGGACACAGGCCTCCTCAATCTGGGAGAATTTATCGTTATCGCCACTGTTGCTGGGGAGATTGGCGATCTTGACACCGAATCTGTTTTTTTTTTTCATTATGTAAATAATTATTAATTTTCAATACATAGCTATTAATATGGATTCCGCGTACGCAACAAAATACTGGTGGCGTCATCTATTATTCAGCATCATCAAACACAACTGTCAAAAGTGTTACATAGATGGCAGTCGAAAACGAACAGCAGTTATAGATCGAACTCTTTGAACATTGCGATGTAATGGACGCTTAAGGCAACTTTAAAAATTTTAATAATAATATATCGGACACCCACACTCTCTTTCCGCGCCTTAACAACGCATACAAGGATCTGGGTTGCTAGTGTCATTAGTCCTGATATGGCTCATAACATTAGAATTCAAATTGTTTCAAAGTTATGACACGTGTAGGGTTAATACGCGCCACCATTTCATATGTGGTAGAGCCAAGCGGCGGCTTTTGCTGCTGCTCGAATAGGCCACCACGAACAAGGTGGTACCTTGGCCACATTGGCACGAGGCATCTCGTGCTTCTGCGTATTTTATGGTGAGTGAGGTAAACGGAGGGCCATTCCTCCCTCCCCATAAACCCTCAAGTACCGCAACCATCCTTAAGGGCCGGCAACGCACCTGCAGCTCCCACTGTGTTGCATATGTACGCGGGCGACGGTAGTCACTTAACATTCGGTGAGCCGCTAGCCCATTCCCATAAATAAAGAATCCTTTCCTCCATGGGTGTCAGAAGACTCGATTGGGGGAAGGGCCTTCCAAATCTCGTACCTTACCATAACCTTAACTCCTGTAAATAGTCCACTGCAGGTCATAGCCCTGTAAGAAGGATTTGCCATAATCGTCATGCTCGGCGAGGCTGCTGCCCGTCATCGGTCTGCTTAATTTTGGTTTGGTATTTTCGCGATGGTTATCCCGCCATCTGTTCGTAACTTTTGCGATTTTCAAGGCTTTTCATTCCGCCGCCTCTTACAACACCCACGATAAGAAAGTGGGTGGGAGATTTTTATGTCACACCACACTGCACTTGTTAATTACAGTTTCTCCTTTGATTTAAATATTATAATTTAAATATGATTTTTGTGAGAATACATACTATATATACAGATATCATCCAGAGATGATATCTTTGATATATACTAATAGTAGAAGGGTTCAGCTCATCATCACATAGCTTGATGTTGGTCTTTGCCAAAAAGTGATCCTTTCTTTACCCATTTCAGCTAATATTTACGTACTGTAGTTAGGCAACGTAGAAATTTATTTAATTATTGAGATTGTCGCTGCGTTTTACGATAAAAATTATAACGCTTCGTACACATTTCCTTCTTTTAGATTTAGGCGCATTAAACAAATGCGCCATCTTTCGGACGCCTTGAGAATTTCAAGGATTTCCTCCTACAATTTCTCGCCTTGCGATACTAGAAGAAGAGGAATGCTAGATTTTCACACGACCAGAATGTGTTAAAGATGATTCTCCAATATCAATTGTTCAGAGACAGCATTTTTAAAATTACTGATCTAGCATATTATATTTCACACACGTTTTCGGTAGATATTTTTTAATTATTATTAATTAAATAGTATTAAATAAGGTCGCAAATTTGTCTGTGTATTCTCTTATACCTTCTAAACTTCAAAGCGGATCTCAATGTGGCTTTCACCATAATTTACCACGTGCTCGGCGGTGAAGGAAAACAACGTCAGATCTGCCAACTCTCATTGGAGCATCGTGACGGACACTTCACGGCTCTAAAAACCCTCTTAGATATTTGAGAATGGGAGGCCTTTGCCCCGCAGTAGGCACTAACTGCTTCACATTTACATTTACTTAGCTTAGTTTACATAATATTAGAGACCTGTCATGCAAATTTCATAAATGATTCATAATCGAAAACTTTTGCATATTAATAAGTCTAGGTTTCAGTCTCACGACTGGTACGAAGCAGCTAATATGATGAATGAAGAAGACGGTAGTAAATTAAATCATTGACTACACGATTGGTGCAGTGGTTGATTGATTGGCTCCAACGCGGTTGTGACACTAGACACCCGCATGGAACAAATATTTGTATGGTTCACAAATAATTGTTCAATCTCTGGGTGTTTGTGCATCACAAACGCCACTTGATTTATGAGAAATCCAGGAGCAGAGAAAGCGTTTTTTATTTAAAAACAAAATACTATTAAATAAATGATGGTTATGCTTTACAGCACCCTAAACGTTCGAAATACAAAAGTAAAATTAAACGTGATAAAATCCGTTAATAATAGTTTAATTTCAATGTGTGGTATTAGAGTAAATATAAGAAATCATTATACTATTAAATAATTCAAATTTCGTGGTAGCTCAGAGTCTAGTCACTCGCCTGTAACAGACCTATACTAGCGTCTGCCCGCGGTTTCACCCACGTGGTCAAAAGAAAATCTCTCTTAATTGAGATAACAAGTATCCTGCATCCTATTCCATGGCAAAATCTACACTACTGCCAAGTCTCGTTCATACATATGTTAATACAAAATTATATACGAAATATTATTCGTATATAATTGTGGTTGAGTTAAGCAGGATAAAAGAAAACTAAAAAAGTTCAAAGATACAAAAAAATCTATATTATATGTATAGAGTACCTACCTAGTGACTTGCATTCATTCCAAGGTGCGTAATCGCTTAAAAGGAATCATCGTGAGGAAAAGGATATGAGGCGGCATTTAGTTATGATGGAACGTTTTATACTTTTTAATCAGGTCTCCCTGAGTATAGAACACGTGTATTTACGTATATGTTAAGTACTTATACACGATAATAAAGCAATGATCAAAGGCAGTTGCAATTAAAAAAATATAACAAAATGTATAAAAAAAATCACGACGTTCAAGGAGCCGGGGCTCGCGTGACGCCACGCCCCGTCTGGCCTCTCCCAACCTACCCCCTTTTATTTCACTCATAATTTACGTTGGCATGACTAATGCTCGAAATGGGAATTCTTTTGTTTCGAATACTACATACAGTTAACTTATTTCACCGCTCTAATCCAATTTAGGTTCGTATTTTGTAATAAATTATAAGAGAAGAAGTTAACTAAAGAGTTTCTTACTTTTCTTACTCGCTTCTATAGATTGTAACCCCGCCGGGTGGTTACTGATGATGAAGTGATTTACTAGGCGATAGACTTATCTGCCGAGGAGACGTCTGGGAAGCTAAGACCCTCTAATATATTTCTACCGCTAATCCGCAGAACCGGAACACAATAGCGTCTGCACTATTGTGTTCCGGTTCGAAGTGTATACCTAAGCCAATATAATTACATGCTGGCAGGCATTCCAACTTAATACTCGGATGTGACGACTCATATGTAACCTCCTTCGATTGATGTTGTTTGCGGTATACATGAGCTGCAATAGCCACTTACTGGCTGGTGGAATGTTAGCACTTTTGTCCAATCCAATCCAATAAAAAAGTTATTAATTCGTGTTTGAGTCATCAGCAGTTACGTCTATAGTCGTTAATTTACCTTAGGAAACTGAGAGAACCATGCATGGGTATACCTTAGACTGGCCCTAAAAAGGCACCACAATCCGCACAATTTTATATTTATTAAAATATTATGGGTTGGTTATGTTAAAGTTTCTTCACAATACGTTAAAGTTAAATTGAGTTATGTGTGATCTTCTCTAATGAATAATGTTAGTTGTCTTTGCATAGAATGCACTTACATTGACATAAAAACTAATGAATATACTCAAGTACCATCAACACTATTAGGTACGACTATCCTGGGCGATATAAAACTATAGCGGAAAAATCTAATACTGAGCCAAGTTTTCTGGATATTTAACATTAAGGGGGGCTGCACAAATATAATAAATATGTCTAGACTCCACTAGTATATAAGTATATATAGACACCAACGTCAAACAGTGAAGGATACTGGTGTGTTGCTCAGACGACTAAGATGGAAATGCCCTTCAAACCGGAACGAATTAGTACTTGTACTTTTTTCTTTTATTTAAATAAAAAATATATGATAACATAAAACTAACATTTATTTATAATTTTTTCAAACACTATAAGGAAAACTTTTCTCGTTTTGTATCGAATATTTGTAGATGTCGGTACCTACCATTTTGTCATTCGATTCAACGCATCTTGTAACATTGGTCATGTGGGTACTTCTGCTCAGCGACGGAAATGGGCACCTCGGATATTGAGGCATACATACATACATACATACATACATACATACATACATACATACATACATACATACATACATACATACATACATACATACATACATACATACATACATACATACATACATACATACATACATACATACATACATACATACATACATACATACATACATACATACATACATACATACATACATACATACATACATACATACATACATACATACATACATACATACATACATACATACATACATACATACATACATACATACATACATACATACATACATACATACATACATACATACATACATACATACATACATACATACATACATACATACATACATACATACATACATACATACATACATACATACATACATACATACATACATACATATAAGGAAAACTTTTCTCGTTTTGTATCGAATATTTGTAGATGTCGGTACCTACCATTTTGTCATTCGATTCAACGCATCTTGTAACATTGGTCATGTGGGTACTTCTGCTCAGCGACGGAAATGGGCACCTCGGATATTGAGGCATACATACATACATACATATATTCACGCCTTGTTCCCAACGGGGTAGGTAGAGACAATCTACTTCCACTTGCTACGGTCCTGACATACGTCTTTCGCTTCTTCCACTTTCATCAATATTCGCATGCATGCTTGTTGGTTTAGAGTACTCTTGACCTGGCCTTTTTCCAGAACGTCATCGTAATGTTGATCGTGAAATGTTCGCCTAGGTGATATTGAGACCTACCCAATAATTAAACCAATTGATTCGGTGACTGATTCTAAATTCTAAGAACGAAGCTATCATTTTGGTAGACGGCCATTGTTTCGAGAACAAAAGCTCTCTTCGCGATTTCGAAATCGATCTTAATTTAGTATGGCTAGCTATATGATTTACTTGATGACAAACTTAGATTACAATAAATATAGTAACCCATAATAATAAAACAGGATTGTGAAACAGGAATCACTACTCAAGTACCTATCTTGTTTGTAGGAACAAAAAAAAGGCTTTTGAAAAGGTATATAACGATAACAATCAGTTGGATATTCTTGGCGCCTGGTCTGCGATGGTTACAAACAGCGGACATTGCAGATATGTCATTTTGACAACGGCCTCAACTTTAGATTACTATAGGTAGTTGTGAAAGTGTCGCAGAACAACGCAGAATAACGCAGATGTCATATTGCAGTGCCCTCATGTTCTAGCAAATACATAAGCACTCACTCGTATTTAAATTTCCGTATCCGATGTAACGCATATGCGATAAGATAGGAGGAAAGGTCAGGCAGTGTCAGAGGCATGAGACAACACAACACCGAAACAAAAATAATTTGTGTTGCACAAATATCGGCTTCGGCTGGGATTGGAACTCAGGACCCATGTCTCAGCGGTCGGTTACGCTAACCACTTAGCTTCCTTGTTGTACTAACAGACTATATTAGGTAAATCAAACGACATTGGATTTTTTTTATAGAAAAGGGGCGGAGCCGCCAGCGGTTCACCTGATGGTAAGAGATTACCGTCGCCCACGTACATTTGCAACACCAGAGGTGCTGCAGGTGCGTTGGCAGCCTTTGGAGGATATTTGGGGGATGAGAAGGAGAATGAGGAGGGGGATGGGGAGTAGGCCTCCGGTTACCTCACTCACCGAACGAAACGCAGAAGCAAAGGATGCCCCTGCTTCAGGAGGCCGTGGTAACACACCGGTCGAGCCGGCCCATTCGAGCAGCAGCAAAAGTAGGCACTTGGCTCTACCGCGGAGAAAAATTTTACCCATTACTACCGTGTATATTTTATATCTGATAGTTGATGGGATAGGATAGGCATCATAGGACCCCCCCCCCCCGAATGGGTTCCCATCTTGTCGAGGCTTAGTAACCGTGGCTTGGTCTCCCACGGTGAACCAAGAGGAACCTACATGGCCAGCCTGTCTGCAGGGATGGCTGGGCCAAGGTGGCCGCTCCGAGTGGGCTTGGTGAGCCTACTTCGGATGCGTGTTGGTGGACTGTGGGGGGAGTGTTAGCTTAGCGCTCTCCTGGCCCCCCACACCCGAGGTGGAGTCGCAGGGGAGGAGGAGTTTCGGTATTGCGTTTCGCCATTCTCCCTATCCTCCGCGACTCTGGCGGGGATCGCACCGCTGATGCGGCCGTGGTGAGGCCGCGGGGGGAGAGGAGTGTCGGTATTACGGTGGCCGTTCTCCCTACCCTCCGCGGCCGAAACGTGGTCGGCGGCGGAGCCATAGACCAGATCCGCCGGGGGTGCCGGGAAAGCTAGTGCTTATGAGCGCCAGCCTTCCTGATCCCCATGGCCTCCGGGTGGCGGACTCGGGGGGTCCGTTGCCCTCGTGGGTTTGGAGGCCGAGTAGGTAGGCGCGTCTGTGTTTCGGCGCGTGGGAGAGGGCGGTGTGGGAGAGGACGTTCTCTCCCGAGAAGGGGCTGTCTACAGCGGCCGGCGCTGGAGGGTCGCGGATGTATGCAAAAGCGTTCCCGTGACCCTGCCGACATGCGACGAAGGTGGAGGACCATGGGGTTTTAGTCGGTGCGAACCCGACATAACCCGTCTTTGCCCCCGAGAGGGCGGGTAATCGTCAGGCATTTCCCCATGTAAATAAAAAAAAAAAAATAGGCATCATAGGACACTGGTATGAAAATACCTGATAATAAATGCTTTAATTTTAAATACGCAGTCATTAAGTTAGTTAAATCAATTATTTCATACATTTCGGATCTGGTATAATTATTCGAATAAAAATTTCTGTTTGACCATAAACCCCGGGAAAGTACATGTGTAATACATCATCATCATCATCATCATCATCATTTCAGCCTATCGGAAGGCCACTGCTGAACATAGGCCTCCCCCAAAGATTGCCATTGTGTAATACATACGAATATTGAAATGAAACAGCTATATTAACATTAAAATTACAATAATTTGTTGGCCACTTGAAACATTAAATGATAACTATCAATATAAATCTGCCTTGCAAAACTTATTTATAGTTATTTTGGAAAGTATTTATATTGATACGTAAATTAACCTAGATCCATCATCGGCCCTGTGGCGCAACGGATAACGCGTCTGACTACGGATCAGAAGATTCCAGGTTCGAATCCTGGCAGGGTCGCAAATCTACTTTTTTACAAATATTAATATGGAAATATGGTATCATTGCGATATAAAACTTTAAGCATTTAATTAACAACTATAATTTTTAAACATAAATAAAGCATGGAAATATATTCAAGGTCAAATACAAACCAGTAATTATCATGAGAGCGTACTTCAACAAGTAACTTTTATACCAGTGAACTTTTATCTATAAACTTCCCATCCTACAACACAAGATGGAGCTTTTATAAAATTTCAAAGATCAAATTAATAATGAATTAATAATGAATTAATTTTAAAATTAATAATGAATTAATTAATGTTAATGAATTATCTATGCGGATAGCAGTAATATTCAATAAATAAATTAATACACTAAATCAAAAATATAGAACGATTGACTTTATTAGAGTTCACATTATTTTTATTTTAATGACACTTTTTTTATCTTTTTTCCATCTTAATATTCTTAACAGAATAATGTTACATGATTTATTTGCTACATAATAACCTCGGAAAATACAAAAACTTGTACAAAAAATGAAAAATACTTAGCTGTTACATACGGTGGCTATATTAATAACAATGTTCAGTAAATTCAAGTTTAGTAAATCCCTACAATAATCCTTAAATAATATTAGAGAACAATAAGTAAATATACGCACATTAACCTATTGTTTTAATTAATAAAAAGGTGTTTTATGTAAATTTGATCATAAAAATTTTAATAACTGTGTTTTATTAGAAAAAGGCGAGTAAGATTTTAAATTCTACACTCTAGAACTGAAACCACTTAGGTAGGACAAACAAACATATTAGTTCGTTTATAACACACGTGTCGTTTCTATTGACTTGTTGCCTTATTTTTCAAACGCATTGACCGACTTCAATATTATTCAAACATATGCCTATGCCTATCTTTCACTGGTGACAGGGGAGGGGCTGTCTATTTTTGGGATCGATTCTTGTCTATACGATATACCATCACATACGGAGGAGAATTCTCCAATGCCGAATTCCATATGGATGTCTTGCTGTGTGCTAGTCGTATGCCGCTTCGCCGCTTATATATGCCGCTTATATAACGTTAAAAATCAGAGTACATGGTTTTTAAAGCGGATACCTAAAGTCTCTACCATTTGTTTTACTACTCGTACTAAACGGTGTTACTCTGAGTAGTGCACCAGTTCTAATATCTTGGACACTGGGTAACCGATGAAGTAATACCGACCTGAACATAGAGAGGGAACGCAAAGCATTGTCAGTTCGGGAAAACATCCTGACACACAAAATTACACTTTTTAACGCGTCATCTATAGATCACTGTACTCGAGCAGTCTATGGTTTAGATGTACATAAAAGGCGTTACGGATCTAATATAATGACGCACTCGGGGCGTTGTTGAGGCTGGCTCGTATCTGCAAAGCTTTGGCGATGTTAGTCCGAGACCCGCTCAGATAGCTGCGACGCCATTTTGCGCAATATTTGCACTTCGTTATAGAACAGATACAGTGCGTGGCAGGAGCAGTTCTCAGCGCTATCGGGTGGAAATATAGTAACCTTCCGTTGCGACTGCTTATAAATAAAATCAAATATTTGTATCTATCTCTATTCTGTTATGTAATAATTTAGTATGTAAGTAATATTCATACTAATAATTTTGGGTCTTTGTCTTCTTTAATCAACGATTAATGTCAAAATTAAATAAGTCTTTCACTGCATCTGTCCTTCGATATCATCGCATAAGCGTTACATCAGAAATAAAAAGTTAAAGGATTGAGTGTACTCTCAGTTTGGGGTAGGTAGGTACACATTAGACACTATCATATATCCCGCGCAGACAACTGACGGTAGCATTTACAAGTTATCGCCGTGGTCGAAATCGACATCTTACGTGATTTTAAAACGGAATTATATCCTGATCACCACGATCGTATGCAGTCTGTGGTCATATTGTAGATCGCCCTAACCATCAGATTTGACCGACCACAAATGAGGAAACCGAAGGCTCTCTCCCCCTCCTCATCCTCCCACCCATCACCTAAATACCCTTAAAGGCCGGCAACGCACCTGCAGCACCTCTGTTGTTGTAGATGTACGTGGGCGACGGTAATCACTTACCATCAGGTGAACCGTCTGCTCGTTTACCAACTTCCCCATAAAAAAATGTCTCTCCGATATCTGTGCGCAAGGCAGTGCTATACAGAAATTTTGCAATTCATAATTCTGGGTGCCATTATGTTTCTTAACCTTTAACCATCAGCCCATTTCGTCACTTACTTCAAAAACAATTATTAGTATTTCTTTATATTATCCATTGACAGACGAGCTAACAGTCCATTTGATGGTAAGTGGCTACTGCTGTCCATGGACACATGCAAAGAACTTCAATCGAAAAAGGTTACAGATGCCTTGTCATTCTTGGAGACTAAGATGGAATTCCTCACAACCCGTAATTATTTAACAGCCCGATGCAGAGTAAGATAATAAAATCTGTCAAAACACATCTTGGTCTTACCTTACCTTACCGGCCTGTAAATAGTCACTGCAGGACATAGGCCTCTCCCATAAGGACGATGTGACATAATCGCCACGCTCGGCAAGCGGATTGGTCGATAGCAGCACCTTAAACGCTGCTACTGTCATCGGTCTGCTTAATTTCGTTCTTCGGTATTGTTCGAGATGGTTCTCCCGCCATCTGTCGGTTGCCATAGCTATTTTCAAGGGTTTTCTCTTCGTCGCCTCGTACGACACCCATCGGAACAAAAGGGGTAGGAGATTCCTACGCAGACACCACATTTTATAATAAATTTGTCAATATTATTTAACAAAATTCACTAAATTGAATAAAGTGCTTTTGACTTTGAGCATGACCTTTTTACCTGCTCCACGTCTAAGCCGTGTGTAACTTAAATCCTATTATAAATTTACTAAGGCGTCCGAAATGCCGTCAAAACAACTTATGGCGTCCCACCTATTGTTCCTTTATTAATGGCATTGTGAAGGTCAAAAGATGCACAGCGGGACTCGAGCCGCAGCTACCTGATTCCCTTTTTTAATATAGAACTTTTGATATGCGGGATACACGGTGGTTCCGTAGGGGAAACAAAAAAGTATTTATTTTATAAGTACCTATTTAAACAAGTAACGTGGTTGCATTTATAGAAGCAGCCTTCACTTAAATGTTTCACAGCTAGGAAAAGGGCTCCACTTGTATTTAGTGGTCCACTCATATTTAGTGGGTTTTAGAGTTAGGAAAACTCCGCGCACGCTACACCTGTGCGAGTTGACGACAAAAAGTTAGACACTATATCCTCAAGTTTCATAAATGTTTACCATCGCAGAGCACCTGCTAAATTCAGAACTTAAATAAGCAATTATTAATTTAATAGTTGCGGGAATCGATCCAAAGTCACTCGCTTCAATATTAAAGTGAGCACGCAACGTTTGTTCTTTTATTTCAAGATTAAATTTACTTTTCCTATTTCCAACATCATGTATATCAAATCCGCTTAAAACTTGGCTATCGTAGCTTTTGCATTACATCTTAACACAATTATACAATTTAAGAAAATGGTGGAACTTTTTTTTACTAAAATGTAACCAATTAACATCACTATCACATACCTTTAGCCCACGGTTGAAAGGTATTTTAAATTAATCGATTTATAATGTGTTCCGAGGAATCCTAAATTAAACGTCACTTTTTTTGTCTGAGAGCGTGCCGTTGCGGCTACAGAATGACTTAAAAAACCTTTTTAGTAACGTGTTGAAAACACAGGATTTTTTTTCTTTTACTGTATATCCTCACCTGCACTGGGAGCACCCTACTAGGTGGCAGACGTGGTTCTGTAAACCGGCTAAGCTAAGATTTTCAACCCACGACACGACACCCACGGGAAGAATTCGGTCATGTAATAAGTTACGCCGGGTGTAACGGGAGTATAAAATCTCTTTTTTTCAAAATGCCAATCTCACCTAAACGTGGTGCACCATGCTTGCAAACCAAAGACGCTCGGGCGCCCGAATGTAAGCGGAGTATCGGACTATACCAGTGACTAGTGATGAGCAGCAGTATCACTAGCGCAAGGGTATGGCACCCGCTTGCCCAGCATGGTGAGTATGGGCACACCATCCAAGAAATGTATGTCGGATTTTTCGCTTGTGGACTATAATAACAGATATAGAATAAGTTGACTAAAATAGTTACACTATGTCTACTTAATTGCAGTATCTTCATATTCGTAGTTTTTAAGGATGAGATTTGCTATACCTATGCACAGAAAACACTACAAGTAAATATATAGATGCCAGAGTGACATACAACACAACCACCAGTCATCGTATAAATGTGGATTTTTTTTTATTCATGTGGAAAAACAAGCTATCAATCCACTTGATGGTAAGTGGCTACTGTAATCCCTGGACACCTGCAAAACACTCCAATCGAAATAGGTTAAAGATGCGTTTTCAACCGTGAGAGCTAGGGAAATTGGAATGCCTCACAGCACTGGCGTTCGGCGGCAGAAATGGATATGCCGGTCTCCTACCCAGGGACGAGTCCTAGTCGGAAGAAGGAAGCCTACCTTCTAGTGAAACTATTAATTACAGTATTGTACATCTATGTATATTCAGTATTAAAGGAAATAGAGCGCCTATTTTCGATACGTGCCGTTTGCAACCTATTCATGATAAGAGACTATGGGAACAATTACACTCCTCTATTAAGCCAATTGTATCCACTGCTGAACATGGGCCTCTCCAAGAAAGCTCAAACAAATTTAAGCATGCTTTTTTTTAAAGGTTTGTCCATACACATATCACACGTGGTAGAGCTAAGCGGCGGTTTTTGCTGCTGCTCGTATGGGCCGGCAAGACCGGGTTTGACCACGGCCTTTCGCAGAGTACCGGCTTAAAGTAGAGCCATCTTGTGGTTCTGCGTTTCGTTCGGTGATTGTGGCTGGCGGATTCCGACTCCACCATCCGTCTTCCTTCCTTTGTCCCAAACATCCCAGACATCCCAGGGCGGCAACGCGCCTGCAGCTCCTCTGAGGTTTCAGATGTACGAGGGCGACGGTAATCACTTACCATTAGGTGAGCCGCTTACTCGTTTGCCCTGATAACCACATAAAAAGCTCACCCCACTGGGCAAGCGAGTTGGTTCGGAAAAATCGGATGGATTTGTCCACCATTACTCGGTCGCCAGAGCCTCGTTTATTAGCGATCAGGGTGATGTACAACCTGATCGCAGGTGTGGTTCCTAACAACTCCATAAGCATTAATAGGAACAAGCTAAGGATTTAAGAGCGAAACTCGTCTATACTTCAGGAGCCAACCTCTGCTGCACGCGGATAACTGTAGGCTGACAAACGAAGCCATAGCGATTCTGTGCGGCTGGAATTACAACTGAACCTCTACCTGACCATGGCAATCGTAGAAAGTCATTCATGGCTAATATGAAGGTGCAGTACTTACCGTCTGTACATATTGTGTGTAGTAAAGACCTGCGATGGGCTGACAACCGAGGAGTGAATTAGTGTGTACGTGCCAGTGTCCAAAGAGTATACAAAGACTTGCGTGTGCTGCGTTAAAGGAGGGGGGTCACCCCACCACGTATCGAAAATTAAATGGTATTTTTTTAGATTAATGTGATTTAGAGATCCTGTGAAAACTTTGCTCTTGGAATTTTAAAATTGGAACAGAACAGAACAGAAAATATGGTTTTTATTAATCTCACAATCTCTGTTTACAATAAGTACTTGACCACCCATGGATTGATAAACAAAAAGTTGAATAAAAAATATATACATACTTAGAGTTAATCTATGGATTACTCTTAACATGTAAGATTACAGATTACATGGCTTTAGTAAAATTAAATAATACATAAAGATACAAACCCTTTATGCTGAAGGCGGTTTACATCTGCTTTCAGACACTTCACATATATAAACACTCATTGTATTTCTAAAACCATTATTGATGCAAATAGAACATATTGAACAAAATCACGGCATAATTATTGCACATTTCCAATTCAACCATAATAGTCTATGCTGTTGAAATGTTCGCTATCAAGACGTTCCCAATTTTTTATATTATATTCCTTCAAATACACACTTGTAACCTGTTAAACCTGATTTGTGACAAAAAATTCGTCGAAGGCACCGACCACCCTGCGCGCTTGACAGTGACAGCTGACTGGCGGAAAAAATGCGCGCCAATACCGCGCATGCGTACCCCGTAGGGTGCTTTATCGTGAGCACACAATCACACAAATCGCGGCACACTATGGGGTGAATTTTAGAACGAATCATATGAGAATGAATTTCATGAGTAGCGACTGGATTGAATTTCAAAGCATTGTATTCAGTCTTCTGCTGTTTGTTTCTTTTCACAATTAGATCATAATACATTTTATTGTTCATGATAATTTAAACCCATAAGGTGCATTAATTCCACAAGCACACGATCATCGCACTGAGAGCTATGGAGAAGATTACGCACTGGTATTTCCCTAATGGAAATGATTCGTAATATAAAAATCGGACATTGGACTAAAATTATAGATTCTGCCATTACATTTAGCAAGTACAAATAATCGATCATGCCTATCGCAGAAATAACTGTCGTACTATATTGAAGGCCACCATCTGGCCAGGTGGAGCAGTGATCTGCACAAAGCGGCTGCCACTAGACGCATGAGGTCGAAGACCGTGTAGGAAGCCTATGTTCGATCTAATAAGACAGACAGTTGTGGCAGCGCAGTCCGATGATATTTACCTAGTTAATTTCTATAGAAAAAGTTAGTTTACTCCCCTTAAATTTTTTTTGAAACTTGCATGTACTTGCATTTATGTATGAGTCGTTTAGGTATGTCCGTTTCACTGTATTAAAGTTTTTTTTTTTATATTTCGTTTCATCTTCAATTACCTATACAGACATGAAACTATTAGTGCAGGAAAAATATACACGCTTTGATAAATGACAAATCATGCATTACAACATCATAACTCAATATAAAAATATAGGCCGATGAGCAAGAACAATATAGGAATATTTACTAAGTCGTCGATGTTCATTTGTTTTCCAAAGTCGTGCAATGATGCCTATTACCGTTTAGTATAAAATGCACCCCGACCATAATAAACTAGATTTTCTGTGGGTTTATTAGAGCGGAACATGCGTGGTACACTTAAACCTTTTATAATTAATCCGTCCCGCACGCGTTAGGATTAGTTCAGTCAGGCGTTGTTACATGCAGCCCACACTCACACGTTCGTGAATGTAAAAAAAATGTGTCTAAGTATATTTATAAACAACCTATTTGTTCCGAATGGTTGAGTGTTGTTGTTTTTTTTATGAGAAAGGTGGCAAACGAGCAAGCGGTTCACCGGATGGTAAGTGATTACCGTCCCACACATACATCTGCAAAACCAGAAGTGCTGCAAGTACGTTGCCGGCCTTTAAGGGAATTTGGGAGATGGGACGGAGGATGAGGAGGGGGATGCGGAGGGGGTGTGGGCCTCCGGTTACCTCACTCACCGAACGAAACGCTGAAGCACAAGATGCCTCTACTTCACGCCGGTATTCTGCGAGGCCATGATATCAACTCGGTCTAGCCGGCCCATTCGAGCAGCAGAATAAGCCGCCGCTTGGCTCTACCACGGGCTAACTGTACAGTCAGTAATAATAATGTATTCTAAATTCGAAAAAGATGTAAGTTCAAAAATAACAATTTTAATCCGAACCCCAAAGATGTATCTACATGGTGGTAGCTCATAGGGTAAGAATCTGCTACAACACCTGAATGACGAGACGACACACTTGACGTTTCATCTGCCGGGGAAAATGGGTTTTTAAAAAATATACGGCCCGTTTGGCCGATTTGGCGTCGTTTGGGTGATGAGGTGGAAGTACTTATGGTACTTGTATATATATATCCAACTTTCTCTTGAAGTCTCCTTCAGAATCTCCACATCCAACCCAACACCAAAATCTTAAACGACTGAGTTACTGCGATCTTCAAACCGCTTGCCGAGCAAGGCGATTATAGCACATTCTCCTTATTGGAGCGTCCGTAAGGGGGAAGGGAAAATAGTACGGTATGTTCTTATAGGGAATGATGTCACACCGAATGTTTGTGAAGTTTTTTGTGAAATACCGGCCTCTTGACTAAAGAAATTGCCTTAAAGATGTCATGACGTCATGGCGTCCAACAAATGTCAAAAAATTCTCAGAATAATTCGATAATCATTATCCTTCAGGACGTCTAAAGTAAGAGGCGTTTATGACAGGAGGCGCTTATTGGGAGAGACCTATATCCATAAGTGGGCTAATAACAATATGAATATGAAGAAATGATTTAAAAAAATAATTTAAAAAACTATAAATACATACAGTAAAATAAAAAGACACCGAATAAAACGGCTGTATAATATTTAACTATGTATCGCGCTTATGTTATTTTAAGCGTCAAAGAAATCCCATTAGGGGTTGGTTACATGCCTTCCAGGCCTATTAACGGAGTCGTTGCTCTTTTCTTTAGCCGCAAAGAAACATGTAAGCACTTATTTAATATTGAAAAGATTCCTTACTATAAATGGTATTTGTATTTAGGTACCGATGCTGTTTTTAATAAAAATTCAAAAAAACCCAGACTCTAATCTCCAA
This sequence comes from Bhutanitis thaidina, assembly GCA_029286595.1. NCBI lineage: Eukaryota > Metazoa > Arthropoda > Insecta > Lepidoptera > Papilionidae > Bhutanitis > Bhutanitis thaidina. The sequence goes on from JAGSMS010000016.1 coordinate 11,054,389, forward strand.
AAAATTTAATGAGAGCGATATTTAATTTAACTACTCGATCTTGTACTTGATGGTGAACAAGTCAAGTTGTCAATAGGCTCCTGATGTGATTATTCCAAAGTAAAAGAAATCGCAATTCCTCGTTCGAATGGGCGGAGTCCTTATTGATCTCATCAAATCATAATAGTTATCATACATTTCCCACATCTAGGCGACGGCCTTTTCTAATTTTTGCGTGGGTGTTGGAGCTGGGATTAGACCGCGCATCGCCACTTCAACGTGGGTTGGCGGATCTTTAAACATTTGTTTTTTATTATTATTTCTTAGGTATGACGTTTACACACCGTCGATCATAATATTGTAAATTCAGCACTTACAAGTGGCAGTTAACAATTTCAGCGACCCCGGCACCGAGATCCCGGGCATTCGAACCCAGGTCACACGTGTAGTACTCGAAATTTAAGCGAGTACTCTGACATCTGGGCTACCGCGACTCGTATATCATGTGCTTTTTCTAAAACACTGAGCGCCCAAGTGCAGCATGGCAATTTGCAGTTATTAACCCTTATTTATTTCTTCTTTATTGACCCATATGCAACATTTGATCAAAAGTCGGACATAATGCTAAAAGCATTCTTTGCTGTCAAACTTTTGGCGTGGTAAAACATCGAAAACTTATTTATTATTGAAAAAAAATATATAATAATAATAATAATTTTTGAATTTTTAAGTCTTTAATAGTTATTGTTTATTACAACAACACAGTATAATACGTATTCTGATTTTAGTACGACGTATGCACGACTTTTAATTAAGTGGATACCAAAAGGCCGTGAGTAAACAAACAATTGGGTACAGAACGCAATGAAAAGGCACGAGCTCATTTTAAATTCAACGTTGCTTGTCTGTTCACACACTAGTTTTGTTAACAAAGTAATTACTACTATACATCTACGTCGGCCTATTTAAGTGAACACATCGGAACATAGGCCTCCCGAAGAAAGCGCCCGCAAAAATATTTCTTGGAAGGTTTGCCCAATACGCCGGGTAATTGGGTTTGTGAGCGCAGTACCCGGCCGGTACCCACGTACCAGTGATGATATTTCCCATCACTAGTCTGTGGGATTTGGGTTCGGCAAATTAGGCGACAGAATGATGGCTGAGTATCCATTCAGCCATCATTCTGTCGCCAGTCTCGTTTGTTCGTTAACAGAGCGCTCCACTGCAGGAGATAGGCCTCTCCCACAAGGAGGATTTGCTATAATCGTCATAGGCCTGCTTTATTTTGGTCTGGTAGTTATCGAGACGGTTGTAGCGCCACCTGGCGGTAGTCAATGCGATTTTCAAGGTTATTAGCCTTTTACAACACCACGGGAAGGATCCACGCCGATTGTATTATTCTCCTTTACATTATAAACCTACACCTACTTCATTTCATCTCTGCATCGTCCAAAGGTTGACTGGTAGAGAATGCTTCTGGCATTAAGTCCGCCTATATTCATTTTCATGTATATGAAGTTCAATAAATAAATAAAATAAATAAATAAGCAAGTAGAAGCAATAGCGAACCTCTGCTTCAGGTTTTAATTTTAATCGGCAAGACTGTACATAGTCGGTATGCATTTTCTGCATTTCAAGACAAACCTAGAGACCTCCTCGCCAGGTCACAACAAAAGCTTTTAATGATATTTTTCAGAGTGACAAAATATTTATCGCGGATAGAAGTGGATGGACCACAGTGTGACCATCATGCGGACAGGGTGTTCGTCAGTAATCCTTACTAACAAATAAATATCATATAAGTTTTTGTATCAATAGGTTTCGCTATCTTGAGTTTTTTTTTTTGTGAAAAAAGAGGTAAATGAGCAAGCGGCTAAGCTGATTGTAAATGAAGTGGTGGCAAGAACCTCGTCTGTTAATCAACAGGGGGCACCACTTGCAGGTGAGATTGAGATATTCCCACTTGCACAACATACTTATTTTTTTACACAACAAAACGTAAACCAGCACATACTCCGCCAAGTGGTGGTAACTGCGGTGCGGACATATTTTTAAAATATGTAGTCTATGCCTTCATCTATACTCGATTAAGAATCAGGAGCAAATGTGTTGAATCCCATGAGGAATTGTTATTCGGTTCAATCTCTCATCATACAAAACATAGTAGTATAATGCTATTTGACGCTTTGGGCATGCTAGTCTCTGTACACAGGTAATTACGCTTGCATATGCAAGTCTTGCCAGTCGTGAATAATAAATTTGTTACTTAACATGTATATAAAAAAAAAAAGAAAACATTTTCTGTTCTTGCAAAACGCCTTGTGTTATTACAATGTTATACCAAAATGTTAGGTAAATGCTTTTTAACGTACGCTTTTTTTCTAATTTATAAATTAACTTGTGCCACTACTAAGCCATACGTGAACAGAGCATATCGGAAAACGTGAAATCAACCGCCCTTTACAATAGCCACCGCTCGCAGTCCCGACAGTCGTCCGACATTTCCGGCGGCACGACGTAGCGTTGACCAGACTGGCACGCATGTCAGCAAACCTTTCAGCATTACATTCATTTATAGTTGCTGTTGTATATGCTGTGATGAATATTTACGCTCGCGTTGTCTTCAATTTAATGCGAGAAGAGAAAGAAAAATAGCACACAACGAAAACACCGGAACTGCAGCTAAACTATATAAAATACACTCCATCCATTCCATCCATTTGTTGAATCAACTCGCGAGCCACCTATTGTAGTTGATGGTACTATGTCAGAAACTGTGCCAACCACAACTGTACAAGTTTCGACGCAATCGGATGAGGACGAACGCATAAAAGACGAACACACAAACATACATGTTTATTTATAAATGAGAGACTACTGTCGGCCTCTCTCTTCCCGTGGCGTGGGGGTCGTAAGGGAAAAACTTCAGAGATTTCTTGTCTTTCCCCGGTAGCACATCCGGCGACAAGGCTGGCTACCTGTCACGTAATATATAATAACACGTGCAAATGAGTTGCAGAGGCCCGTTTGCGTGCGCTGTGTCGTGCCAAATGGAAAAAGAGCCGTTTTAAAAATGTCTTATTTCGTGCTCTAATATACCTTTCTGTCAAATATTCATTAAGGGCGCCAGTGAATGAAAACTATCAAAGCTAACAAATTTTCATATTTTTGGTATTAGAAGGATAGTGAAATTGTAGTGGTACGAATCCACATTGTGTCCCTGTTAGATTTCATGATTCATGTCAGTTCTTTACAAGAGCGTGATAGAGCCACGCGGCGGCTTTTGGTGCTGTTCAACCGGGGTAGTGCTCCGGCCTCGCAGAATACCGGCATAAAGTAGAAGCATCTTGCGCTTCTACGTTTCGTTTGATGAGTCAGGTAACTGGAAGTTTAACTCTTCCCCTCCCCTCCTTCCCCCTTCTCCAACCCCTTCCCAAACATCCTTATAGGCCGGCAATGCACCTGCAGCTCATCTGATGTTGGAGATCTACATGGGCGTCGGTAATTACCTTCCATCAGGTGAGCCGCTTGCATGTTCGCCCCCGTTCCAATAAAAAAAATATGCACAATAACATACGTAGCGTATGTTAGCTATCTTGATTACCGTGTAGCGATAAAATTAGTCAACTAAGGACAGCGATGAAATACAAGTGGTAAGGAATAAATTACAATACAGAAATAAACATTTAAGAAATAAAAACATATTTATCTGATGTTGATCAACTCTGGAAAGTACTCAGGTATTCAAAGTAACAATACTTACCCACCCGACCTAAAAATGTCATTCATAATAAAAGGCATGTAAAGAATAGAAAAAAAAAACAAAATGGCGTAGCGTAAACCCTCAATCGATTTCAAACTGTTTTACGCCGATAACCAAAAGCGAAGTTTATTGCGACTTTAAGATACATATCACGACCACTTGCACGCTCATTACGAGTCATTATTTTTAATTATCTTACGTGGAATTAAGGCTAATAATACACTTCTCATGGCGCTTGAGGTCGTTTCTTAATGCGAGGGTAAATATTGAAAAACAATAACACGACACAATCACAATATTGGCCATGTATGTGCCAGCAGCTGATCATAATCGTAAATAGTGGCTGTGCCGATATGCCATTCATTAAATCTACAGAACGATTACCGTGACCTTTATTGGTTATAAATCTCTTTGCTCTTTGCCAATTAAATATGTAATTGCCAAGAGTTTGTCGTAAAATCCAGTCGCGGCGATTGAATATAATGAAACAATCTGCTAATAATGGAGATATGTAAACTGATCTATGATTTCTCGCGAATAGGACACGTCTGAATTTACAGACCATATTCTGGATCGCCCTAAACATTACATTAGACTTAACAGACCAGGATATCCAAGCAATGGAACACCGACTCCTGCTAAGGATGATCCTAATTTCAATAGAGAAGATAACCTGGTGCTGTGCTACCACCGGCTTGGGATCCGGTAATTGATAAAATTAAATCCAAGACCAAGCATACCACTGCACGACCTCAAGGCACCGTGAGCTTAGTCTGCGTAGATCGGACCAAAAATTAACTGACTGTGGCCGGTTTAACTATGACATCAGGAAGTTAAATACATCAGTACCCCCGTGACCACGGGTGCTGTAAAACCTGCTGGGAAATATCAAATGAAACGCGACAAAACCCGTAAATAAGTTTCATTTCAAATGAACTCGATCTTTGTAAGGATTTTTACCAACGTGTGGTAACGGCGTATAAATCTGCCTCTCTGTCTGTATGTCTGTATCTGTAAGAATTCCTTACGTAAATCGGGTTGTAAGTCGTAAGAACCACTAAGAGAAAATATTAAAATAGCCTTGGCTACCGATAGATAGCTGGATAACCCTCTCGAAGAAGACTAAAATGAAGCTGACCGATGACGTGTTCGGTGGTGAAGGAGAACATCGTGAGGAAACCGGCATGTATGAATAATAATAAAAAAAAGCGTGGTAGATCCAAGCGGCGGCTTTAGCTGCTCCTAGAATGGGCCGGCTCGACCGGATTGATACCACGGCCTCGCAGAATACCGGCGTGAAGTAGACGCATCTTGTACTTCTGCGTTTCGTTCGGTGAGTGAGGTAACCGGAGGCCCACATTCCCTCCCTATTCCCTCCCATCTCCCAAATACCCTTAAAGACCGGCAACGCACCTGCAGCATCTATGGTGTTGCAGATATATGTGGGCGACGGTTATCACTTACCATCAGGTGAACCGCTTGCTCGTTTGCCGTCTTTTCTATAAAAAAAAAGGATATTTTGAGGGCGAGTGAAGTCCGCTAACTCCGCACAAGCGTGTAGTAAGGCGGAACCTTCCCGTCGCCAAGATCTCCCAAAAAATATTTGAAAGGAAGCCTTTACCTAGCCGTGGGTATTTACAGACGGTTTTGGGTGTACACGCAAACAGAGGCACTTATGCGATAAAATCAAAGAAAGTGTATAAAGTGTATAAGAAAGAATAACTTTACTTATGTATATTGACTTCAGAAATACATTAAATATTTTTATTTAAACTTATTGCAGATCCAAACGATTGTGTACGTTACTACAAACAAACGTTCAGAACGATTCTTCAATATACGCATGTATACGTTTCATTTCGCACTTACAATAAAAAAAATATACAAAATGGAAATATCTTTCGCAACGCATATGGGTGCAAAACTATCTCCTGAAGAAGCTACTCATATATTCCCCATCTACCTTTAAAAGCTTCAAGTATCTATGATGGACAAGTCGTGGAACAATGGATCTTCAAATTCGAGCGATGTCGTGCGCCGTCGGACGATGCGACGCGAACTCCTGTCAACAAGATTAAATTAAAGAATATTAATGAAAATTCGAAAAGTTTCGTTTAGTCAAATGTCAATAATACAAAAACCATTTTTTTTTACCATCTACCGCCGTTATGTAATGAGGTTCCAATGATGGTGAAGAAACAGGCGAAAGAAATTCCGTAGGTATTGTCTTTTTTTTTTCTTTATTAACTATAGTGCATGCCATATCATTAAATGTGATGTGAGGAACTAAATAAGTTAATTGGGATAGTTTCGTTCACATTTTTGAGGAAAAAATCAATTTGTTCTGTGATTTGACATAGGGCATGGGACACTATCTCACGTATGACGATGAAGTCTGCACTAAAACTTTCGAATACTATCGCAACTAGGCAATCAAACAGACACTCACAGGTCTTTACCTTCGAACGGATCGGAGAATGGAACGGTGTGATAGTCTAATAATCCAAATTAAACGCAAGCGCTATTCTTCGAGACTAATAGTTTAATGACCTCGGCAAGAGCGGGGACATCGCAGGAGGTCTTTGACCGCGAGTCGGTGACTTAAAGCGTGGTCAGCGAACGGTGGTCAGGGTCAGGGAACGGACGGTAACGATACTTCTATAATCCGGGTCCGTCATCCAGACCTAGTTAACTATAAGCTCAGATATATCTTGAGTTAAGTAATTATTGATATTTGGAGTATGGCCTAGAAAAGAACTGTAAAATATAAGGTTACATTTAATGTCGTAACGTCACATCCAATCTGTATAATATGTTTAGCCTAGCACATTACGTGTTCTGTTTTTAAATTCATTTACTCAACCAACTGTCACTAAATAAAACCAAGAGTCAAACCGTACAGTCAACATTTACCTCAAAATAATATTTATTTTAAAATATCATGAAAATGCAAACACTAATATCGTTTATTTTACTAACAAAAGTATTCTTAACCTCTATTACTTATGAATCAGTATGAAAATAAATACTCTACATATATCTACAATTTCTACATGTCAAACTGTAACACATGTTAATACAACTTTAAAACATAATTTAATAGTCATGTATATGAATAATAAATACAATAACTGTTAAACTATTAATTTATATATATATATATATATATATATATATATATATATATATATATATATATATATGCATATAGTATAAAACATATAGATGACAAAGGTATACAGAATTTAAAGTTTACACAAACGTTATGGTGGGAAAGAACGGAAGATACATATTTATTTGGCAGTCATACAACAAAAGAATTAAAAAGGAAAATAAAATACGTAAAAACAATTTAACAAGATTCATTCATTGTGCGATTACAAAAAGTGTCCTGTCTCTGTGACATACTGTGGCAGCACTACAGTACTGTTTCAATTACTATGTTAATGTTTTACATAAATGTATGTCTGTAGAGATATACAGATAAATGCGTAAGTCATTTAGTAAATTTGTGATTAACAGTTAAATAAAAGCTCACACGACCTTATACCCAATGCTGGGGTGGACAGAGAACTAGACATGTAGTCCTATCGATCCAATCATCAGTAATTTCACAGTGAATTGTGACCACAATAAGGACCATAAGGTGAAAGTATATTTGTGTGGAGGGTCACAAATACGCGCAATACTTCTTTCATATCAACATTAGGTTTTTATCATCGTGTGCATTGTGTTGAAGAAGTAGTGCATATATTAGAGGGAGGGAGATTGGTGCTCTTCCCTTCGTACTAGGTAATATATGTCGTTTTATCATTTTTGAATGCGGAATTATGCATGGTATTTTTTCTAATATCTTTTTAATAATGGATTTCTGAATAGTAATCCTTGATTCTATTTACAATCGTAATTATATTCCATATTATGTTTATATTATACATTGTTACTACTACTTAAATTTACAAATTATTAAACATATATATATATATATATATATATATATATAGATACATTATGTTATACTAGCTTAAATCCAGATCCATAGTACAAATATCAACCATATTAATATATTAATAGACATTGTATCAAGATTGTTCAACAATATTTACGACACAATTCAACAAAAAAAAATTATCTCCCACGTCTCCCACGTTATGTCTGTCAATTATATTTCACTTTCAACAAATAAATGACATTTTAATTTTATAATTCTCTTATCCTCGAGCACCCAAGAACCGGCTGTAAAACAAAGCCCGTACAATACCATACAGATATATCTACTATCCATCATTACAATCTATGTTACCGGATAACGATTAATTTACCATACATTACTAAATAACCCAATGATCTACTATCTAACTACTGTCTACTATCTTCTCCCTCATGAAATACCTCTCGAAGAAATGCAGCAGTTCGAAGCACACTTCGACTAAGATTAGCGCAATAATCATCCATTCCAGTCTCAAATGGTGTTTGTCAGATGCCCATGATGATAGCAGTTCCACTAACTCCACGCAGTGTGATAGACGCTCGTTTAGCACCTGCACATAAAGAAATATTCTAATAATTCTTTAATAAAAAAAAAATCCCGCAGTATTTTAAAATTTATCCTTACTGTACTGTACCAAATCTGTACAGAAATGCGCCCCGGTTAATCGATGAACATAATTACATTTAAATAAAAAACAGCAAAACCCGCTCCATTTTGAAGTCGTTTAAGAAATCATTCGAAAGATTTTTTTTTATGGCAACAGTTTAAATAACTTTTTGCCAGTGTCAAAGATTTGCGTCAAGATTTCTGTGCAGTCAGCCTTACATAAGCATTTTTTTTTTAATTAGTAACATATTTAGGCAATTACCCTCGTCCGCCTCGGAATAGTGAAGTACACCACAGTATTGGAGTATAAACGTTCAAGCTCCTCTTCTTCCCAGTAGAAGTCGGGAGTGTCCAATAAGTCGGACTCGACGTTAAGGCGGTGTCGCAGGGAAAATAGTTCGCCTAATTTCCTCACTACCTGGTGAAAATTTTAAACATTAGTGTAATTGATTATTTTTTTGTAAGTATCTAAAATAAATTTTAAAGTTGAAATATAAAAGTTGGATGCGTCGTTACGACACTAAATTTAACTTCATATTTTACAGGCCATTTCTAGATTATACACCGAATATCAGTTATATAAATACAGTAGTTGAGTCACAGGATAATTTTTAAGTTTTTGTTATTTTGACTCAAGGTATATTTGCACTAATAGCTAACTAGGCCATAGACGTTCAGGTCAAAACCTTATCCATCGTCCACGCTGGCATCAGCTGCTCGCGTTTGAAGTCGTCAACCCGCCAACAAAGAAACCCTGCAAAGTCGACAGTCTTGCCGAGGAGATAAAAAATACCACTTAAAAGAATTATGACCTCTAGTACCAATAAAGTTTTCATTAAAAGTCAATAAGGTCGCATTCAACCTGTATACCTACATTAGCCATTTTAATTATTTTTTAAAAAAAATAAGCTCTCACGTTTGTATACCCAATACTGGCGTGGTCTGAGTTATAGTCATTTTAACCTAAACGATACCAGTGTACAAAAGTTTCGAAAAACTCATTGGTATGAGACAGATTCCCTAACCACACGGCGATCGTGGCTTTTAAATATATGAACAAAGTAAATACAATATAACTAACGTTTTCATTGAAACTCGAAAATTTTTAAATTTATTAAATAAAATTATTGGACTTATTTGTACTTCAAATTTTTAGGAGGTAATGACATTTTCAAATGTCAAATACAAAATTGTTACCCTATGTTCTTCGATACAGGTCCGAGTTCACCGATAAACTACCAGAATGTTTATTATAATCAATAGTTTTGAAATCCGAGAACTAGTGTTGAACGACTATTTTCGTTATTTAACGTATGTTAACTTATTGGTGAACTCGCGCCTTAAATTAAATTATAATTGAACGATATCGTCGATATCAGAGGAACGTTATCAATAAACTATCAATGTCTTGAAAATCAATACTGACTGATTCGACCATATGGAATATGACAGAGGCATTCCTAAGCCCAAAGGTATTTTCCAACACATTCAATGTCCAGAAGATACAACTGTGGCAAGTATATTTTTGATTTGATCATATCTCTTATTTCAATGTCCAGTAATTTCACTAAATTTCCTCTACTACACTACAGTTGATCACTTTGTAAAATCTATTGCAAAAGGATTATTTTAGTCGTGTTATAGACACTTACTTCTTTCCTATCAACATAGGCAGCACCGTCTCTCTCCATTAGCGAAGTGTGCTCTCTCACAGAGGCGGCAAGAGCTTCCAAACGGGCCTCCCAAGCCCCGAGCCGCGCTGACTGTGCCATAGCATGACTAAAATATCAATAAGTTCTGTTTAACTATGCAAGTTGGAGGGGACCTTATTGATATTTAGTGAAAAATGTTTGAGATAGTAAACATTCTTGGTGTTAGTTGTCAGTTACTTTTTCTAGCAATTAAATGCTGCAATGAGTTTGGCAACATATATCAAAAATTCTTACCTGAAACTATACTTTTCTAAAGAATTGTCTCTTTCCGGTACTAAAATAAAGCATGATTCTTGCAATTGACATTTCTTTCTGTAAGAAAATATGAATCATTTAGTGCTAACACATTAATATTATATACATCGGCTGCAACGGATCTTTTTTTTAACAATAAATATTATACATACAAAACTCAGGCTTTAGAAGCATAATCTAGGACACATAAGTTAAAAAAAAAATCATAAAATATTAAGTTCAGACGACTTACGCATTTGGTTGATAGACATAAGTCATCACTTCTCTCTCCCTTTCAATCACGTCTCTTGGATAACTCTCTATTTCATACCTGAAAAATAGACAAACAGGTATGTTTTAATTTTTTTATGCAACATATAAGTAAATAAGCATGGAATGTAAGGGAATGTTGAGGTTGTGCAGTGGTATAAAGATACTGTGAGCACATTCTGCATAGATAAGACTAAAATTTAATTTGAAGGTAGCCCAAGTTGACTATCACATCTAACACCTCAGTCTCCCCTTGACCATGGCTGCAACAAGATTTAATGCAAACTCTGTAAGTAATAGTTTCATTTCAAATGTATAGTGTTCAAATAAAAACAAGAACTCATGTTCACTAAACATGTTTAAATTGTGCTTCTGTCTCTTTCAGCCTGAAACAATTGACAGAAAGAGTATTGTGTTTTAATTATGTTCAGCGCTAACTCTATTTAGTGAGGTTTGGTGCAAGCCACCTTTATGTTCTTAAGTTCATTATGATAATGAAAGAAAAGAAAAGAAAATTGCTATAACAAACCTCCGCACAAAGTCTAGAACATTGCTAGCTTCCAACTCAGTACAATTCCAAAATACAACAGCACCTTCTTTGAAGAATATTATCTCTCTTGGTTCTGTCCCAACGGTGTAGACAGGGTTTGCAATTACAACGTCCCCTACCTCATGAGCCTTTAATCTGAATATAAAATATGTGATTACTAAAGTGTAATCTATACTAATAATATAAGGCTGAAATTTGTATGTTTGAAAATGGATAAAATTCTATAAAATAAGTATTACGTCATATCGAAAAAAAACATTATTATGGGGTTAACTTACTTTCCAGGTTCGTAAAGTTTTTGTTGTACCAAAGCTTCTTTTAACGCTTTCAAATCATATGAATTGGCTGTAGCATACGCAAAAGTTAAGTAATGTCCCTCTTTCTTTGTTAAGTCTTCTAGGACAGCTTTTTTATGCACTATCTTCTTTTTTAAGGGAATACAAGCATTTTCTAAAGCTAAAGGTTGTATGGAATCGCTGCTGTAATTCCTAGCCTTTAGCTGTCGCGCAAATCGGAATAAATCATTTTTATTTGATAAAAACAAGCTTTTCACCGGCGATAACTCTATCAAAACAGAGGATGTAAAACACTTATATTTAATGTTACGAAACGTATTAGAGGCGATTCTTGATAAATAAACTGACATGTTAACCAATTATCTAAGTTACAAAGCTTAAACAATCTTATTAAAAAACCAAAATTATTATTGCTTGAGGTTAGGTATCAGAGTTGTTTGTTTTGACATTTAATTAAAATGACAAATAGACAGTTGACATTAACATTATATAGACAAACTTTTTTTTTTTCACAGAATAAATTTAGTGCGCGGAAAGGCAACTGGAGCCACACATAACTATGTAGTGTTTTATGCATGTTCCGACATAGGAACATGAATTGGAAAAATAAATGAAAATAAAAAAAAAATAATGAAATAAAAATTAAATTTGTTTCATGATAACGCAAGTCCTCCCACTGCTCGGCAAACTCGTTTTAACATTACAAGACCTGCAGTTAGAAACTATACGTTTATTATCCGTACTTGTCTCCTAGCCCTATCCGATTGCAATTTTTGAAATTTTATTCTCAGGAAGCGATACAAAATTCTTAGACTTTGTAGAGTCAAGATCCCCAGAGTTCCATCGTAAAGACAAATGATATTCCTTCGAGATAGAAAAAAACGCTTTTGAATTTTTTCCTTTTATATTGAGAGGCCAAGGTTATATTATATATTTCTAGTAATTTATTTCTAAGAGATGCTCTCGAATTTAGATAAATAGAATAGGTTTAATGGCCCTCTTTTGCAAGGTTATGCTTGCCGAAAGCCTAGTGTTCCTCTGACAGCTTTCTGATGACTTCATGGCCGCATACGCACACCACAGCAGCCCTGACAGCGTCAATCCTAAACGAGTTCATCCTCGATATGGAGGTCTCCACACCTTTTGTATAGTCTAATATCAGCTGGACACATAAGGCATATGCTTCAGAGAATAATTATTCACTACATTTTAATGTGCTCAATATATCCTAAAGAAATCTTCCTTCTATTACTAATAAAGTCAATCGTAACTGGACGCAAGGCGGATACAACTTTAATCTTTATTTATCTCGCTCCTGTTGTTTAATCTGTACCTATGTTAATCAGCTTTTTTTACATACCTTATTCATCTGTGAATTACCTTATTTAGGAGCTCAGTAGCACTCATCGTAGTGATTACATTCTCTTTGGCACTTATGTCGCCCCCCGAATGGGTTTTCACCTTGTCGCGGCGGGGGCTTAGTATACATCGAGTGGCTTAATCATGTTGGAACAACACCATATCTTACATACATTAATTGCATAGGAACAAACACATAGAACCGTTACAATTATTTCTAGTCCATACAAATACTTGTCCCGTGAGGGAATCGAACCCGCGACCAGAAGCGCCGCAGCCAAATTCACGACCTCTTTTCAACCTTTGAATAGTCCGTGCCTCAACTAAAGTGGTGGTAACGTTTTTTTTTTAAATAAAAGAAATTAAAAAAAATCGGATTTCTTTCATAATTTAATATCCACTGAATTTTATAGAAACTGAACTAAAGATTCTATTCAATTATAGTATTTCCGTCTTCGGCCGTGAACAGGGTGTGCAGTTTCCTAGCTAACTCGGGGCCGATGCGTCGCGTCCTACAGCCGGGCAGAGCCGCCCGGGACACTCCCAGCTCGGCGACCCGCCGCGCACCGTCCGGTGACTGCAGAGCCTAGAACAACAGGGCGATGCACTCACACAACGCTATCTCACACGACCGTATACCAAAAGAGAGGTTGACACATTTATTAAAATCGTTCCAACTGACATTTCATCAGATCTTATTTAGATCAACGTGTCGCCGTCTTAGTGTTGCATCGGGAGGCACACAAACGTCGGGAACATAAAAACAAAAATTATGCGCGATAACATATCAAATTTACAAAATAGCTCACGGCTCAATACGACCCACTCGACAACGATGACTCTGATATCGTTGGAGTGCGTGTAAGTAAAAAGTGAATTAGCAATGTAATGTCCCACACCTGGGCTGTAGTCCGCCACACTGTTTCGGTGCGTTTTGCGAAATTCACATCTTCAAATATATTTTTATTTATTTCTCTAACATGCATCCTCTCTCCTTTATTAGCCCTCTCGGCTAATTCGCTTCACCGGCGAGCATGTGGTTAATTCAGCGCTTTAAATTTAAATTAACAATTTAGTATCGTATGGCGGCATCCACTGATGTTTTATACAGAGTGAATGTCATGTGACATTTAAAGGCACCGGAATTTAAACCAACGTCACTCGCGTATTATGAAATTAAAGTGCCCTGAACCAAGAACTGAGAGATTAGTCTGAGTGGAATAATCATTCCAAATATTATCCTGTAACTAATACACGGCTGGACTTGGCCTCTTGCAAGGTTTCTGACCATAAATGCTACTGTCAGTCACCAGTCGGTCTGTTCTAAGATTATTAAAACTTTTAATAAAGAAGGGAAAGACGAATTAATACCTCGTACAAGGACAACGGAGTCTTAAATTCGGCACATAGGGCGCGTGAAGTCTCCAGGCTGCATTGCGGCAACACTGCTATCATTTGTTGCCAGAGTCTGCCCAGACCATTACCTGAGAAATATTAAAATATATATTTTTCTTCGAGGTAAGAAATATACTTGTAATTTCATTAAACAAATGTCTATTCTTAATATTTTTTATTTTTACCACCTTTTAATGAGGTTCCTCTGACGGAAAATAAAAATTCGAAAGGAACTCCGTGGGGATAACTCCTTTAATAGAATAGAGTTTATTGTAATATAGCATTTTATTTTTTATTTTTTAGTGTAATATTTTAATCAATATATTTATTTGCGAGGGCAACAAGCAATAAATACAGTGTCATAGATTAAAAGGCATCGTCGTCAACAGAAAGCCTGCTACAAGAATATAGTGACGCAGGAAATAAAAGTAAAATGCACTGGTAACTCGAGCAGACCAGCCTCCACAAGAAGCACCTGTTCACAAGTGTGACGCATATGGCGTCCATCGCCCACTTCAACCATATTAAAAAGTGAGCGAAACTTTAAAAGTGATAAGGACCAGTGAAGTATGTTATGTGAATCTATTGGGGAAGAATGGTTTTCAAGTGGCAACCTCATACAGGCAAACGTACGACGAGATGGAGTGACAAGCGGACTGGCGACCTCCGTCACAAAAGAATTTTCATTCATTCATTCGTTCGTTCAAATGAAGGCCTCGAGATTAACATGATATTTTCGTTAGACGACTTTTAGTACAACCTCAGAAGGAAGTATGCTGCCGATTATTCTCTAACTACTTCTGACTAGAGGCTACACGGTTATATTTACTTGTATGTCGTAATACCGTCTTTATCCACAGGAACGCATTTTTTGTTGTCGCCCCTCATGTAGAATTCCGCTTGCTCGTCCCACGAGCATTTCGCTTTCCTGCATTAGAATATTGTTAATGTCTTTAAAAATAGGTATAAATTCAACAGATGGTACACAGGTAGACTTCTTCTCAGCATATAACCCGACTGCTGAACAAAAGCCTCTCCAAGAAAACGCAAGCAAAAGCACCTGTGCAGTGGGCGCAATGCCTGTATCCTCGCGCACAGATTGTGGTATTTGGGTTCGGTACATTTGGATAGATATTCCATCATTCGGTTGTCAGAACCACGTTTGTTTGCACCACGTGCCGGTGAGGTGGGCATTTGGAGAAAGTGAATGTTTAAATCCCTTACACACTTTGCATCTATTTGGTCTGAATTGGTTTATTATTATGAAAGTGAAGTAAGTCATGTCATCAAAGTACATCTTCACGCGGTTGAGCGAAACGTCGGCTTTTGCTATTATACTGAGGCATCTTATGCGTCTGTGATTCGTTCGGTGATTGAGGTAACCGGAGGCCCACTACCCCCTCCCCCATTCCTTCGTCCTCCCACTCTCCCCTCCCCGAATATCCATAAAGGCCGGCAACGTACCTGCAGCTACTATAGTGTTGCAGACGTACGCGTCGGTAATCAATTACCATCACGTGAGCCGCTAATCCTTTGCACTCTTTCCCACTAAAAAAAACGTACTTGTAAGGCGCCTCTGCTATCGATTTTGTGAACTGCACTATCAACAAGGCGAGCTCGTTGGGTTGGTTCACCAGCACCGTATCACAACCAGTGCTGACTAGCAGATCTGAAAACGTGAGGCTTTGTAATCATAAATACATAATTATATATTTATAGTAAAATAAAATAAATGTAGCAGTCTGTAAACATGCCACACTGCGCAAAGGCCTTCTTTGAGAGCACCTTTGAGAGGGTTTTGGAGGTTGGAAGAGTCCACCATGTGGCTTCAATGTGGATTGACAGACTTCACCAGATTTCGACATAATCTGTACTAATACAATATGAGAATTATACATACAAAATTCTTTAAAATTAAAGTTGGTGTCTTGGCCCCATGCCACTGCCAACACCCATTCTTCCTGTGAGTGTTGCAAGAGGCGTCCAATGGAAAAGGCTTTGAAAATCGAAATGGCTAACGATTGATAGCTGGGTAACCATCTAGAGAAATTAGTGTCTAAAATAAAGTAGACCTGTGAGGAGCAGCAATGTCTAAGATACTATGTGTCTGGTACAACAATCATAAATCTGTTTTATGCCTGGTAAGGCCATAATTCTGCGTTTCGTTTCGTAAGGTAACCGGAAGCCCACTCCTCCTCCTCCTCCGCCTCCCTTCACCTCAAACAAATATCCTTAAAGACCGGCAACGCCTCTGCAGCTTTTACCATCAGGTCAGGCTTGATAGAGCGTTTACTGAGCATGGTGATTATGACATATCCTCCTTACGGGAGAGGTTTATGTCCTGCAGTGGACTACAGGCTGATAAGATATGGTCATCCCTGAGCTAGCTAGCTAGAAATATTAAAATTTAAGTGAATATTACCAAACACTCACCTGTTATAGCCATGTCCAAGTGTAGCTCATTCATAACATTATTGTCTTTCGTCTTCTTCCCTGCAGATCTGTAAACAAATGTAATGACTGAACCCTCGCCATTCTGCCATAATATCGACTGCCTAAATAAAACACAGCCAATGCTATAAGCTCATTGATCCCGTGGCTTCACCAGTGGTTTCCTGTCTCCATGCAAAAAGGGAGCTTTAGCCTTAATCACACACTTAACACACCTGGAAGTTGTATATTTCTGTTCAGGAAATTTTATTCTCCTGGCTTCTTTAAATCTATACAAAATTATACAGATATGCGAGGTAATGTCTGGAACTACTAGACCGGTTTTAATAATTCTTTCATTGTTTGATACACAAAGAACTGTCTGTAATAAAATTAAATATATTATGTTCGAGGTGTTATCAAAACTTAAAGTAGCGAGGTAGTCCTCGCTACTTTAAGACCAAGCACTGGCATATCCACCAGATCGTGTGAAGCGGGCACTTACTTACTTAAAATAATCTTGGGTGCCGAAAATTACAAGCGTAACTTTGACGTCTGCCATCGCGCGTATTTGTCCGACATGTTGCGCCAGTGTGTGTTCACAGACATACGCGACGGCTTCTTCTGCCGTGATAACGTATAAACCTCGGTCGCAGCGCTCTTGTGACGGAGTCATTTCTACCTGGAAAAAAGATACTTATATTTAAAAAAAAAATATGATTTACGTAATAATGCCACCTATGCAGAGTATCGCGCGTGGTGAGGACGGCACACGGCAAAGACGTGAAATCGGCATACTGCATGCATGCAGAGGGTCGGTCAGGTCGGGGATAGCACATAATCTCTTCCCTGGGTCGCCCAGAGTGCAGTGAGATTTTAAAGGCTTTTTTCCTAACTTCTCACTAGTTGATTCTTACCAAAACAAATGGCATACCCGCCATAGTGTAATAAATATGTGCACTGGAGACATTAATTTTCTAGACATTTGATCCGCTATTCCATGTCTGCGACTACTCCGGTCGAGCCATTCGAGCAGCAGCCGCTTAGCTCTTACATGTATAAAAATTTGCATCTAGAATGGTAATTTACCATTAAATACTGACACACTGCATAAATGGAGACTGCAACTATAGACTTGCTCACACACAATCACTCCATGTTGTAGTGTTACAGGTCATTCGAGAGATTAATCCCTATCAGCATATTTAAATCTTAAAAAAAATTCACCTGTCCATCCCTAGAAGCCAGTGAGGGCGGTACACTGCGTTTCCACATCACCAGTCCCGGGTTAAAGAGCTCTGAAGAAGAGAGTACCTTTGCACCACTCACACTCACTTCGCGCTCAACATCATTTGTGTACCATTTCTCCAGGAATGTTGGATGCAACTCTATTTTCATGTACTGTGATTTTAAGAAATAGAAATAATGAAAACAAGACAAATTTTCCACTGTTAATTAAATGACCAAACAAAACAAGAATCGTCAAAGAACTTGTGCACAACATATACAAACACATTCTATTAATATCTCTTCATAGTTATCACACTACACAACAAGAATTGTATAAATTTGGAAAAAAGGATTAAAGATTTTCAAAACACTGGAATTACAATCAATATAGGACATTATTGGTTCAGTATTTGAATAAAGAACTCGGATATCAGAAATAGAAAGAGGAGTCAGACCAAATGAATTTATCATATTTTTTTTAAAATGTGTCTTTATTCTTCTAAATAAACTATCAGCTCGAGCTTTATCATAATTATCTAAATTCTTGCTTATCCAAAGGTAATGTAGTAAAGCAGCAGCCTGTATTTTGGAGCCGGGAAGGGCCTGCCATGCTACTCTAGTGTGGATTGGCAGGCACATATCCTTGAAATAATATTTCTATTATTACTTAAACACCCAGGTTTCCTCTCGATTTTTACCTTCACCATGGAAATGCAGCACTTAAAATAGCTATTTACAGTTTTAGTGGTGCCGGCACAGGGTATCTAACCTTGGTCACTTGTGCTTTGTGAAACTAAAGAGTTAGTTACCACTGTATTTATACAATAATCTATGTATAATATGGTATTCATGAACTTTCCTATTTAAAAATATAAGTTTTATAAATTAGTTATATCATCATTACCTTCATGCATTCTCCAGGTTTATAAATCTTCTGTATTTCTTGAGATTTCTTTTTAGCCATCTTCTCTGCAGCCAACTTTTGCTTCATAGCATTTCTGGCAGCAACTTTGCCTGATTTCTTCCTTACTACCTCATTCTTTGTGCCTGAGAATACAATGTTTTATTTCAGACATAAGCAAACAATAAATTAAGTTGATATTTGAAGATTTCTAAAAAATAAAAAAATGTTTACCTACATTTTTTCTTTTCCCATTGTTAGCTTTCGTTGTAGTAGGTTGTGATCCACTTTTGGAACTTGAGGCTGTGATGAACAAAAGTATCATTATCACTGTTTTATATTAAATAAAAGTATTTATAAAACATAAAAATAAAATATAGCTGATATAATAATCATTCTTAGTTAGAAATTTTTATCTGCCGTTTTTACACATGCTCTATTATTTATAAATAAAAGTTGAAAAAATTATGGATAGCTATACCTAGGAAGAAAAATAGTTTTTCTTTCAACCAACTATTTCAAGCAGTATTCAAGAGTTTTAAACTATATACAAACATTAATGTAATAAAATTATGTAGTAGTTTATATTTTTTTATCAGTAGTAGTAGTAGTTATTTTTATTTATAGTTGTTAATTTTTAATGAAATATATGATTATATATTTTACCTTCATTATTTATCTTTTCTACCAATGTTATTACGGTATATGAAAACTGACGCTTTATTAATTATTTAACTAAGAACAATAATATTAATATTAGGGGCTAACTAATAATGGTTTTTTGGAAATATACTCAAAAGTATACATCTTTTAGGGTTATTCTCCCATATATAGTAAATGTCAATAGAAAATATTTTTTTATAAGAAATATCAGATCCCATACCTGCATTCTGGATGCATGAATTTCAAAAAACTCATTAGTACAAGCCCTTCACACAGAGACATCTACTAACCTAATAACTAAGTAATAAGTAACTAATACTGTCGTTCATTTTAATAGTTTTAAATATTAAGGTCAGAAAATTAACATCTATTAACGATAAAAAATTTGGATTACTACCTTGACTTCTTCATACTCTATCTGATACTAAGATATAGATAAGATAATACATTAACTATACTATGAAAAGAATATACCTGAACTTAATGATGAATTAAGCTCTACCGGTGGTAAGTTATTAATAGATTCATCGCTGCTTTGGGAATCGTCTGATGATACTTCGATAACGTTAATACCCATATTTTTCACAACAAATGTTAAGTTATTACTATGACATTTAGAGAACCACTTTTAATAATGTCTAGAAAACTATTAATACTAACAAAATAAACATTATTTACATTAAACAAAATAATTAATTAAAATACAATATTTCTTTTTCTTTAGTATATGGTCTATTTTAGAAGAATATACCAAAGAAAATAATAACTTATAAATTGTCCTATCTTGGAGAATACACAATATTCAGATTTTTTAGTTTATGTGACAGTTATATTTATGTAACTGCCAGTGTTAAATAAAAATCAAAAGTAAGCACAGATTTTTTTATGTTTAAAGGCTGCAAACCCATCTTCCATAATTTAAACCAATGATTTTTTCACAATTTTTAGATTTAAGTCGTAATTGTTGAAAATCATATCTACTTTTATCTATGTTTATATAACGAGAATTATTATGACTAATTAGAAATGTATTAGTTATTATATTGTAAGTCTGTGAAGTTACTGAAAACTTACACCCATAGATAACAGTACTCAGAACGGCTGTAAATGTTATACCGCGTTATGCGTTATAGTGTGTTGTTTATGCTATGATACACTATTTCCACTGTGTGGGCGACATAGTACATACTACTCTCTAACGAGAGGGTGCGAGCTTATCGCAACAGTAGACAGCCAACTGGGATTCTGTCTGCAGTTTCTATCTACTTGAGCATAGGCAGAGACAGCTGGTCGAAACAGCGTAAAATTGTGCGCGGTAAATAAAAGTCTGATTTGATTCCATGTTACTTCACTTGATATAAGTTTTGTTGCGGATTAACAACATTTCTTGTGTTCTTGTATTAAAGTACAAATAACACTTGCCAGAATTTCAGTATTATCATATCAGTATTCTTTTAGCCGAATTAACGCAAAACAAAATAAAATTGTTAAAACACACACAGCAGACCGCAGTAAAAAAAATAGTAGACCTGTATTTTTTTTACTTGCTTATTAATTATTTCACCCTTAGATTATGTTTTACAAGCTATAGCTTACGATCGAGGAGAAACTTTTCCCTCTCCCCTTGTTTTGTTCGTGCTAGCCCTGCGGGTGTGCTAAAATTAGGACGTGCGCGAAAATATAACAAAAATCGGCCGCAATTAAGTGAATACATGTAATTTTATACGTATGTCTGTCTGTCCATCCATCCATCCGCCCGTCCATTTGTCCGTCCGTCGGAGTAGTTCAAAACAAAGAAGTTTATTGGTTATACCGTCCATGTGCGACGTCTGACTCGCACTTGGGCGGTTTTTACACGCGATTTGCTTGACATGTGTATGAATTTGTATATTTTTTTTATGTAATTTTTATTGCATTTTTGTTCACACTTTATATTGAAGGGTTACAATGGACGGTATGATGTCTTCTCCACGTGATGGAGAAAAACTACGGGGTACGTGCTCCCTAACATAGTATAAGTAAAATTTATTATGTGATAAATATAGACAAGGAAATAATATTAATACTGATAGTTATATATACTAAACACATACACACACATATACATATTTATATACATCCATCCATACCAGTTAGGAAATGAACAAGCATAAACTTTGTTTTACAGGTACAAGCCGAGATGTTGTACGGAGATAGAAAATTATATTAATGTCACATTATAAATTACAGGAAAAATGCTACCTACGACCATAACATTACATTTAATTTGAATAATAAACCCATAGAGTTTGGAGTCATTAGATTTGTCTTTACGAGTTCAATTTATTTCACAGAATAATGAAAGGGGGAAGAGAAAAATGTATATTCGTTGTTTTTTAATTATTTTTTTTTATTTCTCAGACATTTTGCTATTCTGAAAATATGCTTTAAAATGATTATTACCAATTTTATGTGCTGCCGACACCGGGGTTCGACCCAGGTCAGTCCTTTTTTTAAAAGTCACTCTCATCCTATGAAATTAAAACGAACGCCCTAACCACACGGTTACCATGGCTCACTTTCAGCCTTGTTCACACCTTACCTTACATATTTTTTGCTTTACACTATTACTAACTTGACTAACGAGTGAAAATCCTACGAAGAAATAGAGTTGATTTAAGCGTAGCACGAATAATACTTACCTAACTGCATTAATTAACCAGCCTATAAACAGTCCACTGCTGAACATAGGCCTCTCTCACAAGGAGGATTTGTCGTAACCGCCACGCTCGGTAAACAGATTGGCGTCGCAGTGCCAGACAGCTCGCATCTTAGTCGCTGCTGCTCGTCATCGGTCTGCTTAATTTTGATCTGGTCTTTTTCGAGATGGTTATCCCGACACCTACCAGTACCCGTTGCTACCTTCAGGGACTATCCCTTAGTCGCATCTTATGACAACCACAGGAAGAAAGGGGATGGCAGATTCTTACGCCTCTACCACACAGCCAGTATGTTGCTTAATAATGTCCGCAAACTTCTCTATGTTATAAAATAATCAAGTATCGAACGCTTGTATAATAAAATAAAAAGAAAATGATAATACAGATGTCGGAAACATTACAGAATAAAGCCCGTCCGGCGCGGTTTTACAACCCGATAAAAAGCAGACGCTGAAAGCAGAACCTCTATCGATTTCACATAAAACTCTTATAATAAATCACACCGCCTCAACTTTCCAGCGACTTGTATCAGGGTTGGCACCTTTTTGAGAAAATAAAACCCTTGAATAAATTAATATAAATAATTAATTAACTTAAATTATAACAGAACATTTTAAACTAACACATTTCATTCATAAATCATCATATTATCATATAAATCAATAATTTTTTTCACCTATATTACAGACAAAATGATATCATGTTACCGTATTTATTTTATAGTTAAGGGGTTAACGAGCGAGTGGCTCACCTGATGGTAAGTGATTACCATTGCCCACGTACATCTGCAACACCAGAGAATATTTGAAAGCTGAGAGGGAAGATAGGGAGAGAGGTTGGGGAAAGGGAAGTGGGAATCCGGTTACCTCACTTATCGCTGAAACAAAAATGTCTCTACTTCAAGACGGTATTCTGCGAGGACGTGGTACTACACCGGTCGAGCACCCATTCGAGAAGCAGCGAAAGCCGCCGCTTGGCTATTCCACGTACATTTACTGTACTTTCATTAAACCTTAGAAAGATATAATATATTTAATTTTGTAAGGGGGGGATACAGTAAGCCTGTAGAGCGAATCTCCTAGTATCTATGAAACTGAGTGTGAATTCGAGTATGTAATCTAAAAGCTCTTGCTTGTTAATAATACGACATATAAATATTTCGTATGTTTCTGTTAAATACCATAGAGCAAAGACTGAGACTGTGATCTGTACCTTGAGGTAGACTTTTAAATTTTGACTACAAAGTTTGTGTTTACTTACAATTTAAACTAAAAACAAAAAAAATCTATCCGAATTTGCCGTACCCAATTCCCTCAGCCTAGTGATGAGGAGCAGCATCACCTGTACGAGACGGGTACCCACTGCACTCAATAACATGTCTGCCTTGCGTACTGGGTATGAGTAAACATTTCATGAAATGCACGCTAGCTTTCGCTGACGCTATCATTGACAGTGAGATATCAATGATGCAGTGGACTTAAATAGAATGAAGAAGAATATGAAGAATTCATGAAGAAGCGTAGTACTCCCCTACTGAGTTGTCGGTTTAAGGTTCAACAATATAATAATTAATACATTAGGGCGTACTTACGCATATATTATTTAGAACTAGAGTATCTAAATAGATATCTTAAAAAGGATATCTCTCAAGTATAAAGTACGGGTCGTCATTGATATGTACATATATGTAAGAACTTACGCTTGTCATCAGATGGAGTAAGTAGAGATTACGGATTTACATTTAGCACGTATCAGCGTAGCCATACGAACATCCGCAACCCATTTTTATCTCTCTCGGAGAGAGATAAAACGTTGCCGGTGACGAGCACGTCGTTTGTGACACCATTGATCCACCGTTAATTGTTGGTTTTCGGGTCTAGAATTTTTTTTACTTAAAAGTTTATTCTGTAAGGTTCAGGAAGATGTAAACGTCTGTGTAACGTATGAAACGACACCATAACATACTCAGAAAAAGCAAAGTTGCAGCCTATTAACATTCCACTATCGAGCAAAGGGAGCTACTCTGTGGATTTTGTAATATTAAGAACAGAACACAAATTCCGGTGGTACAAATAGAAAATGTCGCCAAGAAAGAGTTCGGTCTGGAGGCCATCCATACTTAATTTCTTTTCTGCTTAGAAGCCGTTTGCATAGGGCAGATAGTATGATCCTACGCAAATAGGACTCTTAATATAATTGATAGAATCTCTCGACTTATCTCGTCTTGATGCACTGTAAAGAGGCCCATCTGCCAAAGATTCATGCTCTGTCCGTCGACGGTTAGAAGTATTAGCACCTCTGCCTACGCCGTCGAAGATTACTGGTATGAGCTTGTGAAAATTTAAATGGAATCAGACTGTTTCTAAAAAGGAAGTTATCTTTTTTAAACCTAGATTAAATAAGTACCACTATCATGATATAAGCATTTTTCAATAGAGGCAAAGGGAATAAACATTAATACAGTGAAAACAATTTTTTTTTCTAGATTTCCTCGTCTTTACACCCGGAATCAAACTCATTGCTTACTAAGTAATCTAAGGCAAGCATCGGTCTCTGAGCTACTATGTTATACAACTTATTATTTCATTATGCTAATACTTCCCAAATAAAAAACACAACTTCCATCGGGCTCTATACTACATCGAAGAGAGTTTCTTGCAGAACGATTCGGAAGTACGATTCGCTCATGGATAAACACAAAAACGATGAACAAAGTTCGCTAGTTCTCCAAATTTAAGTTCGAAATAGTGAAGTTAAAAAGCTTTAAATTTTGAAATCAAAATGCTTGCATCACTAATCAAAGTATGCAAATGCATAGAGCAGCGTCGAGAAAAAAAAAAGAAATCGAAAGTTTCTTGCCCTTGCATTGCCCTCAGCGAGGGATTGTTTGGGCGCAGGCTGAATTAATTCAAGCCTTTTGCAATCCGAGTTCTACGTGAGATATGAGAGGCATTATCAAAGAATATAACGGATCAGACATACATTTAGTTTTTTACTGTAACACTGAACAAAATACAGAATAATAATGATTACGTTACTCTGAGTGGTATTTTGTTTCGGTAGGTAGGTTTCGATAAGACATAAATCTCAATGAATTATGCATCAGCAAAAAATATGATAAAGTGTCCTTGCCGGGGTCTTATTTTAGGTCATTTATCAATCAACACAATCTGCAAGGACAATGATTATGCTTTTTTCCAGTTTTGTTAACCAGTTATGGCGTGTGACCCTTTTGTGTGAAACTCAAGAATTATAACATGTGAAGAAAATATGTGAAATATATCCCCTCTGATTAAATTAAAACCTGTTCTTTATGTCACTTACTCTTTGCCGCAGGGTTCCCTCATTTTCCCTCCTCCTGCAGTCAGTCTTTGTTTATGAGGGCGTGCGGCCGTTGCTCCGTGCTCCGTGTTCCTGCACACGCGTGTCGAATTTAAAAATAAAACTTATTTGGCGCGCTGCAATATCCTGTTCTTTGGATTCCATTTCATATTATTTATAACTGTGATTCAACTACGTTTGGTGCATTAATTACAGTATTGGTGTGATAAGTGCGTATTGTTTTTAAACAAACAAAAATAAACACTTTAGTAGTGCAACCTGTTCGACTACTTTCGTCTCTGATATTTAACTAAAGGTAGGAACGAAAAATAAACAAACGCATGTTTACTGGATTTGGAATTATAGTTTTGTAAGTGATCAGTGAATTGCAGAGTAACTTTGATAATTTATTGCTTCCATGATGGATTGGCGTGAGAAACTTTTTGGAAAAGTTCTTGTGAAATGTGATTCGCCGGGCACAAAAAATGGACAATTCGATAACATACGTACTCTGGAAGCTTTAGCGGATTGCGTAGAGGAAGGGGAAGGCGCAGTTTGTGGAATTTATTTTTCGTTTGCGAACATAAGCGATGCGAGTGACGATTTCGGAGTGAGGTTGGAAGATGTTTACAATAAAGTTAAACCGCGTTTGAAAGTAGTTCAAGTTGTTTTATGGGCGCATGTTGGAACACCGGAAGGTCCAGTGGAGCGGGAGGCGGGTTTCCGGCGGAGCTTAACAGGGAAACCTTGGTTCGCCGTGCCCTTCCATGACGTTGACATAAAGGTACCAGCAATGAATATTTATTTATATATGTCGTTCATTTAAAATCTTCTGTATAAGTACTACCGAATATCCAACCAAATTTGCCGAACCCAAATCGCACAACTAGTGAAGGGGATACTGCATCATTAAGCCGGTATCAGTACTGCTCATCAACCTGCTTACCCAGTGTGATGAGCATGGGCCAAGCCATCCAAGAAAAAATATATTTATACAAATAAAGAAACAATGTTTACATAGAAATGTGTTTTGTACAGTTATGGACTAGGTAAACATAAGTAAATATGCAAAATATTTTTGATAACTTTGAACTCGGTTTTAATTTAAACCAGTATTGCCCTTTCCTTATTCTATATCATTACTAGTTATCCACACAATCAGGTGCACTGAATACAGAAATATATAGTATATCAAATTGAGAAATATTACTATTTTAACTTGTGTGTGAGTATGTGTGTGTGTGGGTGTAGTATGTAGTCCGTGCCACTCGGCGTGGACCGAGGTGTTTGACGTGCTAATGTCAACGTAAACTCGGGCTACCTTCAGCTTTTAATTATTCAATTTACAAATTCAGTCCTACCGTGACCACGGGTGCTGTAATGCACTCGAAACGACGGGAACATAAAAACAATAATTGAACGCGATAAAAATCCGTTAATAAAACATTAATTTCAAGTGTTCGCGTAAATACAAGAAATCTTTAAAATTTTCAGCCAATTGCAAATGTCAGCTTTTATTGGCACTGGTTTAGTGATACCTATGTTCAGCAGTGGACTAAAATAGGCTGTTGTAGTAATAGTATTATGGGTACAATTCCGTACTTTAAAAAACTAGAAAATTTCCTTAAAAAAAGTAAAGTAGCAGCCTCTAAGTGCCCATTGCTGGGCAAAGGCCTCCTTCTCAAATACGAGTATCAGAGAGGGTTTAGAAGCCGGGAAGGGCCCGCCACGCTGCTCCAGTGCGGGTTGGCGGGCTTCACATATCCTCGAAATAATATTTTTATTATTTCTCAGGCATGCAGGTTTCCTCACGATCTTTTCATTCACCGCTGAGCACGTGATAAATATTGGAAAATTTCCTTATAGCATAGTTATTACTTTATGAGTATTATACCAGTATATTAATAAATCATTCATTATATTTTCATAAAAGTTAATAACTGACCTCAGAAGTTTTTAAATGTAATTATTTAAAACAGCTTAAGCTCGAGCGTTGCGTAAATTTTTTTATGTGCTCATTTAACTCGTGCTCGTTACTGATGAAGAGTACCTCTCTTCATCTTTCTCATACATTGAGCTGTATCTTTCTCCGGTATATCACTACTTTTCTACAAAGAAAAAAAACTCGGGACTATTACCTTAGGCCGTTACCACTAGTCATTTCAATATATAAAAATTTTGTTGAAATAATTTTTTCTCTTAACGTAAATCTCACCGGCATGCTGCTAACTGACGAACGACGATGAACGACGACGAACCCTAACCCATGGATTAGTGATGAGGAGCAGCAATTCTAGTGCGTGGGGCTACCGGCACTGCGCTCACAGTTTTGGCAACGTTAAATACAGTTTAGAAAATATTAATAAGTTGCAACATTAAATGTATTTTCATATATTTTAATTAATCGAATAACTCTTCTAGCAATTGTGGTTATAACGCACGGTTTTCTTGTGTCTCTGACTAAAGTGCAATGTCCAATTTATTTATATAAACTGCCTCCGAGACACTGAAAAAAATCTTGCAGTGGAAGGGGAAGTTTAAAAAAAAATATAAAAGAAAAAAATTCTATACATTACGCATCTCCACACACCGTACTCACCGTATGGATGAATGTTCTATAATTCGATGAGAAAAAATATTTCCATTAAGTGATTGAAAACATTGATATGTATTTCTCGAAGGGGTCATGTCGTACTTTAGAATTTATAAAGAGACCTAATCCACTATTCCACAAAAGATAACACGGGAATTTCGTATTTTCATATGCCGGTAAAATCATATCGTATATGACTTTGTCAATTTCATGGATGTGAAAAATTAAACGGTATGATTTCATCGCGGTGTGACTTCACACGGAATTTTAGTGAAATATTTTTTAGCCATTGCGGATTAGGCTCTATATCTCATATAATAAATATACAAAAAATACTATTTATTTAAAACTCATTACAATCTTCTGTATTTCGATCAGATATTTGTCTACATCTATACCGTACGAGATTAATAGATGGCCCATTAGCAGTGTATTCAACTCCAGCCTAGCCTGCCTAATAGGCCCTATCCGCTGATTCGCACACGCCCAATCACTACAATTGCTTAATTAAAACCACACTAATTGACTCGTTGCTTATTGCTGTGTTCATTTCGTGGTGTTATAATTACATAAGTCATATGGAATATTATTAGGCATTTAATTAGTTTTAAGGAGGGATTTGAATTATATTGGAGGTGAGGCGCCAACAGAGAAAGCAGCAGTGAATAAAATTAATTATTGAAAATTCTTTATTTGACACAAGAAATAAAAAAAAGACTATTTCCTTTTTTTTTTCAATCTTCCGCCGTTTCGTAATGAGGTTGCGTTGCAGTTCAGTGCATTTGCATATCACAAATATATAAACCGGACCGGCAGTCGTTGTTCTGCCCTTTCCGCTAGACGATGCGAGGAGTATGGCTGAACGGAAGTGTATGTGCTGCTAGCGCCATCTAGAGGTGAGAGTCACCATCCACATACTTATGTATAATACAGAAGATAATCGTATATAAGGCGTCTGCTAATATCAAAAACTAAATATCGGAAGCTATATATAAAAAAAAATTATGAAATAATATAGTGAATTCATTTTGAATTCATCAAACAGCATTATCCACAACATTTTTTTCTGAAATCTTAAATTGCTCTACAAAATATTGAACTGTAATTCTTCGAAACATACGAGCATTTTCATTGTATTGGGTCCTTTATTCTCAAACAATGAATGGCAATTAGGGAAACCCTCATAGTCCACTTTCACCCCAATTAAATTAATTTGTATCTATCATGCTAATATTATAATTTGAAAGTATCTTTAATTATAAAATAATAATAAAGATACTTTATATACATAGATTGAAAGACAAATATTTATCTAAATAGATATTTGTCTTTTAATCGCGAATAAACTGATTGGATGCGAAATTTCTTTAAAATTTTACCTACATGTATAATGTATGTACCTTTTATCGCATTTAACTTCGAACCTATTTGACAGATTTTGGTGTTACTTTATCTCAATCAAGAGTTCCGGAAGAATAAAGTTAATGTTCAAAAGCAGAATTCAGTTTTTCATTGGCGATGGTCAAACAATGGAGAGATTTATGCATGCCCTCAATTTGACAATACTAAATAAAATAATCGCTTGTATATTAAAAAATATGAGTCGTTGAACCTTTTTTAAACGGTCTAAAACAGACAAACAAGCTAACAGACAGAAAGATAAGAAAGCGAGTTAATATTGCATTCTCATCCAATTCTGAGCTGTCTAAAGTTTCAATGAATCGGGAAGTCAGTTTAAAATCTATAGCAGAATTTGTACAAGAAAGCGAGTTAAAAACGGGTTAAAAAATAATAAAAATAAAAATATTAGACATTAATGAAAACAACTCTGCAGTTTGAAAACAATTAACATTTTTTCGAAAATTTCATGGAGCTGTTGTAACGTTGGTCGGGGCTTTCGCTTCAACTTCGTAGTACTCAAGTGACTTCATATCTCAGTGTCTTGCGGCACTCTAATAGAATATCTTGCGAAGTCAACAACTAGTGATCTTATTTGTAAGGTATCGAAATCAGCCAGATCTACATCATCGTAGATACGCCGGTATGCACTATGACAAGTTTCATTCTATACGAAATTAAAATAAACCTGTTTCATATTCTTAACACTATAACACGTATATAAAAATAAAACAGTTAACATAAACCTACCGTGTCGAACTGTAACTCTAGCACGGTCCACAAATGGCTCTAAGAATTTCCCCGTCAAAGTTGCCAGGGCCGCCATTCAAACATACGCAACGTAAAGAGGGCGTCCCCCTTCTCCGTAATTACAAGCGGGGGAAGGGGTGGACTATGTATCACCCTAAATTACTTTCCTCCCCTCGCTTACCCCCTGGGGGGTATTTTTTACTATGATGCTACTTAGTTCAGGTGGATACGTGAATTGTCATAAGGGGACCCCTTCGTCGTCCTTTTTAGTTCGCATAAAACGACTTTAGAATTAAAAAATGGTTTTCGTGTTTGTTATATTTACGTGTTGTACTAGAATATGATTAAATATCACATAATTGTAACTACATCTATGTGATATCAGACAGGCCTATCACTCACAGGTGTAGGCAGAGATTACAGATTTCTATTTGACATGGACTTAGCGTTGATAAACAGGCACCCGCAACCCATGTTACGCCTTTCCGGGAGATAGACGTGACATTATCAAGATGCCCTTTATGGCCTCTTATGACACCCAAACAAAGGAAAACGATGGTAGCCCCATACGCAGACGGATACTACTAACATAGGTTAGGTATCTATGTGAATAGTTGCCGCGTGGTATAAATATCCCATCTTTAGATGGATTTATTGGTAAATACCAAACTTTGTAAGGACTTATTAAAAAAATCTCGTATTAGCAAAAGCATTTCGAAGCGTAACAATTGAATGAATAAATAAATAAATAAGCTCACGACCACTTGTACCTGCAGTGATCAGAATCACTACTTTAAATTAATCATTACAACCAGAACGACATAAGTAACAAAGGCTATAAGTGGATAGCTAACGAGGATAGATGGCGAATAATGATGACTTTGAAGTCAATATTAAGCGATTACTTCATCCCGTTCGCAAATAGAACGTGACGTAATCGCCAATGTTAAAATTCTTTGCTCAAAGTGAGCGATGAATTTAGATGTTTTTTTTTTTTTCATTTTATGCGGTTGACGTGTTGTTTCATAAATTTTATTAGTATTTATTTCGACCGTATCAGGTTCCAGTTTAATATTTGGTTTTGGTATTGGATTATGGTGATCAGTGATTCTGGCGGTGAGTTCCTGGCAGTAGTTAACATGCGCTGGTTATTACCAGCGGGTAGTGTTACTAATACGAGAGATACATAACTATAAAATACCAAATAATTTTTGGCTATTGTATGTCAAGAGTAAGATTTACTCTGTCTGTACTCCCAATAAAATCAATTATAAAATCACAGAACGCGACTATGTTAATTTGTAAGTTTGTAATTATATTATGCAGTATTAAATACGTATCTATTAGATGTAAAAGGAAATATAATTATTCGAGCAGCAGCAAAAGCCGCCGCTTGGCTCTACCACGGTCCGGAGCTTAATGCTGATCCACCCACTTTTGACAAAAAATTTATAAAGCATGACAGGTTGTCTGTTATTCGCCGCTCATCAGATACTGCATAGAATGGGCTCAGGTGTTAATCACAATTACCATAACTCCCTGTCTATGACTTTCCCGACCATATGATAAAGTGACTGCTGATTAAAGACTCCCTCGCAATGTTTGAGATGGTTTGGACCACTTAAAATTTAATTTAGGAATTTTATTGCTGCCTGTCTTGACATTGGAACCCAAGTCATTCGCGTACTATGAAATTTAAGCGAGTTCTCTGATCCTTGTGCTATCATGGCTATCATGATCTGATAGAGTTGGTCCAATACTTTACTTTCTATGGGAATTAAAGCGAGACGTGCGCTAAATATACACGGTGACGGCTGCTTACTCGTGTAATAAAACTTTTAACTGCACACCCTGAGCGCTGGCATTTAGGGAGGCGTGTTGAACCGAAATACGTCTAAAACATAATTTAACTAAAAGGTGTTTAAAATTTTAATAGCACGTTTCGGTGGACTGAGCAAATTAAAACGTACCCAGTGTATTTTATTGATAAAATAGACTGGGTACGTTTCGAAAATGCCAGCCTTAAAGCCAGAATGCCTTAGGTGAACTTCACCAAAAAAAAAAATTGTTACAAATTTCTTTTTTACTTTATTATATTTATTATTTAGTATTAACCCCAATACTTCACATTCCAAATTAAACTATTTTTTCCCCTCGTTTGTGGTGGCGTGGGCATTTATTTATACATTTTTGGTCCGATCTAAGCCGAATTCATTTACAGTATCTTGAGGTCTGTAAGCAGGTGAGCAGTTTTTTTTGTTATTTTTGTTTGCCCTATCTAAGAGATTGTCAGCGTAATTGGAGAGAGATTCTTTCTGACCCCTTCTAAAGAAATCTACAATTACTGTGTCCAAATTAAAATCTGTTCGTTGATACCTA
This sequence comes from Bhutanitis thaidina, assembly GCA_029286595.1. NCBI lineage: Eukaryota > Metazoa > Arthropoda > Insecta > Lepidoptera > Papilionidae > Bhutanitis > Bhutanitis thaidina. The sequence goes on from JAGSMS010000016.1 coordinate 11,086,908, forward strand.
AAGCTCCTTTTTTTATTCGACGGATACTCTCTTGCGTCATCTACTCACGAACTATGATCTCCTGTATCTTGAGACCCGAACTTTAAAGAACATGATCACTAGCATTATCGGTCTAGAACAATCTTGCAATTTGAGTATTTTTTCATTATTTTATTTATTTATTTATTTAATAAACTTCATATACATGAGTATGTATATAGGCGGACTTAATGCCAGAAGCATTCTCTACCAGTCAACCTTTGGACGATGCAGAGATGAAATGAAGTAGGTGTAGGTGATAGAATAGAGAGAACTAAAGAGAGGAAAAAAATTATAATAAATGTTAATCTATATATAGATACAATATTTCAATACGCATACATACAATAATAAATAAATACACACGTACATACATACATTTATATTTATTTAAATATATTAATCACTTAAACATTAAATATATATAAAAATACACTATTATTGAGATGATTCTGTCATTTTGTTAAGGATATGTTCCTTAGCTTTCATTTTAAAAATGCTTTCATTATGTATAAGTCCACCGCTGAACATTCGCCTTTCTGTGATATAGTCTTCAAAATCTAATATATCAAGTATGGAAGATTTGTTTATATTCACCACGCTGACCAGGCGTGTTAGTGAGTGTTGTGCCAGTACACTCCCAGGCCCAATGCCGCTCCCCATCTCGGGCATATTCGGACCGACGCTCTAGGAAATCTGCAGTCTGTGATCGCCCCAACCATTACATCAGATCTGATAGACCACAAATCCTCGCAAAAGAACACCAATTCTTGCCAAGTATGCAAAAGTGAAGATGGTAGGGTACTACCACTGGCTTTGGGAACCATAATATAATAAATAAAATTAAATCCAAAACTAAGCATACCACTCCACGACCTCTAGATAAGGTGTAGATCGGACCAAAATTACTAATTAAAAGCTGGAGGTAGTCCCTGTTGACTATGACATCTGGACGTCTAAAACCTCAGACCCCGCGTGACCGCGGCTGCTGTAATGCACTCCAAACGTCGGAAATATAAAAACTAAATTAAACGCAATAAAATCCGTAAATAATGGTTTCATTTCAAATGATTTTTTAATTATAAAAAAAAATTGGTTCAAAATCTTTCGCTAACGAGTATCCATCCAGTTACGGAAACTAGCCACAGAGCACATATTTAAAACAGTGAATAGTCTGCGCATTGAAACCCGCGTGTCGTTCAAAGCGAAGGTAAACCAAAACATTCTATTCACGATGTTGAGTAAAGCGCAATGTGCCGCAGACTCAAATTAATTATAACCTTTGAAACATAAAATGAAGCAAGTTTTAATAACTTTCTCCATTCAGAACTATGAAAGCTTGTATAGGTGATTCAGGTTAAACTAATGATTTTAAATCGCCGAGTTTGATGATAATTCATCTTTTTATTGCTACTCTGTGGTAAATTCATAATGAAAGGTTTTAATTGAAGTAGAAGCATTTTGGAAATGTAAAGACTAATTTCTTTCTACATTTCACACCCTTCTCCCTCTCAAGAGTGGACAGAGGTGCCAATAGTTCTAACTGTCTAGAACAGTCAAGAGTGTGTTATTTGCGGACAGCTTGTGTACCTACTCTTGAAAATTCTAGTTTTCAGCCCATTGCCTTTTTTTTATGGGAAAGGCGGCAAACAAGCAAGCGGTTCACCTGATGGTAAGTGACTACCGTCGCTCACATACATCCACAACACTAGAGGTGCTGCTGGTTGGTTACCGGCCTTTAAGGGTATTAGGGAGATGGGAGGGAGGATGAGGAGGGGGATGGGAAACGGGTGTGGGCCTCTGATTACCTCACTCAACGAACAAACGCAGAAGCACAAGAAGCCTCTACTTCACGCCGGTATTCTGCGAGGCCGTGGTACCAATCCGGTCGAGCCGGCCCATTCGAGCAGCAGCAAAAGCCGCCGCTTGGCTCTACCACGTTCTGATATATATATTTACGTTTATGGATATTAGTTTTAGAATTTTCATTTACCACAACTACAAACGAACTTCCGTAACTCACTTTTGATCTCCGCCTTGGCGATGTCACCTACTACCACACGCTTAAAATATTAAAATAAAGTTCCAGTAACTGTTCCAGCCATTACACGAATTCTTTTTGTACTTGTAAATGTGTTTTAGACAACATTACGAAAAACATTTAAGAATATTTTCCCCTATTTATACTGAAGTGTAGGTTACATACAAAAGGCGAAGAGAGATTCGAGTTCACATATACTTGGAAGAATGTAGGGACTGAAAATATGAATTTTTAATAAAAATTTCATTGTATGACGTAAGAAATTCAAATTTCGTTTGTTAATTGCCTTTTTTTTAATATACCACCGGAGATGGAGAAGAAACTCCACAGGAATCCTCTTTTTTAAATTTTTTAACTGATTTTATACACCAAATAATAGAACATAAAATAAAAAGCAACGAATAGTCTTACAGGCAATTAAAGCACATTCGAAAATTAAATTAAATACTATAAAAATGCAAAAACTCATGCAGCATTTGCAAATTCGAACTGACCAGCCCCCACAAGCAGCGCCTGTTTACCTTGTGGCAGCCATCGCCCTCTTCAACCATATTAAAGAGAAATGGACGACACCATTTAACTCCGCTTCGAGCAAAGGTTTTAAGGGAGCATGACACGATCAAGTCTACCAACCACAGCGACAGTTCTACATATAGTTATAATTTTTATAAAATTTTATTCAAAATTAAAATGACTAGCTATTCAAATAATAGTAGCATCATATTTACAATTGTGTGTGTCAAACAGGACGAGTACTGCCATGTACTACCGCGTCTTAAAAAAAAACAGGCACAAAGGCAGAATGGATGGAAATTCGTACTCTTAAAATCTTTGTGAGAATTCGATGTGAATTTCGTGTTTCTCAAACCAACTGTACGTATAAATTTAATTTGACATAATAAACGTAGAAGTCATTTGTCTGTTTTAAATGTTTTTACGCAAAATCCTATCGGTGTATAAAATTTAAAAAAACAAAAAAAAGGAAAATTCACAACTCATTTTCGTTCATGCCTAGTCACAAATATTAATGTCGACTTTTTACGTACTATCGCAGCGAGCAATACCTAGTATGTCCTTTGAAGTATCGCTGCATCCCCACAGATGTTTATAATGACAAAGGAGGCTCTTTGACTTTGTATTTCAACCTTTGGTACTTCAGTACTGCTGTCAGTATGTACCGGTTATTGATCCAGGGCCTGACTCCGGCTAGACTTATGAATCGCTTGGAATCTGCAGAAATAACAGTTGTATTTTTATTACTAGCGAAAGGGATATCATAAGTTGTAGTCGATTACGGTACCAGTGGCGTTGGGTAGAAGGATCATTTTCGCTTTGCTAATGATCACAATATTTATATTATTCATTTCAGTATTAAAGAAAGCTTTTCTTACCTCTCCCGACGCCTTGGATTGTTCATTCAATGTAAATCTTGACAGAAGGCTTCTTTAATTGCGGTAGCATCAGATTGGATAGCAGAGTGTAAAAAAAACACAATAGAGTTCTTGTACAAAACGGTTTCTAGTAGAGTTACTATAGTATTTCCATTCCCTGTTAGTGGATCCATTCACTTGAAAGGAGAGAACATTAGTAAGTAACATCTGTCTGTTTTAGCCCACTGAATGACACTGCCTCTCCAAGAAAGCACCACCAAAAGCCGGTATTCTTTTCTTGTAAAGTTAGCCCATAGTCACCCCGCAGGGTAAGCGGATTGGAATTAGAAAAAACAAATCAGACTAAATTTATGAACTTCAATCGCTCATGGTGTAAAGGTATACTATGAACCGGTGCAGGCTTAATATACCTACTATTACATACCAAGAACAATGTGCATCCGAGCGCGCCAGACGTGAACCGATCGCCGTCTGAATGCGGCGGGGAGTTGCGTTTTTGAGTGTTCCCGTATCGCTTGCCCCATTGTTTTAAGCGTGTAATATGATGCTTCCCGTTCACTGCAATAACATGCTACGACTGGAATACTCGCATATGATTACCGGCCATTTTATATTAGAATCTTTTGTTCTGGCAGCTGTTCAAAGAGATCACTCTACGGAACGGCTGCCAGTAAACTACCTGTCACAACAATTATTTAAAACTTCTCTCTTGCTAACTGCTGTGATCCTAGTATCAAAGTTAGTGCGGTTGGTTTTCTTCTACGTATAAAGTAATTTATTTTTTAATTATTTCGATTATGTTTCTTCTTTAGCAGCTTGTGTAACTCCACTGTTGTACATGGGTGTATGTATTATCCACGAAAATGACATCAGAACTTGGCATGATATGCCCACATCACTAGTCAGCGGTATTTGTATCGGTATATTCAATTGAATCTTCCGACATCAGACGATTGCCAAAACCTCGTTCGATAATCATCAGGGTACACCGCATCCAAGTAGAAAAAGTTGATATCATATTTTCCTTCTTATTAATCTTACACATGTTAAAACTACGTCAAGCTTTACAGAACATACTTTACTTAATTCACACAACATAGTAACGAGAAAGTCGACACCTCGCGTAACATGCGAGTTTCTCCATTGTTCTAAGTGCAATACGGATTTTTACAACCATCACTGCATATCGCTTCGAGTGCTACCGAAATAGCACAAGTATTGTGTACATTACAATAGCAACCGTACGTTTGTCGGATCGTTTTTACTATTGTTTGGGAAAAAGGTATTTGTTCCATTCATCGAAATTGCTTGATGATTTTGTGATGAAACATATGGTATGTAGTTAAACATATCGCTATGTAACTACGTTTGGCAGTCGATTTGGCAATGATTGTAGCAATTTTAATGCAGAAACGAATTTAACAATTTAATGCGTAAAGGGACACGTACGACCTTCCTCTCCCACAGTCAATCTCACCTGGTGCATCGTGCTGGCTGACACACGGAGCTGGATCTATTCCGTGTGAATGAACCAATTAACGAATCACGCCACTCTTAGCTGACCATGTCCTTGGATGTCCAAGGGTTGTTATGATAGACAATTCAACTGTCAAGTAATAAAATTCTGTCAGTAAACAGTTGAAAGTATTAACACCTCTGACTACTACGAGAGGATTAAAGGCATGAATCTGTAGTGTGTTGCGTGAGGAGAGATTTGGCCGCATGCTTTATAGCACTGCTAAACTACTGATTCACTTTAAGCCAGTCTATTTTTCAGATAGTTTCGCGTGATGCGAACCGCGTACAGGTAAAAGCGGTGTGGGACTACTCTAGATGGAGTGACGACTTGCACAGTGTTTATTCGATGGATACAGGTGGCTCTGAATGGTGCGTTGAGGTTGAGTAGTAGAGGCTTGTGACACGCTGAAATGATACGATAATGATGACAGTCCACCACGCTTCTCAAATTTCATTTCCCACTTAATATAGTAAAAGAATAGAAAGGTCTAGAAGTTTTTTCATCGCAGAGTAGACTAAAATGCAAGTAATTAAAAATACTTTTGTCATCTATGGATATCGAACAGAGGTTAAAGCAATGAATGATTCTGAGTTGCCATAGCTCTTTACCACTCGCGTGATTTAACTACGGTTAGTTAGTTAATCTGCTGAAGATGTATGTATAATTATGTTAGTTGAAAGTATATTACTTTCAGTTCTATCTCTCACTAGCCCTAATCTCAACGCAAATCCAATATGTTATTATTTTATCGATTACCGAACATATATCGGACACCGCTTCTGCCTACCTAAAACTAGTATCTGGTAATAGTAATGAAAATTAGATTTAATTGGCATATTCACCCAAGGAAAAAAATTTGTCGTAATCATATCATGGCCGGTTTTCAAGTCGCAGAATATAAATTTACTAATTGTTGTAACTGGCGTAGCACGGGTCAAAATTAAAAGAGAAAGTGAAAGAAAATATAATAAAAAAATTAAGCCCCCGTCCTTCGCATTGATACACATCGCACATTTTAAGAAACATGTCTAAAAAAACAGATCAAAATCTGTCCAGTGGATTGAAAGATTATCCTCCATTTGAATAAAATTAAAATTTGAAATATAGATACATCTTAATATAATAGCATAGATTAGAAAAATAAAAAGAACAATGAAACATCAAGTTAAAAACATAAAAAAGAATTAACGTAAACGTCATTTTTGTGATCAATCTCTTGACCGTCTTCGAATAGCTTGAACCCTTAGGCCAAAAGTTTTACAGTCAAGCAAGGTTCTGAGAAATATGTCAACGTCTTTTTGGACAGTGTTTCCATAAAAGTTATCGCTAAGAATTTGAAATATGGAAATTTGAAGAAGATTGAAATAACGATTGACGCTATGAAATGTACAAAGGTATGTTAAATATTCATATTTTTCAGTTTGTTTGTTTGTCTGTGCTGTCCGGTATAAAAACTACATCCACGTAGTTTCCAATACGCATTTTTTTAAATGGCTGTAAATACAGACACAATTTAAAGTTTACACATTTACAGTTTAAACGTCGTAAAGCCAAGCTTTTGCTGCTCGAATGGGAAATTTGGGGGATGGGAGCCGCCATCCCCCAAATTTCCTTAAACGCTGGCAACGCACCTACACCACCTCTGGTGTTGCAGATGTACGCGGGCGTCGGAAACGCTTACCGCCTGTTTTTTTTTTCTACACTTTGAACGACGTTTGCTCCCGCGTTTAGTGGGCGTACTTGCGGCACTATAATATCTCCTACACGGTTGACAACTGCCGATAGCGTTCGGAAGTTGTCGCCGTGGCTGAAATCGGCCAGCGGGACATCATCAACAATCTACAGTAGCTACGCTATTTTAGTCGTGTACGAAACGTATGCGGTGGTAACCTAGTGGTCTGGTCGCTCGGTTTAGTTTCATACAGCGTGAGTGACCTGTGTACGATCCCCGGTGCTGACACCACTAAAATTGTTAATAGCAATATTAAGTACTGTATGTAACAGGTGCTCGGCGGTGAAGGAAAACATCGTGAGGAAATCTACATGTCTAAGAAAATAATACATGATATTAATTCGAGGATATGTGAAGTCTGCTAAGCAATAGAGCAGTGTGGAAGTCCCTTCCCGGCTCCAAAAACCCTCTTAGATTATTGAGGAGGCCTTAGCCCAGCTGTGGGCACTTACAGGCTGCTACTTTACTTTGCTTTCTTGGAAGGTTTGCCTATACTAACAGCGCTATTATTAGCGCTCTATTTGGAGATAGAGACGGTAATATCCCCCCTTCACCCCTGTTATACTCCACTAGGACTAATTGCAGCGTTTAAAATTTATTTTAATTTATGTAATTCTGTTAGTATGTATGGTGTCCTGGTCTCCCATTTTTCACCCCTCGTTATTCAAAGTACCCACAAAGTAAGTGCAAAATTGCAATTAACAATTTTAGCGGTGCCGGCACCAGGGATCGAACCCAGCTCAGTCGCACTCCATGGAACTAAAGCGAGCGCAGTGACCACTAGCCAACCACGGCACTGTAATAGCTACGATATTAATAAGTTATTTGTAACTAGCTGTTACTCACGACGTAAAGTTTAAATAGAGGAAATCATTTTAAACTTTTTTCAAGTTTTGTGCAGTAACACAAAATGTTTTCCGGACAAAAAGTAGACTAAATTGCTCCGTACAAAGTAACGGAAAATTTCCAGAGACAGGAAAGCACTACCTTCTCGTAATATTCCGTCAAAATAGGTTTTGTTATTTTCAAGATTAGTTCAAATAAACAGATAGACAAAAAGATTGTATATGCTTTTATGTGAGCTTAGGAAAATGCAGTTATTTCGAAACCCCAGACAGACACATTAATTTAATTCAATATTCGTATAGAAGCTCACTCATTTGATACCCATAATGAACTTTAACGATAAATTTTTCATCAAGTTCGAATTATTGCATTCTCTGTGAGAATGGATACCGAAAAGCAGTCTGAACAAAAATAAATCAATAGGTAAGCCCGACAAGCGGTATACATCACAGGTAAACGCAAAAAATGAAGCACACAAGGATCATTTGCGAGCTCTAGTGCAGTCCGTTACGGTTGGACTTTTATCACTTTTTGCGTTCGCAAATAGGGTTTTCGTTTTGACAGCGTTGAAGCGATAGAATGCTTTGAATGTTGTTTTTGCGCCAGGACATTTCTCTCGTCGGAAATTGTCTAATAAAGGTTCAACTGTTATATTATTTTTATTCAAAATCGTTATTTCAACCTTCCGCGATAATGCGTCTTTTGGTTAAAAATTAAGAGGTCTTCGCACGATATATTTTAGTGCCGATAGATTTTTTTATGGCAAAGGGGCTATATACAAGAGCAAGTGGCTCACCTGATGGGAAGTGAATACCGTCCCCGAGCTGCAGGTGCGTCACCGGCCTTTAAGGATATTTGGGAGGGTGGAGGAGGATGGGGGGATGGAGAGGGGCAGTGGCCCTCTACTTCACGCCGATATTCTTCGAGGTCATGGTATTACCCCGGTCGAGCCAGCACATTCGAGTAGCAGCAAACGCCACAGCTTGACTCTATCACTCACTCATCCTTGTCTTCTTCCGTATCCTACGTAACACTTATACGATTAGATCTTGCTTATCGAATAAGGAGGTAGGTAGGCTAGCGGTAGTCATATATCCTACGCAGTTCACAAGCTTGATCATTTGGTAAAATTTAAAAAAAAAATGGTGTAGCAATTTTAATTATAGTATTTATTTATTCAAATTTATTTGTAATTTTTAACAAACATTAAATTCAATTTATTTGTAATTTTAAATTGTTATGTTAACCTGGTAAAAAACCTAAATTAAGTTTACAATAACAAGTGCTTATAATGAAAATAATGTTAGTGTTGCTTACCTTACCTCACCTTAAAAGCCTATATAATAATAGTAACCTGCCTAATAGTCCATAGACATATCTCCCATAAGGAGGATTTACCATAATCCCCACGTTAGGCAAGCAGATTGACGATCACAGTACCAGACGCCTCGCACTCGAGAGGCTGCTGCCCGTCATTGGTCTGCTCAATTTTGATGTGATATTTTTCGGGATGGCTATTCCGCCATCTGTCGGTGGCCAATGCTATTTTTAATGCTTTTCCCTTACTTGCTACTTACGGTAAGAGAGGGGATGGTAGATTCTTACGCCGATATAATAAATGAACTACCGATAGTATTCGAAACTTGTCACCGTCACTTAAGATCTTAAGAAGACGATCATACAAATACTTCTACGACACCCAAGATCAGACGCTCATGCATATTTTAAATGCCGTCACACGTCGAAAGGAAGCCACCATATTTGACCACTGACGATTATTTAGTCGCCACGGTTTGACTAATGTCATCGGTCAGAAAGACATCAAATATAAACAATATAAAACCGAATCTCAATCACGGCTCGGTGGCATAGTGGCTAAGCAGTATGTATTCGATGAAGTTATTGCTGTTAGCCGTTTTGGCTTTTACAGCTTCATAGGTTTGCGCCTGCGTCCTTGAGGCCGCGGGCGTTTATGCTTTAAGTAGATGTACAGGAGTACATCTACTGCTTACCTCTTTATGGTAAGCAATCTAAGGACCGTCCGAGGGAGGTTCGGGCCTCGTCTCGGACGGTCGTGGTGTTTCGGTAGTAATGGGCGGTAAGGACCGCCCTGAATCCCGGGTGCACGGTGTGTACGCGGGTGTTTGATTTGCACGATACGCTCTTACGCGTTGGCGGGGGATTGTGTATGTGACTCTATTCCTAACTGTATGTACAGTGTGTTCAGGTTGAGTAGTGTTAACCGAAACTAGTTCAGTTTGTCGGTCTGTCGGTGCTGTTACGTCTTCCGGGTCGTCTAATACGTTACGCGGGCGACGGTGACGCACCGTTGCGTTTAACATCGGGGTGTGGCTAAGCGTTTAGGTGCGGTGCTGTGGACGACGCGGGTTTGATTCCGGGACTAGTATTTGTATGGACTACAAATAATTGTTCCGGGTCTGGGTGTTTGTGCAATTATCCATGGGCAATTAATGTATGTAAACTGCCTCTGCGACACAGGAGACAAACCTACAGTGGAAGGTAACTTTTAGAAAAACAACGTTAAGAAAGTTTCACGAACTTAACAAAATTGTACATATATTTTATTTGAGATAGGTAAATATGATTAGAAGATTAATAGAATTAAGGAAAACTAAGAATGTGACCATTCTTGAATGTAGAGACAGGATCTTTTTTGGCCTACAATAGTTTAAACATAATGCAACCCGAGACATCTATTAGTTGTAATTATGCCTTTACTTATATGGCACATGGAACCAGCAATTTGTAGTTGTTTAAGTTACTACTCCCATTCACTACAAAAAACATAACCTCTAGAAAAAAATTTAGTCTATTAACTACTTTCTATGATGTAACCAAATTTATTAGTAGTCATTCCCATATCCTTGATTATTAAACCTCGGTCCTCATATTAACTTTATGCAATACAGTGACATTATTTCTTATTTTTAATATATTTCGACAATGGTGCCGGCAGAATATCAGCGCTGCAGCATCTCGGCTGTACCGATATGCTGCGTCGGCCGCTTTTTTATGGCTGCAGTTCAATACCGATATTAATATTATTTATTTACTGTTTTTGTGTTTTGCACCAAATTTTATTGTGTTGTATTGTATTATGTTGTATACCATATATATTGTATTGTGGCTACGAATAAAACATTTTTCTTTGTTTCTTTCTCAAGAAACTCAATAATTACCTAAATAATAATAACACCTTTATTAAGATGCCCTAAATCTAAATAAACACGTATATCTTTTATTACAAACCTACCATTAATTTCTCAAATAATTTCAACGCAGACGCGTATATGGTATCTCTTACGATTATATCATTATTAATCTTATCACACGTTACGGGAAATTCCTGTTGTCCTCGTAACACACCCTCCTCCCCCGAGCCATAATGTCTATTCGTGACACACCGCGCATACATACCGCGGAGGTACGTTATCTCCCCGATCCCATGGCAGTATGACATCATTCTTGGCAGCATACTCTGAAGCCCGTATCGCACGGCCATCTACGCAACGCTTTACATTTTGATAGCAAACATTGCCAGATACTCACTATTTCATGCAGATTCCGTCCACGGCGGTTGCAGAAACTGTCAAACGCAAACTTGAAGATGATTTATTTTCTCGATATTTTGTTATATAAAAAAAATATGCGAAAGAGTAATATGCAATGTGCAATGTACATAATGATAAATAATTGATTACAACTAAAATTTTAAAAAAGATACTCTGTTCAGATGAGATTGGACCTTCGTAGACAAATCTAGCGTACCCCCCTTAAACACCAAGCATTCTTTATTACGATAAAGTTCATCACAGTATATTTGTATATATTGTATGTATGTATCTATGTATGTACGTATGCATGTATCTACCTATCTGTGTAATTATATATTTTGATATTTATATCCTTTTACTTGTTACTCTCAAAGTTAACGACACGTAGCGCTAGTGTAAATCTGTATTCTAGACTTTCTAGCAAATCAAGATCGTATAAGGTACTAAATAAAAATAATGAAATTTCATTTGCACGTTAAATTTTGAACTTAGGTGAATAACATTTTATCTGTTAATAAAACAACGCTAGCGTAGCGCTAGTCGTGTCGGTAACTTTGAGAGAGCTTATCAGCTTCGGATTGCAGGGTCAACGGTACCCGACATTGCACGTACGCTCCTTGTATATTATTCAGTGAACCGGAAAGGTTATCTTAAAGACCCAACGCGGGGCTATTTGGACTCGGATCGATATTAAGTACCAAAACTGCCAGCGAAACCTTTGTCGAATATACTCGTAGGAAAGTTTAACTCTTATTTGTAGTTTAGTACAAATTTCTACAAAAGTTAAATTTCTTTTCCAACTAAATCCTCGATAAAATAAAAAATTAACGAAATTCAATTAATACAGTTTAAAATATACAATTAACCGCAGGATTTGTCTATGTATCTTTTTGCAACCCTCACCTGCACGTGGTGCAGCTGCCAGCCTGCTAGCGAGCAAACAAGGCTCTACCAAGGGAATGACTACGAAATCTCCATCCGACAGTAAGAAAGAAAGAAAGAAAGAAAGAATGAAAGAATCTTTATTCATTACACCACAATTAGTTAAATTAATAAAACAATTAAAAAAATAATAAAAATGTAAGAAAATTACAAGATTTTAGTTTTTTTTTCTGCGCTACAGTGTGATGCAACAAATGGATCTACGCTCAGTTTATGTTACGGATTCCCGCAACACTGATTTTCAGCGCAGCCTTATACCACTATTGAGTCGGTAGTGTCTGCAATAGATAGAACATAGACAGATACTGATAAAAGTTGGTTGCGGAAGAAGTTGGCAGCACTGAGTTAAGCCTTACAGTAGTTCGTACTCTCTGCCTAACCCTTTAACACACATTGGGTAGAAGAAACTGGCCTTAGTGGTTATAAACTGAAAAAACTACGTACAAGTAAACATAAATTAAACTTTATCATATCTCATTACGCGCAACACCTTGTAACATTTCGTTCTGTTCTCATGTTTTAACATCCTAAACAAACGTCATGGGTCTGGATATCTTGCTTCTGATAACTAGTTTTACGCCTTCGCTAAGGACCAAAGTCAGCGAAAACCGACCAACATCGAATCCATTCAAGTCACTCTTATAAGTAATACAGAAGTAGCAAGGAACATGACGTAGTTGTAATGTAAATGAGACATATTTAGATTTTTTTATTAATTATTAATAACAGTCTGTGACATAAAGACAGCAATTAGTTAATTAAACATCCATTTTAATACCTACATTGTTCGAGTAATCCTTGTGACAAAGCGCGACGTCGACTGAATAGTATTGCAAAAAATATTCCGCGCGCAAGACGCTACTCAAGGACCCGTGCTAGGTTGACGTCTCCACAAGGGCCCTCCAGAGGCCCTCGTGGCCCGCTCGTTTGCATCACGCTTTCAACGCCGGCTAAACACGCTTTTTTATGCGGCGAGTAATTCCGAGTTCTTATGCAGCGTAGGAGGCGTATTATGAGGCAGATCATTATGGCGGACGCTCGAAACTTGACAAAAGCGGCTCGAAATTAGTTCTCCCTACTTGTACCCTCGCAGCACCCATGATACTTTTAATGAATTATTTTTGACACTATACCTTTAAACGAAGAGAAATTTAGCATTGACAAAATTAGGTAAAACGTTCTGTGCGTTGCTGAAATCCTGGTATTTCAATAAAACAAAGAAATATTAATATTTGTTATTATTTATTAATATTGGCCAATATTTGTTTCAAGAATAATACCAAGGTTTTGGTCAATGGCGAACTTTCGTCGTTAAAGTATCGTCAGTAATCTGCAGTTACATATCGTTTCAGAAACAACAATTGAAAATAATTTTTCTTTCGAATTTCTCGTCTACATTCGCGCTTATACTGTATCTGTATAGACGGGTTATTACGAGTCGGAACATAATAGCAGACAATCAAAATACAACAAAAGCTCGTTCTAGTGGTACCTGGGTTCGCATTTCGAAGGCTTTTTCCTTTTTCCTTTTTCCTCGACACTTGCAAACCTTGCAAACAATGAGAATTTAAGAAAGAAAGAAGATAAGGATTGTATTGGTCTCTTTATGATTTTTCCACCAGGTTGCTACTCTTACCATCGTGTAACTGAGACTTAATATATTTTTAATAAAACGTTATACTTTTAATCGAGCAAAATGTACGATAGGTATAATTGGAAGTATTTTATTCTCCAGAGTTTCTAACCTCATTCTTGACTAAAATAGTTACAATTACATGCCGCTGAATAATGTTTAAAAATTTGGTAACGTATTGAAAGCGATATTTTAAGCATGATCTTCCTTATTTAGACGTTGAAAGTAGCTCACAAAAGTATTAAACGAGAGAATGCTCAAAAATATTTTGCTAACTCGAGACACTATCGCGACCATTTCAAACATGCCTTTTGAAACAATGCAATCACGTACTTTAGTTATAGTTACTTTTATATATTTTAAGATATCTCTGGTATAACATAATCCTTAACTTACTATATTACATTAAGTTACTCACACTATATACACGTACCACACACGCTTTGCCCCTGCCCACTACATAAATATTTAACCGATCAATTGATACCCACTTTTGCTAGCTGTTCTTTTATTCTATATCAGTATAGTTTTAGTGATATTCTCTTGACAGATTCTTTTACTTAGAGAAAAAAAAATATGTTGTAACGATAAATTCTGCTCCTTGTTTTTAATCCCTATTTACAAGATAGGTTCGTGCTAAGAAGTTCGAATGTTATTTATTCGTCATAATTACGTTATCTCACACCGAAAACAACATAAACACGCGCCTGCAGCGATGCATCGGGGTTGCCATAATCGTCGACAGTAATTTACCTAAACTAGGGTGGTAAGCGAAGCGGAAAGTACAAAATTGAGAGCCCCTTCAGTCGGCGGTCAGCCGACCGTGTCGCCACTTAGGGCTTACAAGTCCTTAATCTTGCGCGTTTTGTAATATCGGAATCTTTGATTAGAGGGGACACAAGAAACTATTTGCTCTTAATATTTCAAGAGCAGCAGAAATCAGGAAGTATATGAGGTGGGCAATGCTTAAGTATAAAGAGTTCGTTGTGACGATGATACTCCTGTTTTGTTTGATGATTTATTTCAACCATCATTACATCTTCAGGTTAAAATTGTTACTAGGTGGTAAGACACCCTTTCAGCCTAGGAGGAATCTGGTTAGGTGCCGTCCTATTGACTAATTGGGCCGCAAACTAGCATTGCAACCAAAGTTCTGTTCCTGGTTGAAATTTATACTGAGCCAGTATAATTACAGGCTGTCAGGCATTGTATCTTAAAACAAAAATGTATCTACAGTAAACTCTAGTTTTAACTAAGGCGTTTAGTGAAAATGGTTTTAGCCAGGGAAACGCGTTTTAACTAAAATCAGGGTTTCACTTTAACTTGTTAAAAATGTATAATATATCTTATATTAGACTATGTCGACAGCAGTCGACTTCTTACTGAAATGTTGATGATGAGATAATAAAGTATATATTTCATATATGCATATGAAACACATAAACCAACAAAGTTTTAATGTAGAGACATTTTCGGGTTTGTTGTAAGGGACACATGGAACATTGAACGACACAACATTGCCCCGAGAAAACTGGATATGAGCCAATTGGATAATTTCTCAGGAAACCCGTGGGAAGTAGTATTATACGTGGTAGAGCCAAACGGCGGCTTTTGCTGCTGCTCGAATTGGCTGACTCGTCCACGGTTACCGTACGGGGTAGTATTTGGTATTCAGTATTTCGCAGAATACCAACTTCAATTAAAGGCTTCTTGTGCTTCTGCTTTTCTTTCGATGAGTGAAGTAACTGGTGGCTGAACAACCTTCCTCCTTCCCCGCCAAATATCTCTAAAGGTATCCCTAATCGGCATTGCACTTGCAGCTCCTCTGGTGTTGCAGATATAGTGGCCGGCGGGTAACTACATGACATCAGGTGTGCCGCTTAATCGTTTGCCCCCACTTCGAAAAAAACGCTTTTCAAACGCCCACTGTCAACCGTCAAGACCTCCTCGATGGTATCAACTGCCCATCAATAAGTCAGGAAAACCAGAAGATGGGTCAGGTGAGAATCAGCTAGTGCTCCTGTACGTACTGTGGCGTTGTAGGTTAGCTTTTACTAATTATTAATTCTACTATGTAAAATAATAATTTAGAGTCACAGAAAATAGCTTATTACATTATTGAGCCACAGCTAGGCCATGCTAACGAGCCTTCACCCACACTCTATACTGTAGGACACTCATTGCATTGCAGTTAATAGAGCTACGTACAGTTCAGAGGTCAGCGGTGCGTCGCGGTGGAGTGACTACTGGTCAACGGATTAGCTAGGTGTCGCCAGGAGATCTTGACCACCCTGTCTTGCTACTGTTGAGCTGTCAAACCTGGCCGCTTAGGTGGTATGGCGGCCGTACGGCTAGGCGCGTCGAAGGAGTTTCCAAAAGCCAAAGAGGTTGATGGAAAAGAAACAATAAACCTCTAGTAGGGGTTGACACGTAGCCTGGTTTAAGTGTTTGGACAGTGTCCGCTGCTCCGAAGAGATCTGCTGGAGCTAAGCTAAATCCTTGCCAGACAGAGGTATGACCGGATATTTCGACCACTTTCGACCATAGATTATGGATTACAAATTTGAAACGTGTGGCAGTTACAGGTGTGCCCTAACAAGTATTTAATAATGAATGAAATATACTTTAATTATACACACACGGATTTAACATACAAAGATTATAAGGAAACAAAAAACAAAAAGTACAATAGGCGGCCTTATCGCTAAGAAGCGATTTCTTCCAGGCAACCCAGAAAGAAAAAGGAAATATGATAAGTATCGGGTTCGGGTGTACACATAATATAAAGTAAAGTGAACATATAATACATACACATAATATTCAAATAAAATAAATACAAAAAATATACATAATATAAATCTATGAAATACATATACACGTATATACTATTACAGAGATACAAGTCAACGACATTAAGGAAAAGGAAACAAAGATTAAGACGCATAAAGTATTTTTTTAACAGGCGCTTGAAAACAGGTAATGATTGTGCTCGCTTAATATGAACTGGAAGAGAGTTCCAAAGCCGAACAGCTTCAACGGAAAAGGATTTAGAGTAAAAAGAAGTGCTGTGAGAAGGATTTCTGAGTATTAAATTGTCATCAGAGCGAAGAGAACGATCAGGGTGAAAATCACAGAGATACTCAAACCGCTCTTTTAGATAAAAGCGAGTGGTCGGATTGAATAGAACAGAAAACAAAAGTGATAAAAGATGAGTATTCCTGCGAAAACGAATTGGGAGCCACTCGAGCTTATTTCGAATTAATAGTTATCGACATATCATAAAGTTTTATTTTTTTATTTATAATTTAGAAAAGAAAAAAAAATATTTTACTAACTTTATCGTACAGTACTTCAGGCGGTGAGTAATGATAATGGACACTTTTATTTTGAAGAGAAAGGAGCGGCCGCCTTTTAAGTGTTACATTACACTTCATTTAATTGGTGACGATCAGAATCAGAAATCACAAATGTTTTATGAGGCAAGATGAAGGTCTAAAAAAAGAAAATAGCGACAAGATCTTATAACAGGGACCAGAATAGTGACAGTAACTCTAAACTTCGTACGGAAGTCGATACATTGGAATTGCTTTTACTATTTTTTTATGTCTCGGAGAGAAGTCTTAAAGGACTACGAAATTCAGACAAAGGAGAAAATCGATACCCAATACAGCTGATAAAAATCAGCGTATTTGAAAGATAATAAATCGAGAAGAAAACTTAAAAGTAGAAACGTATTTGCCTACGTTGGATAACTTCTGTTGTCTAGAAGTAAAAGAAAGAACATTTAAACATTTTAAAATTGAAATTTCTAAAATTATATCGCAAACTATGAATGACTTAGAATGGTTGTGAATGTTTAGAGTATGGATCGCGAATTAAGACGTCGCAGGTTCCACCCCACAGTAACTCAAGCAGTAAAAACAAACCTGTAGGTAGAAAAACGGAATAGGGCCCTGGTACATGGCTTAACACGGGCCTATTGTTAGATATTTGTAATGAAACTACTAACTAATTTAAAAGTTTATTTCAGTTAAATTGTCTCAAATGCATTAAAACTATCAACTTTGTAATATACGAGAATGTATTCACAGGCATGACTGATAGATCGGTAACTTTTGGTACTTGGCCACGACTTCATTATATTATCGAACTTTTGCAGAGTTTTATCTCGATCGCCTTTTATCAAGCCCCCGAGCAGGGAAAACTTGATCGGGCCACTTTATGTGGGGCTGCACTTTATGAGAAGATTTGTACATAGATATAGAAATCTACTGTAAAGCTAAATTTAAAATGATTTTTTTTTATTAGAGAAGTGTGAAAAACGAGCTAAGAGTCGTAAGTGGCTACTGCAGCCCATGGCCACCAGCAAACAACTGCATCTGAAGGTTGCTTAGGTTTAAGATGGAATGCCTCACAGCCAACAGTACACAACAGTTGTTACACCGTATTTTTGTGGGTAGAAATGGGCAAGAGGGCGTAACCCTCGACGACTCGTAGGCAGATACGGAGCCTCCCGCCTCGTTTTGCAATCTAATCCTTTAAAACTTGTTTATTGAATAAATTTTTTATATAGGATTTCTTTTGTCCTTAGCAAAAACAGTGGGATTGACCATTCAAGTCATAAATCGGATTGTCATAACTTATAATTTATAACTGCGATTATTTTCACTTGGTGTAACTTCATCATATTGACAATTATTATTATTTCTTGTACTGTATTGTGAAACTAGTACAAGAAATAATAATTGGCAACACATTTTTATGTCAACCGCATGGTGGTACTTCATTGTTTAGCTATGGCTCCTGGGTTCGAATCCCAGCCCAATCCTGTATTTGTACAACACAAAAATTGTTTATTTTTCGAGTCCGCGTATATTGTGCTGAATCCTGTGTCTCTGACACTGCATCCTACCCCCTCTTTCGATCTAGTCGCGTAAGGCAAAGATATACGAATGAGTCCTGTCTTTGTGTGTACACTTGCGGCACTAAAATATATCATGCGCAGTTAACACATGCCGTGTGAGATTCACATAATTTTATTGTAATCTAGTAATAAAAAGTATAAAAAAAACGCTACAAACTTTTCAATATACATTATTACTTAATACAAACTTCGAAAACGTAATCCAAATTTAACGCTAACTTTATTGATCAATAATAAATCATAACTCAACTGGGCCTTAAATCGCCCCCACCCCGGGGGTGATCGAGGGGCGGGAGTCCTGAGAGCAAAATATCTCCTGGTGACTCATTCACTTTCGCTTATGTTGCTCCGTTCGCGACGTAAGACGAGAATAAAGTGGCTACAGCGATGCGAATTGCTCGGTCGACGAAAATATCCTCGTGTTTTTTAAGACGTCCATTGTCCTGTTTTACTTACTGAGGACGTTTAAGTTTTTTCGCAGATATTAAGAGACTCGATATTGTTCTACAACGTATTTAACAATGTTTTTTTTTATTGCCTGTTTAGGCCACGTTAAACAATATTAGTAGTACAATTAAAAAAAGAAAGCTCTCACGGCAGTATACCCAGTACTGGGGTGGTCAGAGGTCTAGACATTTTAGTCCTTTAACCCACTTTTCAGCATACTTATTTGGGACGTGACGTGACAGGTGGTGAGCATGTGGCCGTTCAAAATCAACGATAGAAATCGTACGTAAGTTTGAAAAACTCAACGATGCGAGCCCTTCTCATAGGGGATCGAACTCGAGTCTTCTTATACGAAGGCAGATCTAGCGAGCACTCGGCTGTTGTGGCGCACTGAACAGTAAGAATAAATAAATTAAGAATTTGAAGAAGAAGTAGAAGTTTAACGAGAGTTGTAAGGATTCTTCTCTCACCAACCCGCATGCCCAGCGGGGTGTGCATAGGCAAAGGTTCCAAGAAATTCTTGCCGGCTTTTGCTGGTACTTTCTCGGAGAGGGCCTGTATTCAGATATGGACTAAAATGAACTGATCTATGTGTGTATGTGTACAGATTATATTGTGTTAGTCTGCCAGCCTCTTTCTTCTTAAGAGGCGACTAAGAATATTCTTTGAAATTATGATGGCGATCTCTGCGAGAAAAGCCGACGAGCAGGCCCGGCACCCGTCACGTTCTATCTCCCGCAGAGGAAATGTGGGTTCCTGAACCCCTTCTCCGTAATCTCTGTTTAATCCTTTAATGTACATACAAGTTATATGTCCGATATTTGGCAGTATTTGCTTTTAAAACCCGTAAGTCTTTTAAAAGACAGGAAAATATTGGTTAAATTACCAAGTTAAATAGCACTGCTAAACCATTTTGGTACGCCTAACACAATACAAAGACGCCAAACAGGATACTATGAAATTCAAAGCGTGCGCTCACAACTTACCTAACAGAACAACCTTACACAACAGAAGTCTCTACAGAAATCTCGGATGACATTGACATCATATGATAAACCAAGTCAAATTATAATGTATGTCTGTTGAACACATCTTTAGAACGAGGGCTTTAGGGCTACGAACAAGTTCCGATACAATTTCATGTCCCAAGAACTTTTGTCCATTCGATGTATCATTCTTCATCAGGCTATTTAACTCCACTTCTGAACTTAGGCCTCGCCCGGAAATGCCCAGTAAGCCAGCAAAAACACTTCTGGTAGTTTTTGCCCATATACATACATTGGGCAGACAGGTTGGTGTACGCCGTACCCTACCCTTTTACTACCATAATACCACTCTCCATCACAAGATAAGGATTCAACAATTTCTGATTGATTTTATTGCTGTTAGTCTGTCCCCAGAACCGTGTTTGTTAGCAGGGTGGGTGCACCGCATATGGGTGAGGTTAGATAACATTTAGTGTAAAAGGAATTTTCTCCCCCTTTACATAAATTACGTTTACGTATTTATTTAAAAGAAAGTTTAATAAAGACGAGTGGCGACGGCGTAAGAGAATTTGCCATTCGTTTTCATCCCGTGGGTACCACCCTCTTACACATTTCTGCAGCCAACCAGCAAGGCAAATACCATTGTGTACCGGATTGAAAGTTACATGGAGCCAATATAAATACTGGCTAAGAGGCATTCCATCTTGGTCCTCAGGGGTGACAACACAACAGTAACCTTCTTAGATTGCAGTTGTTTGAAGGTGTATATGGACTACAGTAGCCACTTACCTTAGGGAGGACTGTAAAAGCTGGTGTGTCATCTCAATATAATGAAAAAAAAGACCAGGAGTAAAGCCTTAAAATCCGGGGAAGCACCACATATTTGTCAGAGTTAATACCAGGGTCAAATAATCGTTTAATGATGCTGTTTTTCGTATGTTAAAACGTAGAACCCGAGAACGACTTTACTGCTAACGAGGCTTCCACTTAGTCTTCGAGGGTGACATTTGAGAGCTGCAGTATCCACTTATCATCTGTGTGCTTATTTGTTACCCTTATTTGTAAAAAATATGTCACGTTCGCCACATGGAGGATTAAAATTCTCAAAAAATTACAGAACTAAAATATACAGTGCGATGACGGGCAGCAGTTTCTAAATCGCGAGGAGTCGGGAGTTGCCATCGCTAATCCGCCCTTCAAACGTGGCGATTATAGCTAATTCACTCATTGCGAGAAACCATAGAGTAATGAATAGCTCACATATATTAAACAAATATTAGGTAAGCACTTAGTATTTGTCTAATACCAAAAAATAACAGCCGCACGCAAGTATAACTTGTAAGCGGGAGAATGAAACAATGAAACACGTTTAATTTAATTTCTCCTTGCAGCTTCAAATCGAACTGGTGTTCAGTGGAGCGGTATTTTCGTTCGATACCTTAACTTAGGGAGTTGAAGTCGAGTGTGAAAATAGATTTCATATACGGACTTTCTGTATTCGTTTTTTTTAAATACTGAAACATAATCGATTTTTTTAACAAGGTTACATGAACTCGTATGTGTGTTGCAGTCACCACCCTCTCTTTAGGTAGCCTGTACACTAATCAGATTAAAAAAAACTGATTGTTTTAAGATTTAAGAGTTACTACGTTTAATATTAAATTTTAATCATCATTATATAAAATTAACAGCCTGTAAGTGACCACTGCTGGGCAAAGGCCTCTTTCTCAAATATCTGAGAAGGACCAGTGCGGGTTGGTGGGCTTCACACATCCTCGAAATATTTTTTTTTTATTATTTCTCAGACATGCCGGTTTCCTCACGATGTTGTTCTTATCTGCCGAGCACGTGATAAATACGGCACTTAAAATTGTTATTAACGATTTTAGTGTTGCCGCTACAGGGTATCAAACCATGGTCGCTCGCGCTCTATGAAACTAAACTGAGCACCCTGGCCATTAGGGCTATCATTGTATACTAATACAATAATTCGCTGCAAGATTCCGAACTTTTTATTGTTAATGAAACGACACCATTTAAAACTAGTGTCGATTTTGTACCGCACAATGCGAAAGCGTTTGAGTAAGTGCATTATTATCAACTTTTCAAAGTTACGCTATTTACCTAACGTAAATCGCTTCTATGGATTTTATTCGGCATTTAGATTTCATGAAATGGTATATACCATTATTCAGAGAACGCTTTAAACAGCTATAAAAAAACCTAATTACGAAAAAACTTAATTTAGGTTGGTATGAATGATGTAGAGATAAATCTCAAACTTAACGTACCGACGGATTAATGTAGAACAGTAGCCTATTGAATATTAGTACTCTAATCCTTTTAGTTTCGTCATAATATTTACATTTGTACACATACTTAACTTGAACGTTTGAGACGTGCATTTTTTTATTCTCGTAATTCCATATTTTTAAATATACCTAAAACATATCTGAAACTTATCAGCAATTAGTACAACAGAGGGCGGAATTTTTATCTGCGCATGCTCTGTAGAAAAAGAAAACTGTTTTTTTTATAATTTTTTTTTATCGTTTGCCGAAAAGGCATTCGAGCCATAAATTCCAATTTAACGTAACTGAAAGTGATTTCATAAGTGAAATTCATAGTTCGCTCGATTTCCTTCACACAAAAATCTCTCGTCTGAGGTAAAACGGGTCGCGATTTTATATCCCCGGAGACGTTGCGTCAGCGCGGGCTTTTAGCTGATTGCATCGCGTGGCTTTGTGTTGCCGCAGCTTGCTTGGTGCTTGGTGTAACATTACTCTCAGCCGAGCGGGCTGGAACGAGCTTGATGCTCCAGATATCTGGTTGTACGTGTATTATCTGCTGACGTTGCGGCTTTTTGTTCAGAGCATTGCGTTTTGAAATGTGTTTTTTTTTTTAATTAACGCATGGATACACACATGCATAAATTATAAACGTGTCACGATATACAATTCCGAGCAGCGTGTTATTGTTTGTGGAGTCAAGTATATAAGTAATCACAACCCTTCAAAACCGGGTCCTACCGCCAGTTGGTCTACTGCGCTGGGTGATAGCAGTGGCACTATAATATTATAGTGTCCAAAGTGTAAGCTCAACCCCAGAGACACTGATTCGTCTCTACTTCTCTCTCGTATTTGATGTAACGCATATGTGATAAGATCAGACCCCGACCAATAATCTGTGTGTTGGTTTCGCAGCTGGAATTCTAACCCAGAACATATGGCACAATAGTCGGGGTACCCACTAAGCAGCTCGGTTAGATTGAGATAGACATATACATAGTAACTATAATATGAATATATCTGACATCTAACAGAACTTGTGTTGAGGTACAAACAGCGTAAATCAAACAAAACGAAAATAGCATCAAGTCGCTTGCCGACTTCCGGCGCTCCCGTTATTTATAGCGCGCTAATTATCAACAAACCAAATGTTAGCCGCCGTAAAACTAACATGTTTGGATAGCTCTTCAGTTTGTGGCTGCCTTTATGTCTTCATTTTGCAGCCACTAACTTACTCTCGTAAATTATTACCACAGGAAGCAAATTATTAAGTAATTGTTTATAAAATATTACACAACAGTACCAATGTTGCCTTAGCTTAGGGCCCACGAGACTTATAAGATACATTTGCCTTTAATTTCACTGGCTACATTGACCTTCGAACCGGAACACAGTCATATTTGCACATTGGCGGCAGCATCTGTGGTAATGCATTGGTGCCGCTCCGGACCGGATGGTAAAATATTTCGAGGAGCAGCGAGGCGGGCCTCGCGACTCATCAATGTCATCTTAAGAACGAGGGAGGTCTTTGCCCGGACACTTAAATGAAACTTTATTTTGTTAGTCTACCACCCTATTCTGAGTTTCGGCACTGTGCAACCCGCTTGGGAAGGGAGAGTGGAGCTCCGGTTACCTCACTCTCTGAACGAAACGCAGAAGCACAAGATGCCTCTACTTCACCGAATTCACATTTCACACACAGCAAAAGCCGCCGCTTGGCTCTACCCTATAAAGATGAAACTTCATTCGTATGATTACACAAAAGACTATTAATCCAAAGACAAATCACGACACGTGTTCGTAAAAATTTATCGTTTGACCATTGAAGTACTTGGTATGCAAAATTAATACCGCGATTCTTTCCAAACGTGACTATCATTCTGAATAATGTGTAAAGACAGTTGTGATGGTGATGATGGGTGAAGGTAGGACAGAACCACTTCGCTGATGATAAAATAGCGAAATGTAACGACAAATGGAAATCAAAATAAAATGATACCGATGTACTCGTAGGTATTTTAATTAGATTTTTAGGTTTTTAATAAAAAAAGACATTTTATGCGTCATGTTGTTGTCCGTCTGGTTATCTATTTTGTTTTTTGTTCTCATAAAGGACTTGACGTATCAAGTTGAAATTTGTATTTAATAATAATAGGCTACGATACAGTAATCATATTTATATATATCCCATTATTAATTAATTAAAAGCACATGCAATTAAAAGATCATTTTAAGTTAATTTAAATGCATAATTTTAAAATCTCTGTCTGGCATCAAAATTTTCAGAGCAGTAATCATTGACCCAGAAATTTCGTGATAAGTATTCTCAAAATTTAAAACAAAATTACCATCGAAAGTTGCTTTGGATGAATTTTAGCAGAGAAATAAAGAGCACTTTACAGTTATAAATAGACTCTGACTACCAATTAATAATAAACTTTATATTTAGTCC
Organism: Bhutanitis thaidina; assembly: GCA_029286595.1. Classification (NCBI taxonomy): domain Eukaryota; kingdom Metazoa; phylum Arthropoda; class Insecta; order Lepidoptera; family Papilionidae; genus Bhutanitis; species Bhutanitis thaidina. The sequence continues at coordinate 11,111,702 of JAGSMS010000016.1, forward strand.
ACTACTGAACATAGGCCTCTCCCAAAGACACAGATCTCAAAAAAGCACGGTCGTGGGCCACCTGCATCCATCGACTTCCCCCCGCAACACTGTGCAGGTTGTTTCTTCATCTTGTGGTATCCTATACTATCTCATGGCTTCCAACAGATGACTGGAATGTCCATCATCTCAAAATACCAGACCGAAAATTCAGAATCATGGTAGGCAGCAGTATGTTGGGAGGTGTCTCCTACTGCGATGGACAATCCGCTTGGCACGGGTGGCGAATATGCCAAAACCTCTTATGGAGAGGTCTGGGTTGAGCAGTGAACTGTTTAGGAAGGAAGAAATGGAATGATAATATATAATGAATACATAATACATAAGAAGATTGATTTATTTTCGCAATTCTCTAAAACAAACTTACCCCTCAGTGTATAGCTGCGACAAGAAAACGTTAATTGAAATGAAATTACAAACCTACATCGGATCTTCAATTGTTATCCTAATTTAACCCCAAATAAAACAATTATTTATAATAGATTACTACATTGCTTATGAACCGCCTCAGCAAATTAGGGTGGTGTGCACTTCCTAATTGAGCAACCCTCGCCCTTGTACCGCGAATTCTCTAATATTAATTGTAAAAAGAAAGTGATGTAGATGTATAAATGTTTATTACAATTATTTTATATTGTTGTACATATATGCCGACTGGGTTGAGACCATGTTGGCGCAGTGGCTAAGCGATGTAGTAAGGGTTGCGTGTTTGATCTCGCACAGGACAAGTCCTTATTTATATGTCCTCCAGATAATTGTACCAGGGTCTGAGCATTTAAAGCGCTATGCATCGTTCACGTTCTATTCCCATGTAGAGGGGCAAATTGGTTTGGATAAGTTCATTTGGCTGCGCTGAACCTCTGCTCATTCCTAGATTGCTCGAACCGTTTCGCAACCAGGAACTTGTACCTCAGCCGTGTAAAGGCAAATAAATTAAATTCATCACCTTGTAACAAATCAACATCACAATTGTAACAAAATAAAAATTTCCCCAATCAATAAATAATATCAGATTTTTTTTGCAGCGTCGTCTGACCCAGAAATACAGCATAGCAGTCGGTGTGCCAACACTAGTCATCCGTGGTAGGGCAGTAAGGGACGCCTTGCTGAACGATCCCGCTGGGGAAAAATTCCCTTGGCCCGCGCCGCCCTTACAAGACGTGCTGCGTGGAGTGCAACTCCAGGGGGAGACCGGTTGCAAGCTGTTTGAGGAGCTGCCAGGGGACGCGGTCAGAGCGTTTTACTTTGCTGCACATTGGGCAAGTATTATAAATTATCAAGTATATCAAAATCGCGGTGTTGTAAACACTTAAAAACTGTTTTTACCCATAATGATAGCCAAGAGGCGTGTTGGTCGGAGAAATATATCATGGCTTCGAAACATCAGGGAGTGGACAGGTATAGCGAGTACACCTGAGGAGAAACCTCCTCGCGAGAGATAAAGAGCAATATTTATTTAGAATAGATATTTTATGCGCATAACTGTTTTTGTTGGTGTTTTCTTCGACAGGACAATATCTAGAAGTGAATATAGGCTATTGAAAAAAGTACACTCGGTAAATATTTACTATTTTAGAATATCCATGATTTCTTCAAGTTCTTTCACCTTTTAGGTCCACAGCTGAACATAATTCTCTACAAGAGTAGTGAACCGAAATATTACATATTTCTCAGTGGATTTGTCCATACTCACCACGCTAGGGTGGCGGGATAGTGAGTTCAGTACTAGATCGTCTCACTAGTGATGCTGATCCACTAGTCTGTATGATTCGGCAAAAAATCGTATTGATATTCCATCATCACTCGGTCGCCAGAGCCTCGTTTGTTATTCAACATGGTGAACGTAATCCACGTAGTGGCGTCCCTTACCCTCTCCCTTCATTTAATTCTACTTAGATCAAATAACAGCACAATAAAAACCCTGTTTATTTCATACGATAGACGACCTTCTAGCTCATAGATAGAATGGATAAAATCTTGTAATGTCCTTTCAAGTGCCCTCCATGCCGCACGTTTGCTCCTAGTCTGTGCGCTGCGCTGGCAGCTGTGCGCAAGCGCCGGGCGAAGTACGCCAACACTCAGCTCGTACTGGTGTCCAGTGACAGGTGAGTTGTGGATAGATAACAATTAATATACATAACAATGATAATAACTAGTAAAATAATTAGTAAATTCGTACGTAGCACCAAGCAGCGTATTTTGCTGGTGCTCGAATGGGCCGGCTCGACGGGGTAAGTAACGGCCTCGCATAATACCGGCGAGAAGTAGAGGCATTTTCTTCTCCTGAGTTTCGTTCTGAGAGCGAGGTAACCGTAGGTCCCCTCCCACTCCCCCTTCCTGTCCCCAAATATCCTTTCCTCAGGTGTTGCAGATGTAAGTGGGCGTCGATAAACACTTACTGTCAAGTGAGCCGCTTGCTCGTTTGCCCCATTCTCCATAAAAAAATTACTGTTATATGTTTAATAGGAACACAAGCGCTTAACGGGTTTCGCCTTTCAAAGCATTATCACAGGTGTAAAATATAGTGCGTAACATAATTAAATTCACAATGTAACCTATTTAAACGTTAACGTTTGTTATTCTACTAAATCTACTATGGATAATAAACAATGAATATAATTTCACAATGTATACCCGGTATTGTTGTCACTTAGTGAACTTTAATTATTGTGAAAAATTATTACACATAAAAAAAACAATTTCAATCATTTTCGATAATATAATTATACACGTAAAATAAGCGAAATACTTATTAGGTAGGTACTTCTATTAAATATACGAGTGTGCTAGTTTATTTCCGAACATCTGTAAAAAGCTGATGCCCATCAGTGATATAAACTGAATGACACGAACGTGAACGATTCTTATTTTGAATCCAATTTTGATTCTTACTGTAATAAATAATATATTGCGATTAATATAACAAACATCACCGTGTAGAAGGCTTTAATGCGAAATATTGTAAGGGCATTTCTCTAAATGAAATGAAATGAAAAAAACCTTCTTTTTTTAACGTTTGCCTCTGCAAACGTTAAAAAAAGAAGGTTTTTTATTGTAATGATGTTTAAGTGTATTTTAACAAACGAATATAACATATAGATAACAATGTGTATGAAGTTAAATAAATAAATAAGTTAACATAACTATGAAAACTTCGTCAAGAAAATACTAATATTGTCTGTACATTTCGAAGCAAATTTTGACGATCTTGTCAAATTAAATTGGATGTTTGAACTTTCAACCGAGAAATCAAAATTTATGCTAAGATTTGTTTCGTATTTAAACAGTCGAGTCGCTTATTTCAAAGAGTAAATACCAGTCGTTTATTTCTTGAACAATATATTCAGGTAAGTATCTCTGGCAAACCGCCACATATACAATGCAATAATTAAAATTAAACTCTCTTTTTTCAAAATGACGCGTGCCATAACTAGATTAACGACTTTTCAATTAGGTATATCAAATGAGCTAGACGTCAAAGTCTTCCTAGAACTATCGCTTCACAATAGTACTGTAATAATATACACGAAACCTCTTCCCAAATAACAATTACAAGGGGTTGCGAGACGTAATATGAAACGCACGGGGAAAACAATCTCGTGGTCTAAGGAATAATAGCCCTTCCAGCTTTGATCATAAAGAAAGAAATAGCATCCTCGAATTCGAAAATGAAGTAAATCTAGCGTACATGCTAGGGTTGCCAAAATTAACTCAGTTCGGATGCTTTATTTGAATTTTCGGTAGGCTTTTGGACATTACATGAGTACACGCGCTATGTGTATACAAATGAAATACTAATGGTATTGCCGTGGAATGGCGACGCTCTCCACCACATAATCTCGTCCCTTGGGTGACATACTTGTAAGAGCTCAATTAGATAGATTTCGACATCTAGGATTATACGGTTTATTTCAAATTTCAGGCCATTGTGGTTTCAGAAATAATAGCCATGTGAAGAAACTGCTACTCCTTTCTTCCCCCGAGTATCGTAAGAAAAAACATAAGAGAAAAGCTTTGAAAATTTCATTGCGATCTCCGGGAGCAAATTCAAAGACGCGGCTTACCATCGATTACGCTTTTGCCCGAGTAGACAAAAGTTAGTTCTAATATACCGGGTTATCCGAATTCGCACTGGAAGCCCCGCGATACCATACTGTCAGGGCGTATAGATCGAGCTTCTGTACACAAGAGCGTCAAAGGGGACAAGTGTGAAGCGTCGACGCGCGCCCACTTCTCGTTTGTCTGTGCAACGTAACCCTCCTCTGCGGTATTTGATGTCTCTTGTGAATGGTATTCCGGGAGTTTTCAGATTGACCCTTATCATGTTATGGTGCCCTTTCCAATTTAACATCTTTGCGGAATACTTTCTTCACTATGTTTGACTATTTATTGCACGCCTCATAACGCGTAAGCGTTTGACAACATCTCTATATTAATATCTGTAAAGATTACTGTGTTGTTATAAATAAATAAATTTATATCTATGTATCCATTGAATTCCATAGGACGTATTTCTGTTTTCAATCTGCCTCGTCGCTTGTTCCATCTCCTCCTCCTCGGCGTCACGTGCAGTGCGCAGGTAATAACAATAATTTGCCCGGCAGTCTCCTTATCCTATAACGGCACTAGTAAGGCTGTAACAATCGATTATTTAAAGCCTACTATAAAGTTATGTGTCTAGTGTTCTGTCGGACTGAGTTTTGTAATGTTCAGAGCTACCTATTTATTGTTCTTTGAATATTTAAATGATTTTTTACTACTTTGCAGCAGATTATTCTACAATTTTTATCATTTAAAAGTTTATCACGTAAATACTGAACGTATTTGAATAAGCAGAAAGTAACTAGATGCTCTTATGATGGATTTCATTATTACCTACACCATTTATGCAACTAGGAATATGTGTTACAGTTTTTAAAACTAAAACCCAATGTAACTTTCCAAAACTGTTTCTTACGTTCAATAATAATGGTCAAAGGTTTCGATGAAACATCTAGTTCTACTGAGATCGAAAACTTCTAATTAAAACACTTCAGAAATATTTCTTCTTCTTTGTGCTACTAAGGAACCTTTACGATACTTAGAAGCTTCCATACAATAACCTGTGTAACCCACTCAAGTAATTGGAAGTTCTTTTACCAGCGTCTCATACGTAAGTCCCTCCTAAAGTCTAGAATGTCTATGCCATCCGCTCTCTATGGAATTCAATAAATCAATAATTTATGGAATTTAGTTTAGACCAAAGCAAATTCCAAGTATTTCCGTCATTCCAGTGGTCGGTCGCCAGAGCCATGTTTGATTAACCTGAGAAATACACCACGTATTTAGTGAACAAGATATTCCGCCTTACACCCTGCTAAATCTTTAATTACTTAAGTATAAAACACAAATTTTAAAGGGTTAGTGGAAAAGCAAATAAAACTAAATACTGTTGATTATGCGTTTATTTTACAAAATTATCGGATTTGGTGAAATCGTATTTATTATGGGAAAATGGGCAAACGTGCAAGCTGCTCATCGAGGGCGTCGGTAATCGTCGGTACGTACATCTGCAACACCACAGGAGCTGCAGGTGCGTAGCCGGCTTTGACGATATTTGGCGAAGGGGAAACGGTTACCTCACTCGCCAAAAAGAAACGCAGAAGCACTAGTTGTTTTGTTGCTTCAACCGTTTCCTCTGCCTTTATTCCTTATCATAATTTCGTTCCAAGTAAATACAAGTTTAATACACTTTTGAGTAAGTAATCTTTTCTAAATAGTCAAACCAAATGGATTGGTGTTCTCAGGGATTTTCAAATTCTAGACTTCCACTTGAAACAATTTTTGGTACTAGGATCAAAATTGAACAAAAATATAGCATATAACATAACCAGTAGAGCCCTGAACAATATACCATAAGTAAATATACAATATACTTAAGTGGCCTCTTACGATACCCATAACTAACCTACATATTACAGCAGAGCTTTTAATTAGATAGAAGTAGGTTGTTGGTTAATTATTTTCATTGCGCCTTATCGGATAATTCGAATATAAAAACTACAGTTGACTTTAACACATCCTGCGTATGGTCCAGAATATTTTATATTTCACAAATCATCATTAAATAAAAGCCCATTCTTAAATTTTATTAAAACTAATTACAAACAGTTCAAAAAAACTGGCAGCCACACTATTAAGTCAATAACAGTGTTCAGTAAAACCGACCGTTAAAAAGCGCGGGAAAGCGCGTCGTCGTTCAAACAGCGGTCACGGTGGCTGACTTGGCCCTTTCATTTGGCCTGTACGTCGTTATCGCCTTAATTTAATTGCCGGCACAGCTCACCCCTCCGCAATTTAAAACCTTCTTTTAGGAATTAATTCTTTGTCGACGGAAACCACCATTTTACTACAAATCTTTTTTGATCATTACTGCGAGTAGTTTTGGCACATTTTAGCTTCTCGGGATTAGCCGTTAAGAAATATAAATTTAACAGGTACCAACATACAAATATGTTGTAACTACATACGAATGTACCACATACTGTATAGTAATATATGTTGTTACTATGTGGTTGATTTCTAGGAGTGTTCTGGGTAGGTGCGACCGTCTTATCCACTTCTGCCGCCAATCGCTAGTGTAACAACTGTATTGTTCCGCTTTGAAAGGTATAGACAGTCAGTATAATTACGGGCTGTGTAGCATTCCATCTTAATCCTCAGGGATGACACAACGCATCTGTAACTCAGCACGTTTTTCAACCCAATCCAATAAAAAAAAACCGGAAAATTAAATAGGAATAAAAACTACTTAGGTCATTAAATATTAATCTAAGTATCTTGAAAATGCCATGTCATGTCTTAGAATTCTTAATACTTCGTATGCTCATGAAATGTTATTATTATTATTACTCTCAAGCGAGGTGTTCCCCAATGTTTTACTTTTGCGCCGAGCAGGTGGCGAGTGCCGATAGCAAATGAAAAGTGCTTCTGAAAGTTCTGCTGGCATAGGGGATAATTACTACGTACGACTACTAGGACTACATAACTATACTTAGTACTTAGTACATTAGCATGCTGTATAATGATACTGCAATATTCATGACATAACAATCTACAAATTTAAACTGTCACATACGGCAAATACAATCGATACTGTAACCCGTTGCCGTAATATATGACAGTCTTATGTTCATTGTTAATAATCTAAAAACGTTTGTGTTACTTCCGTGACTGACTTGACATTGGCATAATTCGTAATAACGAGATTGGCACTAAATTTAAAAAAAAAATATATATGACAGACATGTAAAATTTTGAAGTACTATCGCTGTGCCCTCGAACGGGTGAATGCACTCTGATTTCAAGGTATACACAACACTACTGCGAGGGTGGCTTCAGGTGGCTCTTAGTTTGTATAACTTTCGACTGTTAAAGCAATTTGTTAGAATAAATGTTTCAGTCGGTGGAGGGTGCGCTGATACCGAATTACAACGTTATCACACCTAAATCTATGTAAATGTATTACACTATTTCCTTAAATTTCCATACCTTGCATTGTGGTGATAATCTGGTGAAGTTATTTTTTTATTCTAATAATATATTCGTACTGACTGACGGAATATCTAACTGCATATATTTCAATACACTTTTTTAAATTAGCGAAATATTATAATAATATTTATATGACAAAAGCGACTGCCTACTACTCCGCCCGGGTGATCTAAAAGAGAACTCATTCAAAAAACTACCCATGTCTTATTCCATGTCAGTCATTTAGTCGTGATGCGACGAACATCCAAACATATATACATGCTATATAATATTTACAAGTATTTATTAGCAATTTCGTTTCTATGATTTTTTGATTTTCTTAGTACTTTGTTACGCCTATCTTAAAATTTCACCACACCAATGGTTGACTGGTAGAGAATGCCTTCAGGCATTAAGTCCGTCTTTTGTGTCCTTCTGTATAAAGGAGTGCAATAAAATTAAATAAATAAATACACGTACATGGTGCACCCTGTTATCAAACAGACAGAGCTGCTGGCTAATGATGGCGGAATATCCATCTTAATTTGCCGAACCCAAATCTGTGGGACTTCTGATGGGAGTAGTATTACTTGTGCGGAGGGTACCGGCCGGGAGTGTGAGTAAACTTTCCAAGTAATATATGCCCGCTGTTGCTGGCGTTTTCTTGGAGAGCCCTATCTTCAACAGTGGACTAAAATAGGCTGAGGTAGTAGTAGTAGTGGTGTACGTGGTTAAGCCAAACGGGGGCTTTTGGTGCTGTTCGAATGGGCCGGCTCTCCCAAAGTAGTACCACGGCCACGCAGAATACCCGCATGAAGTAGAGGCATCTTGTGCTTCTGGGCTTCGTTCAGTGAGTGACTTCAGAGAGTCTCGCCCTTCCTCCTCCGTAATCTTCTCATATGCATACCTCTGGTGTTGCAGATGTACGTGGGCGTTGGTTATCACTTACCAACAGTTGAACAGATTGCATGTTTGCCCCCCTTCATGATAAAAAAAATATATACGTATGGCATCTTCATTATATTTCGAAAGCCGTTATACGGCAATGTACTCGAACTCATATTTGTAGAGGATTTTATAATAAACAAGTTTTATACCAACCTTTAATGAGATACGACGCATACGAGCCAAGCACTTGCGCAAGTTATCCTTAAAGATAGGCAAAGATTACAGTTCCAATTTGCACGACTCAGCGTATTCAAACGAGCTTTTACAATCTCCGTTTCGCCTCTCCGGGAGATAGAACATGACGGGTAGCGAGCCATGTTGTCGGACGTTCTCTCAGTGATTGCTATGTGATTTTCAAAGCTAGCATAGAAGGAGTAGAATATCCTTATGCCGTTACCGTACGGCAAATCGAATCGAGATATTTGCACAGACCAAGCGTTTTGCAGGCTTTCGCTTCATCGTTATGTACTACATTGAATCGTGAATCCTTGAATCGATTACTTAGCCGATATTGTGCAGCGCAAAAGTTATTGTACCTATTGCCGGTCTTTGGGACTGCTTAGTCTTTGCATTTACATTTTGCTTAAGTAGCGAGGAGTTACTGTGCACGAATGCAGAGAGCATATAGATATCTGATAATAAAAGAAAGGTATCGCCGGATTCACAATTTAACAGAGAACAGTTGTATATTTTAATTTGGTGTCTATCATTCTCACAGATATCAATGAAAACCAATTAATAGCATTTATCAGCATCTAATGGACCGTCTACAACAAGCCTGTTCCATTTTGGGAGAGTTTGACGTAATCGCGACTTTTGTCATGATTGGCGATTTCAATAAAGATACCTCGCACCTTTGACGCTGCTGTCGCTCTCATTCAGATTCATACATAATTTATAGAACACTCACAAATTAATATATTATAAGTCCAACATATTTCATACATTCCAAATAGACGCAACAAATCGACCTCTCCAAAACCTCCTTATTTATAAAGCAATAGACATTACGCGATCGATCTTCACTGACGTTCCCAATGCCAACTAAGTGGCTGCAATTTGTCTTTCCGTAGGCCCTTCCCGACGTCCATGAATGTTTCATGGTTATCCGGCCGCTCTGCTACAAGATATTCCGCTAATCCTACAAGGAAAAATTGTTTCAGTGTAAATATATTAAATGTTTACACCATCTTTTTTCTGTTCAACTTCTACGTCAGTGGACATATTTATGTCACTTTTAATAAACACTTGAGCCTGGCGTCACCTTTTAAAAGACCGGGTAAAAATTACGGACATTGAGTTTTCGCCTCCCAGGGAAACAGAAAGTCAGGGGAGAACCGTGTTCCTGGATTTCTTAAGAAAGCCATGAGGTTTTCAAGGCTCTCTTACACAGCTTGCTTACACTTTTAAATTGGGACTATTTGCTTCAGCCGCTATGCTTGACATACAGATCATGGTGACGTAATCTTCATTCCTGGTACACGGATTAGAGATCGCAATAGCAGATGTCACGGAACGCTGCTGTCCACCTAAATGCTTTCGATGTTCGGTGATTTAACGCATTTTTTTTTAAATCAATTCTCATTTAGAATTTTAGACAAAGGCAATATTAACAACACAATATTATTTTTAATAGACGATAAGACTCCTTTTCTAGCTAGGAGCTATCAGGTTAAGTAACACCCTCTAACCAATTTCTGCAGCAAAGCAGCAGTACAACCACTGTTGTTCTTTGACAGTTTGTATAATTACGGGCTGTGAGGCATACCATCTTTGTTCTCGGGTATCACACAAGCTGTATTCTTCATCGATTTCAGTTATGTGTGCGTGTTCATGAGCTGCAGTAGCCGGCAGAGCTTACCATGTGAACCGGTAGGCCATTTGTTACTACAGTATAAAAAAAATATATATATTCGAATACAGAATACGATGACAAATGATTTCTTTGTCACACGGGTGATTGGCACCTCTGCCCACCCCGGAAAATATTACAGACACAAGTTGCATCTGTTTGTGTAATAATTGATATCTTCGTTGTAATTTTATAATTTCTGAGCCAATTGAATACATATTGGCGAATTTTCTCAAAACGTATTTCCGGGAGTATAGCCATCGTTAGGACGGTGAGATAATTTTCAAATAACAGGGAAAGGTCTGAAATAAAGAGGGTCTTCGAAATTGCGGGAGGAAAACCGCCCAGCCGTTGTGGGGGGAAGATAAAGATCCTTGCAATGGGGTCGGGGCGTAGAGTGACGGGGCTTCGGAGCAACACTGTCGAACATTTGTATTCAATTAAAATTTAATTGTAGCCATTAACTACGATTTATAAGTATGGGTACTTTTATTTATAATAATATTTTTTTTTCTTTATCAGCCTTTGTAGCCTTTGTTGGGTGTAGGCATTTCCACGAAGGCACCAACTAGAGATGGTATGAGGATTTGCTAATACTTACCTAGTAGCAACTTTTACTGTTTCACTAATAAACATAACTATTATCTACAATGTTATATAAAACATATTATTTATTAAAAAGAAAAGAGCGCACGAACACGTGAAATGAGTCAAACTTCTGGTCATTTCAAAATAACTGATTAATATTAATAATCAATAAATATTAATTGGCAGTATATATTATTCAATGTTGAAATACGTACACTACTTAAACAAATGAATATTCACTTCCAATTCAAAATGCGAGACACTCACAGTTAACCGAAACGTTGCACTCAAATGCGACTATGAAATCTCGCGCACCTAAAGAAGTTTTACTTCAATAGTATAAAAATGAAAAATAAGCTATTACGACCAATAGGCACTGGAGTGGTCAGAGGCTTGTCGGGAACATGGCGAGCCTGTCGCCATCTTTGTGTCCAGACTATCGATAAAATCGTACACAAGTTTCGAATAACTCTTTGCTACGTGCCCTTCACATAGAGGATCGAATTCGAGACAGATCCTCTAACCACTCGGCTACAGTGGCTGTTTATTATAATCAATACAATTACTATTAGTAGTCGTGTTAATTTTAATATAGCATCAGTTGCTTTATCACATGCTCTTATACTGTATTTCATTAAACTATGCATAGCTACAATTGATCAATAATAGATAAGCAACGAACAATTCAGCCCGACGGCGTTGGTTTGCATGCGCTCCGCCAGCGGGCTTTGTCTCTGCATCAATACAATATCCCGTAATAACAATCATTTCAGAATCCAATTAACAATAATGATTATTATCTTCCACTCTTATATCTGCTCCTCGGGTAACAGATATTAATAATAGATATTTACATATACTACTGTCAATTCATAAGTGCCTTTTGTAAATCTCTCAATTTTGTAATTCCCTCCGTAATCGTTTTTCCACCGGTTTGTTTTAATTTCATATAATTACTGCAATTTTTTAGAACAAATGTAGCTGTTGCTCCTGATTTAAACTTTACATTTAATGTTCCACACTAATAAGGAGCTTGCACTTACGATTATGGCTTATGTCGAAACACATGCTTGCGTTTTTTTACATTTTTAAATAGAACCATAGAGTTACGTTACGAGTTACGTTTTAAATAAAATGAAACGCTTCAGTTACAGTTGACTCTACTGAAAAATAATTAAAAAAAAATATTGCATGCTATTTTGCTACTTACTGTTGTTATACCTCTACAAGTATTTATTGAAATGTACTAGGAAAATAAGAAAAGAGAGAGTTACTAGAAAACTTTATAAAATTTGTGTCAACTTAACTCAAGAGCCATAGCAGTTCGTATGCTTGCTGTAAACCTATAAGAACGTGAGTGACCGCTTTGTTTCCAGGAGCAAACACTACTTGATAACACAAATGTTACTAAAATTTTACATGATTCCACATGCAAGGTGAAATCCGCCAACTCGTACTAGATTAGCATGTCGTATATTCTTATTTCCTAAAATCTCTCACAATGGGAGAGGAGGCAGCTGTGGACGGTTCAATGTTTGTAATAGGAAGACATGTCATGATAATAGTAATAGGTTTTCTAAAATCATCTGCGCTTTAACTTCTATGGGTCATTACATTTTTTGTTTCATCTACCATAACTAATAGTATATCTTGATATAATTCTGCCCATCTCAAGTCAGTCATATTTTTTTTTACTTCTTATAACCACCAAAAAAAAAACTTTGATTAAAATAGTAATTGTTAAAATAAACCCTTCAAGGAATGGAACTTTATAGTAGTTATTTGAATTGATTGCTGCACGAAAGCACAATTAACAGAAGCTTGCGCTATTATTAGTACAAAAATAAGCCTACCCTCGCCGGGCGCTGACACTTTTCAACATTTAATTAGCACAGAATTTCATCTGTACTTAAAACTTCATTAACATTACTGAAATAACAATTTACAACCATTTCAGATATTACGATGAATCATAGACTATAGTTCCAAAATAACAGAATTATATAGTAGTACTAAAATTGCAGACTAATATAGTTCCATAATGACAGACTTATACATATGTATATAGCCAAAATTACAGAGTTATGTAGTTCTAAAATTACAGACTCATATAGGTCTATAATCACAGACTTACGTGCTCGTTAATAAACGAGGCTCTGGCGTCCGGATGATGACGGAATACCATCTGAGTATGAGAATTCAAGTCCCACAGGCGGGCGATGGCAAGCAGCATCAGTAGTGCGAGGGTACCTGCACTGCCAACAACCTGCTTCCCCAGCATTGACCAACCCTCCAACCTACCTACTACAGGTGGTACACCTGTCACGACATCAGCTTCTACTAACTACAACTAGTCAAAGTTTATTAAAAAAGAAACAAGTGGTCAAAAGAGTCAATACTTGGGAGAGGTTTGCCAGGCAGGGTCCACCGAGCTGCTTTAATTCGGGTTGGCATCCTCGCATGCCCTCCAATTATATTTTTTGTTATATCTCAGACACTCTGGTTTCCTGGCCAGGTTTTCTTCACCGCAAAGCACTTAAATTTGCATGGAAACAATTATAGTATTGTCGGCATCCGGAATCGAAACCCAGGTCACTCGCGTGCTGAATTAAAGCGAGTGCCTATCACGGCTTTGTGTATTCTAGAATAGAGGTATAAAACGCAATTCTTAACCGACAACAACCGAATCGATAGCGATTCAATTTTCACCCCACGGGGTACACCACGTGCGGGTGAAATTGAGGTTTGGAAAAATTAAGCATTTTCTCATTATACCCGCTATAGAATTACCTGTTATATTTATTTTTGATATAGTTTTTAAGAAACCATAATCGCACTTACAATTTGGTAAAAAAATATATTGCAAAGCTAGTAACTAACCTAACTCAATATTGGTTGCAAATTTATCTTTTTCTACTCCAATTATCTTCCTATATAACTAAATATCCCACTTCTGAATACTGGGATTACTTATTTATATCTCAAACCTGGTATTGGAGCATAAGAAATGTTAAAAGTACGCAAATATTAATTAGCTCTTAAACAATATTAATTATGGTAGATGTGACAGAAATCGATATACGCCGGAGTGAAACCATACTAATTCTTATTCTCCAAATTTAGCACAAAATATTTAAATTAATACTATGTTAGAGAACTTCTATTCGAGAATTCCAGTCTCACACAGACTCTCACGCTATATCCTTATAACATTAGTACATGGCAAATAAATGTATGAAACTATTAGAGCCTCGTACAATGCTATGAAATTAAGAGCATCCGGCACAGTCGGCGGTCTTGCCGCGAGTTCACATATTTTCGGAAATAGTCCGGATGTGTCAGCCCTATTTACCCTTTCCATTAGCCAGACGGGGGGCAGGGGGATACCTGTCGCGACAGCAGTCTAGTGACGTCACGTAGCTGGTGCACGATAACGTTAGGGCTCCACAATACATGCGACGAAATCAAACATTATTTAGTTTCGAAAAATCATGTGGTGGTTATTAATATTTTTTTTCTAATCCTTTTAAAAAACGTTACCTTCCACTGCAGGAATTTCTCCTGTGTCGCGGAGGCAACTACATACATGAATTTCACATGGACGAACACCCAGACCGGGAAGTCGTTGTAGTCCATACTAGTCCCGTGCGGGAATCAAACCCGCGACCCACGGCGCCGCAGCTGATCGCTCCGCCACTACGCCACCGAGCCGTCAAAATGGTTCATAGCATGGTTTATAGCACTAAAGTAAATCAGTACAAATCCATAAAATCTTCCCAGTTGGTTCATCTAAGATAAAAGAATAAGCTATCACGACCCGTACACCTATTTGGAATATAGTCCACACATACACACACTTAGGCCTCTCTAAGAAAGCCCCCGGAAAATGCATGTTTCCAGGATGCATGTTTCCAGGATGGGTTGCCTATACTCACCGCGCAGGGTATGGCGGCTTGGTTCACAGTGCCTGTATCCTCGCACTAGTGGTGCTGCTTCCCACGCCCGAGCGGATATGGGTTCAGCAAATTCGGAGGGATATTACACCATTATTTGATCGCTAGAGTCTCGTTTGTTGACTAGCAGCGTGAACTATATGCAGGTGAGGTTAGCATTCTGAGACAGAAATGGTATATTCCCACTTAAACCTAACAAATATTTACATGCGGTTATGTGATATTATATTTTATGCTAAGAGACTCACAGTCACATTTTGACAAAAAAAAAACCATGACAATTAATAAAAAATATTTTTTATAAACTTTACAACGACTATAGAATGTCAAAAGTAGTATTCCCTTGCTGTGGAAGCAGTTCACATACATAAATTCAACATGGACAAGCATTTGTACTCCATACTTATAGTTACCCGGCAACCGCATAGCCACTGCGCGTCGACTAAATATTATAATTGTTCTATGTCATATGTTATTAAAATGTTATTGAAACAGCGGGCGTCTCTTTAATAAGATATTATTGGTCTAGACTGACGTTTGAAAAAACGAACTCATCTGGCGCCATTGCTAAAATTATACATCTATGGTACGGTTCAATGCTGTAAGTCTGATATATTTCAACGTAAATTTCCTTATTCTACATATAAGTAGTGAATATATATTATGTGATGATTTCTTGTATTTACGCGAACACTACACATTTGAAATTAAACTATTTTTTACGGATTTCATGGAGTTTAATTTTTCTTTTTATTTGCCCGACGTTTCGAGTGCTTTTATATGATTATTATTATATCACCTGCAATATTGGTGTGGATCGTTGTGTTTTAAACTGTCTTGTATCCAAACACATCAAATTGTCAATTTCAGATGTACCGTATTGGTGGCATATAATCCATGTGTGAATTAATCACTTTGGATCATCTCCTTATTAATTGTTTCAGATACATTAAGAGTCTCCATAAATACGACCACGTATTTTGCTTTCGTTCTTAGCTGCACATTCGACAGATACTAGAACACTCTTCACCATCTGCACACTTTTCAGGATTCATTTTCGCCTGAGAACTTGAAATCTAAGTTAAGTCTATCTAGGAGATTCTCAGGGCTGTTTTCTAGGTTACTTAGGTAAACTCAGGTTGCTAAAGTCTTTAGACTACACAGTACACTATATACACTTATTGTGTAACTATAAGTAATATATCTAACTCCTTCGCCCTCAAATACCTCGTGACTATTAAAAAAGCTCTTAACACGTTTCCTTTTAAAAATAAAGTCCATAAACACTCTTATAAATCGTTGTGACTATAAACCGTTACTATTTCATACATAACGAAGGTTCTACGTCGAGTATTTTATTGAGATAATTACAAGTAAATTTATTTATATTTAAATAAATAATACCATGTTTTTTTTTACATAGGTATATGTGTAAGTATGTGGGTATATGTGATAATGTTATGTGTTTGTTTAATTAAGTATTTATCTTATATTACTTTATTATTTATGATTCATTAGTTTTTCTGCACTGGCTCCCAACTGTTTGTCTTTGCTTAGCCTCATGTTTGTCTGGTAGAGAATGCCTTCAGTCATTAAGTCCGCAATATGTAACACTTTGAACATAAAAGTTTAAATAAATTAATAAATATAAATAAATTTATGTCGGTCACTAGCGTCAGTACATCAACGCTTAAAAAATATTCCACTTACAATACACTAACAAAAGCTGACATATCTTTTGTTGGTGCGTTCTTTGAAAGGCCTATCTCCAATAGTGAAATCACCAAGTACTTTCTCGTATAAAAATATATGTACTTGGTTCCACGAAAACATATACTTATTTGTACATTCTCCGTAATTCTACGACGTGTCTATCTGTAGCCCTTAGAACAGTAGAAAAAGAGTAAAGTAAAAGTAGTGAAGTAGCAGCCTGCCAAGTAACAACATATAATTACCCACAGCTGGGTAAAGACTGTATTTTAAGTAGGATTTGAAGACGGGCAGCATTTACCTCGCTGCTCTATTATAGGTTGGCACACTTGACATGTCCTGGTAAGATTTTTTCAACCTGCGACATTATAAATTATTAAAAACCGCAAAACACTAAGAAACAATAATTTCAATGATACCAGACATCAGGAACGTGATTTCCAAAAATGTGAGGAAAACTGGTGGGCCTGTGGAACATTTTATAGTCTGTCACTCTACTTCATTTTACTTTTATGCAGTTATGTATTCGAAACAAACGACCGCATTTTCGTTCCAATTACGTAAATTAATTTTTTTAAGCATTTTAAACGTTACCGAGCTCGATGTCGAAACGCATGAATGCACATCTTGCTACGTTTAAAAAAGCGACGCTCTATAATCACGGGCAACTCTACATACAAACGTAATTTTTAAAACGCATTTCCCTGGATTATTTACTTTCCATTAATGTATATTAGTAGTTGTTGTATATATATGTGTACTATTCTCTAATTGTGGTTATTTCATTACGTTACATTTACATATGTTTTTTTTTCATTTTTGCATTTACTAATTTACATAATCTGTGACGTCAACCGTATACAGATAAAGTACGTCTAATAAATTAAAAGACACATAATCGTGTCTGATATTGTAGAAAACTAAAGACTGACTATTTTATTAATGATATGTTTTTATTTCCTTTTGCAACTGATAATTTATTATAACGAAACACGATATTAACGCACAATTCTAGTAGTCTACAATCTCAATCATCCATCGAGCACTGACTGGCGCTCAGATGCACTTAACATCAAAGTCAACAGTAAGCCTATTTAGATCTCTAATCAGATGCAAATTGTGCGTATAATAAATGGACTCATCGGGGAAAAGAGAGATTTTTATTAATACCTTCCTTTGAGAGACGTAGCTCCGTGATCAGGGCGCCCGCTTTAATTTATAATTCGCAAGTGATCAGGGTTCGAGTTGCAAATTTAAGTACTGTTTTTATCAGGTGGTCGACGTTGAAGGAAAACATCGTGAGGGAAACCTGCATATCGGAGAAATAATAAAAATGTAAAGTCCGATAACTCGCTTTGGAGCGGCACGTCGACCCTTCCCGGCTCCAAAAAACTCTCAAACATTGAGGAGTCCATTGCCCAGCAGGGCAATTATTACAGGATCAAATGCGATTATGTTTAATAGGATATTTCTCTAGGACACTGAAAAGCATAATGACCATTCAGGGCAGCATTTTTTTTTTGTTTTACCTCCATCGTTATGTCTGCAGATCATCACATGAGCTTTGTCAAATATGGACTTTGCACTCTAGG
Organism: Bhutanitis thaidina; assembly: GCA_029286595.1. NCBI lineage: Eukaryota > Metazoa > Arthropoda > Insecta > Lepidoptera > Papilionidae > Bhutanitis > Bhutanitis thaidina. Next base: position 11,129,896 of record JAGSMS010000016.1, read on the forward strand.
GGGATTGCTATCACGATCACCTCCGGAATCGATCGAAATTCCCGCATCGATAATTTTATTACTGCCTTTTTACGTTGCTTACGATGAGGCAATTCTCAAGCTTTGGCAATTTTGAAAGTTTCCTATTTTACATGTAAAATTGAAAGTTTTATGATTTTCTATTAGACAATTATATGCCCTTAATATGCCTCACTATAACTCACGCCTGTAATACCTTACTCGGTAGGCAGAGGTGCCACAACTGTTGAGTAAGAAGACAGGTTTCTTTCGTTAACAATTTGAAGTACCTGCTTCTGAGAAACGAAATTATTAACCTCCTGTTTTTATTGATTTTAATCAATCTAGTAGAAGTAAAGTGTAAAGTAAATTGTATGGAATTCAAATACAATAGAATTTATACAATTATAAATATTACTCAACTAAATTAACTTAATAAATAAACAAACAAAATAACATTCCACCCGAATTTATCACTACTATAAAGCCGCCTAATAAAAACGGCACCCGTTTAAGGGAGCAGCGTTGCCCGGATTACCCAAATGCCGATAAACCGACCCACCTCCTCCCATTTTATGACCTTATTTACCCTGCTCCCTTCAATCAGATGTTTATCGTACATTGCACAGCCCGAGGCGAGTTGATTTTTTTACGTTTAAGCTTTATCCCTTTAATATCAGCGAATCTTATCAGTAACGCTGAATTTTCATTACAAAATGAATTGCATACATAGTAAATTTTTTTTCACGAAACTAGTTTCAATATCATGTAACTTGTTACATAAAATAATAAGTGTCGTAAAATCCATAGTATCACTAATATCATTGCATTATATTTTTTGATACTGACTTGGCTATACGTCAGTAACAAAAAATATAATGCAATGCTGGCTCGGCACCAGTTTCGCGTTGCATTTAAACGGTAAAATTAGTTTAATTAGTTGCATTTTAGGCCGTGGTAAATCCAAGCCGCGGCTTTCGACTGCTCGAATGTGCCGGCACGACCGTGTTAGTAGTAACACGGCCTCGCAGAATACCGGCGTGAAATAGAGGCATCTTCTGCTTCTGCATTTCGTTCAGTGAATGAGGTAACTAGAGGCCCACTCCCTCTTCCCCCTTTCCCCGCCCCACATATCCTTAAAGGCCAGCAACGCACCTGGATGTTTGAGCAGAAATAAAAAATAAAAAGTAATTTACTTTTTATTTCTGCTCATGTCACTCGTCTTGGTAATCCAGATTGCACTTGTAATTGTAAGAGATCTCTAAATTCCTGTTGTCTACTTATGCAGCGTATAGGAAGCAAGGAGCACAGGAGAAATATATAATTCGAAGATATATATATAGATATATATTAAATAATATTCTTTCTGTCTGCAACTATTTGCAAATTGTAAGGAAGAAACTTTTTGTATGTACACTTACAATAATAAAGCCCAACGGAGTTATTTTAACATAGGCTGGATGCGCAGAAACGGCCTTTTAACCACTACCAGTCCTAACTGTACTTATAGCGATTATTTTCTTACGAAAATCATTATTGAATAAAGAAAATTTTTGTGTATGTGCTTTATTGTATCACCGTGTTTTTTTTATTTAAATACATATATTCAACGCAGATTATAATAATTTAAATTTAAAAACAATGACAAAAGTAGTAACAAATTTAGAACCACATTGTGACCACTATGTAACGAGTGCGACTCTGTAACCTTTTGTATATCTAATGCCCGCCTATCCCAGAGTCAACCCGTTTAATTCTTTGTGTAATTCTTTTTTACTTCTATGGTTATATTTCTGTTTTAGTTAATTAGGTATAATATTTCTTTTAAATTCAAGCCCTTCTGAACTATTCAATGTAAAGAATGGAAATATTCAAATTATATGATAATAAGCATCAGGATACCGTGGATCGGCGTGAGAAGGCGGGATAACTATCTCAAAAAATACCAGACTCAAATTGTGGAGAACGACGACGAGCAGCAACGTGGGACAACTAAGGTAGCAGGTGCCTGATACAACGCGCCAATCCGCTTGCTGTGAGTCGCGATTATGGCAAATCCTACTTAAGGAGGAGGGCCTATGTCCTGCCTGATAGATTATTTCTAGGCTGTTGAGGCAAAAAGAGCATTTTCCTCTCAGAGAACATTTCAATTGTACGGGTAAATGAATATGCTGATTTATATTATTACAACTATATTTCATAAATCTTCATTTGCCGACACAAATATAGGCCCAGAAACATTAAGCTCGCTTTTCCGAACGCTACTTTACTTTTATGAGCCGCAGTTAATGGGGCACGGTAGAATGATGGAGGGAAAAACATACTGCGTTCAACCGAATTGGCACGCGTTTTTATCACGTGGCAATGCGCAGTGTCTGTAACATTCAATTGCTAACATTTTTATCAACAAATTATTGCCCGAACATAATATTGAAAATCACGCGGTATCGTATTCGTTTTTGTGTCGTGATTTGGGGTCAATCCTTAACCCAAACTATAATTTGGTGAACCACATAAATAGTTAATTTTGTTTACATTAGGTTAGGTACTCCTTAGGTTTTCTTCATTATTATTAAATACCTGTCGTATAGGTACCCAAGAATGAGTAATGTCGGGCTTGCGTCTACTAAAACCCCATGCTACATGTCGGTAGGGCCACGGGAATTCACGTACGTAGCGCCCTATACAGCCTCTCAGTCGTTGTTCTGCCCTTTCCGGTAGGTAGCGTGAAGAGTTTAATTTCTTAATTACTTAATAACTCGACCACGGCGGGTCCAGATTTTTCGATTTACTTTTTTGGCACTCAACCCACATAACAGCGCCACCTTTTTGGATCCTGGCATAGCTATGAACCATCGTCTCGTCAAAATTGTTGGGTGTGAATATGACCTCAATCGGTGAATTCGCGAAAAAGTTACACGATCACTAACAGACGCACCAGCGATTAAATACAAGTACTGGCTTGCCCTTCAGATGGTGTTCTGCCCTTTCCGGTAAGTGGCGCGATGTTTATGAGAAATAAAATAAAATGTTAAAGAGCTTCAACAACTTCGATCTCGATATCATAGAAAACCATTCAAGTTTACTTATTACGACAAGTTCTCGCATTTCACCACAAGCCTGAATCACGCACAAATGTTTATGACATTTTTATAAAACTTGAATTAAATAAGAACAAGAAACTCGCATCGCAATGGCTTCCTCGGGAACTAATCGCGCCTTTCTGAAACTTTTTATCTTTTGAATAAGGTTTCCTTGAGCCCGTGAAGTTTACGATCGCATAAATAAAAAGAATTGTTACAACCGTTTCAACGTTTATGTTATAGTTCTGAAAATCAGTAGTAGCTACGAGCAACATTTATTACAGTGGATATGTGGACTGCCTGAATTAGACTGTGTGAATTATGTCTATACTTTCGTGTTTTTTTTTGAGACTATGCTATTTATTTCCTAGAGTTATCTTGTTACTGGCGATATTTTTTAAATACCATATAAGTTAGTAGCAAAACCCTTATAATGCTATCGTCCAGTCCATAAAGCATAGGATCATAATGTCAGGTCCGTCGGTCTCCAGTCTGTACTGAAACAGCATCATTACTTCTATTCAAAGTTGTTTGTAATATATTATAGCATTTAATTTGAAAAAAAAGATTCACAAAATGAAATCTTCGACGAAAAATTATGTTTATTTAGTATTATTATTTATATTCTTACGATGATAGTAAGAGTGGTTATTTTAAAGTCTAGAAGACAATTTTGATAGTGAAACACGCAGTCGAAATTTCTTTTGTTTAATTCTAACCTCTCTGTTAGTATGTATGTATGTATGTATATATTCACGCCTTGTTCCCATCGGAGTAGACAGAGACAATCTTCTTCTACTTGCTACGGTCCTGACATACGTCTTTCGCTTCTCTCACTTTCATCAATCTTTGCATGCATACTCGTTGGTTTAGAGTAGTCTTGACCTGGCTTTTTCTCCGAATGTCTCCGATTTGATCGTGAAATGTTCGCCTAGGTCTTCCTCTCCCGACTCTACCATTGACACTCGCCTCATATATTTGTTTCGTCAACCTACTTTCAGTACCTACTTACTCTGTTAGTAGTTGTAAGTATTGTTATACAATTACATGTATTTAATACTAATAATAAGAAAATAGTTCTCTACCCTCTTTCATCAGATCCTCCTCATTAGATCAAATGAGTAGGACACGTTAAGGCAAATCTAATGAGCCCAAACTCAATTTGTTTACTTGTACCTTCCAGCTCCATCGTTTGACCAGCTCGATGGAACCATATTGTTGTACTGTCATAGGTTCAACGACTGAAAGATTCCACAACAGACACATACACATTCATTCGGGTAAAGCAATGGTGAATAACCCATAGAGGTTTCACTTCTTGAGGATATACACACCGATACATGCACCACATGATTTCATATATTATTTTAAAGGAGGTAGAGCCGAACAGCAGCAAAAGAATGGGCCGCCTCGACCGGGTTGTTACCACTACCTCGCAGAATACCGGCTTGAAGTAGAGGCATCTTACGCTTCTGCGTTTCGTTCGGTTCGTGAGGTATCCGGAGGCCCACTCCCTCTCCCCATCCCACTCCTCAACCTCCTCACTATCTCCCAAATATCCTTAAAGTCCGGCAACGCAGCACCTCTGGTGTTGCAGATGTACGTGGGCGACGGTAATCTACTACGATGGTAATCGACTATCCCATAAAAATATTACTTTGTACTACTTAAATATTCTTTGTGAATGTATATTCAAAGCTATGCAATTTACTGGCAATATAATAACTTTACGCGAGCAATTTCGCGCGCAATCCCGACCCGAGGTGAAGATATTATAGGCCAAGTTGAGTCGTAAAACAGCTATCTTATTACCTTATAGTCCCGTATTAACTATTTGAACCTATGGGAGCGCCGTTAAGGATATATTCTATGTAATTCCAAGTACCAACTTAGATCGCCGAATTTCCCGTGTAACCGACTGTAACACTTAAATTGAATGCGTTGTCATCCCTAAAACTATCAATGAATGCTCCAGTTACCAAAAAACCAGTAATTGTGTCATCTGTTACCATCACTTATCAAAAAGAACGCTGCATTGTTGTGGTACTTTACGCTAAGTCTGCGAGTGGCGTAGTCTAGGGTTGTCAAATGTGTTTAATTTAAGAGCTATAAGTTCATTATTTCCTCATGGACATATGCAGAAAAATATATTTACATGGCATAAATATACAGTATTTTCGGAAGAAATTACAATTTTAAGCTGTTTTATTATTACGTGAATAAAGTCGAGATTGGTTTGGTCAAACTATGGTATCGTGTAAAACAATTGTGGCATTAATAATACTGTATTAAACAAAACATCAAAATAATATTTTTTGCTCTGTTATAAATTCTCTCAACAGTACGTGACAAATACGACTATATAGTACAACAGAGCACAATATGGTAGCTAACAATATTTTCTAATGTACCTGGTTGGCACAGTGGATGTATGCAATAGGATTTGGTTTTGCGGAACGAAGGTTCAACCGAGCGAGTATTTGGACAACCTACAGACAGAAGAGTCTGTAATTTATGTCTGAGCTGAGGAATCGTTGTGCAACAATCTAACAAGAATAAATCTCTTTCAGGAGTGAGCAATCCTACAAGCGGACTGTATCGTCCGTGAGCGCAGCGGGAGCTCTTGCTATTCCTTGGGCAGCTACAGAAGCTCGCCTGGCTCTACCCACAGCGCTCAGCGTCGCCGGCATCCCCGCGCTGGTCTTCACCGACCCTACAGGGAAGGTGCTCACTGCTAACGGTAGACAGCATCTAGCAGCTGATCCACTCGGACTGGTATGCATATTGTTCACTTGTATCATTCCCCATTCTCGTTCACGTGTCACAAAATAAAGGTTCGGTTTCCCTTCTGTATCCGCCCGCTTTGACAATCTCCCTCCATTTCACTTTACGGAACAAGTCGTTCAGATGTTTTAATTAAAAAAAGTGTTTTTCTGCCGTTTTTCAGAATTTCCCGTGGGCGCAGAAGCCGGTGTCGTTACTGACGGAGCAAGCGTTACTTAAGATGGCTCGCCATCCTGCTATCGTGCTGTTTATTGGTACGTTAATATAAAAGCCTCTTAAATAATGTCGCTGTAACTTAAACATACGGTGATCGGGTGAGTCTTATAAAACTAAAATATTGCGAATCAATTACATCGTCAATCAGTCTACCAAGTATATCACTTTACAGGTACTTTGCACGTGGCAGTGGTAGATCACACCAAGTTCTCGCAACTTGAAAGGAGCCTAATTCTAGAAGTGTAACTGATGATGATCATTTAATAGCGATGATATTCTATCAGATTTCGATAATCATCACTAAAGTGTAATTTTGAAAATCGAAAAGTTTTTATTTTGCATTCTATCAGAAATCAGATAATATATTTTTCTATAGATAAAAAAAATAAAAGTTATTATTCATATTGACCAGCAGAATCCGATAGTCTCCTCAAAGTGACCATCTACCATTAGAACCATACGGCAATCAGTCACGTAGACGAAGATACGATTAGAGATAGTTGTCGAAATCTTTTACGCGCCACCACATTGCAACCTTATCTTCATCATCACTATTTATTTTTAGCAGTCGTTGTATAGTCTGAAGGTGTAAAAGCAATACTATCTCTTTCTCCAAACGCCAGACACCTGCATTGGTTACACTCTGCTAGCAAAGAAACAAAGCTCTGCTGACTAATTCGGTCGCAGAATATCCTGCCGTATATACCGAACCCCAAATTCCACATACAAGTGATGCGAGGGTGGGTACCGGCTAAACAACCCTGAATGCGCAAACCTTCCTAGAAATGTAGGCCGGCTTATGCTGGAGCCTCTCTCAATAGGAGGTCTCCGTAATCCCCACCCTTGGTAGGTGCGTTTGCGTTTGCAGTTTGAAGTTTGCGCACCGCAATTTAGTCGCTGCTATCCGTCATCAGACTGGATAGTTTCGTCGTTATATTTTCCATTTGCATATTCGTCTGTCCGAAGTATTCTAAAAAAAACATCGTGAAAAATGCGGTGTAATTTTGTATAAGACGGAGATTATTCACGATACGCTATCTCCGTTACATTACAGAGCTTACCTGCTATAATATTCTTAATCAAAACTAAACCTTTCTCCTATTTCTAGATGACGAAGACCCCGAAATAGAATTTTCAGAGTCAGTCTTAACGCCGTCAGCGGAATCCTACTACGAGGAATGCAGCATCCAATACCCCGGTTTCTGCCCCTATCAGAACTCCTCCGATGACGAAACCATGGATTTCGATTACACCACATCTCGTTCTAGAGTGAAAAAGAAGTCGTTCAAGCACGTAATGTTCTACATCGGCATAGACGGTACGGACAGCGCCGATATGCTCAGAGAACATATAGGCCTGGACGACGCCGTACCTTTACTAACCGCCATAGATTTCCCGAAACAAAAAATGGTCACAATGAGATACGGCGATGAAATTACCACGGACTCGGTACAGAACTTCGTCGACGCATATCTGAGTGGAAACGCTGATTTCAAGCCACTGAAGCCTTACAGTGAGAAATGCTAAATATATCCGTATGTAGGGTATACACAAAGTGGACTGGAACATACAACAAATCTATCAAAGAACAGACTATGCAATAAAGACATAAATAAAATAGAAGTGAATGTCGGTGATTTATAAATTTTTGCATTTTAATAAAATTTTCTATTGTATATTTGTTTTTATAACTAGTGGTATATTCACTTACATTTCAACATTCGTCTTTGAAATAAATTGTTTTTGGTTCCAGAATTACATTACTTTCAAAGATCACACTGTCAAGTTTTGCATTGTGAAGTTGAAGTTAAAATTTATCAACAAAAGGTTGTTTATTTTACAAACATGGATATAACAATGTAAAACAATAGTGTAAATTTTCATACTGCTCCACTTAAATGTATAGGCGCAAACAAAACATTTTTAAAATAAAAATCTTTTTATATTATAGTGGAAAGTAGTTTTGATAATGAAGTATTAATAATATTATTAGCAATCACTTAGTCTTAATATGAATGTCATTAGTTGGTCAAAATATTTCCTTTTCCCAGCACATATAACGTAAACTGATTATAAAAAAATTCCTTGCTAGATATTGCCTGGACTTTTGGTGCGAACAGGAAAAGTACCTAAAGTATGTGAATTTAAATGTATGTTAATATTTCTTTTGTTTCTCATCCAGCAGGTCTTTGGTAAAAGTTTACTTTCATTTTACCGTCGATATACTAGAACAAGTTTTCAAGTCGATTGGATTTATGTGGGAAAATTGTTTAATCTTATTTTGGAACACTGGCATATAATTAAACACTGATGCCATAAAGGCCTATATGTATATTATTCTTAATGTTGTTGTTTTTCCTTTTACCGTTAACTCATTGTTGTTATTCCTAATGTATTAATTTGTTTATTACATTATGTAATGTAATTCAAGAATCCGTGTACCTACAATATTTTAAAATTAATGTAAATTTTATTTTTACACTGATTATTATGAAAAAGTGAACGTGGTCTCGCAACTTTCATTTCGTTGTGCTATTTGCTTTTCTGAGATTTTTTATTATTATTTTATTACCACATTTTTTTAACTCGCTTTTTCTGATTGTCTGCTCGGTATAAATTTTTCACCAAATTTAAAACTAACTTCCCGATGAGCTTGAGACTTGTAACTTTAAAATATATTGCTCAGAATTGAATGACAATGTAATATTAACTGCCTTGTCTGTTTATTTTTTTGTCTATTTTAGTCCATTTTAAAAACATGGTAGGTATATGATACTTTTTAATATTTAAGCGATTTTATCTCGCTCCGTAATTCTTACAATCTCTTCATTCGCTGCAGGGAACGTGGTAAATTCAGCAGCATGTAAAATTTCAATTAACAGTTTTAGTAGTGCCGAACACCTCATATATATGATATTAATATCATAGTTTTCGTGATATTACGTGATCTTTCTTTAAAGAGTCTTAAAAACCACCGCTACATAAAAACAATATTAATACCAAAAACGTATGAATTGAACGATTAATGTTAAAATATTAAATAATTATTCAACTCCGAATCTCGCTTGGAAACGGAAATAATTTGGAAATAAACGAACACTCCGACAAAAAGTAAATATGTACAACTCGTAACAAAAATCTCTTTTAAATTACAAGTCTTTGATATTGCAGTAGAATATCATATAAGTTTCTCTATTGCAAGATGTAAACTGTGAATGTAGAATTCGTAATAAAAATAGTGACTGTTATGTTTATTATAAACAAGTCTTATTAAATTAATAGAGACATTACGACATGTAACTATAAATCTAATTCAGTATTATACTTTTTTTTATATCTGTAACAGCGGTAGACGTATGTAGTTCTAGAGGTTCTAGGTAAGCATAGCGATGTTAATATTTTCATTTTTGATCTGTGATTTGATTGTTTTGTAATAAAAATTTCACTTTCTTTATTGTGTTATTATTTCCTGTACCTTATATCGACATAGACCCTTTCTTACAATTTTGCTCAACCATTTCAAAAATACACATTAATTATCTCAGAAATTTTATATAGAGATCATATTGCTAAAATTACGCGTCTCTCTAACGAATTTGGAACATGCTAGAGCCCAGCCGCAGCTTTTGCTATTGCTCGACCGGGATACTACCACGGCGTCGCAGAATATCGGCGTGAAGCAGAGGCATCTTGTGATTCTGCGTTTCTTTTTTTTTATAGGAAAGGCGGCAAACGAGTAAACGATTCACCTGGTCGTACGTGATTACCGTCGCCCACGTACATCTACAACATCAGAGGTGCTGCAGGTGCGTTGCAGGCCTTTAAAGGGTATTTGGGAGATGGGAAAGGGGTGTAAGTCTCCGGTTATCTCACTCACCGAACGAAACACAAGATGCATCTACTTCACGCCGGTATTCTGCAAGGTCATGGTACCAATCCGATTGATTCGAGCATCAGCAAAAGCCGCTGCTCGGCTCTACCATCTGTACGTTCGGTAAGTGAGGTACCGGAGCCACCCTTTCGATTAAATTTCCTAGAAACGCAAGTCGCCTTCGCAAATCAAAGATGAGTTGGACGCTGTGTACGGGGGCTATGCACCATCATTAACAAAGTGAAATTTTGAGCAGCTGAATTTAAACGCGGCCAGCTTGGGAGACATTGAGCTTTCGGGACGGCCAAAAACTGCAACCACTGACGACAATGTCGCTAAAGTTCACAAGATGGTGCTAAACGACCTTCAAATTAAAGTGAGAGAGACGGCAGCTATGTATATGTCCAAAGAACACATGTTTGTTACATATTGAATCAAAATTTAGGCATGAGAAAGCTCAACATTTCCAACGATCTATTTCCGTAATTTAGGCGCAATAAATCAGAGTTTTGGCGCTGATTGATTACTGTAGGAGAAATTTGGATACACCATTAAACGGCCGAAATGAAAATACAGCCAACAATCGGCTCCAAAAAAATGAAAAAGCTGTTTCGGCGACTGTTTTTGAGATACCATGACTACCTATAGTTATCTTAATCGATTATCTTCAAGCAGATAAAACCATTATAGGGGTAATCCATTTCATACTACGCATCATTACTAGATACTCTGCAAAATAATCTGTTTCACCAGGACAATGCGCCGTCTCACACCTCAGCGGTTGGTATAGCGAAAATCCACGAAATACGGTTTCAACTGCTAGGTCACCACCCTTACTTACCAGATCTAACCTCAAGCTTTTTATTGAACCCTAATCTAAAAAGTGCGCTCAGCGGAGAGAGATTTTCGTCTAATGAGAAGACTATACATTCGTAAATAATTATTCTGTTGAGAAAGACGCCGAGTTCAAATAGAACGGGTTAAAGAGATAGGAGGATCGCTGGCAGAAGTGTGTAGACTTACTCCTTGTCACTATCTAAAAAATAAAAAACATTACTGTGTATTTATGTACGCATGAAAGTAGTTATACTGCTTTAGCGTAACTAAACAAATAAAAAGATCTTTCAACGCACTTAAAAAACCACTTTCATCACGAATAAGCACAATAAATTATGATTCACCACCATATATAATTTAAAATCACACACAAATACACATTTACATACATTCATACATAAATGAATATATTTTTTTTACCTCCATTGGTAATAAATATTTGAATAACCACTTCGAATATAGTTAGTATGGAGACTATACTCTCCATAATAGTGTATAGTCTCCATAATAGTTACCAAGATAATTTACGAGACATTTAGAAACTAACTTCATCCTGTTAATTTTAGACGTCGGTCGCAGCGCACATCGTAAAAATTAACTCTCATAATTTTTCCCCGACGCGCAAAGATTGATATTATTAACAAGTTAGTAATTATTACTTCATGTACCTAACCTCGTACTTCGATCGTCACTACCACTGAATACTTGTACGCGAGAGCGAGCCGATGCAAGCCTTAACAACTTGTTAAACAAACACGAGTCAATAGCTTGGAGGCGTCTGTAATACTTTTCTTTCGCTACTATCTTATGTTATTGATAAGGTTTATTTGGATGTTTAAGTTATGTTAATATTAGGTTTAAAGAGTTATGTAGATTACGATGCCAGAGTTAATGCATATTCGGCAGCATTTTTTAAAAAAAATCTCAAAACCTAGGTGATGTATTAAATAACTTTAGTTCAGTACATTTTTCAACATCTTCAAGGGTTGACAAAGCATGAGAAAGATTAGGGTATACTCCAAGGTAAATTAAGTCAAGGTAGGTAAATTCATTCGTTATCACTTTTAGTTTAAAATTGAAAATTGCATAAAAGCTCCCTGCACTCTTCGAAGATCATGGTGCTCTATATATTTAATCAGTAAAGTAAAAAAAGTAAAGTAGCAGCCTATCAGTGCCCACTGCTGGGCAAAGGCCTCCTTCTCAAATATCTGATAGGGTGTAGGAGCCGGGAATGGCCCGCCACGCTGCTCCATTGCGGGTTGACGGGCTTCACATATCCTCGAAATAATACATTTTTTTTTATTATTTCTCAGACATGCAGGTTTCCTCACGATGTTTTCCTTCACCGTCGAGCACGTGGTAAATACTGCACATAAAATTGCTATTAACAATTTTAGTGGTGCTGGCCACCGGGGATCACACCCAGGACACTTGCGTTCTATGATACTAAAGTGAGCGCCCTGACTACTAGGCTACCACGGCTCATTTAATTAGAACTTGTTGTGAAATATAAATATAATAAATATAAAATGTTATGTAAAATCATACGTAAAGTTTAAAATAATAATTTTAGGTTGAATTTTTAATCTATACGAAACATAAACTATAGGCTGTTTATTTTATTTTATGAATATACTCTGTGTGTATCTGTTGTGTTCTATATTCAGATTATTGTCTATGAAATTTAGTCTTTTTGCGTTGGCTAGTAGACGCCATTATTGTGAAATAAATCTTTCAAGGTAATTTTCACGTGCTAAAACTATTTACTTAATTTGTTTAAGAATAAAAATACATCTTATTATATAAGTAATGGCAGACAACGACGATCTTCTCGACTACGAAGATGAAGAGCAGGCGGATCAACAAACCGCCGACGGAGCTACAGAAGCGGCGCCAAAAAAAGAGGTTAAGGGATCCTATGTATCGATTCACAGCTCGGGGTTCCGAGATTTCCTTTTAAAACCCGAAATTTTAAGAGCTATCGTTGATTGCGGTTTTGAACATCCTTCAGAAGTCCAACATGAATGTATTCCTCAGGCTGTGCTTGGAATGGACATCTTGTGCCAAGCCAAATCCGGTATGGGCAAAACCGCTGTGTTTGTCTTAGCAACGCTTCAACAACTCGAACCCTCCGAAAATCATGTTTATGTTTTGGTCATGTGCCACACAAGGGAGTTAGCTTTTCAAATCAGTAAAGAATATGAGCGTTTCTCCAAATACATGGCCGGGGTTCGGGTGTCGGTTTTCTTCGGCGGAATGCCGATTCAAAAAGACGAAGAGGTATTGAAAACCGCATGCCCTCACATTGTAGTCGGTACGCCTGGCAGGATTCTTGCATTAGTCAACAGCAAGAAACTAAACCTCAAGCACTTAAAGCATTTTATTCTCGACGAATGTGATAAGATGTTAGAGTCATTAGACATGAGAAGAGATGTTCAAGAAATTTTCAGGAACACTCCTCATGGGAAGCAAGTAATGATGTTTTCTGCAACATTGAGTAAAGAAATTCGGCCAGTTTGTAAGAAGTTTATGCAAGACCCTATGGAAGTGTATGTAGATGATGAAGCCAAATTGACATTGCATGGCCTCCAGCAACATTATGTAAAACTTAAAGAGAATGAAAAGAACAAGAAACTGTTTGAACTCCTTGATGTGCTAGAATTCAATCAAGTAGTAATATTTGTAAAGTCTGTGCAACGTTGCATAGCTCTTGCTCAGTTGCTCACAGACCAGAACTTCCCAGCTATTGGTATTCACCGCAACATGACACAAGATGAACGTCTCTCACGCTACCAGCAGTTCAAGGATTTCCAAAAGAGAATTTTGGTTGCAACAAACTTATTTGGCCGTGGTATGGATATTGAGAGGGTAAATATTGTGTTTAACTATGACATGCCTGAGGATTCAGACACATATCTGCATAGAGTGGCTCGTGCAGGAAGATTTGGTACCAAAGGCCTTGCGATTACTATGGTTTCTGATGAAAACGATGCGAAGATCCTCAATGAAGTCCAGGATAGATTTGATGTAAACATAACAGAGCTTCCAGAAGAAATAGAACTGTCTACATACATAGAAGGTCGATAGATATGTGTTTGTTTGTGTTTTCATTCCTTTAAGCTTATTTTAAAGCTATCTATCTTAATTGTATTACAAGTTGTTGGTAACTATGATGTAATGTAAGATCAACTACTACATACTGTAGGCTGTTTGTACATTGACAGGTCTGATGTCCGAATGAGTAAATTTAGGCTAAAGTTGAATACTAAAGTGATTAAAGTGACATTTCATACAATAAAACTTTCTTATTTATTCCCTTTTATATTAACAATCTTCTACCAACTATCTGCTATCTTTCTGGATTTGTTATTATTGGTCATAGACTACTAGAATATCAAAAAATGCAAGTGATCACTGAAAAAGATCATAACAATCCAAAATAATTTGAGTATGTTAGTAAAACAGCAATTTTCTTTGTTCTGCTTTTATTGATTCAAATGTTACAGTCTCAACAAAAGAATGAAAGGAACAACTATCATTCTCTTACCTTTTATATATACTTAACACTAAATTACATCTGTTATTTGAGTATAATATAAAAACTATCAAAGATAATTATAAACAATACAGTATAAAGCTATCTGTATTTAAGTAATATTTTTTTAAACTAATAAAAGGTTTTCTCATGAGTCAGTCGAGTAATCATATCCAAAGCCCATTTAGGCTGATCACCAGGAACCATGTGACCTGCATTTCTCACCATGATTTCTACCAATTTACCAGCCTGCTTAACATATCCTGCTAATTCGCCGTCAACCTTCCACTGGTACCTCTTAGCAGTCTTATAATCTTCAGAGCCAGTGAAGTTAAGATTCCTCAGATAGTTAATAGTCAAAGGATATGCAACAATTATATCCAACTGACCATTGTATACAAGAACATAATAATGTTCAAGAAGCTCTGACACAAGTGGAGCTACCGATTGCATTATATCTTCTTTTAAATGTTTCTCAACCTCATGACCATCATGGAATGTTAAATTACCAACATGTAGTGCTTTCCGCACAAAACTCTTCTGTATCATAGGTCCAAAATCTTCAAAACCCATGTAGTCTTTAGTGTGCAAAAAGTTAAAATAGAAGTTGAATCCTGTCATATTGAAGAATAAACTTTGGCCATTTATCAAATCTCCATTCAAAAGAGTGTCAAATATCTCAAAAGCTTGATTCCATTGCTTCTGTTGTATAAAGTTAACAGCTTTGCTTTCATAATCGGCAAAAATTTTTGCCTGATTCCAGTCTAAAAGACCCAGTTGATATAAATATTTGCCGTACAAAAGCTGATGTTCAGGATCACTAAGACCATTGCCAATGGCAATAGCTTTCAAGTTAATTTTTATTTTTGCCCCGGGATTCTTTTTGTGAATTGTGTAAGCAAAAGCTGGGACATATTTACCTGCGTAAGATTCTCCAGTGATGAAAAATTTATTTGACTGTAACTCTGGGAACAACTGGAAGAATTGAACTATTGTATCATAGAGTTGTTCACCAACCTGAGTCTCATTAGTACAATAGCCTCTAGAGTCTTTCGTAAAACTAAATCCAGCACCAACTGGGTTATCAATATATATAATGTGGTGGCTAAGTGCCCAATTGTATTTTCGACGCACAAATTTTCCATCTCTTACTCTCAGTGGCCCATTCTCTGTGAAAAGTCCATATAATGAAGTAGCACCAGGTCCACCTTGCAGCCATACTATAACCGGAGAATCGTTATTATTAGGTACCATTGCCGGGAAGTACCAAAAGAACTGATTTGAATCATATTTCTTATCTACCGTAAAAAAGCCGGCGTAGCTTTTTATTCGTAGACTTTCTGTAAAGGGCACTCGCGCTAATTGTCTGCCCACAGTTATATTACCGCTTTCGATGTAAGGTGTTAGGAACAATGGAGTGCCAGGGTCTCCATCGCCTTTCTCTTCAAGATTCAATTTTGGATACTTGTGTATAAAGCAGAATGCCGATGTCAATAATTGGATAAAAATTAATACTGTGTAATAAGACATGATAAACACTGCCTACCCAGAACCAGTTGTGAATATCGAATGCACACACATTAAGGAAAATTGTTACAGTAATCACATAACCCTGCCTAACCTTATTATCGCAACAAAAGTTCAAATCAAAACAAAGATAGTAACGAGTGTTATTGTTATTCAAAAGTGGGGTTACCATCCGCTATATCGCGGTTTTAAACGTTATCGAGCCTATGTTTCTAGCTTCCCCGCAATATTTATATTTGTCTTGATTTAATTTTACACAAACCAACCCGTTCGTAATACTTTTTGAGGTTCATCGATAAATTAACCTACGTTTAATAGCAAAACAGCGGTTCAACACTAACTTTCCTGTGGTAGAACTGTTTATTGCCGCGTGGCTCAGTAGTCAGTATAGCTGACAGCTGAGATGTGGATCCTTGTTCTAATCTTAGCCGAAGCCAATATTTGTGCAAAACACCAATCATAGTTTTTCGGGTCTAGTCGTACCACAAAATGATCCGATCCGGAAACCTGACCAGCCCATTTAAGTTACTCTATCGATACTAATTGGGAGGAAGGATGTAAATCCCTTAAAAAACAGACATCACACATCGACCTCGACATGATTATTGAATTAACTGATTTATTAATATTTTCTTGTGTGTCTAACCTACAGTACTGTATGACTTCTGATATTTACTTTCAACTTGCCAAAAAATGCCTATGCTGTTTAGCTATCACCAAAAGTTGAGTGTAGATTTCAATTACAATTAGCAAGAAAAAGGACAAGTCTCTTGTTCCGCTAAAAGATCCGACCGACCTGACGATATTGTTGCCAAATATGGCAACCCTGGTAAATGGTCATTGGTCATATCAATAAGGGCACAACAAATAGGTAACAATTTGCGAAACGTATTGATTATATTCCTCTGTACAAAGTATTGTGCTACGTGGTGTGTTGCTATCACTAAATTTATACCTCAAACCAATCATTACACTATACGGAGTAAGAGCTTCAAATGTGTATCACTAATGTGTAAATATTGATTTTTATAAAAATAACATTGGTCTAGCATACTGATAATATGTAAATCTTCATATTTTCAGTATAAAAATCGCAGTAGTTGACGATAAAATATATGAAATGTCAATTCTGGATAATTTACGCCGCTTTTCGATTTTCTAGAAGAACAAAACAGAGCTTCAT
This sequence comes from Bhutanitis thaidina, assembly GCA_029286595.1. Classification (NCBI taxonomy): domain Eukaryota; kingdom Metazoa; phylum Arthropoda; class Insecta; order Lepidoptera; family Papilionidae; genus Bhutanitis; species Bhutanitis thaidina. Next base: position 11,146,929 of record JAGSMS010000016.1, read on the forward strand.
ATGACAAATTTTCACTTTATCAATAAATTTCTAGTCAAAGCAATGATATTTATTAGTAGTTTTCTTTTATCCCGATGATATACCGACCACTCAGTTACACACTGACACGCTTTGTACAAGAGCCAGCATAAAGCTACAGCTCCGTCCAGCCAATTATTGGTCCGAGGTCCGAGTTTTATTTTACATTGCATTGTCTCCTATTATATTTCTATGATAACGTACATTCCACAGGCAACTAAATACTAATACTGACCACAGATATTATACTAGGAAAAATTTACCACATATTTCTGTGACACTGACCATATTGCATCCAGTAAGTTTTAAATACATACAAAGAAAATAAATTTAATTTAAACACTAAAAATGAGCTGGCACGAACATCTACAATTCTACTTTACTCTTTATTCTCAAGACAACTTGATGGATATTTTTATTATCTCTAATGTTATGAAATGCCAATAGTGACAGGCAACAAAATGTATATTTGTTCGGAAGAATTAAATTGAAATATTAAGTTAAAAGTTCTGCTACCCAATTTACTTTACTATTACGTTAACTTAACATTACTTTACTATAACAATAAATTGTAATATTAAGTCGGATCATGGTCACCAAACTAATTTGCATATTATTTGCCAATTTAATACTTTTGGGAAGGTGCAATGTTTTTCCCTTTATGTATCCGCGTTTGAAATTAGAAGCGAAAGCACCTAACGCCGCAGGTGAACCTTTATTTCTTACGCCCTATATAAAAGATGGAAATATCTCTCTAGCCCAAAATGTGTCGCGGGTTCTTCTCACTGAAAAAATAGGATTTAAAAGTCACGCTGGATTTTTGACCGTTAACGAAATTTATAATTCAAATTTATATTTTTGGTATTTCCCGCCATTTTCAAAGAATGAAAAAAGTCCGTGCATACTTTGGTTACAAGGGGGTCCGGGTGGTAGTTCACTATTTGGCCTATTTACTGAAATTGGTCCACTTGTCGCCAAAGCAGGTGGCTTTGGATTAAGAAAATATCATTGGGCGCTTAATAATCACTTAATTTTCATCGATAACCCAGTTGGAACCGGGTTCAGTTTTACCAAAAAAGATCAAGGCTACTGTACTGATGAAGAATGCATAGCGAAAGATCTTTATGAAGCTTTGCAACAGTTCTTCACATTGTTTCCGAATTTAAGAAATAATGACTTTTATGTAACTGGTGAATCATATGCAGGGAAATATATACCTTCTTTAGCTATTTACATACACCACAAAAACTGTGAAGATAAAGAAAAAAAAATTAATTTAAAAGGCTTAGCTTTAGGAAATGCATATTGTGATCCAGTTAATCAAATGGATTACGGAAACTATTTATACCAGCACGGTCTATTAGACGACAATCAACGAAATGTTTTCATAAATCTGCAATCAAGTATTGTGGCGGAAATAAAAAAGGAGAATTGGGCGAAAGCTGACATCCTTATGGACAAATTAATGGACGGAGAGCTTACGAACTTCTCATACTTTAAAGAATATACTGGATTCAACTATTACTACAATTTCATGAAGTCTGAGGACGACGAAGATATGTCCGTCTTCATCAATCTAATTCACAACGACAAAGTTAGACGCAGCGTCCACGTGGGCGGTTTGCCGTTCAATTCCGGAGAAGAAGTGCAGATACATCTGGTTAAAGATTTATTGAAGTCCGTCGCCCCGAGCGTAGAACAGCTACTTTCACATTACAAAATGATGTTTTACAACGGACAACTGGATATCGTGGTGGCGTACCCTTTGACTGAAAACTTCATAATGAAATTAAATTTCTCATCCGCCGAAGAATATAAGCGTGCTTCACGTCAAATATGGACGGTGAACGGTGACATAGCCGGGTATGTCAAGAAGGCGGGCAATCTGACGGAGGTCTTGGTCCGCAATGCGGGCCATACGGTCCCGTATGATCAACCTAAATGGGCCCTCGATATGATTACAAAGTTTGTTCGTGACAAATTTTAAAATATATTTGTCATTGAATTTCGGAATGAAGCGCAGTTTGAAGCTGAAATATTTATATTTTCGGCAAAGCCCAGCTTAGCATTAAAATAAAAACAAAACGATACGATTTTAATTCAAATTTATTTCCTATTTTAATTACAAATAAATAATAATAAAAATCATACACTTAAAATATAATTACAGTCAGTTCAATTAACAATTAAATCTAAAATTGTCTATGGCTGTGATCATTGATTGAATTGTTAAAATATTATTTCACAATACAATTTCAAGTAAATTACTATCATGCCTACAAGGAAATAATCAAGACAATGTATAAATGTTCAATTTTAGAAAAGCAAATCATGTCAAAATAAATAATTTTGATTATATAAAAAAAAAAGATGCAAAACAGACGCACGGCGCCTAAATGTAACTGTAAAATTATCTCACTTCATCTGTTTCAATGTAATGTAAGATGTTTTAAGCACTAGTAACAAAATATACCTAAAACCATCCTAATGCATTATTTTTTTTTCGTATTACAATGATTAATTTGAGACAATTCTAAACTAGGCCCGACCGGGCAAATGTCACGCCAGCAGGGCCGTGAGCGCGTCGAGGAACTGCGCGCGCTGTGACGTCGGCAGCGCGACCACGGAGCTGTCCACGTAGTCCAGGCACACCGACGCCCCGCTCTTGGTGGCCGCTTGTTCGAACGCCGCACCGAATAAACTGTGAATATCGATGGGTTTCAACAATCGCTCGTGACCGAATCCCACGGGCTAGTGGTGGGGAGCAGTGTCGCTCGGGCGTGGGGACTGAACGCAGTCGGTTGTTGTCGGTGCTGTCATGAAGAGGACTAGGTTCCGCAGTCAAATCAAATCAAATCAATAATTCAAAGTACATAAGTATATAACATACATTTAACTTGACGAACGTCTATTTTATTACACCTTCCACCGTTTCATAATGAGCTTCCTCTGACGGAGATGAAACCGGCGAAAGAAACTCCCTACGTATCCTATTTTTTTGTACATTTTTCAAAACACAACGACTTTTTAACAAACCTTTTTTTAAAAATAAACATTCCAATTATATTTCTAGAAACTCCTTGGGAGCGATCAACACATTCCCAGGGGTTATAATCATCCATGTATTCCTTTATATCGTAATAACTCTTTTATAAAGTAAATTGACGATTGGGTTCGATTCCCGCACGGGACTAGTATTTGTATAGACTACAAATAATTGTTCCGGGTCTGGGTATCTATCTATATACATAAACTGCCTCCTAAACAACAGGAAAAATTACTACAGTGGAAGAAGAATGTTTTTTTTTTTTAAAAAAAAGAAGGAATTGTTTAACAAATATTTAAAACCTATTGATAAGGAATACTTTGGGCACCTGCTGGGATTTTGTTGTAGAAACGTATACATTGCCCCATGAACGAGTTACTAACTCTATGTAGTCCAGTATCAGTGGAATTACACAGCCCGATGAAGGCTGGCCCCTACTATTTGCCTTCAGGACCTCGCTTAACAGGTGGGCCGGCGATCCCCAGCCCTGTCCGGTACTCGCTCTCAAACCGCTGCAGCGTCCCAGCGGTCTGCTACGTCCGGTCTATTTTAGTTCACGAACACAGACCTCTCCATGAAAGCACCAGCGAAAATCAGCTTGTATGTTTTGGAAGCTTAGCCTAACGTTGGGTAAATTGGGTACACGCTGGCGGGTCGGTGAACGCAGCGCCGGTACCCTGGCACTGGTGATGCTGCTCCCCACCACTGCTCTATTGTCATTATGTTGTACTACAAACATAAAGGTTATCTGCAAATTTACCACGTGGTGGAGACAAGTGGAGACAAGCGGCGCCTTCGGTGCTGCTCGAATGGACCGTCTACCCCCTCGGGGTAGTATCACGGCCTCGCAGAGTACCGGCGTGAGGTACGTCCGGTGTGTGTGTTGACCGGAGTCTTGAGGGAAGTCAATGGATCGGGAAGTGAATGGCGAAGGCTGATGTTCAACACTGGACTTGTGATTGGGTGTAATGATTCAACCAAATGTTGGTCATGGCCGGTCATCATCAACATGCGCATGTTTAAGTAAACATAGGTATCTCCGAGTAAGCAGAGTCTCACAGAGTGCAGAGGCATGACAAATGTTCATCCAAATTTGAACCGATAAAGCGGCTCACCTGTTGGTACGTGTGATCGGCAACACTAGAGAAGCTGCAGGTGCTTTGTCGGCGTTTAAGGATGTTTGGGGAGGGGGAAGGGGGAATGGGCCTCCGGTTACCTCATTCACCGATCGAAACGCAGAAGCACAAGATGCCTGTACTTCACGCCGGTATTCCGCGTGGGCGTGGTACCTAGCGCAGTCCATTCGTGCAGCAGCAAAAGCCACCGCCTGGGTCTCTGCCACGAACAAAAACCTACTTCCTGGGCTCGTGGTCGAAGCGCGGCGGCAGGCCCAGCAGCAGGCAGCAGCCGGCGACTGCGCTGGGCGCGCTGGCCAGCAGCGGCCGCGCCGCGCCGCCCGCAATCCACCGCGCGGCCTCACTCAGCCACAGCGGTCCGCGAATCAAACCCGCCTCTTGGGTACCCTGAGAACGAAAAATATAATTAGGTCTCCCGAAGACTCAATAAAATCAAATCAATATCTTTATTCTTCGACATTGGTAAATAAATTTCACTTGTCAAAATAATATTTTTTTTCAACCACATTATTGAGTGCATAAGTTTCGAAAAAACTCATTGGCAAAGCCCTCCTCGTCGGCGATCGAACGCGGGTCTACTGAATCGAAGGCAGATTCCCTAATTAGACGGCTATTGTGACTCTGTCAACAGTGACACTATGAGGATTTGTGCCGCGCCCCCGTAAGCACAGTGGTTGAGTGATTAACTTTAAAGCTGCGGATGTCAGGTTAGATTTCCACAAGGAACGACTGTTTGTTTGGCCTACATTCACTGTCCATGTGCATTTGTGCACATCGTATTATCTCTGTTAACACCATTCTAGTGTTGTGTGTAACATTTTAACAATTATTATTTAATAAAAAAATCCGATTTCCTCGCGCTATGTCAAATCTACACCAAATGTTAATGGAGTCTTCCGTTCAGATCTCGAAAGAATTCCATTTGGAAATATTCAAGTTAACACCATTAACTCTTCACATGAAACACATCATCTGTATAAACCGCTCTTCTTATTTATGCAAAAATTCACTATATAAAAAACAAGAAGCCATCGTCCAGGCTATAATACAATATTTGTTAGGGAGTGACGTGTAAAACCGATATAACAATATAGCCCTATATATCCTTCTAGATAGTAGACCCATCTTTCGAAGCCAGGGTTTTGTGTTCGAATTCCCTCCAGGGGCAAACATTTGTCTGATGAATATGAATGCGTATTACTGACTCATGGAAGTTAATATGTATATATGATTATTTATTTATGTATGTAAATTATGTAATAATAATTACTAAAATAATTGTACAAAACCTCAATGAAGTCCCCGACTCCTGAACTAGGTTTAATATCTATTACACAAGTAAATACCTTCTCCCTAATTTAGTGGACACATAATGTTTGTAATAAAGGAATTTTTAATTATATTACATTTCCAAAGTGTGTGTGTTTGTGTGTTTATATGTATACAATCTAATCTTTCACCACCTAATTACCTAGTCACAGGCAATCCCAGTTTGGGTCTAGATAACATGGGACTGTTCGAATATATAAAAAAAGAATACATAAATTCTCTGTATTGTAAATATCTCGAAATCTAAATGTCGTTTCAAACAGTTCCCTAATCCAGTTCAACATTATTATGCAGTAACAGTAAAAGCTCGCAAGTTAGCCACAGCTGGACAAAGGAATCCTTGCGAGTGTTTTTGGTTCCGAAAGGGGTCCCCCACCATGCTGCTCCAAAAAAATGCAGTACGAATTAAAAACTAAAATCAACTAAATACAATAATTTTAATCTATACCTCCTGCACTATAAAGTAGCTAAAAGGTCCAGCCAACAGCAATCTTCTAGAAGACAACGTGGTATGGACAATGCTGGCCACGGCCTGCAGACATCTCCTGGCGGCCGCAGCTCCTCGTCGCCAAGCCTCGTTGTCTCCCGACACTTCCAAGGCCGCCAGGGCTTCCTGGAAGCCCTCGGCTTTGGGGACTGTCTCCTAGAAAAAGACATAACTTTTATAGGAAGGTGCAATTAATAAACCGGTTTGGTGTTTTAAATGATGGTGAAAACCATATTGAAATCCGGTAAGAATTTTAGTCTACCAGACAGACAGACGCTGATTGCGATTTTGTTGATGATAGGCTTCCCTCTGCCTAGGAGCCGTCTTAGTCTTCTAGGATGACAAGCATCTGTAACCTTTTTTTGTTTGATTTTGTTTGCAGGTGTCGATGGGCTGCAGTAGCCGCTTACCATCCGATGGACTGTAAGCCCGTGTGTCATTCCAAAACAATAAAAATAAAATTTACCCCGTTGGACTCATTACTAAATTAAGATCTTGTATTATCATTATTATTGGATTATTTACATACATTCTCGTGGTAGGGTTGCCTATCTAAATATGTATCTATGCACGAAATACTATAAAACAAATAACATTAAATATAATATATAACTAATAAAATACCTATAAATTAGAGTAAAATAAAGAAATGAAACCCAATCAAACGGAGACCCTCGGCAGGGGAGACCAGGCGGCCAAGGGTTGGGGAGAAAGAGGGCGACCGAGGTTCGGGGAGAGATGGACTGGACACCGGCGGATGATGTGAGCGGTTTATTATAGACCTGTTTACCGGTGACGTGGCATGCCATCTCAGTCCTCAGGGGTGAAGACGCATCTGCGTTTCGATTCATGATCAAGGTTCGAGCCGGTCCCTATGGGCCATAGCGGTCATTTACCGCTCACAGATGGACTGTACACTCATAAGGTCAACGACCATATAAAATAAACACTTAGGTTGGTCGTCATCATTCTACAGAAACCTTTGTGTATCAAATACACGAAAATTTATCAACTACGGATACATTGTTAAATATAGTGGTTATTCTAGAATATACTATTAATTTTGCTGGCGTATTTTGGAAGAGGCCTATGATCCGCAGTGGATTTAAATAGGCTCATGAAGATCTTTCTCCTTAATTCTGATATCAATACCAACATGTTCTATTAGCGCCATGATGACATAAACGGTGTCCAAAGCGGCCAGCGGAGGAAGGTGAGGCCTCTGCAGTATGAATGCGGCCTTCGTTGGCACCGGCAGCTTGTGCTTCGGCGCCGCTGTCTCTAGAGCGGTCAAGAGAGACCTGCGCAGTTCGACGTCCATGGAACGGTAGGCTTGACGGGCTTGCTGGAGCGGGAATCTGGAAGATAGAGCTGAATATGATATCTTCTCAGCTATTTCCGTTTGTAGTTAAACTAATTTTACTTTGTGATTTAAAATCAGTTGTCAACTCCAGGGCACACTCATCCCGCTGAAGGAAGGATAAAAATTGTTGATTGGAATTGTATAGGTTGATTTTATTACTTTTACGGCGGTGAAGGGAAACCTGCATGTCTGATATAAAAAAAAAATTCGAGAAAATGTGAAGGCCAACAATCTGCACTGGAGTAGTGTGGCAGACTATAAATAATTAAAAAATAATAAATTAAAAGAATAGTAAAATAAGCCTCTAATGTTTTTACTGCTGGAAGTAGGATATGTAAAAGGCTGCTATTTTAACTTTCTTGTATACTTTATGTAAAATGCACACTCACCCCATATCTGCCAATAACTGGCGAAGCCTGGACGAACCAGAGCGCGCATATAACTTCAGCTTCGGAGCCAATGTAGCGGCGTGGCTCAATGCCGCTTCTATAGTCCACTCGCGGTAAAGTGGTAGCCATGCGTCCTTCTCCATCACCACGCATGCAGTCTGTAAGAAATATTCAGTTAAGTAAACAATATAACCCTTTACGTATCTATGTATGAGAAGTAAAAGAGTTAAAGGAAAAAAAATAAAAGTCTAAAGAAACTATAATAAAAACTAGAATCAAGAATCAAGGAAGAATATATACGACATCAGGGCGTCTAACACCTCAGTGCCCATGTGACCACTGGTACTGTAAAGACATCGGGAACACAAAAACAAAAATGAAACACGACAAAATCCGTAAATAATAAGTCAACTGCAAATGTGTGGTGTTCGCGTAAATTCAAGAAATCATTATGTCAAGCACATAGTAATGAATGGGGCGGAAGAACGGGTGTTGATTTCGATCGCAGTGCTGGTCTAGGTTGGTACATGCGCCCCCCCGAATGGGTTCCCGCCTTGTCGTGGCGGGGGGGCTTAGTAACCGTGGCTTGGTCTCCCACGGCGAACCAAGAGGAACCTACATGGCCGGCCTGTCTTTGCGGGGATCGCCGGCCCGAGGAGGTCGCTACGAGTCGGCTTGGTGAGCCCACTTCAGATGTGTTGGTGGACTGTGGGGGGAGTGTTAGCTTAGCGCTCTCCTGGTCTGCGTTTGCGGTCCGAGTTTTGGTATTGCGTTTCGCCATTCTCCCTATCCTCCGTGACTCTGGTGGGGGCCGCACCGCTGATGCGGCGGTGGGAGGGCCGCGGGGGGAGAGGAGTGTCGATATTACGATGGCCGTTCTCCCTACCCTCCGCGGCCGAAACGTGGTCGGCGGCGGAGCCATAGACCAGATCCGCCGGGGGTGCCGGGAAGCTGAATGAAGCTGGCGCTCATAAGCACCAGCTTCCTGATCCCCATGGCCTTCGGGTGGCGGACGCGGGGGAGACCGTTGCCCTCGTGGGTTTGGAGGCCGAGTAGGTAGGCGCGTCTGTATTCCGGCGCGTGGGAGAGGGCGGTGTGGGAGAGGACGTTCTCTCCCGAGAAGGGGCTGCCTACAGCGGCCGGCGCTGGTGGGGTCGCGGATGTGTGCGAAAGCGTTCCCGTGACTCTGCCCACATGCGATGAAGGTGGAACACCATGGGGTTTTAGTCGGTGCGAACCCGACATAACCCGTCCTTGCCCCCACGAGGGCGGGTATGCGTCAGGCATTTCCCCATGTAAGTAAAAAAAAAAAATTATTTTGACAGTGACCGCCCGCTGCGACGCTACACTCACCCGGCTGCTGGCCGCGTCCTGCCGCTGCGCCGCCGCGACGTAGCGGTGCAGCGCCTCGGCGTCCAGCAGGCAGCGCGCCGGCGAGCGCGCGTGCAGCGCCGAGTGCGCCGCGGCCCCCACCGCCGCCGCCCACAGCGCCCCCTGCGACAGCCGCGACGCGCGCCCCGCTAGCTCCAGCACCACGCATGCACTCTGATATAGTGTAACAGAAATAAATATAAGCGTCTGGTTTTTGTTTAATTTTTAATAAATTCTACATTTGCTTACTTGAAGCACTTCTAGTTAAAAATGCGTCTGTCTCACCGGATTTAACTTTAAACCTGCTGAAGCTAATCTCGTAAAATGTTCACTGAATATGAATAATACCTAAACGCAAATTGAATAATTAGTTTTTTTTTAAAAAACTCCACAGATAATTCTTGAATCTTTTTCAATCTAACAGTATGCGATTCCACGGACCTATTTATATGATACCACTGCATTCGTGTTAAAAGGAATTACTTTCTTAAACAGAAACCTCCACAGTCTATTACGTACTAGATTAATCATAATATTTGTTTTAGATACGTCAAGGGTAAATCAGAGAAACTAGTGATTTAGTTATCTTACATAACACACCTTGTACGCTTAAATAAGCACGAGCTTAATAAGATTTATTCATACATTATATAGCAATGGCTGCTGGCAATAGTAAATGTCGCGATTTGTTATCCAAAGTAGAGACAAAATATTTCAAGTAATCTAATCTAATCGCCCTGTTTAGTTTATTAATGAACAGTGAAAGAACTTGATCTTGTTTTCCTTGTATACATCACCCCCTTCGTAAAGGTTTATTCCTTAGGATGAGTAATTTTATCCCAAATAGAACTGTTTTCAATATCAAAAGACCAATCTAGGTATTTAATACAAGCAGTTACCAAACATAGGTCTTGTTTGTTTTAAATCGCTAACATTTTACACATACCACCTTTTATAGCATTGTGTTTAGCATTCTGGATTCGTCGTCCAAACTTTACATAACTAATTCAATAAATTTTTATTTGTTTCTTTATATTATAATTGAATTTACATCAAGATAAGCCAAAAATGTCAAGTTACTGCACCATTCATCATAGATGGAGACACCGCCTACGCCAATACAGTCTACGCCCCTCATTAACGACTAAGGCTGTATCTCAGGAACCACAACAGTTTCTTTGGTTTGGGCTATATTTATAAAGAGAGGAGAGGAGCTGTCTGATTTGGAAGCCACAGTGTTATTGGTAATTTTATCCAACATATTCATTTTGCACAGGACATAAAGTTTGGATACTCTTATTAGCAATGTTAATTAAAAACATTAACATAAAATAAAAGCGCATCAATAAAAAAAAAATTTTCTTACTGACCGGCTTTCCATAGTAAGAGAACTGAGTGTAGTTGAACATGAGAGTATGCCGATTCTCTTCCCATGCTTTACGCGCACGCCTCCGTTCCACCACTGCCTCCAAACCTTCCCGTACACCTTCTGATTGCTCATTCTGCAACATGGAAAATCAAATTAGTAAAAGGATAGTAATAAAAGCACTCACACATCACCTAACGGTATACCCTACTCTAGGGTGGGCAAATAAACCTGATATCTATTTTTGTAGTTTCAAATTACTTTTACACTGGAGATTATTTGAAACAATGTGACAGTCAGTGAGCCGATTACCTATTGTAGTGTCACTAGTCTATAACAATAGAATTGCAATTGTTTCAAAGTTATGACATGTAAAGGGTTATATGATCATTGTTAAAATATAAATAGACACTTACCGCATCATCTTCATCATCATCTCTAAATATATCATCAAAGTTAGGAATGTTTTCTTCTTCATCTTTATACACTAATCTTACCTAAAACATACATACTTTTAATAATTACAATTGTAAGATTGTTAATACTAAAATTGATAATTTCCGGGTTTGCAATACAGCCAGTGGTCTGCTATTTTGTTGACAGTTGCAAGTCAAACACTTTGTGAATAACTACTATTGGTACACATATAAAATCAGCAGACAAAATGTAATTAGTCTTAATCAAAGTACACTTGTGTCCTAGTTAAGGTACAGAGATAAACGGTATTATAAAGATTGAATGGTTATTTTGAATAAATAATTACTAACTTTCAACACATATTATATTCATAATGTAGCCTTCCAATACATGCCCAATTGTCATGACTGTTCGGCTATTCACCTTTGCATGTAAATTGGTGAAATATTTTACTGAATTAAAATAGTTTCCGAATATTATAGATATTAACATAATATGATTAACATGTCTTAAAGTATCAAAATGGGATTTAACTATGATCATCTCTGATAAACTTAACATATTAATTGAAAATCGAATTCTTCCAATTGTTATACTAATACTGATGTTTAATATATGAATAAAAGCTAGGTTTGTTATTTATATAAATTTTGTCAGCAAAAAGAAATTATTTCATTCATGTAAAAAAAACTAACATACCTGTCAGAATCAAGGCATTAATTGTGCCCATTGAAAGCCTTAATTGAAAAAATAATGAATATTATAGTTATTATTGAAATGTAAATCTCCCTCTCTCTCACTCACCTGGCCATCACTGTAAACATTGCAAATATCAGTTGGTTTATGAGAGTCAAGAACGAAAAATATCACTTCCTCGTCAGGTTGCAAGATATCTACCAAGTCAATAGTACCGCCACAATTTATCAACACCACATATTTTATCTCTTCGTTGTTTTCTTCATATGCGGTTTTAAGTTCAGATATACCCCCCACAGGAACTAAAGTATATGATATATTATCACATTTGAAAAGACCTTGCAGTATTTTACAAGCGCAAATCGCATCAACGTCGTAATGTACTAGCAACAGCACTCTCTATAACAAAAAAACAAGTTTGGGTCATAAGAAATTACCAGTCTCACATTGTTAATATTATGTACCTTTATTACGACGATTACAGCACTTACATTACCCAAAATTATGTTATAGAAATCATTTTTTATGTCCTCAACAAACATTTTGAAGGACCAATATTAAAACCTTTTATGAAATCATCTTTAAAAAACATTGAAAATACAAACACCTGCTGATCGCTTGCTTTGCTTGACACAATTTGACCAAAAAAACCTACCAACAGCTGTCAATAAAATTGTAAAGATAACAATTTCCCGCCATAGTTAATGTAGCATTCGTAATTTAAAATATTGGTTACCGACGTTAGTTAAAGTAATTATAAGAACTAGTATTCGCTTTTACTACGAAATTAAGTTTTCGCGTTATGCGACAAAGAAAATTTTGGGTGTAAGTGAAGTATTATATAATTAAATAATATTTCGGAAGGAAAGCACAGGCAAATTATTTCAACCCTTAGCTGTCTGCATTAGAAATAACGAAATATAACACATTGACCGAATGCAAGAGATGTCTAGTGTACATGAAATTCATTATCAAAATAGCCCATCACTGGTCTGTGGGGTTCGGTAAATTGGTATGGATTCTCCACATTCATTCCTTAGTCATAGTTTCGGTTTTTAGCTAGCAGGGTCCAGGTGAGGTTGTGATTTGGAGATAATTATGATATATATCCGCAGTATATATACGTATAAAAGTAGCAGCCTGTAAGTGCCCACAGATGGGCAAATATCTGAGAGGATTTTAGAGCCGAGAAGGGTCTGCAACGGTGTTCCAGTGCGCATAGGCGGGCTTCACATATTCCCGAAATAATATTTTTTATTATTTCTCAGACATGCACCTGCATGGTGGAAACCTTTCCTCTATTTTTTTTCGTCACCGCCGAAAACGTGCGTTTATACGCATACCAAAAATATGTCTTATTTGTTATGAAGCAGTGGCGGTATTTAAAGATTTTAACCTTGCTCGTTATTTTAACACAAAACATTCAAATAGCAAATATGCTTTGATGAATGACGCAGAAAATAAGGTAAATGCGGAAAACTTAAAAAAAACAATATCTGCTCAACGGAATATGTTTATAAAGCAAAACACTGCTCAAAAGGCTTCTACACTGGCTGGATATGTTGTGGCTTATAAAATAGCTAAAAATAATAAACCATATTCGGAAGGAGAATTTGTTAAAGATTGTATGGTGAGTTTTGGTAATGGTTTATGTCCAGAAAAAATTAAAGAATTTAACTCTCAGCTTATCGCGAAAAACACTAACAACGCGAATTGATCTCATTCAACGAACTTGTCGACTCAATGGATAAAAGTACGGATAGAAGTGACACTGCTCAATTATTAATCTTCATCAGAGGCGTTAACGACGAATTTAATATTACTAAGAGCTAGCTTGTTTGCAATCGATGAAAGGAAAAACGACGGGGCAACTTATTTATAACGAATTTTCCGAAGTGAAGAAATTTAAATGCGCCTATTTCAATATTATGCAATATAACTACAGATGGAGCCACTAATATGGTTGAAAAAAAACGCGGGATTTTCGGGTATTTTTCGGAACCAGAATCCTAATCACGATGTTGTATTTTTACATTGTATAATTCACCAGGATGTCTTTTGTGAAGCTGCAATACAAATTACCCATGTACTTAATGTGGTTTTTAATCTAATTAATACGATTCGATCTCGGGGCTTGGTACACTGATAATTCCAAGAATTTCTGATTGAAGTCGACGCCGATTTTTCTGACCTTCTTTAACACACCAAAGTAACATGGTTAAGTTGTGGATATGCATTTGAACGGGTTTGGAATTTAAAAGAGGAATTACAAGATATCTTAAAGAATAAAACAGACAAATGGTCTGATCTTCGAAGACAAAGATTGGCCTACCGATTTTGCATTTTTTACCGATTTGCACGAGCACTATCACAAATTAAATAAGAAATTGCAAGGAAAGAACCAATTTATAGATGAGACTTGGGGTTGTCTGAAATCATTTAAAACTCAGCTTTCTATGTTTTATAACTGCATGGCGAAGAACGATTTAACTCACTTTCCGCGTTTAAAATCCATATCACCAGCGAGTGCAAACAAACTACAAGAATTCAGTCAGGCGTTGAAAAAGCTTCACACAGAATTAGAAACTAGGTTTCAAGATTTTTAGAACATTCAATCATTAGATCTTTTCTCGATGCTGTTTAATGTAGATCCGGAAAATGTATGCGCCATACCCATTTAAAACCATTGTTCTTGAATTCCACAAAACAAGATTTTTATAGAGCACTAACGAAAGCTGAATTCCCAAAGATCATTGCTCACGCCTAGAAAATTATGGCCGTGACTGCTGAACACCTTTTCGCACTGCTGGAACCTGTTTTCGAAAATATTATGGAAAATCAAAAACAATTCCACATATCTCACACGCCTAACAAGGGAGAGCCTTCGAATAAAAGTTAAATTAATTATTATTTAGGGTAAAAGGTATTTTGTAACATTTGTGTGTAATGCTGTAATGTTTTTATAATATTATTATTAAAAGCTTTAACACAAAATGGATTTTTTCTATAATTCTGGCCCTCCTTTCTTAAACTTTGTGGCCCGCCTTTAAAAACTTTTCGCCACCACTGGGTTAGGGGATCTGTCTCTGAGTCAGCAGACTATGGAGGGCTCATACCAATGAGTTTAAACTATAAATACGATTTGTATCATTGGCCTTAACAATAAGATGGCGATAAGCTCTCCACCTCACGTTGTTCCAAATAAGCTCTGGTGAAAAGTGGGTTAATTATATGAGTAGGATAGGAGAGGAATATACGTGATAGATTTTTAAGGGTTCCTTAAATGGCTTTTTTCCATTTTTTTTGGAAAATGTTGAAAAAACCGTCCAAATTTTTTTTTGGTAAATAAATAACACATTGTACGGAAACTTCGGTATCCGAATCTGACTCGCGCTTGGCCGGATTGTTTCTTTCGTCACATAGAAAATATATGTATGTAATGGGACCCCCCATTACACATATAATGGGGGGTACCATTAGGGGGTTCCTATTAGAGAGAACTAGCATAATTACGAGCTATGAGGTATTCCATCTTATTCCTCAGGAGTGACTAGGGATCTGTGAACTAGGTCTATTAAATAGAAATAAATTAATAAGGCATTAAGATTTATTACAAATTATCTTAAACATTTTGCTTTTTTATGTTATTTACATGATGTTCAGCTATTTTATACACAATTGTTCCAGGCCTCAATAAATTGCTATTCAGAGCTCGGAAGTAACATTTCAAAAGAGACTCATCAGTTTCCTCTGGATATAAGTAATCCTTTAATTCATAACACAAATAACTCTCGGGACAATCCAACGCTCTTAAGCACCCAGCATATTCTGACCATATTATTTTGCGCCATTTCACATTATGCCTTTGAGCCAATGGTACCAAGACACAAGTAGCAAAACAAGGGTCTCCATAACTCACAGCCTGAAATTGTTCTAGAAACTGCAAATAAAAATCTTGAAAATTATTTAATCCTGTCAGTTTCTTATCAAAATTAAATATGTGTCCTTTCTTGAATAGTACCTGTATACATTTTTGTAACAGAATTTTGATTGAAGGTTCCAAAAACAATGAGGTATCACAGAGGAAAACACACATAATGCGACAAAATCTGTCAGTAACATCAATTTCATCTAGAAGATCTGGGAAACATGTTTCATTGAAAAGAATCCACTCTAAGCTACTGCTAACAATAAGTTCTTTTTCCATAGATATTTGGCAATCAACAACTTCAGCAATTTTATTCGCTTTTTGACTATTACTGTACAATGCTAAAATTGGCAAATAAATCCAATCTCTGGGTAGTACTGGCTCCTTCCACTTCATTAACACAAAATTTGGTTGAATTTTGGTATAATTAAGATTCATAACTTTACTGTAACACTTTCTAATACCCTCTATAGTAGTTGATACCTTTGAGAATCCATCCCTCTCTGATAAAGACACAAGATTGAAAAGTCTTTCAGCAGTAAACCATTGTTTATTGAATATAATGTGTTTGAAAAGAAAATCCAATTCATACTTTTTATCAGCACGAAGAATATAACATAGCTTATTAGCAACTGTGTACAGCAAGTCTTTCTTAGATTCTACTATATCACATTGAATAGCAATTTTGACAATATTGAATACAAGATCTGTTTCCATTCTAGTAAACCAATTGTCACATAGACTAGGAGTTTTGTTTGCTAACTTTCTTAGATACATTAGGACATGGTCAAGAAAAATATTTGAAAGCTTTGCTTCATTAATTACAGATAAACTTTTAAACAATGATACCAATAGCGGAATGGGGGATGAAATATTTAGTATAGGTAATTCCTTTTGTGTTCTGTCAATGACTATACTTCCAAGTGAGACAAGATTCTTAATAACATGAAAATCTTTAGATTCAATGCCTGATAATAAATTTGAACTTGACAATAAGTGTTTCATTATTTCCTTAAAACCTCGCGATTGAACAAGCTTCTCTATAGAAGAATTAAGGAAATGTAATAAAAGTTTTTCTTTAAGTATAACAGTACCGCAACAATCAAGAACTGAGCATATAACTCGTAAATGGCCCCATGTAAAACTTTCAGAATTGGCTGCTTGTGATAGCCATTTCTGAACACCCTCTTTTAATAATGGATAGACTTGATGTTTAAAACTATCAAAATCAACTGCACTTGACAATGTAATGCATTGAAGGAGCCTGTTCACAAATTGTAATACAACTGCAGCATGAGTTGCAGATAATACCGAAGAATTAATTTGAACATTGGTGCCTTGCACATGTTTGTGTAATATTGTCACTATTACAGAAGAAACAGATAATGCATTTTCAATACCTTGTTCATAATGAAGTAAATTAGTTAATATACTCATTGCTTCAATTTGTAATCTTAGACCATAAGTACCATCCACTCCGGAACTTATATATTCTGACAATGGTTTTCGTATATCATATTGTGATATCAATGTGTTGATAACTTGTCCTGACTGTAAAGATAGAATACGTAATAACTTTAATGCAGCTAGTATCGGTTTTCCATTATACACAATATTTGGTTGAAATGAGAAGTTGACACTTGTAGAAGGAACAAAATTATTCAAAATAGTAAGCATTAGATGTTCAGTAGCCACAATTTTATATGCAGTCTCGTTTGAATCTCTAGACAGTCTAGTTAAAATCTGTAAACAGCATTGCACACAATTGAAACTCGGTTTTATTGTATCCATTATGTAAAAAAGTCTTTGTAAAATATCTGTTCTTAAGAGAGCTGTAATCAGATCAATTTCAGCTAAATGAAAATCTTTCAGTTCTGATTCTTTGGATTCAAGTTCTTCAATTTCGGACTTATCATTTTCAAGACATGGTTGATATGTTCCTTCTTCAAAACCTATTAAAGCATCAAGTGAGGCTTCATCAATTCTGTTATAAATTAAATTTCTCATCGCTTTTAAGGCTGGTTCTAAAATTATGGTTTTATTTTCATCCATTGCTATTCTAATAATGAAAAAGATTTTCGTAATAGGCACTTCTATAACATCTTTGTAAATTCCAGCATTGTAATATTCCAAAATGCCTGCTATGGTATTTAAAGCCGTAACCCTTTGTTGGGTTATTGTTGAGCGCGATAACTCTATCAGCTCTGTAAGGGAGTATCCTGGTCTGTGTGGTTCGGCTCCATGGTGAAATAATGATTTGGTTTCTTCGGTGTAATCCATTGTATAAGGCAATAGATAACCTTTAAAGTCAAATCGAGCTTCATAAGGTTCATTTGGTTTAATGATTTTACTGTCAGATATGGCTTTCATCCACTCCAATTTGTCTTTTTCAAAAGAGTCAAAATGGAGCCACTTATTAATATTAGGATTACAAAGCACATCATTTTCCCACAAACTATTATCTTCAGGAAGTTGTTTTTGCTCTTCCTCCTTTTGACCTGAATTAATATCATCTTGCTTGTATACCATCTCTGCAGTATCCATTATCGGCATATTGTTTATATTAGTGTCTTGTAGTAATTTTAGAGTTTGTTTTTGTTTTATCTTAATAAACTCTATTAATTTAGGATCTAAACTAGACATTAGTTTATTCTGCTCTTCCAAAATTTCATTTTCAGACATTCTCTTCAAGATCTCAATATTTTCTTTGTGTATAGAATGTGCATCTTCAGATGATAAAATGTAACTTTTAGTAGAAAGACTTAATGTCTCCACATTACTATCTTCACTAGGTGATTCCTCCACTTCCATTATCACTTCTTTGTTCTTGTTTAATTTTTCTAAATGTAAAGCATGTATGCTTTTTTTTTCAGGAATGATACTTGGATCACGCTTGGTTACCGCCGGAAAACCTTCTAAAGGCATCATGTTCATATCAAAATCAAAAGAATTATCCACATTCTTTTCAACAATATGTCCTAAAACTGATGGAATTACTTTAGGAAAATACACCTTATCATCCTCTAGTTCTAACACTTTTTTGCTGTCTACCGATTCACTATTCTTTTCCAATACATCACCTATAACACATTCAGTGTTAGGTTCAGTACGAGGTCTCTTTTCAGAATTACTTGTAAGACCTTTGGACAAAGCATATTTAGAAGGTTTTCGCGTAGATTGGTTGTTGCTTTGCCTTTTTGTAGTTAAATGTTCTGTGCGGCGTAAATTAACCACTTGCGCAGACGGCTGCAGATTTTGATTGTTTCTTTCATTAAGATATTCTTCTTGCATTCGTAGTATATCATCTTCGTTTTCACCTGGCTTAGGCCTTTTCAACATTGTAACTATTATTAATTTTAAATATATTATTATTAATTTTAAATATATATACTATTATTATTTATAAATTTAATTTAATCTATTATTTTATTACAAAAAATTACAATTGTTCCTTTGTAAATCTAACCAATACAAACTAATAGAAAATATACAATTGACAAAGACATTTTGATTTGACAACGAACAACCAAGACCCATATTGACAGTAATGTCAACTCGGCAAACGTTTTCGACCATTCGACTCTTGCCGAGTTTTCGATCTTTGAAAGCAAATATATAGGCTGATAGGAATAGGCTGATAGGAATAGGCCTTCACAACAATTGGAAATAGATTGTTATTATAACAATTTCGCATCTTAGATATAGGCAGATCCTTCTTTTATATATAACTTTTATATATAACACACCGTGATAATAACGTGAAAGCAATTTTGACAATTGTCATAATATCACACGTGCACGATACGAGGCCAGAAGAGAATATATTTATCTAGCTACGAGCTCGTCAATATAGTGTTTTGATTAGTATTAAACTAAATAGAAGGTGTAATAGAAACAAAAATGCCAAAAGTTAAACAGGGTTTGGAAAAATTGAAGCATCCCAATAGCCGAAAAACTATATCACTTGCGAAGAAAATGTTAAAACATGAAAAGAAAAATCATAACAAACTCGGAACACATATTAAAAACAATTTAATTGGCGAAAAAATTCTATGGTTCAAGCAAAGAATACCCAATGATTGTGTGGTTTTGAGTAAGGAACAAATATTATCATTAATAGAGACTTATCTATCAAGATTTGACGAAGAATTAGAACAAATAGCACTTAAAAACTCGGTCGGACAAAGGAAAAGTCGTCAGCATGCCAGTAGAGAAGATATTATTAAAATAACAAAGGAACGTGAGATTGAAGAGTTTAATACTTGTGGCCTGGAAATGCCAGATTTAATGGATCATCAACAGATAGAGGTATTAAAAAATTGGAATGGGGAATTACGATTTTTACAGCACTTTAAATTAAAAAGAATTTTTAAAAAGAATTTATCTTGATTTGTCTGTACTACCAAGTTTTTATTTACTTGTGTACTATATGTATCTGTGTAATGAATTACCCAATCTCATGTTTACAATAAAATAATCAATCAAAATGTTTAAAATAAAATGTTATGTAATCAGAGTACTGACTAAAGCACACATTGCGGACTGGTAAGTGCAAGGAATGAAAAAGACATTGTGAATAATAAAAACCTGAAATCCAATTTATCAGAATAAGACATCTCATCCTTGTCCTCAGAGGAGACAGTGTGTTATGCATCTTGATGTTTATATATAAACATGGTCATAGTAGTCTTGTGGTCAAGCTCTTAACTTCATTGTGCAGGAGTGACCAAGGGTCAATCCCTGATACCAGCACCACTAAAATTGTTAATAACAATATTAAGTAGACTTTACCAAATGCTCGGCGGTGAAAGAAAACTTTGTTAAGAAACCTGCATGTCTTTCAAATAATAAAAATATTATTTTGAGGATGTGTGAAGTCCACCTTCCGACACTGGGGGCAGAGTGAGACGAAGACCCCTTCTCTGCTCCGATCTCACGCAAAAAATATTTGAGGCGTGTAATAGGATCATGATACTTTACCTACTCACGCCTGACACCCACAGAGGAAGGCAGAGATTATCGAATTCCATTTGTCATAGCCAAATGGGCGTCCACAACACACTTTATGTCTCCAGGAGATTGTGATAGAATATTGTTTTGTTAATGATAGAGGGGTTGTTATGAATATTCCTCATTAAAATTCGATATAATGAGTTAAGAGTTATCTTAAAGACTTTCTAGGTTGGTTCTTTTTCTAGGTTCACATACATAGAAATGCCTATACAATTTTGGTGGTGTTACTATAATGGTATACATAGTAAAACTGTTTTGTAATAAAACAATAACGTAACAAAATTATGCATGATAAGAATGTAATTGTATAGCTTTAATGAATGAATAAATGAAATTTTACTCTTATATATTTATTTCAAGCAATTTGGCAATATAATAATTTCTTTGCAATATCTCCTATTTTTTGCAATTTTTGCATGCACTCTTCTGCAGCGGCAAGTCATATTTGAACGCTCATAGTTTCTTAAGTGGCTGGCTCTTCGCACCTAGTGTCGAGTGATGAGTTGGAGGCGTGTAAGAGTTACAGAATGTATCTAGTATGGGCATGGTCTAGTGTGTAGTAGCTTCCGAAATCATTTATCTTTAATTTCCTAGTAGTACAGGTTTTTTTACCTTTATTTGCTTTACTATACTTTCCTTAAAATAGCACTTATCAGACTTCAGGTTTGGGTATTAGATGAAAGAAATAATACCTCTTATATGAATTTAGTATCCAATACTTCGAAAAAGTAGTTCTTCTTTATAATGTATATAAATACATATAGGTAATTAGTTTCTCAGAAACTGCTCTAATGATTTGGTTGAAATTTCGTATTTAGAATGTTTTACTTTCCAAGTTTATCTAGGTAATTGCCATCACCATTACAGCCAGGAACAAGTTAACATATTGGGGCAGGGTGAAGCTTTGAACTTATGGAAAGTATGTTCTCTTCAAGTGTGATCCATCTTTATAAAAATCTGGTGTCAAAGCTGTTACATACAATGTAAAAACTCCACTACCACAGATTAAAATAAACTTTTTTTGGATAGATCTTTTATGAACAGAAAAGCAGGAAAATTTTACAAATACATGACTATTTCATTATTGTAATAATCATACCTTTATTTCCAGAATAATTTTAGACCAAACCTATTTTAAGCATATTTGCATAATGGCTTCTAATAAATAATAACTTAAATAAAAAAAACAGACTAAGGAAATTATTTCATAAATAAAACAAAAACCGAAAATGTTGAAGATGACTATTTAATTAATTTAATATATACAAAAAAAGTACAGATAAAGTAATACGAGTGATCCACTCAGCTTGAAAAAGTTGAAGATGTAATAAAATATTGTCTTAACCAAATCTTACACAGGTATAATAAAAAAAATCAGTCACTAATAGTATCACGCAATAAACACATTTCATAAAATCCATCAAACCTAACCATTGCAACATCAGATGAAAGAAACATAAGTAGCAAGTTACATGCTAAAAGTTTGACATGATTTATCAAGATCCATCCATCAACCACTTAATACAGACTTGTTTGGTAGTGCATCCAAATTAAATGATGAATATATTCCTCACCTGCATGCTGTGCACTCTACTGACTAACAGTTGACCATTCAAATATGCCAATCCAAATCTAATAGCCTAGGTGATGGGGAGCAGCATCCCTGATGCGAGTATAGGCACTAAACCGCCTACCCAGGATGGTGAGTATAAAAACTTTTTTCATATTTAGCATGCCTGCTGTCATTGGCTCTGATGGTTAATCCTATGTATAGTATATATTCACTGTACACAAAGACTGGTAAAGAAAGAAGAAATGAAAGTATCCAGGTATTTAAATAAAAAAAGAATCATATAAATTGTTTTCAAACAATATGTTTTAGGTGATATTTAAAAATGAATATAAGTTATATTATGTAAGTTTATCTATTGTTTGGTAAATAGTCATAGACATTACACAATTTATATGAATTTCTCGATTTCTAATCTCATATCTATTTTCAATCCTTTTAGTCAATTGTGAAATGTATCTATTATTATGAAAACACTTTTATGCAACATACAATGTAATAAACACATAGATATATACCCCAAAATAACACCAAAATTACCTGTTTACAGTTGTTCCCATGTGTCCTAAATAAGAAAAGAGTTTCTATTTGATAAATTAACTATTATTTCCTACACATATTCTATGCCATGGTTTTGAAGCATAAATGGTAAAAATAAATCAGTGAATACAAAATCTGTTGAATTGAATCTGAATTAATAGAATTTCATTAAGAATCATAATGTAAGGATATATATAACAATTTTGATAAGGATGATTGTAATCAGCCATAATTGCTGAGTGGTTGGGCATTGTGAACCAGGTGACTCAAGTTGGATCCACCATATGTGGATGAGCCCACCATATGGGCGATCAAACTCAAACAGCATACACCAACAAGCTTTTTGAAACTTATGAGCAAGAAAGGAGTAAAATAAATACCTGCACTCTTTTGAGTCTAAATTATTATCATTAAAAATAACTTGTTTCACAACTTTTTTTTATTTTCATATTTTTCTAAACATGCATTAATGATCTAGTAAGAACACCTGTTACAATGCCACTAAGCAACATGAGATGTTAGCTTATTAAGTTTAATTTAAATAAATTAAAATTATAGGTGCCTTATAAAATAAATCACATAATATATAATAAAAATCACATTATAAATTTTAACTAATAATTGTTTAATAGGCCACTTTCGAAGATTCCAATAGCTCATTGAAATTGTGGACTCATTAAAAAAAATATTAAAACAAGACAGCTGTATAACTCAATATAAAGTTCTACATCAAGATTTTACACTAAGGGATAATTTTGTTTATAAAAATTAAAAGAATACCTAAATAATAATTATTAGTATAATACAATATAATGTTTCAGGATACCAAATAGATTTCACTTCATATTTAATTAATTTCTAGTGCCAAATTTACAAAAAAACATTTCTCATAGTTGGTTTATCCTCTGTTGGCAGTAATACAATCTATGATTAAAAAAAACAACCTTTTATAATATATAACAACAATTGGACTAGCTTGAAGCTTGAATATGTAACACATTTGAAACTCAGTTTATTTGATTTTTGTTAATTTAAAAAATATGTAACAGGCCTCTGTATGTGAATAAATTACTAGCATACCTACTTGATTGAAATTTTAAACAAGGATAAATTTATTGATATAGCCATAATATATAGAAGTTATCCAATACAGTAATATGTATGGTATTGATTCATATATCTTATATTAAATAAAGGAATTTGAATATTTTCATTTAATGTCTTATTTCAAATTTTGTACAGAATATTACAAAACTATGTCAAATACCATATTATTATAAGCAATATAACAACACTTTGATATATCAAATATTTTAATGTTAAGTTAAAATAAAAATTAGAAAGAAACTACATTTTCTTTCTGACTAACTACATAACTAGGCACTTACATAGTTTACAATGTTACTTACAATGTTTAAAATCTAAATAAGTAAAAATTCCATTTTTGTATTCATGGCTATTTTATTTTTCATATGCAAATCTAGGCAAGTACTATTTACAATTTAATGAAATGTCTTTCTTTAGTATAGAATTAGATACTTTTACACAATCTAAGCACAAAAGTAAATATATGGGTGACATTTCATTAATAAAATAATATGTACAATGACTTATTTGATCTATCGTTTGATGTTTAATTTTTTTACTATTTTAATTACTAAATTAAGATAAGGCAGTAGTAACTTATTAGAGAGCAATCTTAACATTCAATCCCAATTATACTACTGCATGAAATTCATACTCCATACTATATTATGCATTAACATTACTTAAATCAGGTGAATAGCGGCAAGTGATAAAAATCATAGCCTCTCTGTCCACGAGCAGCTAACCATATGTAAACTACATGGTATGCACCGGGAACAAAGCATATCATGCCTGCAACAAAAAATACAGCACCTTGGAGACCATTTTCTGGTTTGGCAACAGCAAATGCACCCATGCCAAGGAGGCCAACTCCTACAATGAGGAGTATGACAGCTGCACAGACTGTTTTCCAGTTTTCACGAACTTTGGGATGATTCCAGCAGTACATTGATTGGGAGGCTTCAACATATTCATGGATGAGTGAATCAGAGTCTCTTGATGTAGTGTCTTCTGTGCATTTATAGGTTTTACTGAAAACAAATATAATAGTTTTAATATTGGTATTTCTTACAAGAATTTAGGCGATAAGAGAAGTATGCTGCTGTCCATTGGTGGCAATTCTTAATCTTAACATGTAGCATACTGTCATGTCATTATCAAGTATATTACAATGGATTAAACTTAAATTGGTAATATTAATTAATTTTCTACTTGCCAGGCATCTCTTTTATGTAATAATGGGTGATATATAAGCATGTAGCTCTGATTGTAGGACACTGTCACCCAATACCACTTGTCTTAACCCAAAGTAATGTACACTTCTTCATCAATCAGCCTATTGCGGCTCTTTTTCTAATGCACACAATGTACATAACACATACTATTCTAGGCCAGGCCTACCGTTGACAGAAAGAAGTAGTGTAATTTTTTGAATCTGATACCCACAGTATAGCCAGAATATCATTTGTCAGACAACAGAGTGAATCATATGCATATATATCTACATTGGCTCTTAGATGACATACAGGAAATTATAAAAGAAACAAATATGTTAGTCCACATTATTTTCAGAGCACTGTAAAAATTAGTATTAGATTGGAATTATGTAGGTATGTTGCAACTGTAAATCAAAATATTTGGGTCAGCCTTCCAATACGATTATAATAATTTAATTACATGTGGTGTGTGTTGTATTATAATGAATGTCTTCTACTAATGAGATTTGTTATTTATTCACTTGCCGTCACTTAACAAACCTTAGTTATATGATTCCAGAATCAGAAATGTGACATGACTTGATTTAATGATATGATATTTGTTTACTTTACTATAAAGGCCATATCATATATTCCTTTATTAGTCTGATTATTATAATTGAAAGATTGTGGTATTTGTAAATTATAATCCTGCAGCTATCATTATTTAGGTTAAATTTAAGAAATAGCAATTATGTTTACTAGTAAAACATAATGACAAGTACTAAATGTAATATAAAATATGGCTTAAACAAAATTTATGTATTTAGTGGTTGCAATTTTATTGTTTATTTTCTCTCGAATCTTTAATCTTATAAATGAGCCAATGTCATTATGAGAATGATAACTGTAATCTATATATCATGATAATGTTACAATTTTTTCAGGTTAGTGTACTCATTACGAACAGCAAATTGCATTTAATTAGCGTAATGATATGGTGTAAATAGGACTGCGGATCTTCAGTAACGGCTTAGTTCAAACACCTTTACCCCACTATGGCTTCATGACTCATGAAAAGGTCAAGAACATCATGTTAACATATACGCGACGGAATTTGCATAAGAAAAAGTCGTTATTGATGTTTTAATTGAATGCATCACTTTTAAAAATAATAACTCGTTATGTACAAGCAATACCTGGAGAGGTAGTCACCGCCATTCTTGTATTTGTTCTGCAAAGAAGACCTATCACCCGTAGCGCCGTATACTTTAATAGCTTCATCGGTCTCTTCCTCAAAAGCGTCGTCGATTGAAAAACGTTTGTCACTATTACCGAATGGTCGAGTCATTTTTAATTATATTATTTGGTGGGTCTAGGATGTGAAAAAAACATTACAATACACTATAACGTTTACACAAAGGCAAAACACAGCTGTCAATTTGTCACTCAACATGCGCCATATCGATTGAAACAGTTGCGTTCTGAAAGTATGAAATTACAAATTAGTAATCAATTTGATATTTCCTATTACAAATAATTCTACTCAAAGCACAAAACTGAACTAGTACCTCTGTCATAAATCTTTAAATATAATAAATTTAACCTAGTTAGAAGCATCGTAAGGTAGATATTTAGTATATACTAATTATAATTAGCAATTATTGTCCCTCTATTCTCAAAAATAGAATTATTATCTGGCAACCCAAAATTTATGTAGTTAAATTGATACACCCAACGGCACGGAGTACTGTTAACTGTCGCGTCTATAGAATAAAAATGGACACTGATTTTATCGCTATCTGTTAATTTATTAAGATTAAAGGATATGGGGAAGCAATATACATACGATTCTCTAGTGACTATTGGATCATACTAATATACATATTTAATATTATAAAAGTGTTTTTCTTCCTAAATTAGTGATAATATGAAAAATTATCGCAAACTTTGAATTAATCGTAAATACGTATAAATATATAATATAAATACAATATTACAATATTTGATATGTACCATTACCATAAAAGATACAATCATTAAAGACACAGATTTAGGTCCCAGAGTCTGAATAAATAAATATGGCAAGGCACTGGGTATCCCAGATAGGCATTTGCCCAAGTACGACATACATAGTTAGTCCACGGCTACGGAGAACTATTGATTCCGCTTCCTCATCCTCTTTCCCATTTACTAAAGGCCGACAACGCAGCTTGCAGCTGCTTTGGTATTGCAAATGTTCGTGGTCGAGGGTAATCACTTACTATCACGTTAGCCGCATGGTCATTTGCCCCCTTTCCCATAAAAAAATGACAACCTTATGTCAACCATTTATCAGCTCAGTTGTTGGCTGTATGGACTAAAGTCCTTTGCCTTTCCCATTAGGGATAAATTAATATCATCATCATTAGCTCAGTTGTGTCACTTGTCAATATCTAGCCACATGTTTGTGTTTATTAATTGCTTTGATTATAGAAAAGTTTAATGTTTACATATTTTTTCGTCAAAAGAATTTCGAGATGGTTAATAAAGATTGGAGAAAAGTTACGCCTGCTTTATCAAAGCCAGTATTAAGCTGTATTGGCAATCTAGGTTTTAAATCTATGACACCTATCCAAGCGGCAGTCATTCCTCTCATTTTATCATGTAAGGATGTGGTTGCTGAAGCAGTCACAGGTTCTGGAAAAACTCTGGCATTTGTTGTTCCGATGATAGAAATGCTCATAAAAAAGGAAAAGGAAGCTCCCCTACGAAAGGGGTTTATTTACTCAGTAATTATATCACCTACAAGGGAACTTGCTACTCAAATCTTCAAGGTAAAACTCAAGTTTTTAAGTTTAATAAATCAAGCCAATGTTATTGTTATGTAGTTAATGCTTCTGTAGGTTAATAATGTTTGGTATATAACTTACAAAAACCTGTAGAGTATGAGGTTAAATTGAATGTCTTTTAAGTCAAATTCCTTGTAAAACTTTATGTTCACTTACCATCAGGTGAGCCGCATGCTCGTTTGTCCGCTTCTATTATAAAAAAAAATGTTTTATAATGATAAAAATTCTGTTACCTTGTTAATGGGTTAAATATAATTTTAGATTTTTTTGGATGGACAGATGTCAAAAGATTGACAACATGTACTTACTTTTTTACAGGTTATAGAACAGTTCTTATTAGAGCCAGAATTATCTCACATTTCCTTAGCTTTGTTGGTGGGAGGACGTGCAACCGAAATGGATATAGATACCATCAATAAAGGGGCACACCTTGTTGTTTGCACTCCTGGTCGATTTGAGGATTTATTATCAGAGAGAAAACAACTCAATTTGGCTGGTAGATTAAAAGAGTTGGTTTGTACTCTTAAAATGCTTTAGGATTGATTGTGTAATATTTATTAAACTATAAACTTTACCTAATTTGCTAATTTTATATCTATATATATTTATTTTTTTATCCTAAAGAGAGTGAGTAAGTATTATATAATATATTTTAGTTAAGTATCCAGAGGTTTTAAAAGCATGAAAGTGATGATTTTAACTCCTATTTCATCTTTCATTCAGAAAGTTGTAGTAGGTACTAGCTTTGTTATTAATAAACTAACTTTTGCCCGCAGCTTTGACTGCATTGGCACCATTTTCTACATCTCTGTGTGATGTAACATCAAACAAACAAACTTTCCCATTTATAATATTAAGTATATATATATATACATATTATAGTAGTTCGGTGTATTAGAATCATAAAGAATATTTAAAAGTTCACAAAAGAAAGAGAAACTGTGGAGGATTTCACAGCACAGCTACACAAATGTTGAGCTGTCTTTTAATGTAGTTATAGTTACTAAACTTATTCAATCACATTCACATGTGCCTTGTGACAGTATTCATTTATCTTTTACTGTAATGAAATAACGGTTGTCAGTATTAAAACAAAATGGTTAAATGCTATACACTTTTGCGTGGAAGAGCCAAGCGGCGGCATTAGCTGCTGCTCGAATAGGCTGGCTCGACTGGATTGATACCATGGCCTCGCAGAATACCGGCGTGAAGTAGAGGCATCTTGTGCTTCTGCGTTTCGTTCGGTGAGTGAGGTCCACATCCCCTCCCTGTCCCTCTCCCTCTCCGCTTCCCTCTCATCTCCCAAATATCCTTAAAGACCGGCAACACATAATACATAGCTGTATTAACCTTTTTGGTTTTGTACATGTGTGAGTGATAAGTGGTTTATTAATGTACGTTTTTGGTCACATTTTCTTAACTATGATATTTAGTCTGCTACTATTAAATGTCTGTGGTAATAAAAAATCATCATCACATTTCATATAATGAAGTGTAAAGGAGCCCAGACATGAAACCATAAAGGAAATAAAAAGAAATCTTAAACAAGTAGCAATTAAAATTTTAATTTAATTGTGTTTAATTATCCGATTTATTTTTGATTCGCATACACCACATTAAAATATCACTTCCACAATAAATACGAATCTAACGATACCTCATAAAACACAAAAAAAATCAATTTGTAACCTTTACATACTGCTTTTAGGAAATTTTAGTACTGGATGAAGCTGACCGTCTACTCGATCTTGGTTTTAGTGCCACTCTTACCACAATTCTTCAGTACTTGCCAAGGCAAAGGCGGACCGGCTTATTCTCTGCTACACAAACAAAGGAACTGCAGGATCTTGTTAGAGCTGGTTTGAGAAACCCTGTTCTTATCAGTGTTAAAGAAAAATCAACTATAAGCACTCCAGTAGCTTTAGAGAATTTCTATATTATAGTTGAACCACAGGATAAGTTCCTATTCTTATTAAACTTTATACGGAATCGTAGGATGCTAAAGGGGTTGTTCTTCCTTCCAACGTGTGCCTGTGTTGATTACTGGGCGGATGTGTTGCCTGTGTTCCTACCTGATATGAATGTATTTTCAATACATGGCAAAATGAAACAAAAGAGACACAAGATTTTAGAGAAATTTCGAGAAGCCGATAACACCATTTTGTTGTGTACCGATTTATTGGCTAGGTGAGTATTTTTTAAAATGTAGCGACTACTTTAAAACTTTGTCATGTGTCGTGGCCTCCACACAGTATTATCTGCAGGCTTCACAAATACTCATTCCGTGTGGGAATCTAAACTGGAACCCGCAGCGAAGCCGATATGTCGACAGTGTGGTTCTTGTTGTTATATAAATTTCAGAATGATGGAAATTGGTTATTTTCTATAGAATGTCTATTATTTCAACATGTCATAAAACAAGTATCTATTTTCAAAAGTCGTACCTTAAATATTTAGCATCCTAAAAAAAATTTACTGAACATAATAAAGTGTTCCTAATTGAAATTTAGTATAGTATGTAAACTCTTAAATACCTCAGAGAGCTTTGTATACGTCAAACGTCCGCAAAAATAATATAGTTTATTCTTTCTTAGAAATTCAGGTTTCCTCACGTTGTTTTCCATCACCGCAGAGCCTTGTACAGTACAGTACTTTAACTTATTGCTTTAAAAACTAAGCCGAGCCGCGGTAGCCTAGTGGTCAAGGCGCTAGCTTTATTTCTACAGTATGTTAGTGACCTGGGTGCAATCCCCTGCACCGGCATAATTAAATAGAAATTTACTACACATTTATAGTTACTTAACATAGAATAATTTTTACTAAGTGGTAGGTGCTAGCAAGTGCTGCTGCCGCCAGACACTAATGTGAAAACATAACTGTTTTTCGATTTAAGGCGCATATTTTTGTATGATGGGCAAAGTTTAGTGCCACAATGAACTTTACAATGCAGTTAGGCTGTTTCTGTACCCATGGCCTGCCCCGCTTTTGCTTATCACTGTTTTAATAGTAACAGCGATCGGTTGCAATATGAAGTTAAGCCAGATGCGACAGTTCGACAGATCGCGATGTAGATAAATGTATTGCTTACTCGTTAGCGTTCTTAGATTGAACTAGATAAGTTTCTCTGACGATAATATCAAACTATCTCCTAATTTCAAATTAAAACTAATCGCTATTGAGTAACCGGATTCACGCTATGTAGGGGATGCTTACGTCTCAGACGTGTAGAACTCGATTGTCATGTCACATCATGGACCCTTTATTTTCAGAGGTCTTGATATACCTGAAGTTGAATGGGTTGTGCAATGGGAACCGCCCAGCAGCCCTGCAGCATTAGTGCACCGTGTGGGGCGTACCGCTCGCGGAGGAGCCCGAGGCTTTTCTTTATTACCACTGTTACCCTCTGAGGACACGTATGTGCCGTTCATCAAGACCAATCAGATGGTAGAACTTAAAGATTGGACAAAGTCATCTGATGAGATTAAGATTAGTCAAAAATTAAAAGAGAAGGTATGGGTTTTCATTGAATGTATAATAGTAGGGAAAAATCAAATATTTGTCCTAATTCTTTAAAAAAAACTTAACAGGCTGCTGTAAGTCATGCCAGTTCATGATAATTAGGTTATGTAAACTTTTCATTGAGATTCTGTATTTTCTTGGTCTTCTGTTTCCAGGTATTAACTATTCTCCATGATCAGCAGAAGAAGGACAGAGCTGTCTTAGATAAAGGACAGCGCGCATTCGTTTCACACGTACAAGCTTATTCCAAACATGAATGTAATCTCCTACTACAACTGAAAGAGTTACCCTTAGGACATATAGCAACTAGCTATGGTCTTCTAAAATTACCACTCATGCCAGAAATTAAGGAAGAACATAAGAAACAGTTCATTGGACCGAAAGAGCAAATAGATTATAACGCAATACCATATAAGGATAAACAGAAAGAAGTTAGTAGGTTACAAAAGTTAGAAGAATACAAGAAGACTGGTGTTTGGCCCAATAAGAAGAAAAAGAAGATGGTAAGAGACATTAGACAGTTCTTTCTTTTAGTTCCAAATTTGAATTTTGTGACATATAAATATTAGACTTTTCCTTTAGCCACCTCTTACGACACCCACGGGATGAAAGTAGAGGGTATATTCTTACCCCGAAACCACACGGCACTATAAATTTTACAGATACATAATTGAACTAATGCATAAATTATTGGAATACAAAAGGCATTTCACAAGGTAATTTGTCAACCCATAAACGAACTCGTCCAATCGAATGTCGAAATACATTGTGGCCCGGTCGTACCAATTATTTTCATAACTCATTAATTTAATACAGTACGACAATGAATCTTGCCAAAAAATTGTGGTCAGTTTAAGGTACAAATCAAAGTTAGTTGTTGTATTTAGAGCTCAATTATATTTTATTAATTATTTATATTTACCTTTACCTAATAACTTTATTTTATTTTTACATACGGTTATTTTTTTTCAATCGCAATTATGCGCCTTACCGTTTAAGATAATTAACAAACAGCCAAACTTTACCGTAACGGAATCTTTAATATTTTCCGAGTACACATTTACCCGGCTCCTACACCCTCTCAGATATTTGAGAAAGAGGCCTTTGCCCAGCTGTAGGCACTTACAGGTTACTACTTTACTTTACTTAGACATTTACCTTTCGTTATAGTATGCTATAATTATTGTACCAATTTTTTCTCTTGTACGGCCATTGGAAAAAAATGTGTCTTATGTCCCGAAAATGGTTAAATACTCAAATTCAATATTGTCATACACAATTACACGATGTCGTGCTCTCAACATCTACTGAACTCAAATCGAAAAATGCAACAACTTTTCGCAGTGGCAACACACAGCTGTGCCAGTTTCACAGACATGCGACTGGAGGTTTCTTTATTATGTTGAAACTACTGACGTGTAGTGTAGGATCCTAAGGAGTATTGGGGAAGTGTGTCCATGATGTGCTAAATACCTTACTCGAAGTGAATTCATATGTAGCAAAGATGAAAATTCAAATAGAGACTAACATTAAAATTACGTATTCTGTTACATTTTATTTTAGGTTCAATCGCAACCATGGCAGCATACAAAGCAGAACAAAGAAGAAAGGAAACAGCGGAAAAGGAAAAGAAAAGAAATACTAAAAATTACAGAAGGAAAGAGAAGTAAGAAACGACGGGCTGTCACACAAGAAGAGTTAGACGAGTTAGCCGCTGACGTAGCTCTTATAAAGAAATTGAAGAAACGGAAAATAACCAAGGAACAGTTTGATGAAGAGTTTGATGTGAATAAATGAAGTTGTTGTAAATTCATTTTCATTCAGAAATGCTAAAGAAAAAGTCATATTACTAATACCTCAGTAACGACAGATTTTTTCAGTTTACATTTTAAGTCTCGACCAAAGTGAGATGTTATAAATTCAGTGAACTGTATTCCTTGGGTGAACGGCAATGTATATTATAATCGTGTAAGTAGAGGAAACAGGCGGGCGGGCGGCGGAGCTAGCGGTTGATTCACTCTTATTTCTTAGAAACTGTTTCCACTTTCCCCCAATATGGTTCGTTGTGTTTAACAAGGTGACAACAACTGCAGAATATAGTCTTATAGCAATTAAAATTAAATTTGCCGTGCCAATGTGTCGTTTAAAAAACCCTGCCATCGCTTCTTTTCGTCCCTTTCTCACAGCTAAAAAAGAACCGGACACCATATCGCGGCCTCTGTCAAAAAGCAATAAATCCCTCTCGAGAAAAAGTGCGGATACAATAAAAAAAATACTATAGAGAGCCAATAGAGGGCGTTACCTCAGACGGTAATTTGAAAAACGATAACTTTGGTCAGTCACATTTGTTTCTAGTCTTTTGAACCTACTTTTCACCAGGACTTACTTGCACCAACGTGACAGATGGCGAGCCTGCCTTAGCGTTCAGGGTAACCATAAAATTCATACGTAACTCTTGAATAACTAATCGATATCAAGTTTTCCACATTGAGGGTCTTGATTCGGAAGCAGATCCCCTCACGTGACAATACATGGCTAACAATAATACCATTATAGGTTTTATTGTTTACTTCAACAAATCTATTTGGAATGTAACATTAAGGAGACTTGGGGTTTTATTGTGAGTCAAAATGATACCAACAATGAAAATAGTAAAATAGACATTTATTTCTGTATCAACTTCCGTAATTGCAACATTTGATCTGAGTATTCAATACCTAACAATAAGGCACTTAAAACCTAATAGAATATTGTCGATTTTCCTTGTTAATAAGGTTCGATTGCTTATTAAGGGTTTTGGCACTCGCCTTCTAATTAGCACCTAAGGCGACAAAGTAACAAATCATTGTGCGTTAATATTTTACTATTTTCACTCCGATTCTCAACTTTTTATAACCAAAATGATTTTATACAAATGACGGTAAGGACGTTAAAGTAGTTCGCTTGGATACCCGGTGCATTTGTATATTTTAGTAAAAAGAAAGCTCTACATAAGGACTTGATTTATTTAATAGTGTGAAATTTCGTTAAGTGCAAATATTACATTTCACTAAAAGTATAGTAATAAAATTTTGAAACTTATATTGGGTTTTTATAGATAATAACTACTAATTTGAATAACATTTCACATTAGAAAATATATTTAGATGCTCATGCTTAAAATAGAAACTACCAAAAAACACAATAGTAATATTGTAAATTCTGCTAAATATTCGATGGTCGACAATGTTATTGCTTTTTTAAATTTTAAAAATTGCATCTAGAATTCTTAATTAAGGCTTTTGTTAAGGCACAGATTATAAACATTTTCAAATTACAAAACAACCACAGACACGTGCAAGCAGGGTTCTAATGAAATTCAATCTATTTTGTCACCTAATAAAATATCACTGCTTATATACTGAGTTGACTATACACGCATATAAATCGCGAGTATTTTACAATAAGTACATAATAATACAGCTCGATATTTCCTGCTTTTTACATTATATATTGTTAAAAGGCGTACTAAAACGTTAAAACATAATAATACAAAACTGAAGCTTCACATACAAAGAAAACAAATAAAATAATTTATACAAAACCTTTCTAAGATGCCGACTCCACACAAGGGGACTTATATGTCAACATTTTATTTACAAAATTTATTGTCTTATAATGGTTTATAACTTTAAAATTATTTAATCATACGTTTATTATCAAGCAATTTAATTTATCTCTATTGTGGTATAACTTATATAGACCCACTGTGTGGAAGTAGCATACAACAGGCGTTTACATTCAACAAAATCATACATTGCCTTGTCATGGTCTTAAAAATAGAACATCTAAAATTACGCCATCTTAAAATTAGAAAAAAAAATTCATAATGTTCATAATAATACTATTAATTTAAACTATAATACTTGCCATCTTGTGAGAGACGGCATAACTTCATCTGTCAAACGTCAAATATATATGACTTGACTAGCTGTGAAAGGATCGTTGATAGATCGAGATGCCAGACTGTAAGACTAAATGTTAATAGCCACCATTGTTTAATAAAAACAAATTGCATTAATTGTATGTAATTAACATTTCATAACTGAGCACCTGGACCTGTCAAAGTCGTTGGGTTGGGAGCATTCCATTAAAACTGGGCGAGTAACCCACTAACACATGTCTCGAGATGAGTGAAAGTACGGAGGAAGTTTACTTCGCCAACCTGCTGACTCTAGCAATGCTGCTGTAAACATGGTGAAGTCAGATATATGCCTTTACCGATGGTGCAGGGTGTGCGTTGCACACGGGCCCTACCTGGGCCAGAGACGCCTTTGGGTAAAGTTTTACATAGACAGGTGCACAGTTAAGTAAGAGAATATATTAAGCACAGTTAGAGAAATAGTACTTAATCTATACAACTTTTAATGTAGTAATGCATTGAGCCAGTAAAGTTTAAAAGCTTAAGGACTTATATAGATTTTAATTATAAAGCACCAAGATACTGAACTGAGATACAACATACTAAATTTAATAAACAATGTTATATAACCATTTATATGTTAGCAGAGTGACAGGATTTTGACATATGACATGACATCTAATGCCTCACTGTACCGTATAAGTAAAACTAACCTACCGAACAAATATTCCACACAAATATGGCATAAGATGACCATGCATGTTTTAAAGTTTTTTTTCTAAAATCATCTCTAGAATTGAGCCTTGTTTAACTTGCCACATATTTGATATTTCATAAAATGCGCGTACTTTAATTAAATATTTTTATTAATCATCTTATTAGATAAAGACATTTCCTTATAATTAGAAGACGCCGTCGCATATAAATGTGGCAAATATATGATCAATTAAATACTACATTGCTATTGAACCTTAATGTCTACATTTTGAGAAAAACAATCTTTTAATATACAAGATATAGAATAATAAGCATTTAAGAGCACAATAAGAAATTGACTATAGTTTCTGACATTAACATAACGCGTAATAAGTAGCGCTTGTTAATTTTATAAACAATGGAAAACTAAATGCAAAAATATACATCACCAAACACTTCTTCTAAACATTTGTGACAGTTGGCACTTGTTTGACACATTGGTTTGCGTCGAACGTTAAATATTTTAATTTAAAATGGGTGTCTGGAAAATTAGATCTTAATATGTTAAGCATTAATGTCTATTTTCCAAAATCATCCAATGTTAATATATATTTCTTCACTTATGGCGGCAATGAAATTAAGGCACATATTGTTACAATTTGCATATCACTCACACTTTATAATAACTATTTACAAAAACTAATGTATAAATAAATAGAATTATTGCAGAAGACTGTCACGAAATAGCACAAAGCTTTATTTTTTGGGGGTGTTTGCGAATAACAAAGTGTTACACAACCTTATCGCCACCATGGAGCAATAAGTTCATCTTATTTTGTTAATTTATTATAGCCGTATATCGGGACAGTCAAGTACAACAAATGCTGGAAACTCAACACATTTTTCAAATAATATTTATTGTCATAACATATTGTCGTTTAACATACGGGGGGAACAAAAATGTATTGAGTTTCCACTTCAAAATAACCGTTGACATGTTTCTCTATTCAAAATCGTACATAAAAGAAACTTAAAAACCTATACTATGAAATACCCATGAATTGATGCCATATTTAAAATCATAGCAGAAACAAAGTTAACGAAGCAAATTTTGTTTTTCAGATTCTAACATTTGAATATTATTGTCATACTATATAATGAAATGAGACTTTTTCAGTTTTAAATACTCTCTGAGGCTGTTCCAAACGAGTGATTCATTTAGTGCTCTTTTATTTTCTTTTGTAAAGCCAGCAATGTTTTAATCCACATATATTAGTGATTTCCCTCAGCTAAACTTATGACTAAATGAATAATAATGACTAAATGAACATTTACAGATAAAATTAAATAAATTGGTATTCTAGATATACCGGGTACAGAATTTGGTACGTACCGATTATGAGTTGCTGAATTAGCATTGTCTATGAAAATGTTGTAAGGTTTTTATTATATTATCTTTATAGCATTGTTCAAATAATCAATACTACTTCGTTATAAAAATGTATTCTTACTTTAATGACTTCTTTAGAGATAAAATATATTCAAAAATTAGTATAAAATACCCAGGTTAATAATAGAACAAATTTACAAATGTTGCCTTGACAGTTTAGCCGAGGACACGGAGTGGTTTATGTATCTTGAAGTGTCAAAAGTTACCTTATTTTAGTCATGTAACTTTCAAAGAAATGTTTATAAAAACAGTATGAATTTTTATAAGCTATTTTCTTTTTGGGAAGTAACATCTGCAAGGCAATGGAAACCGATTACAAGACACCTAAGACACGCCTCCCTATTGCGTAACGTGATGTTAATCGTAATAACGATTGATTTCGATTCAATTTATAACGGATTCGAGTTTGTCATATTACGTAGCACAGACTTCACGGTCGTTTACTTTCTTTCAGACGCGATCAGTCGAACAGTCGAGTCTGGTGTAACTTAAATCGAAATGAATTGCGATTACCACCGGAGGTTACGCAATAGACCGCATATCAAGAGAGTTCTCAGACCTCATCGGGCGCCATGGCTTCGGCCGCGGCAGTTTCATGGTTAAGTTCGGGCTGTGGCGCGGGTTCCGGCTGCGGTGGGACCAGCACTGCGGCCTTCGCAGCAGCCTCCAGCGCTCTGATGCGGTTCTCTTGTTTCACGATCACAGATTTCAGTTTGCGTATTTCTTCTACGAGATCAGAAAGTTGTTTCTCCTGAAATCAATAAAGTTTTCTGTACAGATAATGTAAAACTAAAAAAAAGCATTTATGTTCTCAAGATCTTCAATGTCATTCGAATGGAGGCTGACAGTGAATGTGTCTCCTGATTTAATCTGGAGAAAGAGCTTATAAGGCATGGCTTGGACACCCTTGGTTGTTTGGCAGAACTCAAGCAGGGTACGATCGTTCCGAATCGGCATGGCGAGTCACCATTGGATGCGAGCCGGTAAGATTATTTTATATTGCGAAGCGCCGCACAGCCGAGGCTACATACGAAGCCTGCCCTAAAGGTGTTTTTCTAAAAACATACTAGTGAAAGAAAACTATAGTTTTCGATGTCTCAGTGCTTATCATAATTATATGTTTGTTACCAACGATAGCCTCGGTACCCCGACATCACTTATAAAACCTATAGCAACAGAGAAGCGGACTCACCACGGCAGCGGAGAGCGCGGGCGGGGGCGTGGCGGAGGCGGGCGTGCCGGATTGACTGTCGTCTCGCTTCTGCGCAGGCGTCGGCGAGCGCTCCGGCTCCCGGTCCCTCTCGCGGTCGCGGCCGGTGGCGAGCGCGTTGCTGCGCTTGCTGACGGTGAGCTGCTGCGCGCGCCCCGACACGTAGCCGCCCTGTACCACCACCGCACGCTCCTGGAGTCGGGTTAGGGAACCCCCCTAGCCTTTAGCGTCTGCCCTTGACATTCCTGTCGGCTTACATTACATTGGGGTGGGGAGGGGAGGGGGATTTCTTCTTTATATACCACGAGATACGAACTATAATTCTAAAATAAGGATGAATGTAGACCGACATTACTTCTGTGTATACTAAGAGATGTGAGACTAGAAGCTTTCTATACGAAAATCATTTTCAAAATTTCCATGCACGAAGGATTTGTTTAATGCAATTTTTGTAACCCAATTTGTAAAGACAAAAGAGTAGCTCCAATAAGAAGTTAACTTTAAATATAATTCCCCAATGTAACAAATATAAAGCAACTACTTAACAACACAGTTAACACACAACGCACGTTGGTTAGTAACAACAACGAATGTGAACAAGTCAATAAATCCAGGTCTGTCGTGGTTACATCTGGCACACGGTGAAGTAATGTGGTGTTAGAAAGAGAAAGCCAACAAAATCGTCAAGACATCGCTAAATAGTTCAACTCCAAATACGAAGACTTGCGCACATTAACTGCTTTATGCAAAGGATATCATCGGTATGATTTATAGTTGCGATTGTTGTCACTTGGTGAAACTTTATCGCAATCACAATTATTGTAAACCCCTGTGCATGTTTCACAATACAGTTCTTTTTTTATTTTTTATAATTGAGTACACGGAAGACGACGTAACGTGAAACCTTTTTCTCGTTACGTCATCTTCCGGTTCTTTATATAATGTATTGTGAAACTAGTACAAGAGTTTATAATAATTGGCAGATATAATTATCAATCTTCAAATTAAAGTAGTTAATTTAAAAAAAATATATTAAATTGGCTATAGTGTGCGGAAGTCTAAAATTGCATTAACATACATAACAACTATGATACACGGTCTTTGCCATATTGAATGCACATAATCTTTAATGTGTTATAACAAAACAATATCTGTTGTTGCAACACATTGTGAATTATTAAATAGAAGCGACAAGTATATAAGTAGCAGCGGGAGACTTAATCATTGTCCCCAATTTGTTAAATAGCCATAACCGTGTATTACAGTTTAAAGTTTAGTAAAAAATGTTTGTACATCATAACATAAATTAAAGTTTAGAGAGTACACTGGCATTTATGAAATTTTATTCCCATCTGTAACATCAGTAACATATAAACATTTTTGTAATATTTAACAAATGAAATGTTACAAATATTTTTTGGTGAGTAGTTATATTTAATTAATTGCAATAGATAACAAAAACTGGCCAAGTGCGAACACGCGCACGCGGGGAATCACAAATACAAACACAGTGTCTATGTGTACCTCGACTCACACTTCGCCGGTTTTTTGATATTATCTATTTGAGCAATTAATAAAATATTTATTATTTGTTGTTTTACTTTAGAGTTTGCACTACAATCACACCAAGTTAAGGGCAGAAAAGTTTTTTGTTTTTTTTTGACTCCATGTATGAGGAACCCGAAGGACTCCTCAGAGAGCGAAGTTCCGTACGGAGCCACCGAACGGAACTCTTAAACTGGACTAAATTTTAAGACCTTCATTAAGTAACACAATTTTATAATCATTTGATTTTTAACTTAATGCCGTTTCAACCGAAACCGGATTAAACCAAATTTAACCAGATATTGTATTCTCATAAGGTATATTCAGTTTTGAAGGGTCGGTTGAGTCATAGCGCAATTCGGTAAGAGTTTTGAAAGATCACGCACACCACATGCTTGCATCAAAATATTTATCCTGTATTAGTTCACTGATAGA
The DNA here is from genome assembly GCA_029286595.1 of Bhutanitis thaidina. NCBI lineage: Eukaryota > Metazoa > Arthropoda > Insecta > Lepidoptera > Papilionidae > Bhutanitis > Bhutanitis thaidina. The sequence goes on from JAGSMS010000016.1 coordinate 11,187,467, forward strand.
CAAATGCCTCTCCCAATGGGAGGCCTTGCCACAACAGTCACTCTTGACAGGCGGACTGACCAGATGCCCCGCACCTCAGATACTGCTGCCCGTCGTACGGCTAGAGAAATGTAAGCTTTGCGAGCTGTACCTTATATACAAAAAGTCGAACAGGAGCGGCCATTAATAACTCCAGGAATATTAATAACATTTGCAGCTCTTTAAAAACATTAGTCGTTAAAAGCCATGCTCACAATTACTTATAAAATACACACACACATGTATAAATAGTGTCATGTTTAATAAAGGTAAGTCCTTCGTAGTCCTGAATCCCTACAGTTCTTGTATTCCATAAGCGGCCGGGACGATTAGTTTTGGTGAAGACGTATACGTCTGTATACGCCACGTCAGATGGTGATCCAGGGGGGAGGAAACTCTTCAAAGAAATATATGCCGGCTTTTGACACCGCTTTCTAGGAGAAGCTTGTGTTGAGCAGTGTTAAAAAATATTTTTTTCAATTATAAATTGTATAGTAATTATTATTAAATTACATGATTTTACGTGTAAAATAAGTCAACAATGTTCTTGTGTGAGTTGAATGTACGTGTTCTGTCTATGTGTGTGTACATGCGTGGGTACCTTGAGCGACATGGTGCAGGGCTCGGCGTCCTCCCCTGCGAGCCACTCGTCGGCCGTGAGGCTCGCCTCGTCGCTCAGCGTGTCCGGGTACAGGTCCTCTTGGAACAGCTCCGACTTACGCGGCACCGTCATCGATATCACCTGCGGCCAGAATTACTCTCACTCAGCTGTGGTGACTCGGCAGGATAACTGCACGAACACTTCTATCCGTTGTGACAAATTCTATACATATGGACTAATTGAATTCAATCCGCTATTCAGCATAGTGTCCCAGTACTAGCAGAAATACATTTTGTTGAATATGGCTTGTCTATTATGGCAAGAAACCTACAAAGAAAGGAATAAAAAAAGCTTAGAATGATTTCTATAATGATTAAACTGCCTTTCTATTACACGAGCTGAGCCCATGGCTTTTTGCATGCAAGATTTTGGTAATTCAATCACATATCTATGGTCCATTATATGTGCTAATTCCCGATAATATGCTACTTTAGTTTTCAAGGCATATTCCACCAGACAGACTGCCAATCAGACAGATAGAGAAGTAACGAATATACAACAGTTTAAAACACACCTGACACAATCCGGAGTTGTTCAAACGATAGAACTTGGCTATTTCGCAGGTAGCCACGTCGCAGCCGCGCTTCGGCATCATGCCAATACCTTAAATTATAAACAGGTAAGGTTATGCACAAGGGATATTATTTACAAGTTAAGAAATAACATGTGTCTAGTTCATATACTCTCTTCAATTTACATTCTCTACAATTTGACATACAAATATCTTCATTTTATACAATTATTTTACACTATGGCAAGATTTTTTTCATTTCACAGGATCGGCTGTGGCATCTGCCACAAGGCATTAAATAATCCCTTGTTACCTTTAGGGTCAGGTGTTTGTAAATTATAAATATTTAAAATAAATAAGAAAGAAACTATCTTCTTTATTTGGGATTATTTGTTATTTCTTGCTGGGTTGTTATTTTTTTTATGTCAGCACAGTATAAATCAACAAAACTCAATAGTCTTGCAATGTCTTATAAGAGTATAGTGCATTTCACAGTAGATGCGTAGTGCAATAAATATCCATCCATCTCTTTCTCTCATATGCGCATTTGCTATGACAAATGTTATGCACACGTATACTAAAGTCTCTCATTCGGACAAGCCAACGAATATCTGCAACACCAGAGGCGCCGCAGCTTCGTTACCGACCTTTAAGGATATTTAGACTTACTGTCACCTAACTCAACGAACGAAATCTTTATGTCTGTGTATTAAAATATAATTTCTCACCTCTCTGAGGATCTGGGGTCTGGAAAGTATTGATGTAGTGCACGAATGGAGGCTCGGGAGTCACCTGTAACACAACAGTACAAACAATATTAAGGCCAAAGTGAACAGACATCTAGGCAAGCGTGTACCATCCTAGGCCTCATCTTCGCCTTCCATCGGGCAAGATTGAGGTCAAACGTAAGCATATTTTTCATAAAAAAAAAGGAAATCTTAAAATAAATACTTTTAGTTGAGTTTCTATAAAGACACAAAGTGTTTTTATTTGATGACAAATCTTTGTGAAGACGTGAGAGTGTCTCTATATCAATTCGAGCAAGTGTCTCTACCTCTACTATATAAAGTGAAAACAGTCGAGCGTGTTCACGAATGAGTGTCTCCATGTGTCGATGTGTGAGTGTCCGTGTTAGACTGACCTCGAAGTAGCGTATGACGGAGTCGCCCTTGCCGCACAGGTAGACGAGGTTGGTGTCGGGGTCGTAGAGCGGGAACATGACGCCGTTGCTGGTGTCGATCTCCACCGTCACGATGGGTTCGCCGAGCGCGTCCGGCGTGCGCAGCGAGTACTGCCGCTCCGACATGCGGCTGAACCTGCGCACCGTCAAGTTTATTTCACTATTCATATGATGGGATGGATACGATGTTGCGACATTCGATTTAAACTCATGTTCTAGCGGGCATTTCTAAGGAGTACAGTAGTTTAGTACAGGATATTTATAATTTTTTTGTTATTTTAATTCAATATCTATTTCCACTAACAGTAAACTACGTTCGTTCGCCAAATTTCGTTCGTAACCGTTCCTCATTCTCTAAGCGAGATTGAACGACAAACATAGAAACAATCACCTTTGTAAGTAGGATAAAACAGAGCATAGCACTCCTTCATAAGGAACATTTAAAAAAAATCTTGCATCACAATATTTCAAATTGCTTTCAATTTAGATCCGTTCATACATACATGCATACATGAAATTTTATGTACTTTGATATTTACCCTGTTGTAAAGACCAGGCCGTGTTTCAGAAAAATGGCCCGGGATGCTTTGCTGCCTTCATGTGCGATCGCCTCCGCCTCCACTTCGCCCTTGCGTGGATCGATTATTCTTTAAAACAAAAGACAAAAATATTAAAAAATATATAAATTACAATATTCTTCACCATTCATACATTTTACCTCTAGTCTCAAAGTCAAAAACAAGAATGAAAGAAAAACTTGCAATATTATAATTACGTTTCAACTACGTTCAACATGGTACATGGCGTCTGGAACAACCGGTTTGCCAAGCTGGGGGATCATAGTAAATCCTTTATTATTTCCTATTAAGAGAGACCTTTGTCCAACAGTGGACTATTGACGGAGAAGATAGAATTATTGGTTTTCGGATCGGATTGTAATCGTCCCATGGTGGTAGCATGTATATCCTATATTATTGCTAACATGTAAGTAATACATTACTTCTAGGTGCTGCTTGGCCAGGTACCACCACGTACTTACCTTTTTTTTTATAGAAGAAGGGGGCAAACGAGCGTGCGGCTCACCTGATGGTAAGTGATCACTGACATCCACAACACCAGAGGAGCTACAGATGCGCTGCCGGCCTACCTATTTCTGTCGCTAATCAGCAGTGCAACCTCTTTTATTTCTTGCAGTTTAAATGGTATAGATAGTTCGATTTTTTTTTATGGTCCAGGGGGCAAAGAGCTAGCGGCTCACCTGATGGTAATTACCGTCACCTACGTATATCTGCAACACCATAGGGTCTGCAGGTGCTTCGCCGGCCTTTAAGGATATTTGGGACTTGGGATGGGGGTGGGGAGGCCGAGCGGGCCTCCGGTCACCGAACGAAACGCAGAAGGACTAGATGCCTCTACCTCACGCCGGTATATAAGCTGCAAAGCTTTCCATCTTAGTTCTCTGGTAACAACGCAACTGTGTCCATGGGCCGCATGACATGCATGTCGTGAATGACTCCAGTATTATAGAAAATCGGCCAGGAATATATACCTGATCTTCTTGTCGCGGCAGGTGGTGAGAAGTTTGGAACCGGTCCAGTTCCAGCAGGCAGAGTATATAAGGTCCGGATGGCAGTCCAAGCTGAGGAGCACCTCGCCAGTGCCCACGTTCCATATCGCGATCTGTATGTAGTAGACAAAAATACTGACGTGAATATGGAGGACCTATTGACAACCTACTATAAATTTGTGTCTTGTCTACGATTTATCTGTGCTGCAACGTTGTCTTGAAAAGGCTCTCAGCTATAGCGCTGATTATAGACAAAGTATTCCGGTTTACCTGCAATATTTTTATGATTAAAACGAGAAATTTGGCTGTTTCGACTTAATTCAAGTAAATAATTGCATATTTTGTTTTTGCCAGAACTCCACAATGACACAGCGTTAATTTTTTTTTATTCTTAACGTGAAAACAGTTTTCTCAGGGATGACACTTATTAAGACAAACTTGGAAAGTTATCTAAATACTAAATTTCATCCAAAGCGTTAGAGCCGTTTCCAAGAAACTAATTACATATATACAAGTATTTCCAAGTTAATGTTTTAAGATAATACACAGATTACACGAGCATAAGCTACGTCTTTAGGCTATCTGCACTTGCGCAACTACTGTTTACAGGAATAAAGAAATGCCGTTGATAACAGAACGCACCTGATTGTCAGAGCCCGCGGTAAGCAATACGTTCTGTGCGGTCGGATGCCACAGAACGAGCCCAACTCGCCGCTGATGGTACACCAGATCAACCACCGGCTCCGTCAGCGTCCGCGAGATGCCGCCGTCCGGGATCTGCCACACCTAAAACAAAACGGTAGTAACAGTAGTAACTAATCTAAATGTAGTTAAAAAAAAATGTCATCAGTGCACGACATGCGAGCATAACGTCGGGTTGCACTAAACCATATTTTACAAAATCATTCAGACGTAATCGCTTGTCTTGTATCTTTTTCTCCAAAAGTCTACTTCCCCTGCACACGTGAAACGTATTGACGAACGGGCTAGGTCCTTGCGACCAACTAATGGCGGAAAATCTGTTCAAACATGCGGAGCCCAAATTACACAAGCTGCTGATGGACACTAGTGAAGCTACTCCTCTAATCACTAAGATTCACGTCAGTGGGATTAGGAATTGGCAAATGAAGATGGACACTCCGCCATCATTCGCCAGAGCCACGTTAGAACGCTAGCAGGGTGCGCCTGAGGTTGGTTTTTGAAGAATGAAGAGACTGTTCATTCCCCTCTACACCATTTAGATAATATATATATACATCGATCACGCTATGGATCTACCAAAGTATGGCAAATTTTTTTAATATACGTATTATACCACCTTTCGTCAGTGACCACATGAGGCAGATTCAGTGTGAGAGACAAAGGTAAAGATCACGATCACAATAAATCAAAACCAGAATACAATAATTTACGTGTTGCACAACCCCTCTGGTGGGACGTAATACAGCATCCACGTTGCAACTCGCAGATCCGCTTACCATGAAACGGACTATTGAGAATGATGTCGTCTTACTTGCTTTCACAGGTGATAGACTCTGCCTAAGAGTCGTCTGGATTCGTACCACGCTCACCAAACAGCAGTGCATTTACTGTTGTGTTCCGGTTTGAAAAGGTATAGGGAGCTGGTTAATAACGGACTGTGAGGCATTCCATCTTAGGTGACAACGTATCTGTAAACTTCTTCAAATAAACTTGTTTGTAGATGTCTATGGGCTGAAATAGCCACTTCCCATCAGGTGAACCGTTTGCTCGTTTTTCACCCAAATTCAATAAATATGGCAGTATCAGTGTAAGACATATGGTACACAAGCCCTCTGGTGGGACGCGAATCGTATTAAATATAACGATTATGCAATATGATCGGAGGAAGGTCAAACGCCGCTTCGGCTGAAATTCGAACCCAGGACACGCAACTTAACAATCAGGTACGGTTACCACAATGCCGCGCGGTCGTCGTCGCCCGTCTTCGATATACGATAAATTAAACAGAATTGTTATTACGGATACGTAGCGTTCGCGGGCCTTTGTCGGAAGCGATAGAAGAGCGTGTTGGGTAAATAGAAGTGTCGGTCTCTGAATATCGAGTAAACATATTCACTTATCACGAGCCATAACAATAGAATTTTATCGCGTCCTTCATTTTTAACTTTTGATAGACAAAAATGTAAGGCTTTCTGTTTGTGTATGGTTATGAATCATTTTGTATAGAGAAGACAGGTCACTGGTAACTAGTGACTATTTTAAACCATATAATGAGTATTAGAAAAAATAGAAGAGAAAGAGAGTAAATAAAAATGTACCTTGACGACGCAGTCCTCTGAACCGCTGGCGATGACATTGTCGTTGTGAGGACACCAGGCGATATCCAGTACTGGGCCCTTGTGCCCTCCGACGAGCGGGTGGTCCGCTGGTATACGTCCCACCTGTGAACAAAATTAAAAGGTATACAGAATGCTCTGGATAGAGTAAGTAAACAGTTCAATTAAACTACTGGAACCATCAATGGTCAAACTAATAAACTAAAGCCTCGCAATCCAAGAGAGGAAAATAAAAAAGGATAAAGAAAAGAGCTTGACCTGTATGTACGAATTTCTCCCACTTCCAGGCATTCAAAGAATTTTAAATTTTGCACACGTATTGAGAACCGATGACAATATATTACAATAATATGGTACCAACGAGCTGGTCAGACGATGGAGTAGAAAAGTAGGTAACAGAACCATTTTAAAAAAAAAAATCCCTTAGCCTTTTTTTCTCATTACCCTTATCTTGACAACGGAAAGAGATAGAGACATGAAATTTAATATGCATACTATACATATTTGACCTGAAATGAGTATTTCTGAATTCATGCGGTTGATGACAACAATGCGAAAAAAAAAAATTTTCTTCCAAACAGATTTTATCGTAAGAAAAAAAATTTACTTAAGGTGTTAGAATTGTCATAAGTTCTATAAACCATTATGAAAACGTCAAAGTTTCCACACCCCTAATCTGTACAGACGAATGAGGTAAGAACTTGGAATTTGATACGGATATTTTTGAACCCATGTATGAAAAAGATGACAAAAACACGAAGATGTTTTGTTTCTTATATATACTACGGTCGCCGGACGGAGCCTGGTTGATATGCTAGTGAACTAAATTTAGCGACATTATGTAATTGGCTCAATGGGATAAACTAGCACGCAGCGAGATATATTTTCTAAAATAACTAAATTAGCAGCGAAAATAAAATATCATACGGACTACAGAACCAGGTCAAACTCGCGTATACTTAGATATGACACACCTGCATAATAACGTTAGCGTTGTAGCACCAAATTCCCAGCTGTGGAATGCAAACATTGGATAAAAGTCGGCCAACGTGTGCCGCGTAGTGTTGCCACGTGCCGTGAATTTAAAGGATAGTCCGAGATTTTGCGTACTATTTACTGCTCACACACCATTATAGGCAATAATAATGAGGACAAACAAAATTTCTTTGCTTTAAACAGAATGCAATTTTGGAGTGACGTGTTGCATATTGTTTTTCCCTTAGTCGCCGAGCACGTGCTAAATTATGCATTATTATAAGCAATTATAGCGTTGTGGGTACGCGTGTGTCGAGATTCGAACCCAAGACACACGCGTACTATGAAATTAACACGAACGTTGGTCCCTGTACTACCTCGGGCGCTGCTCTCGGTTACAAAATATTTCAATTAGGCTAATTTCAAGGGTTTATTTCAATTTACCCTTATTTAAAAGTTAAGTTTTCAAATTTACGCCAGTACGAAAAATGAATCGAGAAAAGAGTTCTTCCTTTTTTTAAATATGTAATGCAAAAATTTCTTTAACCTACTTAACAGAAGTAACATATTCCCTTGCTTTAAATTATGTAAGCTATAACTAAGTTATAATAAAAAAAAACTCACTTTAAAACTGAAAATATAAAGTCTCAAGCACGTCTGAAAGTTACATAAAAATCGATTGCAGAATTTGTACCGAGAGACAAACAATCAAAGAGACAGGCACAAGAATGCAAGTTAATATTGTATTGTCATCCGGTTCTGAGCTATGTTGCTGCTTCTGAGCTATGCTTTTAATCTAAATCTCTAGCTCATGAGGGGTGAGGTTTGTTTGAAATCGATTGCAAAATTTGTACAGACAGACATGGAAGTCATGAAAAAAATTATCTGTATATCAATTTACTAAACTTAACACCTAAGCGACAAGGGGCAGGTCAGTTTATTAACCCTGTAATAACTATAGAATGTATTTCGGTCTATTCTAAAATTCATGACGTGTTGCGAGAACCAATCAATCATCATCAGAAAAATGACACGTGAAGAAGCCTAAGTAAGTTCATACTTAAGCCGGGCAAACCAGTGTTGTATGCGCATGCTAACCTGGTATTTGCAAATGTTGTAATTAACAAAGATCAAACATTCATCAGTTAATCGAATATTTCGTATAGTATTTTTAAATAAGGCAGTGTGGTAGCGGTGTAACTCTAAGAATACCACCCCCTTTTTTTCACGTGGGTATCGTAAAAGGCGTCGAGCGAAAAAAGCCATGAAAATTTCATGGCCATCTATCTCCGGCAGCTGCTGCCGGAGATGGCTATGCTTAGTCGTGCCAAATGTAAATCAAATTTAAATAAAATTAATAAAAAAAAGTTATTTCCACCTGCCGCTGTGGGCAACAATCCTGTGGGTGATATAATTATTTATTAGCCGTTAAAATTATGTCTGTTACATAATAAAAGTATTGAAACCTCAATCTACCCTTAAAGGAATAAAAGAAGTGTGTTGTAATGTTCTAAAGCTTGAAAGGCTGTTTCAATTTTGTATAGAATTCGTTGACCGAATCTATCGTCTATCTATGATAAACCTCTCGTGATTTAAAATGTTTTTGTCGAATATTTGTATCAAACTGTTTTATAACAAAACGCACATCGAAACGCGAGTTTTGTACATTTTATTTGTGATTCTCTAAAAATAGTTTCACTGAAACTTCATTTGTACATACTGCTTGTTTTTAACGATACTATTCAGAGTGACGAGGTGAGATGGTGTGCAATAAAGCAAAAAATAATATCTTAAATTGTTTTGGTTAATTATTTAATAAACCAAATTTTAGTTCCTTACGACAAACAATAAAAACTTTTATTACCCGGCTTTTATTAGCTTGACCTGTATGTATGTGCGTAAGTATGTACCAATGTAATGAAATCATTCAGTTAAATTTTCACCCTTTTAGAATTTTGTGCACCGTATAAAGAAACGATTACAATACTGTTTTATGTACATAGAGCTGGTCTGATGATGGGGCTCGAAGGTAGGTAGCCTAACGGAAGTCTTGAATGGCCACTAGTAAGTAAACTTGTGGAGTTTGGGCCCATTAGATTTGTCTTAACGAGGCAGAGTTAATTTCACCTTATGATGTGGTTCTGATGAAAGGGGGGAGAGAAAGGCTTGTATATTCGTTTTTAAACCAAGTATTTTTTAAAGCCGAAGTTAGCCCGCGTTAACTATGACATCAGGACGTCTAACACCTCTGTTCCCCTGTGACCACCCGGGTGCTGTAAAGCACACGAAACGTAAGGAACATAAAAACTAAAGTTGAACGCGATAAAATCCGTAAATAATAGTTTAATTTTAAAGTCGGCGTATCATTTGTAAGACACTAGTATTTTTTTTATGTACTGATCTTCTCTAATAATACTGCTGAAATACATAATTAAAAGTAACAGGTGTTGTCTATGATCTAAATAAAAACTGATGCACGGCGTGTGGTCAGAGTGAAAGTGTTCATCAGCGGTATAAATAGACAAGGCCTGTAATTAGCAGATGATTCTCACTTTTGGCGCCGTACTTCTTGCCAATGCTCTGGCTATATAGGTCATAAGACATATGAGTAATAAAATACGGAAGAACAACGCATGTGCTATTTTCATTGTCGATTCAAAATGGCTAGAATGGAATTGATTTGGACGTTCTTGTTTCTTTGTGTAAATCAGACCGCAGTTGTATTATAGCTGCAGCACCAACGTTTATTGATTGGACTCGACGTTTACTGGTAACGAGGCATTCCAACTTAGTCCACAGGATGACAGCGCATCTGCTTTTTTTATTCTTAGATACAGGCTATGGGCCACATTCCACAGCATTGATTTATAATCAGGTGGGCTGAGCTCTCGTTCGTCACACACATGTGAATAAAAAAATGTTTTTGTTAAAGTAAGAGAGTTTACTTCCAAAGTCATTGGTTTATTTTTTTTCGTTGAAATCCATTATTTTTTATGATTGAAAAACATTTCCCCACTGTAGGGTTTCTCCTGTATCGAGAGGCGTTAACATATAAGCAACATACAACTTATTGTATACAAGACTTTAGACACTGCGCCCGCAAACCGGGCCGACGAATTTACCGTATTGTTTATTTTATTTCTTTTTCCTTACCAGCCCCTGACATACTCCCTCCCCTGCAGGAGAAAAGTCTATCCTAGATTTGCTATGCACCTTAGACGCCGATGCCCGTCATCAGCCTGGTATATTTTGAGATGGTTATCCCGCCATCTGTCGGCAGCCGTTCGCTTACTCGCCACGTACAGCACCCGCGGGAATGAATGGGGCGTCAAATTATTACGCCGGCACCATACCGCACGGCAATTTCTTGTTTAGGGGTCCGAATGTAGAGGTCGTATCTATTATGGTGAGATTTCAGTATGTCCTCAAGACCCCAATATTTATAGCAACTACTGTCGCTATCAATTGCACAATGGTATTATTTGAAAAACTTTACTTCGAGGATAAAAACACCGTTTCCCTAATCTTCGACGTTTGAAATCCGGATATGCTTCACACTAATTGGTTTGGCCATGATACAATATTACAGCACAAAATGAAACAAAATTCCTGTAATAGCTTCCGAATAAAATAATTAGAAACTTTCGACAAACGAGTGAGACTCTATCTTGACCGGTCTTGTTAATATCATCACTATGCTAAAGTAAAGGTTATTATTTATTTAGCCTTAATTGGTATTCCTTTATACAGGACATAAAAGGCGAACTGAATGCCTATAGGCATTCTCTGCCAGTGTCAACATATGTCTTGGTGAATTTTTTATTATTTTTTAATATTTAGAAACAAAGACTAAGAAAGAAACCTTATGTAACGAAGATAATATGTGGTACTAACATGTATTATTACTATCTAAATAAGGCAAGCAGAAAAATACTTATATAGATACATTAATTTATACATAAATATGTGTGTATGACACATACTAACAAACGAATTATTAGTAAGGGTTTTCGGGTGGCAACCTCGTACAGGTAAATGCAGTGCAATTGATCTCCCCAAAGTACAAGGTAAGAGTGATGATCTGCACAGTGTTGCGGGAAGTCGATGGATCCAGGTGGCTCAGAACCGTGCTTTGTGGGAGTCAGCGATATTTAGGGATAGGCCTACATTCAGCAGTGGACTTGTGACAGACTGAGTGAGCTTTTGTGGTGAGCAGAGGGGGGCAAACGACCTGGTCGCCATCGTCACCCACAAACATTCTTCAAATAAATGATGAATAATGCCTTCCACGATTAAACTAGACAAGTCGCTACAACGACTGCACTGTTGTGACGACGATAATCTGTCAAAATATCGATTTTGTCGAAACGTTAATATAAAACCGACCACGATTACCTTTACAACCAAAGTTACGCAGTAGGCTGCCAGGTCGTCGGTCCATTTAGGGTTCCATTGAAGATAGTTTACAAAATTTAAATAAGACCCTGATATACAATAACACTATAATATACTAATATTAAAAATGTGATAGTTATTTTGTAGAAGTTTTCACGGCTAAACTAGTACCCTATAAAAATAAAAGATTTAGAAAATACATTTACCACTATTCATTATTCAAATACGTTTGATTAATATCAATTACCATACAAGTCGTTGTATTTTACTCTGGAAGTTATTAATCTATGTAATTATTCAATTCATGACCGTGCCCACCGACACGACAGCAGTACCTAATTGGAATAAATAGGCACCTAGTACGACACCCTGAGCGCTTAAATCAAGTGTAGTTGGATAATTGGCACCCATGATTTGCGTCCTACGGGCAATTTGTTAGAGTGGTACTATAGAACGTCCTAATTGTAAATTGTAGGCGCTGAATACAATAACAATGTGTACACATGTATGTTAAGTTGATATGTGGAAGTAAAAGTAAGTGGCAACCTACATTAAGTAAAGGCCTCCTCATTTTTGAGAGGGTTTTGTAGCCGCGAAGAATTCGCCACGGTGCGTATTGGTGTATTTCATGTCCTCAAAATAGTTCCGCGATGCTTTTCTTAATCGCTCTGAGCACCAGGTAAATTCAGCACGTAATTACTAATTTTACTAGTGCCGTCACCCGAATTCCACCCCTGGTCAGGTCAGGTCACTCACGGACTGTGAAATTTAAATGAGCACGACGACTCTCGTTATGTACTAATTCCTTGCTTATTTTATATTTATTTTATGGGAAATCATTCCATATTGATTTTACGACAGTAACCTTTTGCAGTGTGCTACCGTGTGGTTTCAACGTAAGAATCTACCAACCACTTCCTTTTCGTGGGGGTCGCAATAGAAGACTAAGGGAAAAGCCTTGCGCATCGCACTGGCTACCGACAGATATACAGTACGGCGGGATAACCATCTCGAAAAATACCAGACCGACGACGGGCAGCAGCGTCCAAAGTGCGAAGTGTCCGGTACTGCAATCGCCAAACCGTTGGCATGATTTTATCCAGGAATTACACAAAAATTTTGTGAAATGTCATTGGGGCATAACGGATAAGGCGACCCTTCCTCCTATCTTATCGCATAGGTGTTACATAGCATACAGGAGAGTTAAGCCGAGTGTGTCTGTTTGTGCGTACACTCATTGCTCTATAGTACAATGCTGCGCAGTTGTCAGTTGTCAGCATTCGATAGTATTCGAAAATTGTCGCCGTGGTCGAATACGGCCAGGAGGACGAAAAACTACAGGTTGTTTTGCTTTTGAAAGACATTGTTTCATTGTCTATGATAACTTATTTTTTTTGTTACAACCCACAACATTTGCTCAAACTTAATTAACAAATGTTTGATCAAACAGGCGGCTGAATGTTTACGATGGTGGCGTACGGTGTGGCGCGTAGCCAACAATCCACAATTATTACTCCCGCACCGTTTTCATAGCCTGCAACCATTTCGTGTCTACTTTTCATTTTTATTGCTAAATTTAGGCTGTTACTGGTGACTTTGCTCGCGTCTTTTCCATAAGCAAGAAAATATACCTACCTATAAGAATATTTAATTTTATGTTTAAAAATTTAAATCACTGTTTATTATAATTTTATTATGACTTTTTATATTTATGCGAACACTACAAATTTGAAATGAATCTGATATAAAGGATTTCGTCGTGTTTATATTTTGTTCTTATGTTCCAGACATTTCGAGTGCTTTACATCACCCGTGGGCACGGGTTACTTTAAGATAATAATTTCATTTCAAATAAATATTTCTCCACGCCTCGAGCTGACCGGCAGAGAATGCCAAAAGGCATTAAGTCCAACCTTTATATTACTTTCTTAAGATATGCAAAGAAAGTATAAATAAATAAAAGGAGAAACCGTGTGACGTTTTTGTTCTTACGGCACTATAATTTATCAGGCTCAGATAAGAGTTTCGTTTTTGGTATTCGAACACGAGATATCGTCGTAATCGCAATCAGACAGGCCCTTATCCGTTATGGCAAAAAAATCTTTAAGAAAAACTCCGTTCTATACCACAATTCATACCTCGATAAAATCACAATGTGTGGTTTATCACATACAACACATGGTTCTATTGGTAACTATATCTCGGATAACAAGGTATGATTTTATAGAGCGATTATGACATTGATGAACGCATTTTTAAAACCAAAAAAAAATCAGTAAAAAAAATATAACGATGTGAAGAACATTTTAGTTTTTTTAGTTTTCTTGAAAAAAAAAACCTTCCGCTGCAGGAATCTCTCCTGTGTTGCGGAGGCAGTTTACATACATAAATTACACATGGACAAATACCCAGACCCGGAACAATTATTTGTAGTCCATACAAATACTAGTCCCGTGCGGGAATCGAACACGCGACCCACAGCGCCGCAGCTATATGCTTAGCCACTTCGCCACCGAGCCTTCATTAAAAAAAAAATATTTATTTAAAAGAATTGGAGAGCGAGGAGAGGATTGTTCATACCCATTCTTCGCATGGGTACCGTAAGAAACTAACTACGACCAATGGAAAAGCCGAAAAAATCACTTCAGCCGCATGTCACGACTTCGAGACGCCACTCGTTATTTCCTCTCCGGGGAGAAGCGGAAACCCATTTAACTGTACCAATGGTAACCAGTAATATCTGTCTACCCCTTCTTGGGTACACAATCAATGAATATTTTTTTTATTTGCACAGAGCATGGTCAATGGTTTTACACAGGGTTTACACAGGAGTAAGTGGTGATAATATCGACCATGAAAAGTGATTTTGTCATATCGCGAACAATGATAGAATAGCTTAGGCTAAGGATGGTTTCGACATTTCTGCCTAAAGAGTTTTGTTCCATAACTTATTTTGTTCCTAGTGCAGCCCCTACCTAATCTCTTCTACATATAGTTACAGATGTACGAATTTTTAAAATAGTCTGGCTCTTGTGTGACTTGTTGTGTTCTCGCGATACGAAGAAATCGCTTTCTACCGGCGATATTAGATATTAATGAAACCCTTAAATAGATACAGTAACAATAAAAACAATAAATAACGGTTTCTTTCCCTTTCTCCCTAACCCTCGGCGGTCTGGTCTCCCCTGCCGAGGGCTTCCACCTGGTTGGGTTTTATTTATCTATTTAATTTTATTATAAATATATTTTTTATTTAATATTTTATGTTTTATGGTATCATGCATCTATATGTATTCATATATAAAACCCAACCAGGTGAGAATATATAGAAAACAATAAAAGCTTTAACCAATTTCAGTCCGTGACCATTGATATTATCAAATCATAAGTTTAGAAAGAGATTATCGCAAATGACTTCACTTCAATTGAGTTCAGCTTATCGAAACCTTATAAGCACTGCGATATAAATGTACTTAATATAAAAAAGTGTTTGTAAAACGAGCAAGGGCATCTACCAAAAGTAACAACAAAAACTTATTGCTGGTTGATAATTGTTTGCTAATTATGTAGATACTCATCACACACACACACACACACAAATCGCGTACCGCGTACAACCCTCCCATGGGCGTGGTCCCCGATTCGTGGCCTACACGAGATTTACTCGTGCACAAGGCCATTTTTAAAAATCGACCCACTCCACCCTCATCGATTCTAACCTAAGCCGAGGTCTCCCACCGCCTTATGACGTCCCTCGGGTTGCCGCGAGCCCCCCTCTAGTTGTCGGAAATCCTTCGTTAACAGGGGTCAGAGCATAGCAAAGCAGCAGCCAGCGTCGCGCCAACAGTGCAGCGTCGTTGCTCTTCAAAAAATCTTCTTTCACTCTCGAGCCTCCTGCTCGCGAGTCTTACCGCCGAATCTGTAAAGGCCATGGGACCAACAGCGTATTTTCGTTCGGTCAGTCGGTCCGATCGATCTAGTCGGTCCGTCGATCTTCAATGTTGATCCCGACATAACCAGTCACCGCCTTAGGTGACTGGTAGGTGCGAGCACCTTTCCCCCACGTGATATAAAAAAACGGGTGATACTCATTCAAATCCTTGTATAAGCGGCGTAAGAATCAGTCACTCCCCTTTCGCCCTTTGGGTATCCCTAACGACTAAAGGCAAAGCATTGATAATCTCATGATGGCTCCGGAAGCAAACCCGCCGACGAGGCGCGCTACACGGAGCGGCGTTTGGGTACGCAGAGTCGACTAAATGTAAAAACATAATCTCTGCTTACCTCTATGCGTGCAAATTTACAAACATAATTCAAATCCCTCATCGGAGACTCCCTTTTCCAACAGCGGGCACAGAAATTTATACTAAGTAATGTTAGAAAGTGTGTTAGTTTAATTGAAGGAAGAAAAGGTTTTTTATTTAGTTTCCGTGTGTCTGTCTATTGACACCGAAGATGTAAGTATTACATAATATTGAAAAGCGGGTAGAATTGCTAGTAAATAATAATACTGCAAGGTTGGAACCGCTGTTTTATTTTTAACATGATCGCATAAAAATTGTGGTCTTTGCAGCCAGTATTCATTTTATTGTATTCGTTATTATGAAACTTTTGATCGAATTGTAACACGATAACCGAGGCAATCGCTTACTCATAGAGTAATACAGTATGAGTAACCAATATTAAACTCTAGTATAATTGCTTATACTTATGGTAATACTAACATACCCTGACGCTTACTTCTCTTTAACATGTACGAAAAACAGGTTCTACTTGGGTCACACGTCCTCCGAAAACTTGATGTAATATAAAAAATATTAAAAAAAAATTTAGTCTGAAAGGGCGGGCAATGGGTATTCACATCCATAAAGGAGTCAGGCAGGGTTGTGTAACTTCCCAGTGGCTATTCAATCTGTTTGTATACTGCTGTTTGGAGAGTTTGAAAGAAGAATGTGAGTTAAGAAAGGCTCAATTAGCCACCTAATGCCTCGTACACAGTGTACGCCTAGGATCAAGTCATATTTGCGATGCCGCTGAGCGAGTTGCAAATCATTGTGACATTAATGACTACATCATTTAAAAGGAAAGGACGTGAAAATGAGTAAGACGAAAGTGCTGGTTTTTGAAAGAGAAGAAATTAAACGATGATTGAAATAAGAACAGAAGTGGATTTTGTTGAGCGATTGGATGATTTCTACGCTGAGCGTTTATTGGGGATAGTAGTCATGATAAGGATGTAGAACGAAGAGTAAATTTAAGAAATGTGGCTCCTCACTCTACTGTGGGAGGAATGAATCAGAATGTGTAGAAAAAGGGACGTATGGCAATCCATGATGCTACGTTAGACCCCACGTTAATGTATGGTAGTGAAAGAGAAATATGTATGGTGAAAGGATAGAGTAAAATGAATGCGGCCATTGAAAAGGATGTTAGGTGTGACTCTCAAGGATGAGAATCTTCTTCCTCTCACTTCTGCATCATACATTTTCTTCGTCACTTTTTCTTCATTTATTCTTTATAGCTATCTAAACCACCAAAGCAGAGCCAAGCTTGCTTGATAAGAGAAGAGTGGTTTAGATGACGATGTTGTGAATTAAGAAAGGAATGTTTTGGTGGTCACGTACAATAAATAAATGAAGAAAGAGTGACGAAGAATACAAGTATGTATGTCGCGGCAGTGAGAGGCAGAATCGGAAATGGGCGACCTACATGGACGTTTATCAACCAAGTACCTATAACCGAGGAGCGTGTATGATGAGTAGAAGTATATATGTGAAACAATCGAGAGAGGTGTGTCAGGATCGTGCCAACTGGAAGTCCGTAGTCTCTGTCTATCCCCCTGAATGACAGGCGTGAGTGTTTATGATTAAGACGGAAATAGGTATCATAGACTTTCATCAGTGTTAGGTCGATCACATTTACAACATTTACTTTATCATTAGTCACGCTCCAAAACGTAAATTAAATGCACCTATCTGAAGTAAAAGCACCAAAGATAATACTGGCTTGCAAACTGAATGCGCAATTAAAAAAAAATTGAGGCGTATTTTAATTACTTTCATCTAACGAGACTGAGTTGAGCACAATTAAGTCGAAAGCGTTATAATTATTTATTTCAAGAAACAGCACCAGTTCATGATCAGGCATATGTCGGCGATGCTGCGGGTTCGATTCCCGCACAGTACAGAACAGTTAGTACAGTAGTATTTGTATGGCTAACATATAATTGTTCAGGGTCTGGGTGTATAGGGTACATAAGAGATTCCTACAGAGGGGTCATTTTTTTTATCCATTATAAATGTTTAACAAAACGAAAAATATTTCGCGACAGCTTTTGGTGTTAGACTTTATGTTAGACGTAAACTCGATCTTTATTATAGGTATATATTTCATGACAATATTAAAATAAGGAGTACTGCTAGTACCCGTTTCAATTTATTCAAACCACAAAGAATGATTAGGGCTAAAGTACATTACAATTTTACAACATCATTAACATCAATAACAATGGCCGCAACAAGCGGATAAATAATAATATTTAAATAATTAGCATAACTTTTTAATAAATCACAGACAACGAGCGTTGCACACGCGACCCGATCCCGCGCTTTTCTCGGCGCGCGCGTGGGCCGGGCCCTCGATTTCCGTCTGCTGGCGGAATTATTACTCAACGCCCCGCCAAAATTAAATAAACGTTTGTAAATAATAATAATAAACTCTATTAGTGTTGTATTACTATTAATAGTGCGATCGCGCATTACATTTCGTCTAATAATACACCTACCTACATGTTAAAAGTATGTACGATGTTGTGATGAGAATATGATGATACACATATATCTTGAAATACTTTGAATCCTAGAGACGTCCCTATACCTAGTGCAGAGGTTCCCAGACTTTTTTTTCTCATAGACCACTTTCAAAATTTAACTGGTTCCGGTGGACCTCCTGCAGCTACATTTCTACCATATTACCAAAACTCGACAAAAAATGTGAAGATTAGATCTAATTATGGAAATTTTCGTAGCGGTTGAGTTCCAACCACGAATTAACAACTTCTGACACCGGCAAACACTAACATCGATTCACTTTACTTTACTTTTCTTTTCGAAATTACAAGTAACAGTCGCTGAGCTTCTTAAAATATTATCTGCCTATATTGGTGAAGTCAAGCCAAAATTTTAGTTCTTCACTATCGAAAGCAAATAAATTTACGTGGATCCCCGCTTACGAATTGTGAACCCCCATTTTTTTGTCACGCCAACGTAGACCTGGACCACTTTGGGAACTAAGGACCTAGTGTATCCACGGGATAGTATGTGTTGAATGATGAATTTGAAATAAAACAAGTGATCATCACACGGAAGATACTTGAAGGGATTTGGTGGCCTTTTACGTTATTTAATATTATATAAATATCATGAAATTATGACAACGAGGAAAAGATCAGCAATGTAAAAACCGTTTCCACAGAGACGGAGCCGCGGACGGAAGCTAGTAAATTATATATATTTCAAATTGCAAAATACTGTGAATGAATGAGATGAATTGCTTTGCCAAAAACGGTGCCAACAGTCGTATCGTGGTGGTGTAAGATAATCAGCCACCCTGATCTCATCCAGTAGGTGTAGTCAAATATAAAATCACGCCTTTTACGCATAGGGGTAGGCAGAGATAAGTGTGTGTGTTGTGGTAAGGTGGCGGACCTTGTCGCCGGAGTTGTTTCCGGAGATTACTATGAGATTCTCAAGGCTTTTCCGTCGGTCACGTCTTACGACAATCACAGAAAAAACCGGCCATTGTTACCCTTTTGTGTAAGGTAAGCAATAATGAGAAAAAAAACCATGGCAGGTACTACGATACCTAATTTTAGATTTTAGAGGATATATAATGTAAATAGCTTATTGGAACACTAAAAGTATTGTCGTCCTTTATGCTAAATAAAACTATTTTAAAGACAATTGAAGGTTGTGCATAACGATGAACGATGAACTACGTCCATAACGACGGACTGGCCTTTTATGCATTTTTTTTTATTTTGTTTAATTTTAATGCCTTACATAATTATGAATAACTTCAGTAGAGACGGAGATGAAATTGTGACACATAATCTCATACAAAATTCCAGTTCTCCTTGACATTAATGAGGGGATAATTATCGCGTACAGTCAATACAGAGTAGGACTCGCGGCATGAGGGTTCCGTACCGTTGTGACACAATGACCAGGGATCTATTAGAGGTTATGACAACTTGTATCCAGGATATATTATAAAAACCTAGTAGTTTCGAAAAATGAGCATTTCAATATGACGCTGATGTCCTCCTGACCTATTTTCACCAAGGCGACAACTTCCGAGGATTGCAGGGGTTGTCAACTGCGCACAATATATTATAGTGTGGTATATGTACGCGCAAATACACAATTCGCTCACACATTTTCAGCTTCCTTTATTCCAGGGATTCCCAAAGTGGTCGATATCGACCCCTTGGGAATTTCTTTGGTAAGTATTTTGTATCAATAGGAAAAAAACTAGAGATAGGGTTTTTAAAGTAATTTATGGCTATGAGTCTGAGGTATCAGTTCATTTTGGAAAAGGGGTCTCTTGCCTAAAATAGTTTGGGAATCCCTTTAGCTTATCCCCTGGGAGCTTTACACGTTCAAGTTGCAAAGGTACCAGCTGTTTGTATCGTTCAACTGACCCAATTGAGAATTGAGATGAAACATACATTGGATGATAGTTATATAACAGTGAAGATCCAAATCCAAACAGGTTTAACAGTTCTTATGTGACACGTGAAAGAACAGACAAAACTTTTAAATTCTGTTTTGGGTTCCTTCGTTCCATCTACCGGAGAGGTGGAAAGTGGGATAGGGGCCCAGTTTGTCACGCCGAGTCGTGTCAAGTGGAAATCTGTAATTTCTGCCTCTGGTTGTAATACTCCACAGGAGTGTGACAGACGTTATGCTCATTTGTATGTTTTGTGTTCATTGGTTTAATCAATTTAGTATAAATTAGCTACGATAATAGCATGCAATCTATATTTTTGATGACGTCCCACATTGCCTTTGACTGTACGAGGTTGCCTTTCGAGGACCATTTTCCCTAAAATTTATCAGATCTAGGAGTTGGGGCCCATTGCAATTTTAGCTTGCTAAAAAAGAGTAGACAGTCAAAACAATTAATTAGAACAATGTAAATAGCAATAGTTACAGTAAAAGTTTTCACTCCCTCCGCTTATACAGCGGCGCCTCCAACCATCCCTTCCTATTGGTCGATATCCGCGGCTGGTCGTTGGTCGACCAATCAGTAGGGCTTATTTTTCGGGTCCAAACCATATAAATATTAAAGCGATTTTGTATGGTCACGTCAGTTCGAGCTCAACAACAGAAGGTCTCCAATAGTAAATAGTGCCGAACCCCGTTCTTCTCTAACGAAGGCATTCCGCGAATACGGATTTGCACATTAGTCTCCTTACGACGGCAAACTAACACCAATCCTTCGCAACTGGATCGAAGATATGCCTGTTACAAGATCGCAGAGCGGACGTCAGTACCGGGAAGCACAGCGTCACGCAGCTTCGAACGAGTCGATGTCCACACAGAGGGCCCGACCATATCAAGAAGTACACCATCATGAAATCAGTCCCGAGTCATCAACCGCACTGAACGTCGGACGGCGAACGCTACAGCAAGAGACACCCCGTCGCGAAATCGCTCACGAATCGTCAACCGAAATTAACGTCGTAAGGCGAACGCATCAGCAAGTGACACACCGTCGCGAAATTGCTCCCAGTTCGTCGACCGAAATGAACGGCATACGGCGAATGCAACAGCAAGAGAAACGCCATAGCGAAATCGCTACCGAATCGCCAAACGAATCGAACGTCGCACGGCGAACGCAACAGCAAGAGACACCTCGTCGCGAAACCGCTCCTAAATCGGCAAACGAAATATATGCCGTTCGAGCATTACCGGAATCGCCAGCAGACACCGACTCCACACCAGTGGCGCTACAGGATATACTTCACCACGACCTACACGCCAAATCACCGGCGGGGACAAACGACGCGGGATCGCCCTCAGCGGTACCACTGTGCCATCGCCTGGGAGAAACGTCATCACTTGTACGACGTCCTCTAAGTAAAACATCGCGCACTTCATACAAATCCATGCGAGAGAAACGACGTGAAGCCATCGATCAAGAAATTCTCCGCATACGTCTGACGATGCTAGAAAATGAGAAAAAGCAACTAGAAATATATGAAACCGATGATGAATCAATAGAAGACGACCAATTGAGCCAAGTCCTACAGCGAACACAAGAATGGGTAGAGATACAAGTACCTGCCGCAACGAGCACACAAGAAGCGAAGACGAGCGAAACAATCAAGGAAAGCCCGCCGACTAACAGAGCCGATTACGCTATTGCTCACACACAGTCGCAACCAACCAGACTAACAAACAAGTCGAACCCAAACTCAGAGTCAAAGGAAGCCGCAGCCGCAGCCAAAAAGACCGACATCGCCGAGTTAGCATCTGCAATTCGATTAGCAGTTGAAAAAATTCAACCACATCAAACTACAAAATTCGCAAGCGCCTTCGGTGATCTACCCTTTTACGGAGGATCTCACCATGAGTGGCTCGCTTTCAAATCTGCCTACGTCCGCACAGCAAGTCACTACACAGAAGCCGAAAATACAGCAAGGTTACAGCTAGCCCTGAAAGGCAGGGCAAGGGAAGAAGTAAATAGCCTAATCATCGCCGATGCAAAGGCCGATGTTATTGTAAAGGCGTTGGAAGCTAGATTCGGCCGACCCGACTCGATTGCACTCGCCGAAATCGAGAAAATCAGAAATATAAAGAGGCCGTCCGACGCACCAAAAGATATTTGCCAATTCGCTAGCAGAATCAAGAACAGCGTAGTGATACTGCAAACACTCAACCGCACGCAATACCTGTACAACCCCGAGCTAGTAACAAAGCTCACAGAAAAGATGACTCCTCTACAGCGCTACCGATGGTTCGACTTCGACGCAGAGCAAAAAGAAAACCAACCGGATCTAATCAAATTCGCCAACTTCTTTCAAAGAGAATCCGATCGATGCAGAAAGTTTGCGTTGCCAGAACAAATAGCAGCCGAAGCATACTCGGCGTACCCGAGATACAGGCCACACCGTACCCGTGCAACTCAAGAAACGACGTGCATCACGTGTACGAAGTCCAATCACAAACCTTCAGAATGCTTCACCTTCAAAAACGCCGACAGCAATAAGAGATGGGAACTTGCCAAGCAATTGCGCCTGTGCTTTCGCTGTCTTAGTTATAGGACAGCGGGGCACCGATGCAAATCAAGGAGATGCAATATGGAGGGCTGCATGAAGGCACATCACCCCATGCTCCATTTCAATAGAAGACCTGCAGAGGAAGAAAGCAACAAAACGTTCACCGCGTCAGTCTTCACATCGAAAGATCGCTTACAAGCCTATCTCAAAATCCTGCCGGTGCGAGTATCCGGGCCAGCCGGTTGCGCTAACACTTACGCGCTGTTGGACGACGGTTCCACCATCACTTTAGTCGACGCCGATCTAGCGGAACAAATCTGCGCCGACAAACCAGTCGATCCACTTTGCGTCAACGACATCGCCGGAGCGAAGATGAGCGCTAACACGTCACGTCTTGTCACGCTTCAGATACGAGGAGCAACCGATGAACTACATGAAGTGAAAGCCCGCACCATGAAACAACTGAAACTCTCATCGCAAGCTATACACAGCAAAGATATACAAAACAGCGAACATCTACGAGCCTTGCGAGAACACTTATATTACCAAGAAGCGAAACCAACAATATTAATTGGTCAAGATAATTGGGAATTACTGATCGCTAACGATATCAAAAAAGGACATCGTGATCAACCGGTGGCCTCACTTACACCGCTGGGTTGGGTATTACATGGAATAAGCACACGCAAGCGATAACGCCCAGTACACTACGTCAATCATATAATGGAAGACCGGATGGACGAAGCACTTCGAAGATACTTCTACATCGATTCACTCGGCGTGCTGCCGCGAACTACACCGAGACGCTCCGAATGACCGTGCAATACAAACATTAAGTGAGCACATTACTACGCGACCGGCGGCAGGATACGAAGCAGCACCTTGGAAGAAAGACGGCGAGATATTAGCGAACTTCGATTGCGCTTTGAAAAGGAGATCAATCGAGATACGAGCGTAAAGAAGAGTTATACAAAACATATAGAAGATCTGCTAAATTACAAAATATTTCGAAATAGTCAAGTCACCACGACAACCATGCAAGACATGCTATCTGCACCACTTTGTCGTGTTACATCTGGAGTTTTCCGGAAAAGTCTAGATAGCCCCGAGGGATAATCATAATAGTAAAACTAGTAGGCAAGGTAGGGAATCATGCCGAGACTGCCGCTTCTCCGAGGACTGCAGCACCGAGTCGTTGCCGCTGCACGACGGCAGAAATGTTCGCGACAGGCAAAAATAGAATAGAACAATACAAATAGGTTAGATACATAAAACGTTTCGGGCGCCTTGAATCTATTCTTGCCAGCGATTTGCATGCAGTATTGTACAACGTATAGTGCGTTAATTGTACAGCGCTCTTTAAATGAAGTTATTTACTGATTTGGAGATCGAACTTGACATACTTTCCGATGATCATACGCGTAAAGCTACAATGGAAGTGCTTTCAAGCGGCAGTGTGGTTTTCCTTAAATTAATATGACCAACTTACGACCTTTCGAGACATTGCTCGCTACGCACATCAAATAGAAAAATAATCTAAAACAGATTTAGGCTTTATTTTAATGTACACTTTAGGAGATCGTCTTACAGTTTTGTGTATGTTTTAAGTATTGACTATAGTCTTTGTGATGGAGATACAGCACAATGTCGAACGATATTAATAAAATGTTTCAAAGCGTGTTTAAATGACTGTTTTAATAAAACTTTTTGTATTTATGCACTAACTCTTATTACAGGTATTGATTTTTGTTTCGTTTCATGTGTTGTCTTTAGCGGTCTCCTCCTCAGAATATGTACATGAATTTTAACCATTTTTTTTACTCATCGAACACCAAGTATTGTAACGGCGTCTTTTTGCTAGAAGCTTTTATCCGAATATCCGAACGAGCCGAAATTTGGGATATTTATGTAACTTTGATGACAATGGAATAATATGGTACCGTGGAGCTGTTCTGATCTTAGACCCGGATGCTGGCCCTAACAACGCCTCAAATTAATTAGATTGCCCCGTTGTACTTTACTTTTTAGTTTGACAAAAAAACATGTTTTTTTAAAAATATTTTTTATAAATATTTTATTTGCAAAATGGGATGTCAATCTCGCGATACAGTGCAGAGGCATCTTGAAAATATTAATACACGATACTATACAAATGTGAATGCGAAAACTTTCTTCATTCATTATCCATTGCGTTACAAAAGACGTATTTTTCTTAATAAACGTATGACGAGACAATGTAAAGGTCATTTACTGATCTACGTTTTAAAAACATGCGTTTCAATACTGTGTAATATCATATATTTTGATAGATTGGAACATAATATGCACAATCGAGAGTTTGTTACACAATCTTATACAGAGATGTTTAACGCTTAAGTTTTAGGATATTACAGAAAAGATCAGGCCGTAAAACACAAAAAGTTGTGCGCCTTCACCGAGTGCATTCCACAACCAACTAACATCATAAGAATCTGGACAAAAAGTTAGTAAACATTGTCGGTACGTCGCATCGCCTTTGTCAACGGCCTATTGTTCCCTATCAGTTGCACAATACCCTATCGTTATCCGGGCCTTCGACGCATTGTTCGACTGATTAAAAAAACATTTCCTTTAAATGCAACACACAGATAACACATGAGCCATTAGGTAATTCGGAGGCAGAAAATGAATACATGTCATATTTGCTTCCGACACACAGTAGATAAAAAAAATCGTCCCCAGTCCCTACATGTCATACAAGGGCTGGATCTACAGAGGCTTCTACTTTAACCGGCAAAACTTAGATTACTCATCAAAAACTCACGCTATTGCTCAGCGTTAATCTATGGTAGAACAATATTTTTTCCCCTGATTATTAGGCGAAGATAGAGTGTATGCAATTATGGTTACAATAATATTTTCTCAACAGAACCTTCAATTCACACAGTTTACACAGATCGCTTAGTCTTTCGGGCATTTTATGTCTACTACTACTATATCCGCCTATTTCAGTCTACTACGGAGCATAGGTCCCTCCAAGAAACCGCCTTCAAAAGCTGGCATTCATTTCTTGGACGGTTTGCCCATACTCACCACGCAGAGCAAGCTGGTGGGAGGCCTCAGTGCCGATACATTCGCAATTTTGGATTCGGCAAATTCGAATTACGCCATCAGTCGGTAACCAACGCCTGGTTTGTTTGTTAGCAGAGTGCACCACGTGCAGGTGTAAAGAGATGGAACAACCCCAGACCATAAGATATGCTATGCCTGCTGATATGATATGCCTATCATAGTTCAAGTCAAAGACGTTGTTCTTTATTTCATCACGACGGTGATGCTCTTTTACGGGGCCGATTTCGACCACGGCTACAATTCCGAAAATACTCTGGTAGTCGTCAACTGCGCAAGCGGTGTTTTAGCGTCGTAAGTGTACGCACAAGCGTAAACACAAAGGCCACCAACTCACTCGTCTTTACCAACACTTATACCATTTAACTCTTAATGGGATAAGCTCGGAAGAAGGGTCTGAAGGGTATACAGAGACACAGAGGCGGGACGAACACAGTACAATAATCGGGACCCGAAAACCAGTAATTTGGTTTTTTACCCAACTATTTGGTTCAATTAGAATTCAGACCCAGGACCCACAGCTCAGCAGTCAGGTACGCTAACCACCTGAGCCACACATTGTTATATCTCAAAACTTCTTAGCAAGTGACTTGGGTTCAATCCTAGGTATTGGCATCAACAAAATTGTTAATCAATCTTAAATGCCCAAATAAAAAAATCTTGTTATATGTATACTGGGTGGTAGGGTCCTTTCCTATCTAGGTTCAATCACTGCTGAGATCCGGTATGAAGGGAATACTGAGCCAGTACCATTACAGCCTGTAAGGTATTCCATCTCCCTGTCTCCCAGTCCCCAGAGGTGGCAATGCATTTGTAACCTTTTCCTTTACTTCAAAGTGGTTAGCAGGTGCCCAAGGGCTTCAAAGCCATCAGGTGTACTTGTGGATTGTTTGTCACCCCACTCCAATAAAAACAAAACATATTAAATATTTAGAACCTTTGAACATCCTCTTAAAAATAAAAGGTCTTTGTGCAGTAGTGGGAAATTTGTAGTGTACCAAGTAGAACCCCATGAAGACAAGAAGGTGTGAATTCTGAGCAGGCTGATCATCACAATCATCAGCACAGTGCCAGTAACATGGCACAAGTAGTATGCAGCTTAGCTTCCCATTACCAGTCTGTGAGATTTGGGGTATGGCCAATTTGTATGCCAGAACCCTGGTTTTGACACTAGTATCTTGACAGTATGGTGTAAGAGCGTTCATGCCTGACACTCAGGAGATTACAGATTTTCTTTTGACATGATGAAGCAAAACCTAACAGGCTACCGTAACCCACTATTTGTGACGATGACAGATGGTGAGAATAATCGCCATGTTTGTTCCTGGAGATTACCCTAAAATTTCCAAGGCTTTTCCCTTAGTAAACTCTTAAGATACTCATGGAAAGAAAGGGTGGCAGATATTCGAATGCCACTACCACATTTATAAATATAAACATGTAGGTTAAAACCATTAACATGCAACATGCAACTTATCCATCCACTAATTCAACAGATAATGGCTTATACATATTACTTGTTAAACAATATCATATTCAATTAACCTACATTTAAAACTATCATTCCTATTTGTGAGTTGATAAGTAACATTTACATAATTACAT
Source organism: Bhutanitis thaidina (assembly GCA_029286595.1). Taxonomy (NCBI): domain Eukaryota; kingdom Metazoa; phylum Arthropoda; class Insecta; order Lepidoptera; family Papilionidae; genus Bhutanitis; species Bhutanitis thaidina. The sequence goes on from JAGSMS010000016.1 coordinate 11,215,089, forward strand.
CCATAAATACTTTTCACTTAGCTTAACTACACATTACACACTCATCTAAGTGTGTACTGGTTCATTTAAATTTAAACTCATGTGAAGAAAGTAGTAATTAGAAAATGATCTGCAGGCTTATGAAATTCCTACTTTCCATTGCTGTATAAACAGTTTTTTCATTAGACTCTGCTCTACGTTGCATTATTACATTGCATTTGGTCTTTGTCCAACATTAAACTTATGCTGTTGATAGGTTTTTAAGTCTAGCTATAGTCAAAAGAAACAGTAAACTACATTAAAACTAACTCCAGTAGGCTGCAGCTGATGGTCAAATCAAAAATCGACTAAGAATTGAAAGAATCATCTGTTTGTTAAATTGAATTCCCTGTCTATAAAAGGTAATTTAATATATCGTCCTATAAACTGTCCTTTGCACATATATTCCTACTAAGATAGGAAAATAAAATATGTATATATATTTACGTATACATACCCACTAGTAATCTCTTAAAGAACCTCAGGTTTTTCTAGCAATTTCTCAAGTCAACTTTGAATACTGATGGAATGTGAAGATGTGATTTATTTTCTGACAATGACAAAAAAAACTTTCTACAAAGCTTAGCAATATGTGTTATGATAAGAACTGGTAACAATCCATTTTGTTTGCCAAAGTAAATTTTTGGTCATTTATCTAAAACTTATATTAGAACATCAAGAATGTCATGTAATATGCAAGTAGTATTTATTATCATAGTATCATATTATCACCTAGAATTTGAAGAAAAAAATTTAGGTAAGTTCTGTATAATTTATTTAAAAATTTTTTTTTAAATAAATTATAATATCACTTATAACAATCAGTTGTTACCTACACAGAAACAAAGTTTGTTTGTCTGTACATTGGAGCCTACGATATGTTTGCAGGAAGGATGTTGTAAAATGTTCAAAACTGGTCATAATACATACAGAGTTTATAAAATCAAGAATGGCACAAATATTGTTTTGTGCTGGGATTCTGACCTAACACATGACTAGGCAAGTAGGCAGACTGCTCACGAGCCACTTGAACTTGGTCCATAAATACTGGTAGTGGTACCATATTGCTTTATCAATTAAATACATAATTCAAACTGATATTTCAATATGTGATACAACAGTTGTTTTTGTTACAATTGTCATGGGATGTTTTTATTTTATTATTAATATTCAAAAGATTTCTTTAAAGAATCACGCTAAACATATGAAAGTTGATAAACTTGGTAGAAAACTAGAAAATAGGATTGTATTTTCATGGTCCTTAACAATAATTTAGTTGTTTCCACGTACCTTATTGTGGGGTAGAACTATGAAAGCACCACCGCCTGCTGATTCAACAATGATGGCCAGAAATTTCGGATTCACGGCACAAAACGTAGAGTCCCATGAACTTTTGGATACTCTGATGTTATCATAACACTGCTCCCTTTTCAGGGCTTGCCCATACACGTGGCGGAATTTAGAACTACGAACCACCCTAAACGACATCTGCAAAACAAAATCACTAATGTTTAACAATAACACGGTTAACAATACGAAATATCTAAGTTATTCCACCTAAAACATAACCTATACGGTATGATATTCTGACCTATATTGACATTCGTTTTAATTAAATGTAATAACTCACTTTGAAATAAAAGAAGAAATTATAATATTTACACTAGAAAGATCAATGAAAACATTTGAATATAACTCGCTAATTTATAGAAATTAAAATTGAGAGCTACTAGGGTTCGAAGGGAGGACGGTTGGGAAAACGAGCGAACTCCATATTTGGTAATGCCTACATCTACTGCATTTGCTGTTGCAAAATTAAAGCAATTATGACATTAATGGCATAATAAACAAGTAATTTACTATGAAGTGATGTAATTATTAAGTAAATGTTTTTAACTGGTATTTTTACAATTATTTTTTAATTATTGTATATTTTAATTACTATAATGTATCTGTAATTTTCGAACGCATCATTGATATGTCAAAATTGCTGTAATGGAAACATTCAAAATTAATAAGATTTGGCACCAACACGAAAACACATGGTAAAGTTTTATTATTTTTTAAATTAATTTTGTCATTTTAGTTACTTTTTGTCCAGGCTTGATGTTTTGATTGACATTGTAAGAGGCAAATAGTGTATAAATGTGATTATAAAATTCAATTTAAAACCAGAGAATGAAATTTTGGACCAGTTTACAAAATCTTTCTAAAAGTGACCTTTAATTTTTGTTTCTATTTATATAAACTAACAATCGAAAAAATAGAAAAATCAAGGCTATATAGTCTTAAACCTTCGACTATCTATAATAAAGAATAGTAACTACAAAAAAAATATTAGAAGGTACTTCAATAAAAAAAAATTAAATTTCAAAAAAAAATGTCTTGCCTTGGGTACAGTCAACTTGTTTTCTGAAGACATACATGGATCAGATATTTGTGCATCATAGCTATGGCATCGTTCCCTCCCTAATCTCTTCGATACAGGTGCTCGTTTAGTATTTGGACTAGTAAAACTATTATGTCTCCTTACTTCCTGAAAGTAAATAAGTTTTATGAAAATAAAATAATGTTGTTATAATACTCATTTAAAATCATGACAATAATTCTGTATGTATGTCCTTTGTATGCTTAAATCAAATTTGGGGGACGATATTGTGTAAATATGTATCTAGCAATGTCTTACCCCATCTACGTCCATTTTTTCAATTTCGCGCATTGTGCGTCAATAACATATAATTTTTACTAAGAACACAACAGGTTTCTTTGTACTTCAATGATTAACTCATAAGTTAAAAAAAGTTGGGTACTTCAATATTTTTTTTTATGTACCTACATTTTTTTAAATATGTGTATAACGTACATTTTATTTTTCGTCTTGAATAAATATTCTGCTGCATAAATAAATTATTTATGCAGCTACAACAATCATGAAACGGAATATTCTACATTTTTCTGGTTTCACATAGTATATCTATTTCTTATAAAACCGAAGATTTCTTCTTATGGCATCCTCAGGTGTAGTGTAGTTTACATGGTACTTCCGTGCTCGCTTTCCTGACACACATGGCCTCTACACGGAGTGTTAGATGTTAAAATATATGAAATGATACACAATACGTGAAAGAGTCAAGCTAGTGTCTAAATAAAGTAAAGTTTATGAATGTCCCACTGCCGTGCATTCTTTAACCTTCTAGTGTTATTAGTCTAGATATGACTTTTAAAAGCCTAGTTTTCGCGCGAATTCGATAAGTGATGGATGTGTTTTTTGTTATTTCTGTTATATTATGATGATATTATGATAATTTCGTTATTACTATAGAATTCGAGTTTTTGTGTATAATTTTAATATTGTATAATGCCGCATGTGCTTGTGTACAGTATAATTGAAAAAATCAATCAATTGAACTTTGGTTTTCGTTTTGGGGCCATCAGCCCTTGTTGGACTCTTTAGTAGAAGTTGACTATTGTTCTATTGTCGATATACTGGGATAGGCATTCTAACTTGTCAAGAATTATCAAAAAATAAAAAATAAAATTTTGACACTAGTAGATAGTTCAACGCTGTTGCCATATAAGTCTCAGAGTTCGAGAAAAAAACATCAATCTGTCAGTGCCAAGTACACTAGTTTTGACAGTTATTAATTTCTATGGTTTGAGTCTGACATTAAAATTCGCGAATCTAAAGAATTTTGCAATTTGTGCGAATGCTGTGTTAGCGGCGATTAAAAATTTTTGCAGACCTAATTGTTATTATTCTAAACATAAATATATAAATACATTTACATATTTAAAATGTTTTAAGTATTTTGAAATTATTGGATAGCTTTATTTCATTCGAGACATGGATCCAGTTATGAGTAAGGTAAGGCACTAAAATTATTTTATTTCTGTGTATCTATGCACAATTGTGTTTATTTTATTTAAAAAAGAGCAACAATAAAACAACCGCCACATTTTTACACATTGGGTTTAGAACGTCCCTTTTTAATAATAAAAGGAAACCCTTTTTTTGTTATTATTTAATATTTTTAATACTAGACAATTTGACCTTTTGTAAGTGAACTTATATGTTTCAATTTACGACCTCAAAGTTTTCCATTACCGGAAGTCACTATAAAGTAATACAGTTATTCAATTGAATCTGCTTAGTGGTTTCACATGCTATACATATATATAATGCACAAGATCACGCTTTACCGCCTGGCGCCGATGTATAGGAACCGAAGAGAGAGGGAAGAGCGGAAACATCACTAAGTATATGAACAACCCAAATGTGGGTAGACCTTTATTAGATGATAAAATACAACATTTGGGACAGACGAGAGAGGGCAGATGTTGTTGATGGTTGACTCAATCTTAAAAACAAGTAATACAATTAGTTATAGTTTATAGTTACTTTATTGAAAATGGTATGGTAATTATAACTTACTCTAAGTAATTGTTAACACTAATTTCGTTTTCGATTTTCACATTGCAAGATAAGAATAAATATTGTTTAGCAAAGTGTTCTTAATCAGTTAATTGAATGAAAAAAGTGCTGCGGAGCATGGAGCTTAACATAGGGTTGGTTTCTTTCAAAATCAGTGCTGCATCACTTTATTACTACCGGGGCCTGATTTGTAACACACAACTTGATTTTTTCTTTCTTTGCATTAGCTTATTGTTTTTGTGACAATTTTTATGACTTTTATTTAGTTTTATTTTAGTCTCTGTTTTAGATCTTGGAATTTTTGTAAATCCAGAAATTTGTGTGATGCTTCAACAAATTTATTTATTTGTATTGTTAAGTTATAGTTTCTTTGTACCACACAGTACCGCCGATGGAATACCACAATGAGATCCATTGACAGTGACAATGTTATATTAGAAGAGGCACAATAATTTTTGATCTTGATCAAAATAATAAATAACTAAGTTAAAGGAATTGATGTTTTTAATTGTTGTATTCAATTAAAGAAGAGCAATTGTTTATCATTAATTGGATAATTTTATATAAAATATTTTATAAATTCTACGCTTACTTTCATCATTGAGTTGGTTTTAATATCAGGAAGGCTAGTATGCTACCGAGTCTGTATGCTGTACATGGAAGAGCCAAGTAGCGACTTTTGCTGCTGCTCCAATGGGCTGTCTCAACTGGGGTAGTACCATAGCCTCACAGAATGCCAACATGAAGTAAAGTGCTCTTGTGCTTATTCTTCTCATTCCCTCCTAAATGTCAGTAGCAGCACCTGCAGCTCTGCTTTTGCGGATGAATATAGGCTGTGGACTTTTTATTAGCATATTATTTATTATATAAGATAACATATATAATATTATGTAATGTAATATATATATCTTATTTAAAATAATATGTTTAGTACTAATGGTACTGAGCCAGAGTTGTGCACAACATACACACATGATTTTCTTAAAATTTAGGTTAATTTAAAAAATTAGGTAGGAAAATGAAGTGAACATACACACAATATTTTCCATACAATAAATAATCTCAAAAATCAATGAATGAATTTGAGCCTCCTAGTTAAATACAGTATAAACTTTAGTGTAATTTTAATGAATATTGTATTCTCCTGATAAGAGAGGTTTGTTATTTTGACCCCATAAGCTTAATAAATGAGAAGGTGACAGAATTTTATTCTTTGTAAGATAACCAGATACAGATAAGAATCACTATTCTATTACTTGACAAAGATATAAAAATCGATTGTGGCATGTCATTGTTTATGAATTACTTATCAATTTATAAATATAGACAATCAGATGCAAAACATTGTTAATAGTGAAACTAAAGAAATTGCTGTTTAATGTTTTTAAGTAAAGTTATTATGTTGTGTTTAACAAAGTGTGAAAAAATTAAGGATTGTGCCAGGCCTTTGGCTACCAGAGATTACAAATACCATAATGCATTGAAATTGATACTGTAAAATAAATATCTCTTTCTTTATTTGATGTCAGCATTTTTAGAGGCACTTATAGATTGCATTTATAAATCCTGAGTGCATCTTTTAGGCACAGGATTAACCATACATAGGTTCTCATTATCAAAAGTATCTATATGTACCAATTACAGCTCTCTTGGTCTTTTGGTATTTGGTGTTTACATAAATAGATAATGAGTATATTCTTTATTGTAAAAAATACAAAAGATCATCATCCTTGAAGTACATGCAAAATGTGCACATTCTGCATGGTGCTGGCTGGCTAACGGAGCTCTGGCCATCGACTGATGGCTAGAGATCCATCCGAATAAACCGAATACAAATAACCATAGCAGTTCTTGCTTACACTATTGAGGCATTACTATCTTCGACAATAGTTGGAAAAATTCTGTTAGTGGAGGAAAATATGCTCAACAGTTACAGAATTTGAAGTATATTCGATGGGATAGTAGACACAAGTTATAGCAAGCATGGTGGTGCTACTTTTTTCTCCAGGCCAGGATATTCGAATCAAGCTCATTACCATCCATCCTAAATTGGAGCACAAGAATTCATTATCTCATCTTGTACTGCAGGAGAAAAAGCGACGCTGTGAAATGGCGGGAAACTATTGTGGTCTCCGACATATGCTGGAATATCCATTACGGATATGCCACCCTGTCGGATACTGCTATCGCCGTTATACGCGGTATACGGCTGATACACGGATATACGCGTTGATATCTAGTGCGGCGATAACAGAAAAAGATGGTGGATTAAGAGTATTTTCAAAAACTCTAATCGAAGCCAGATCGAAAATACAAAGACCGATGATGTGTAACAGTGTCTAAGGTGCAAGACGTCTGGTTCTACGATTGCCATCCCTCCTGCCAACCGAGGCGTGTATGGAAAATTTTCCACTTATGTGCGGCCTATGTTGAGTAGTGGACTATTAACAGACAAAGACGTAGTTTTAATACTATTCAGATAAACAGCCTCGCCCGGTGTCTTTAGATTTTGCCGTGGTAACGTTACAACTTCCTGAGGGAATATTTATATATATTCACGCCTTGTTCCCAACGGGGTAGGCAGAGACAATATTCTTCCACTTGCTACGGTCCCGACATACGTCTTTCGCTTCTCCTACTTTCATCAATCTTCGCATGCAAACTCGTTGGTTTAGAGTACTCTTGACCTGGCCTTTTTTCATAACGTCTCCGATTTGATCGTGAAATTTTCGCCTAGGTCTTTCTCTCTCGACTCTACCATTTACACTCGCCTCATATATTTGTTTCGTCAACCTACTTTCATTCATCCTCTCCACATGTCCAAAACAGATCAGCATCCCTTTCTCAATTCGTGTTACTACATCGTCTTTCACGCCATAACGCTCTCTGATCACATTATTTCGAACCCTGTCACATCATTCATACTTCTTAACGCTCTCATTTCTACTGCGTTTATCCTGCTTTCATGCCTCTTCTGCCATACCCAGCTTTCGCTTCCATATGTTAGTGTTGGTACCAATACTGGCTGGCTCTATGCACAGCCAAACGAGCTTTGTGAGATATCGTCTGGCTGTTCATAAATGTATGCAATGCCCCATTCACCATATTGCCTGCCATCGCTCTCCGTTCAATGTCACATTCGTACCTTCCATCTCTCGTAAACATTGTTATTGTTCCCAAGTAAACAAACTCATTCACTTGCTCTAAACTATCTTCCCTAATCTTGATACATACTTCCGTCATCCTCTCCTCTCTTTCAAACACCATAACCTTTGTCTTATTAACGTTTACTTTCATTCCCTTTCTTTCCAGTGCCCCATTCATTATTGTCACCATTGCCTGTACTTCCTCAGCCGATGACGCAAGTAAGACTTGATCGTCGGCGTAGAGCATACATTTAACAGGCATACAGGGAATAAAGTGAACAGCCATGGAGATACTACACAGCCCTGTCTAACACCTTTATGGATATCAAACCAGTCTGTGTACGCCCCGTTAATTCTGATACAAACTCGGGAACCCTCATATAGCGATTTCTGTGCTCGTATCAGATCATTGCTCACTTCATGCAAAGATAGTGGCGACCTCAATTCATCCCTCACTACTTTGTCATAGGCCTTCTCCAAATCTATGAAAGCGCAATAGACTTTTTGGTTCTTAGCCAAATACTTTTCAACTATGCACCTTAAGGAGAATACCCGATCCGTGCATCCCATCCCCTTTCGAAATCCTGCTTGCACATCCCATATATTTTCATCAGTTTCATCCATGACTCTTTCTATCAAAACTTTAGCATACAATTTGCCTACGACACTGAGTAGGCTAATACCTCGGTAATTTTTACAATCTTGTTGCGACCCTTTTCTTTTGTACAGTGGTACGATTACAGCCTTGCACCAGTCTCCCGGTACTAGGCCCAGTGTCCAACACAGGTTGAAAAGGCGATACAACTGACTAGCTACCACGCCCTGTCCAGCTCTCAGCATTTCGATCGCCACCCTACCATAACCCGCTGCTTTACCTGCTTTCATGCTCTTGAGGGAAAGGTGCTCATATTCATTTCCTATAATGTACAATCAGTTTTTGAGTAACATGCTGATAGAAAAAATAAAATATTTATTATATTTATAAATATTTATCCCAGGGCTTCCCTGTCCACATATCTAGATCAATTTAGTAAGACATTATCTCATTAATATGTGCTCGCCTAAAATATAATGATATATATGTATACTCTCTGGGGTGTAAGGAATATAATATATCTTTCTACAAATGCCAACTTCACCTGCATATGGTGCACCCCGCTAGCTAACAAACGAGGCTCTGTCGACCGAGATGCCAGCATATCCATTAAAAATTGGTGAACCTAAATTCACAAACGCAGACTAAAGGATGATAAGCTCCTCATCCTCTTCACTAGTGCGGGGCTCCCGGCACTGCACTCACCAACCCGCTTGCCCAGCCTGGTGAGTACGGGCAAATCTATGTCGCATGCTCTTTCTTGTACAGGCCAATGTTCAACATTGAACGAAAATAGACTGATTTAGTAGTACTGTCTACATAATGCACTAAGAAAATAGGAGGGGATAAAGGAAAATTGTTCTTACTCGGGGGGAGGACAATATCCAGCAGTGGAAGGTTTCGGGACGCATGAAGTTTTTAATCTTGTAATTTATTTCCAGGCGAGCTACCGACGCGCCAAGCTGTGCATATTGAGCGCGGTGAACGCGGGTAGCTTGGCCGCGTCAATCAACCTTGTGGTTACCCTTAATCCGGAAGACAGGTGGGTTACATTATTATACAATATGTAAATAATAGAAATATTGCTATTTACTAACCTAGACCATATTTTTTCTGAGGTCATTTAAATCAATTATTGACCATAATTGATTTAAATTAATCACAGATGAGCTATGTGGTTTACATTACCGACTTCAAATTGTAAGTTATTTTGTTTTGATTTTATATTTGTCAAGTATAAAGCTCAGGGATAGATAATACCGACCATAATGTAATCTGCCATAGAACGAGAATTCGCACATACATTCATATCGCGATTGTTGTGAACTTGCCTATGTTCACGGACGCGTCCGCGACGACACAACCGGTTTGAAGCGGCTTAGAGCGACGACAGGGATGTCAGTGCGCTTGGTTGTTTGTGGATTATCTATAAAAAATATTTCTTGTATATACTACGCGAGTACTTACACATTGAAGTGAAACTTTTAAAATAGCCTTTAATTTCCATTTTCTTATATATATATATTATAATAATTTTGGTGAATTTATGTACTTTATGTTTTGAACAATGCAAGGAAAAATAAAAAAATATTGTTCTTTGTACATCAATCAGATTCTTATATTAAATAACAGTATTTAACAAAGATTAAGCTAGTAAGCATATTATTTGTACAAGGATAATCAGTGTGTTAATAAAATATAAACCTATTTCTATGTAGGTCATAAAATGTGTAATTTGAATAAAATAAATATGTGGGAAAGTGAAATCGTGTTTAGGTAATATTTTTGTAGTCAGTGGGCAGATTACGTTGTGGTTGGAATTATTTATTCCTGTGTCTATCCTATTTTTTTTTGTTAATTTGTTATTAAGCTGTACTCACACCTGTATTTGTTGTGTAAGCGTCATTTGAGGGTATTTACCCTAACTTTCTTTCTAACAGAGACGGAGTGTGTATCTGCTAAGATGTTCTAAAAATACGTTAACTTAACTTTTAGTCTATATTTATATATTTTTACTTATAAATGTCAGCGAAGTTTTGACTTGTTTTATATTTTGACGATCGCTTGATGCAACGGCCACCTTACCTGCACAGTTAACGATCCTGTTTACGAAATTCAGCCGCTAATAATATTTCTTCCACGCCCGTTTTCCGTGTCCCTTTCACGTGTCGTTCCAATGCAACATATTATGAGGTATCTCTGAAATTGTATACTGCATCTCTTTACTTAATTTGTCCGCGAATTTTTTTTCTTTTTTTTTTTGGGTAGAGGGAAAATGCTTTAGGCATACCCGTTGTTGGCCTCCCAACGGGTTATGTTGGACTCGGATCTCGGAAGGAGAAACATACCGACTAAAAACCCATCCACGTTGCTGTTGGCCTGGAGGCCTTTACAGCTACATCGGAGGAGCCTTGCGAGAGCGGAGGCCCGCAAGTTGAAAAAAGGGTCGACGATGTCTGCTGCTATGAAGCGAAGAACGAAAGAATAACTTCCAATTTTAGGGGAGGGGCTAGGCGATCCAAGGGCCCCGACAGGGAGGTGAAACCTCTTCTGGGATCGCCTTATTATATGATTTTAGTAACGACCTCTGCCTCGAGTAAATCTCGTGCGGGTCGTGAAATATTGGCGACGAAGTCTATCCCGCTGTGTTAGCCGTAGGACCTGGCTAGTGTGGGTGTTTGTACTAGTGTGCTTGTTGGGCGTGGCCGTATACGCGTTATTAATTCGGGTGATTTGGTCATCGTCGTCTATGATGACATTTTTGGGGCGCGGCAAGCGGAGTGTTGTATCGCGCGCGTGTTATTACCCAGCGCTGCCACTAACGAATTGGGGTGTTTAGTTGTCTCAAAGAAATTTGTAGAGAAATTTTTAAATAGAGCTGCCATGGTAGGCATTTGGAGGTCGCGGTGTAAGTTTACATTCCGCGTGTATAGGGGTGCACCGGTTGCGCGGCGCATGAAGCGATTTTGAACCGCTTGAAGTGGGCGCAGCCGTGCTTGGGGCACATGCCCGAATACGATGCTGGCGTATGACATAATAGGTCGTACCCAAGTTTTATAGAGGCGCATTTTGTGTATTCACTATATCTATAGTTTACATTTAGCAAAGATACACTCGCGCCTGTCATCCATAAAAATGGCCAGAAATTACTCATTGGAGGGATATTCTTTACGGGTTTTTTTTATTTAACGTTGAGTTTGACAGTTTTCAAGTTTTATCTTAGTTGTTTACCTTAGTTCATAGTGTTCATTATCACCAGTCTAATATGCTTTCAGTCGAATGTGTCGACTGGTTGTTTACAAAAACATGTCGTAAAAACAGATTATGCCTCATTAACTCATTCTTATGGAATGTGTGTATGTGTGCACCATTACCGAACGTCGTTATAGCCGGGCAGTTAGTGACAGTGTCTGTGGAAATACGAAGAAGGTCGACAGAGGAAGTTTGTATATGCTCTAATTTTCATACGTGAAAGTAACTGAAAACAAAGTGAAGTCCTTTTTCCTCTTTTATTTTCTATTTTAATTAACTCCGTAACGAGTGTTCACATCCAACTTACATTTTTACGCAGATGACTCGGAGCAATATCAACACTTTTCGGTGGGTGATACTAATGTGGCTATCGCTGCTATGAACTCCGATTTGTCACGCATGAGTAAATCGTCTGGCTCCCTTGGCCTCTTAGTAAAAGCTACAAAATCACAGGTATACGAAATAAGTTAGGTTCCTCTACTGTACCTTGCGTGTGTCTTAATGGCATTGCAATAACCTATGCCGATACAAAAAAAAACTTCGGTGTGACATCTGACCAGCATTTATCATGGTCCACGCACGTCGCTGTGATTGGTGGAAAAGTTCACTTTACCATGCATTCGTTGAAGTGCCTTCAAAATGTTTTACCCTTCAAAACTAAAATCACACATGCGCTTACTCATATAAAGCTCATACTTGATTATGCTGATGCCTGATATTTGGTTGCTATAGAAGAGCTACTAAATAAGCTTGAACTCCTGCAAAATCTATCGGTTTAATCTTTAGACCGAATATCTCAGTTTCGCAAGAACTCCCAAGTGGCTCCCAATTCGACCTCGCAGGAACACTCGATTATTATGTCTCCTTCATAATATCCTGTACAACCCATCCTCTTCGTCATATCTCAGGATCCTATTTTCCTTCGTTCACCCTCCGGATGTGCCATGCAGATCGCATGTCAGAGCTCTCCTTTACTTTCCTGTCCATAATTGCAGTTTCCATTCCTATTCCTTTGCAGTCCACGTCAGATAGGTGTAAAAATCGAATATACGAGTATATTGAGGATTTAACTGAGCCTTTAAGTTCCCACTGCCGGCAAAGGCCTCCTTCTCAAATATCAGAGAGGGTTTTGGAGCCGATGAGGGCCGGTAAGTGTGGATTGGCGGGCTTCATGTATGTAGGCAAAATGGTAAACTCTTCTCACTCAGAGTTGACAGGCAGAGTTGAATGCCAAAACTCGTCAAGTACACAGATTATTATCTTCATTTTGAATGGAGTAAACAAGCAAGCGCATGCGTTGTCGAACTTGAAGGATATTTGGGGAGCCCCCTCCCCAAATATCCTTCTACCTCACTCACCGAACGAACGATGCCTCTACTTCTCGCCGTCATTCTGCGAGGTCCGTGGTACTACGCCGGTCGAGACTACTCATTCGTGCAGCACCGTCTTCCACGTTTAAAATCTGCTGGCACGTTCTAAAACCATTTAAAAAAAATCTAATTTCCGCTTAGAAGTTCAGGTCAAAGGCAGTTGTTATGCATACTGTACACGCACGCTTTCACGTACACACATACACGTATGCAATTACATTATGTTACATAGATTATTGTTTCCAAGTAATTATCTGTAGGTATGTGAATGTATCTGTCTCTGTTACATAGCAGTGGTATACGATAAAATAATCAATCAAATTTATCTTTCTACGTCTATTGCCGCCTATCTTCCACTGCTGGCTCCATACAAAACCTACGTTACAAAATGTTGAAAAACTTCATTCCGTAATTTAAAGCTGAGTGGAGAACATTTTAGTGCACATAAATACTTTCCTTTTTAAATATATAATTTTATTATGTAATTGTTTCCTGTACCAAAAATATAATTTGTTTTCTTTTGTTGTTTTTTTTAATAAATAACCCTTATATTTACGAATATGTTGTTACATTTGTTTTATCGGCACAATATATGTTTCTAGTTTTCTCGTGTCCATAATTGCAGTTTCCATTCCTATTCCTTTGCAGTCCACGTCAGAAAGGTGTAAAATCGAATATACGAGTATATTGAGGATTTAACTGAGCCTTTAAGTCCCCACTGCCGGCAAAGGCCTCCTTCTCAAATATCAGAGAGGGTTTTGGAGCCGATGAGGGCCGGTAAGTGTGGATTGGCGGGCTACATGTATGTAGGCAAAATGGTAAACTCTTCTCACTCAGAGTTTACAGGCAGAGTTGAATGCCAAAACTCGTCAAGTACACAGATTATTATCTTCATTTTGAATGGAGTAAACAAGCAAGCGCATGCGTTGTCGAACTTGAAGGATATTTGGGGAGCCCCCTCCCCAAATATCCTTCTACCTCACTCACCGAACGAACGATGCCTCTACTTCTCGCCGTCATTCTGCGAGGTCCGTGGTACTACGCCGGTCGAGACTACTCATTCGTGCAGCATCGTCTTCCACGTTTAAAATCTGCTGGCACGTTCTAAAACCATTTAAAAAAAATCTAATTTCCGCTTAGAAGTTCAGGTCAAAGGCAGTTGTTGTGCATACTGTACACGCACGCTTTCACGTACACACATACACGTATGCAATTACATTATGTTACATAGATTATTGTTTCCAAGTAATTATCTGTAGGTATGTGAATGTATCTGTCTCTGTTACATAGCAGTGGTATACGATAAAATAATCAATCAAATTTATCTTTCTACGTCTATTGCCGCCTATCTTCCACTGCTGGCTCCAAACAAAACCTACGTTACAAAATGTTGAAAAACTTCATTCCGTAATTTAAAGCTGAGTGGAGAACATTTTAGTGCACATAAATACTTTCCTTTTTAAATATATAATTTTATTATGTAATTGTTTCCTGTACCAAAAATATAATTTGTTTTCTTTTGTTTTTTTTTAATAAATAACCCTTATATTTACGAATATGTTGTTACATTTGTTTTATCGGTACACATATGTTTTAGTTTTTTAACAAAAAATACACACACTTCTGAATTTACAATTTTAATAGGATTGTTACATAATTATAGTCATTAAAAATCATTAAGTTTATTTACCGGTACCTGCGAGTACCTAATACTAAAAGAAAAAAATTAATGAGGTCGTGCACTAACAGAATCATAAATGAAATATATATATTTAAAAAGATATTTACCACTGCGATGCGCACAAGGGCTAATACCTGTTTTCCGCCTACGCTCGGAACACTTTAGTAGTAATTATCTTTGTTTATGTTATTAAAAATAGTCTCATAATATACTCATATTTTGTAATGCAAAAACACGCTTCTATTACGATGTTTTCCTGGCCGATATCGATCACTATGAGAGCTTGAAACTTTGTTAGTGTTAGTTATTTGTTTTTGAAAAAAATCTGTTGACGAATACACAACTACAGTTACGAAAACGATGCGTCTAAGGCCCTTCTAATAATTATTTGAAAGACTTACAAAATATATATCTGTTCGAATATCTACTACCGCTGATATTCGAACAGATATCAGCGGACAGACATTTACAGAATATATAGTTATTGCGAGATTAGGACAGCATAAGCTTTTATATTCTTTCTAAAATGCTCCAACAGGAACTGGAATGATCTTTATTGATTCTGCATTGTCTACACCTTATGTTAAGAGATGCATTGAGCTGACTTAATGCCTTGTGGCAATCTCTACCAGTCAACTCTGTTTGATGGAGAAAAGTAAATGGACGTGACATTGACGTGTGACAATTTTTTTTACTGGAGCCTTATTCGAGTAAAGCCCCAGACTCCAATTGTTTGTCAACCTCTGGTGTTATCGTGCATTGCTCGTTAATCTTATAAAGTTGTTTACACAAGTTCGTTGCGTAGTGATTAACTACTTTTGATAAATCGTGTGTTTGTTTTGCACCTGTGATGGTCGAATGTGCTCTTGAACGCGATTTCATTCACAAATAAACGGACGTTATATTTTATATTTTACTTGGTACTCACTAAATATATGAAATTAAACGAATTTACCACAATTCGAACATAAAAAATTTTTAGGGAAGTGAAGTCCACAAAACCGCTTTGGAACAACGTGACGGACTCTTCCTTATAAGAGGAGGTCTTAATACAGGGCAAAACAGGGGATACAGGGGATATATAGATAATACAGGGGAGGGCAACTTATGGTACACAAATGTACCATAAGTTGCCCCTTTACTTTTGCTAAATGCAAATATTAAATATCACATTTTTATTATTTTAACAACAAAATAGCTACTATCAGGGACAAGTGTGCAGAACAAATAAAAATAGTTTATTACATAAAATATAGATCCTCCAAAAGACCAACCACAGTCACGGTACTGAGCCACCTGCATCAATGGGCTTACCGCTGCTTGATAACAGTCAATCGTCGCTATCTTCATCTTGATCAACCCAAGTCCGCTGCAAATTTAAGCCTACAAAAACGCGGCAGCGATTGCCGGCCTTACTTATATACTCGGAATGTATGTATTCGATGAAGTTATTGCTGTTAGCCGTTTTGGCTTTTACAGCTTCATAGGTTTGTGTCTGCGTCCTTGAGGCCGCAGGCGTTTATGCTTTAAGTAGATGTGCAATAGTACATCTACTGCTTACCTCTTTATGGTAAGCAATCTAAGGACCGTCCGAGTGAGGTTCGGGCCTCGTCTCGGACGGTCGTGGTGTTTCGATAGTAGTGGGCGGTAAGGACCGCCCTGAATCCCGGGTGTACGGTGTGTACGCGGGTGTTCTGTTTGCACGATACGCTCTTATGCGTCGGCGTAGGGATTGTGTAAGTGTCTCTACTCCTAACTGTGTGTACAGTGTGTTCTTGAGTAGTGTTAACCGAAACTGGGTCGGTTTGTCGGTCTGTGATATACTTGGAAGCGAATGCCGGCTTACTTATTTACTTGGAAGGTTTGCCCATGCTCACCACGCCGGGGGAGCGGGTTGCTTAGCGCAGTACCGGTACCTTCACACTAGACATAAAGACATTTATTCCGACACTTACAATTTATCTTGATCATCTACTATGTGTGTACGATAGTATAAATATATATATATCACAAGGAATTTGTGAGCGCTGTTATGAAGCACATTTGGGCTCATCAAATTCGGATGTCTTTTCCGCCATCATTCGTTTGCCAGCGTCTCGTGTGTAGTTAGCACGATGCACCGAGTGCCGGAGAGGTTGGCGTTTGGAGAAAAATATATTTACGTTTTTAAGCGTGGTAGAGCCAAGCGGCAGCTTTTGCCGCTGCTCGAATGGGCCGGCTCGACCGGATTGGTACCACGGCCTCGCAGAATACCGCCGTGAAGTAGAGGCATCTTGTGCTTCTGCTTTTCGCTCGGTGAGTGAGGTAACCGGAGCCCCACACCCCCTCCCTATTCCCCCTCCTCTTCCCCCTCCTCTTCCCTCCCATCTTCCAAATATCCTTAAAGACCGGCAACGCACCTTCATCATATATGGTGTTGCAGATGTATGTGGGCGACGGTAATCACTTACCATCAGGTGAACCGCTTACTCGTTTGCCGTCTCTTCCATAAAAAAAAAAACATGTACTGTGGTTTTTGTAATTTGTTTTATGAAATAATTTATTTGTCAATTCTTCGATTTCATTCCATCTTAACTCTTTACGGCTATTTTGGTAACTACTTGAAACTTATATAATCGCGACTGCCGTTCAAAAGACAATCATCGTATGACCATAACCATGAATAGTGTCATTTACGTATATATACATATATACGTCATAAATAATAGTAATTTACTACATTATGGTTTTTTTTTCACCAGGATAACAATAAAGCGAGGCTGTGCCCTAACATCTCTCGGTTTCGTCTACTTTATGTCACTGTTCGAGCTAATTACTTTTGCGGCGATCTTCACCAGCTCCGGCTCCCGGCTACGGCAGAAATACCGCCTCGACTGCGGCGATGTACTAGATATCAACAACAAGTTAGTAAATACTTTTTTTCCTATTACAGAAGTTTAATCTTACGAATTCATTTAAGTATAAGAAATACTTAAGATTCAATTTAATAAACCTAAAAAACCTAGGTAGATACCATACTTGTCTAATATGGTATGGCGCAGGTGACTAAAGATCAGACAAATATGCTTATTACCGTTGTTATGTATATGGTTGTGCATTCTTGCCGTGTGGTATTATAGCAGCGCCTGCTCTAGGGGCGGGATTTTGGCTGTAAGTATGAGAAAAATATTGATGTGTTTAAATACCCAATTAATAGGAAATTTTACCTATCGATTGATTCCTTCGTTGAAAACTTAGAGTGTGGTAAGAGAATGGTATTTATATTGTTTGTCTAAAAGCTGAAAATGTTTATACTATTATTGATTAAAATTTAACGCAGAATTCTTAAACGACCCTGCTTGAACTAGTTTGAACATGAATAGTAATGAATATATGAACCTCTTTAGCGGCCTCGGTATCGGCGTAAGAATCTGCCGCCTCGTCTCTTTTCACGGGTGTTTAAGGGTAAAGCCTTGAAGATCGCAAAAGCTACCGACAGATGGCGGGATAATTATCTCTAATAATACTAGACCAAAATTAAGCAGACCGATGGCAGCTAATGTGTGAGGTGTCTGGTACTGCGATCGCGAATGCCCTAGCTGAGCTGGCGATTGTGGCAAATCCTGCTTATGTAAGAGGCCTATGCAGTGGACTATTTACAGGCTGTTAAGGTATTTTTATTCTGGCAATTAAGACGATTAATACGCCTTTTGTCTGTTGGACGCCATGAGGTGATTTTCCTCACCCACTGGAAGAAAGAAGGTGGCATTCTACGCCGCCACCAAACGATAAAAAAAAAATCTCAAATTAATCTTAAAGTAAATCAAGCAATGACGATACTCCTTTGATCTTTCCTCAAGTTCAATTAACTTTTTTGAGGTGTTTCCGAGCGCGGTAGAACCGACAACTCTAACCAAGTGTGTAGTGTGCGCGTCCCTACAGGCTGGTGTCCGCAGTGCAGGCGGCCTTCTGTTGCATCACCGGCGCGGTGGTGTGCATGTGGTCGTGCACCCGGGACCTGGTGCGCTCCTCGCACTTCATGTCCGAGGCCTACGCTTGGTTTGGCGCTGCATATTTCTTCTACGACATCTGGTCTATGTATTTGGTGAGTAACGCAGTAGAAGCCTGCTTCTTCTCCGTCCGAGGAACCGCGTTATGAAACCGTGGTAGATACAAAAAAAAATGCCTTTTGACAACTGAAAATTACGTTCTTATATCGAAGAATAAAGATTTTGATTTTGAAGCAATTCCATGAAACAACTTTCGTTTGTCATACGTCATTTTGAAGGATTTTTTTTTTTAAATGATAGAGTAAGAATCGAGTTAATAATCCATCTGATGGTAAGTGGTTACTGCAGCCCAAGTTCACCAGCAGCCGACCTTAAAACGTCAAAGGCGATCGGTGCGTCGTCACGAAGGAAGAGGGAAGGAAGGAATGTGTCTCGCAGAATGTTATTATACTTATTATACATCACTGCGAAACCGGAACACAACAATGTTTACACCGCTGCTTAACGGCAGAGATGTTCAAGAGGATGGTACCTACCCTTAAATAAACTGCAACCGCCAGCAGTAATTAAAATTTTATTAGTAACGATTTGTTGTATTTTCGGGAATTACACATTAAAATTGAACTTATACTTTTACGGGACGACACAATTTGATTAGCCATAATATTAATCAGAGATGGCTTTACCGATGGTGCAGGGTGTGCGTTGCACACGGGCGCTACCTGGGCCAGAGACTCCTTTGACATTAACGATTAATTTATAAACGTTGTGATTTCTTGTATAATCGCGAATGTTATACGTTGTGATGAAACTAAAATTTATGGATTTAATCGTGTTTAATTATGCTTTTTTATTTTCCGACTTGTGAAATAAGCTTTACCTTTCATAAAGATTTTTAAATTTACCAAGTGCTTAGCGGTGAAGCAAAACATTGTGGGGGAAAATGGATGACTGATAAATAAAAAATATTATTTCGAGGACATGAGAAGTCCGTCAACCCGCACAGGAGTAGCGTGGCGGGTTCTTCCCGGCTCCATAACCCCTCAGATATTTGAGATGGGGAAGCCAATGCCCAACAATGTGCATTTACAGGCTGCTACTTTTTTTTTTTTATAAAATTTTATATTTTCTTTCGATTCAGGTGCATGTACGTCAAATGGGTTTCTCTAAGTGCGTAAGGGACGGTGCCACAAAGGGCACGGAGGTAACACGAGTCGCTGCAGCTCCGGAAGTTTCGGACCATGTGGGATGCATGGGGGCGAAAAAACTTGGGAAGGGCCCGCGGTGTGCCGCCTGCGGCGATTGCCTTGGCGAAGACGCTGCAAATATTTCGTTCTTCGCCTATTGCCGCCATGAACCTGTGATACTCTTCCATCATCTGTTTATTGGGGGCTTTGGTTTCCTCGTCATAGTTGTGAGTAATTTTTTCGAGATTTGTTTTCATGCAGTTGTATTTTACATTTCCGCGGTAACGTCTTCCAGCTTCTAACACAAACTTTCTAGTCCAAAATATTTGAAATGAATAAACCGATTTTATTGGAACTCTGTATAGACAAGCACAAATATTTCTCTATTCGACAAACGATCCGTATAGATAAACACCCACGCTTACTGTGTGTATTGGATACGTCACACTTACTTGGGTTTGACTCATCAACTTATAATTCAATTAAGCACAAAGGCGTAAGCTTTGGCGTGTAACTGAATATATCATAATTTTCACCAAATGCTAACCTCACCTGCACCTTGTGCCCTGATATTTAGCAAACGCGGCTTTCACCTCCGAATGATTGGGGAACGTTCATACTACTTGCCGAAGAATCAGGGAGCAGCATCTTCAGTGCGAGGGTGCCGGCGCTGCCTCCACCAATTCGCTGCGCAGCGCGATAGGCTGTAACAGATGCTTTCTAAGAGAAGCCTATGTCCAGTGGTAGGATTAAATAGGCTGATGAAGAAGATTTCACTCATTTATCCGGATTCCCAAGTGCACCGTTGCATTGTGGCTTAATATTTTGGAGAGAGCAGCAGCTGATATTCGCAGGCATTGCATGGAATTGTGTCACGTGACAGAGCCAAGGCACGGCTTATGCTGCTGCTCTAATTTGCCGACTCGTTCGGGGTAGAATACCGCGGCTTCGCAGAATACTGATATGAAGTAGAGGCATCTTGTATACTATATAACCGGATGCTTACTCTCCCCTCCCCCAACACACCTTCATACCATCCCTTCCGTCCCCGTAATATTCTTAACGCACCTGCAAACTAAAAAAAACTTTCGCAACTAATGACGCTGCTTCTGTGGCCAAAAACGCGTTTGTCTTTAATACAAGAAACATGCACGTTGGATGTTCACATGTGTGTTATAAAAACTGGTTTAATATAATCGTGAAGTGCGAAGTGATTAACCCCCCCCCCGCCCCCACCCCTCCTCTTTATTCCCAGGGGCATCGCAAACGTCTTAAAAAACGATTATTGGCGAGTAATTTGTATGACGTCTAAGGTGCGAGGCGCCTGGCACTTCGATTGTCAACTCGCCTGCCAAGCGTGGCGATTTTGGCAAATCCTCTTATTGAGAGCGGCGGTGGAATATGTACAGCTAATGGTGTTGGCGATATCAGTTGTAATATTATAAATTTTCATATCGCACGCCTAATTATTACCCATTAACTATTTTAGTATTTGCGCGGCGGCCTCGGCGACTGTGTTTTCGGTTTCGTGTACCTCATGGAGCTGTCGACTCCGTTCGTGTCGCTGCGCGGGATCCTGTCCCGCATGGGGCTGAAGTCCTCCAGGGCATATTTGCTCAACGGACTGACGATGCTCGCCACGTTCTTCGTGTGCCGCGTGCTGTGTCTGCCCTACGTCCTTCTCATGTACAGTAGGGTTATCGGCCTGCCGTACTTTGAGGTGAGTTTCAATTATGGATCTTATGTTCATATCGTTAAGGTTTTATTGTTAAAGATCACGAAATTATAGCATTATTGTAGTGAAAATGTCTATTTGCTGTTAATATTAATTCACTACGGAATAAATGTACTAAAAATACAGCGAAACTTTTATATAATTGAACTTTTTAACTAATATTATCGTTAAATATAAATTACTTACTTATATTATAATATAAAGCATTTACTTTGGAATTTGGTTTCATAATTATTTAAGACGTAAAAGATAAAATATAAACAAGTTGCAGTTAACAAAATATAAAATACTATGTTGTAACTTAGGTATGTGGGGAAAAATGGAACGCGTTTATTATTATTATTACTTATTAATCATCATCTGCTAGTTTAAGTCCACTGCAGGTCAGATCTCTTTTTAAGAATACACCTACAAAGACTTTCTCGCCATTTTGTTAAATGATTACCACTAATACCCACCACGCGGTCAAACAGGTCTTGAATATACATACATTTAGTCTCTGGTGTAAACGGGAATGTACCAAGCAACTAAAAACGACTGACTGACTAAAAGACGAGGCTCTGGCGACCGACTGATGGAGAAAACCTCATTTAACTGTGGCTTCGACTAACTCGCGACAGACTTTCCTCGTCCTTGTCTCGTCTCTCCCCCGTCGGGGAGAATCTACTGCGCGGGAACCGGAACTGAGCTCTCCAACAAAACTTTCATACATGATATGTCAGCTTTTGTGTAAAGTTTTTTATTTATATTTACTGACACAGGTCGATTGGGAGGAAGTTGTTGTCTATTACTGGACATACGTTTCCGCCATGTTGAGAGTATTTAACTTAATCGCCACATATGCCAGGAGAATTGGCGATTGCATCACTAGACGTCTAAAGACGCTGCTGTCGATCTCCGCTTTAGATCGTGATGAGATAACGTGGTAATATGGTCTTGTTGGTAGTGACCCTATACCTCCGAAGATGAGGGCAACCCTCGATTCGAATCCTCGCTGGGGCTAAATACTTATATGAAGAATATGAATGTTTGTGGGCGAGTCATGGATGTTTATGTATGTGCCTAAATAGGATTATTTATTAATGTAAGTTTTTGCACATCTATCTTTTTATCGTCCTGTTTCCATGCCAGTGTCATCCTAAATTTCTGAGATTGGATGACTTGGTGCCATAGTTTAATATATATTTTATATGTAAATGAAAATCATAATGTAGTTTTTTAACTTTTCAGGCTATGAATTCCTTACCGACCGGCTGCAAGATCTCCATATGCATCCTGTTGCTCCCCCAGCTGTACTGGTTCTACTTGATGTCAGCGGGGGCGGTGAAGGTGTTCCTGGGCAAGGCGAAATCCAAGGCGAAGCCCGGCGCCCCGCTTGCTGCCGGGGACAACGACAAGCGCAGCTGATGCCGGCGCAGACGCAGGAACAAGCGCGCACACACGTAAACCCTGGGCCGTCTAACTATTGCGAACCGAGTAATGAATGCACGTCACAACTATGGCGAAATATTACAACATATTTTTTATTTAAAATGCACATCCAACTGTATGTATGTTTATTACAAAATCAAAGCTATTAAGAGAAATAGTTGTCTCTCTTTCACTCCAAAACAGTGCGTACAAGTATTGGTATATTGTATTAGCCACCAAGTTTTTCGACATGCGTTAAACGAAAACTAGCTTTAGAGTCGAGTATCCAGAGCTCATTTTCAATTTATTATTCTAAGAGAATAAAGTGTATTCTCGTATTTACATTTCATTATCTATTTAACATGACTACAGTTAATTGATTCCTTTGATCACATAAGTAAACCTTGACGCTTTACTTATGTGGTTATTGAGACAAACAATGATGTGCTTGAAAAAATATTGTGAATAACAATTATATATTTTTGTGCTTGTGACGTGCTGAAGTGGAGGCGTAGATTGGCAAAAAGTCGTTAATTTAAATAGTAAGTATACAGAGTTGTGTTAAAATGCAATGCATATTATGGAAACTATTAAAAAAAACTTCTGACACTAAGGTCATTATGAAATTGATTTAATTTTTTCTATTAATTTCCTAATTAATGTCACAAAAGTTTTTCTTACACATTTTATAATTTACTTACTTTGTATAAACACATTTCGAGATTTACGCTATAATAAATACTCAGTCTATCTAGCATACATCCCAAAATGTCGGGAATATAAAAAGTAACTACTGTTGTCTATAGTTAAAACGATGAAATTCAGATTTCGAATGTCAATTGCTATTTTTTTTTAAATTTACCACCGTTTCACAATGAGGTTTCTCTCATGGAGTAGAAACAGGCGAGAGAAACTCCATAGGTATCCTCTTTTTTAAACAGATTTTATACATTACAAATAATACAACATAAAATAAACAACGAATAGGCAATTAAAGCACGTTCTAAGATATAAACACTAAAAACAAAGCGTAATATAAAAAACTAATGCAGAATTTGCAAACACGAGCTGACCGACCCCCATAAGCAGCGTCTGTTCGCAAGCATGACGCATGGCGGCCATCGGCGGTGGTGAATGGGCAAACGATGACGTCACGAGTCAGGAATGGTCAATAGACATACCGTGTCAAAGTCGATGTAACATCCCCCTATGTTAACATTAAACGGAAGTTAAAATGCGCGAGAGAGCTTAACCATTTCAACGCCCGTCTCTGTCAGGCCGAGTTATGCGGTCGTGGTCCAGAAGATGCTACGTAACACACGCATGCGCGTAGAGTGCGCATGGCGCATTGGACTGAGAGAGCAGAAACGATGCTCCTACTCTTTCCTTTCAACTGCCGGTCGACCTCGGAGAAGGGGAAGCGTTTCGCTTCTAGTCTGATCCAGGCCAATTTGTCGCACCTCGCCTGAAGAACTTTCACTTCATAACTAAAGTGTTGTTAAAAATTGGGATCTAATTAAATTGGTAGCTTATTTTTTCTTTATTTTTGACCTCAAACTAAGGGTTACAATGGGTGGACTTAATTCCAAGTCGCATTCTCTAGACATGACAACATCAATGGAAATAAGAGACATAGTGTTGTCTCTCTCACTTCTATTGCGGAGACGTGGAGATAACACTCATTCCTCATAACTTTCTCCCCTTTCCATAATCTTAGAAAGTGCTACTCTTTGCCAGTCTATGTTTATAAATAGGGCTTATTGTAGCGGCAATAAGGTTTCTATGGTTAGATATATAAAAAATTAAATTGCATATGTTACATTTTTTCCGTTTTTTTTTATGTTTTCATTGTCACTTTAGGGCTTAACATAAGTTTTGTTAACTTTAAAAAGGAAAATAACTTCGCATTTGCATTTATTCATTATTAATGTTTGTACATTTTAAATACACATGTATTTAATTTTAATATACATTATTTTGGTTTCTGTATTTTGTTATACCAAAGTAGAATGTATTACCTGTGATATAGAGTTGAAAATTCCCAAAAAATATTTGAATTATCACTAACTGTTTTGGTTTTTAAATGATTCGCAAATTAAAATCTCATTAAATTTTCATTTGGAATAAAAGATTTGCGCACATTTAGACAAATTGTCTTGGATCTGGTTAAATTTAGTTTGACGTACAAATTACATTGTAGTTTAAAATAATATTTTTATGCCTAATATCCATTTCTTTTTAATACATAGGCCATAATTAGTATTATATAATAAAAGGTATAAAATATTACAATGCATTTATAATATGTAGTCCGTTTTGATACACAATATTTTAATATTAATTATATGCATGCATTTTTGAAGTATTGAATTGGTATTTGGTTTTTATCATATACTAGCGAACGGCGTTGACTTAGGACTGATAGATATGTAATATAAACCAAATGTCAATGCGTTATACATATAACCCTTTCTCATTAAGTATTCTAAATTATGCTAAAAATTGCATTGAAATCCGCTTAGAAGTTTAAAAGTTACTGATGAACACACAGACTAACGCGGAATACGACTTGGTTTTATACTATTTAAAGGTTAAATTACAAATAAATCAGTGTGTAAACCTAGATTTATAAAACACTAACTCGTTGTCTCTGTGTTCAGCCTTAGATGTGGTACATGTTTTCGTGCATTCAGGATGGATGCGACCTTATTGACAGTTAGTCATAATTATTTGGAAATAGAGAATTTTTTAAGAAAAAATAAAAAAAAAGTTTCGTTTAAATTGAATAGCCTAATAATCCAAATAAATCGCGAGCGCTATTCGTCGACGCGATGACTTCAAACGCGAGCAGCAGACAGTTGAAAAACTCTTAGACATGGGGTCGTTGGCCTAGTTAACTAGTAGTTAAATATATCTTGAGGCAATATAAGCACCGCACATATGACCAATTAACTTTTTTTTTAAACTATATTAATTGCCAATCCATCCAGTTTTCACTATTTGTTGTTAAAATGCAATATGATGTACCACAGTACATCATTTACCAGAAATTAAAAATTTCTAACTAGAATTGACAATTTGAACATATAAAATAATACAAAAAACAACTAAAAAATCAATATACATGTGTACTCTAAACAATGACTCTACGAGCTAGCAATCCGTGTCATACGGACGGACAGACAGACATACATGACTAAGGCTCCGTTTTGTTCTTTAGGTACGAAACTTTAAAAAACGAAAAAAAAATCGTTATGTCTAAACTACTGCACTTGATAATTGATATTTGGTGTATGACTTAGAAATAGCCAGTAGAAAATAAGTTTAAATTGAATGTCGTAACCTAGCATCCAGCCTGTATTGTATAAGATAGCTGTGTATTGTTAAAGTGTTGAATTATTTTGATTTCTAGATGTTAAACATCACGGATGGTGCTTACAGATATTTGGAAGGAGGGTAATAGCAAAAGTTATAGACACTTTAATTCAAATATTGTAATGTTTAATGTTCTGTAAATGTAAAAGATTTAAAATATGTGCACCTCGTTAGTTACGTCTATGTATAAGACAGTTCCCATAGAAATATAAATGCGTGTCACCATTTTATAGCACAGTCAAGCAACGACTATGCGGAATGTTGTTGTATTTGTTGTAAATTTATCACATTTGTGTGGATTTTCGCTGATGGTCTGACACAGTAATGGATTTGTAAATGTTTTTCGCATTGGTTTTGCATCAAATTCCGTCTACAATGCTATCCATTTTAGTACAAATGACGGCACGCCTTTAAACTTGTCGGCTCGTTTGGTCCTTAGTCACTGGACATTTTGGCTATGGCGCTGGTTTGGGGTAATCTCTTTCGCAATAAGAGACCTAGTGGAACGTTTTTATTAAATCATTACTATTCTACAGGGAGGGTCGGTGTCTGTGAGTCACAGAGACAACATAACAGAGACCGATCGCTTAACCTATCACCGTTACTTCCTGAAAAATAATTGTGTAGCTCAATGTTTAATTGACAGCCGACATGACATCATTTTCGTTATTTGTTTACTATGTTGGTCGCTCCAGTTGCGTTCTGAAATTAAAACAAGAATTTATGTCTATCCAAAAAGTCTTCAAAATTTTTACCGGTGTAATGTGGTCTTCCTGAATAATTTTTCTCTTTGCATTTTGTTTATTTTGTATTTTATAGTTGAAGATATTTTAACAATGCATTTTTATATTGTAAAATAGTTTGACCTATTTATATTTTGACGTATGATCGGTGTCAGGATTATGGGCGAGTTCTAGTCAAGCAGGAGTCGGGTGATATAATTAAATGAACAAACAAACAGTATATAAGTTGTTACCATAGTATAATACAAGAAGAATTCGTCCAACATTGTAGTTTAATTTTTTTCGTATACGATTTCAGTCATACTCAAAAACCATCTTCATTTCAGTGCATTATTCAATTTAGAAAAAATTTTAAAATTTCTAAATATGAAAGAAAATATATTCCTGAAATTATTTCGTATGTTGGCATTATGTTCACGACATAATCGTACAAATAAGTTAATAAGTAAAATCAATTGATTTGTTATAAAACACTAATTAAACCTTTAATTACGATTCTTGTTAAAAATATTATTAGGTCTGGTACTAGTTAGTGTCTTAGTGTATGTAATGTGGCGGTTAGGTGGGAGAGGTATAAGCGTATGGTGCTCCAATAAATATTATAATTGTTGACTTCATTTAACTAGAAGGTGGTGAATAGACAGAAATATATATATATATATAATGTATGTGTGTAGTAAGATTGTTTGAAAGAAGAAAAAAAACTTGTAATCAATTTAGTTCTACTGAATGAATGCTTTTTTAATTCTCCTTCCACCATTGTTGTATTTAATTTAATATTAATTATAAAGCGATGTGGCAAGCGTGCCTCGAAATCTAGCTTATTCCATAGACAAAATAATGTCAATTTATTTTTTGTTTTTCTTAGTTTTATATAGTGAAAATATTTGTTTTCATGCGATCCCTAAGTTGGTGATTCGTTGGAATCTCTCCTGTGTCGAAATTTAGCTAAATCAGCATTTGCATTTTTTTTTAATAATAATTGACGCTTTTGTGTTATGAGCTGTAGTGCCATTGGGATGTCATTAGTATATCAAATGTTGCAACATTAATAATGTGAGCTTATTACCCAATAAAAGTAGAAAAAAATTGTTATTGTCCTTCCGTCAGTTGAGATATTTTATGATTAATAAAGAAGAAGGTCAAAACTGTTTTTTTAATAAAATGTGTATCGGCTTCGATAGTTTTACCAATATTTTTGAATATGTTGAAACAATAGAAATTCTATTGTTATGTCACATGATTACTACTAATAACGTTTTATTAGTAGTCGTAGATAATATAATGGGTTTCAAAACCGTTAATAAAATGTAATGAGCCAGTTAGCCCATTCCACCTTTTAATCAATAATAAAAAAAAATTGATATTGCTGCTCTATACTGATGTTTGGTATGGTGACTGAACCGGAGACCCATTTAAGGAGTCCTCAGAGGTGACGAAGTGACCACTTTCCATAAAGCGATTGAAGCAGTGATTGAATTCTTATCCCTTGCCATAACTATAAAAACAATTAAAATTCTGTTGTTATTATACATATCAGGACTAATGGATCTAGAATAAAAGTAAAAGTAGCAGCCTGTAAATGCTACTTTCACAAATATTTGCGAAAGCTTCGGAGCCGGGAAGACTCCGCCTCGCTACTTCTTTGCAGATAGGAGGAATTCACTTGTCCTCGAAATTATATGTTATTTTTTTTATTATTTTTCTCAAACATAGAGGTTTCCTCACGATGTTTTCCTTCACCGCTGAGCATGTGGTAAATATAGCTCTTAAAGTTACTATTAACAATTTAACTGGTGCCGGTACCGGGCATCAAGCCCTGGTTGGTAGCGTTCTATGAAATAAAAGTGTGCGCTCTGCCCAATAGGCTTCATGGACGCTAAGCTACAAGTATTAGAATAATAAATAAAAGTAATCAATTATTTATGAATTCAACATTTTTGATCGCCCTCTTTGTTGTGTTTATGTTCTATTTTCAAATATAAAATATTTTTTACCAAACATCCCAATGGTGCAATTGTCTTTAATGGTTTGTATTGTGATAATATTTGTCCTCATAATAAATTAATCGTAATAAAGTGTTTTTATGAAATATATCTTCTTTTTCTTCATTGAATGTCTATAAATAGTCCACTGCTGAACATAGGCCTCTCTCATAGGGAGTATTTGCTGTCTGTCTATTGTTACGGTTTACCATTGTTTCTAGATATATTTCGGAAGATATGAGGATTTTTTTCGACATTTACGAGTTCAAAGGGATAACACGAGCTGGCAGATATTCTTACGCTGTCACCGTATAGATAAACGGGTGATATACAAATAAAAAGTTCCCACGACCGTATATCTAATGATGAAGTGAATGTTCAGATATCTACATTTAGATATTTTTCTACGATAACATAGCTAAATAACCTTATCGATTTTCATCATAATACCTAGTAGAAAAAGGCTTCAGTATGGTTACAAACCTTTTGACAAAACAAGGAAACCGTTTGAGAACGTAAAGATTTAAGGCTGCAAGTCACCAGGTTCATCCATCATACTGAATTTTTTATTTTTTTGTCTTTACTTTGCGATTCTATTTTTTTAAAAAAATATTATCTACTAAAGAATTATTAACTTAGTTTTTTAATTACACTTGATATTGACTGAATTTTACATCAATTTATTTTGTCAAATATTTTTTAATTTATCCTAATTTTATTCACTTAACTAACCGTAAAGTTTTTAAATTGGTAAGTATTTTGTAACAATAGGAAAAAAACTGGAGATAGAATTTTTAAAGTAATGGGGGTTGAGGTATCAGTTCATTTTGGAAAGTATCTTGCCCGAAATAGTTTGGGAATCCCTGGTGTAGACAATGCAGAGTATGGTAACAAATAAGTGTAAGGACCATTAGGAAGTAGAGTTGTCATTTTTATACAAATTGTAAGTAAATGGAAAGTGTTTAAATCTAAGAGTTTAACACTCAGAAATTTGTATATATTAAATAGAAACACCAAGACTCGGCATTATAAAACATTGACCAACGCGTTACGTCACCTTTAATGGGCGGAAAATCTTCTCAAAGATAATCAACAATGGTAATAAATAATGATAAAATGGACGTGCTTTTTGGCTAAGATTAAAAGTTAACAGGTAAATAATATAATATTTACTGATCTAATCTGATTACCGAGCAATAGTTTCCATGAATTACTATGG
Source organism: Bhutanitis thaidina (assembly GCA_029286595.1). Classification (NCBI taxonomy): domain Eukaryota; kingdom Metazoa; phylum Arthropoda; class Insecta; order Lepidoptera; family Papilionidae; genus Bhutanitis; species Bhutanitis thaidina. The sequence goes on from JAGSMS010000016.1 coordinate 11,245,226, forward strand.
TAGAGCGCCGATTATTCGCGGAAATGCCGTCGGCGTATAATACTAAGTATAGTTCGATTATCCAAATAATGTTCTTACGCCTTGCCGTGTCATAACTTTGAAACAATAGAAATTTTACTGTTATAAGTCACTTATGACATGACAAGGGTTCTAACAACCGTGCATATGCTGTTGTATAACTAAAAGTAGAATTATTAGCTATCACATTAATAATACAATCGGAACCGTTCTATTGTCCACAATGGCGGTAATTACAATTATTATTTATTTCACAACAAGAGCACAACCCTTCATTCGTAACATGATTTTAATTAGCTAGGCTTAGTTAGCTTGACCTCTAGTAAAATGAGGTAATGTCATTAACAATGTCATATTATATGGTACAGTGGTGTATCAATGTTATTAACATTACAAATATTAAAGAATTTGGAAAAAATTACTTCGCACAATTCCGTTCGTATGAATAACATACTTTCCTGTGAATAAAGGGCAGCTCGGATGAAATCATTCTCCACTTGAGCGCTTCGCTTGATCGCTTGACAATGCTTTGTTGTAAGGTGTGACACGTGTCGCGTATATGTGTTAGTGGTATATATTACCTTGTGTGGGTGATGGAGTGTGGTGAGGAAGGAGGACATTTTATCGTTTTTTTTCTTGCGGAATTGTGCAAAGCAATTTTTCTGTAGCTTCTTTAAAATCATGGATTTTCTTAAAGAATCACCTGATTCTGTTTACTATTACTAATTATCTTGTTAACTACTCCAACAAAGCTTGTTTCTGATTCGGGTTCGACAAATCGAACTTACGGTGTGCTACAGAGTTTAACGTACTCGACCGTTGCGCCATGAGTCCTGAATTCGAATCCCTGCCCGAATTAATATTCGTATAACACAAATTTTTAGGTTAGTTTTTCGGGTCTGGTTGTGTTGTATATCTGACCCTCTCTCCGATCTTATCGCACATATAGTACTAGTATCAAAAACAATGTTTCACCAGTGTAAGTCCTAAGAGTTACATCAATGGAGAAGACAAAGAGTAGTGTGGCAAAAGGACTGGTGTTTGCGCGTACGTTTCCGGCAGTAATACTCGTATATATCCTGACAACCGCCGATAGTATTTGAAAGTTATCACCGTTATAGGCCAGGAGAATATCATATAACATATGGGACCGATCACCTTTAAAAATTGATTACAAAGGGCGGACTGAATGCCATAACCAAAAAGATTATAGATTGTCTCTTGCGGATTACGGCCTCGCAGCCCTTAATTATACTGGCTCTCCATACCCTCAAACCGGAACACAACAGTGGTTGCATTGATTTATTATACTCCATATCTTTATAATACGTACTGAAAATTTATATTTGCCGCATTTGCTATCGTTCAAAAACAAATCAGCCGCGTCAGAGATAACTATTTTATATCGACATATTTAAGATTATCTATGTAATTACCGTGATTTACCTTTAATACTACTGAAAATCAATCAATAAAGATAAGATAAAAGTTTATTTTTTGATATCCTTCACTGAGACCTTCTTTTTTTTAAAACAATGGATATCAGTGATTTCAAAAATGTGGTGGAAGACGGGTATTGTTCTAATCACAATAGCCTCTAGATGGGTAAGAAGTTTTCTTTGTACTATGACTTATATTTGATTTTCGTCTACTGGATTACATAATGTATTAGGATAATGAAGATACACACACCACTAGAGTACATAGAGCAATATATTAAAAATCTTTTTCTTCTAATAACAACCTGATCTGCCCTATGCTAGTCATATCTGGCTTGAGTCTTGAGTAGGCTATACTTATATTTAAATAGCGTGACCGTGAAGGGGTCACGCGAAGGTAGTCTGTGCATACCCCACGAGCGAGGGTATGCGTTAGGTATTTCGCCACGTATAAAAATAATCTAATAGCCTATTGGAGATGAAGAAGTTTAGGTAGAATTCCAGGCGGATAGAATCGTTGATGACTAAGTTACTTCTGATAGGCCTTCTCATCGGCCTTGCGACCATGGCACGTTGCATCTCTATGGATTTTGAAAATCCAAATCCTGTTCTGAATAATCCCAGCCGCTTTGCTCCACAGTCGTACATCGCGACAGAATACAAAATTCCAACGTCCATCGTCCACAACCGTGTCTTTTTTTTCCACACCTTTTGCTGTTTACCGCATACCTCGCGGGTATTGCAGTCGTCCGCGGTATTTCCGAACCGCTACGATTTAGAAACATTCAAGACAAGAGCCTATGTCAAAGACGCTAATGCACCTGCAACTCCTCTGGTGATGTGGATGTTCGTGGGCGTCGGTAATCACTCACCATTAGGAGGTCATTCGCTCTTGACTCCTCTTGTAAAAAAGACGATAAACTTGCAGACGGTCATAGTCACTACTTACGGTCCTTTAATAAAGTATTTAAGATGTATGTAAGAAAAACCAGCTTCCCTACTCATTGTCGTAAAAGAAAGCAGAAACGATTATGGTGCGGGTCGCTTTATACTGGCATGCAATGATTGGTGATCGCCGTTCGCCTGGTATTACTGTAATGGAACGTTGCGATTACCTCAATAATACAAAAGTAAGATATTGCAGTAAGGTATTGGTTATATACTCTTTGGTCGTAATCACACTGCTTCCGCCGGAAAGAATATTATTTGTTTGGTAAGTGTAGGTATGTATATGTTCAGTAGTGGATTGTTAACACGGTGATGATGATGGATGTAAGAGGGAATATAAAATCTCTTTCTACAAATGCCAAACTTGCCAAGCGGTGACTTTTGCTGCTGCACAAATAGGCCGGCTCCTCCGCAGAACACCGGTATGAGTAGAAGTGATTCTGTGTTTCGTTCCTTGAGTTACTTTCTCCCCAAATATCCTTAAAGGCCTTCTGCAGTTCCTGTGGTGTTGCAGATGTACGTGGAAGTCGTTTACCATCAGATGAGCCACTTGCGCGTTTGCCCCCTTTCCCATAAAAGAAAAAACGTGATAGCTTCCAAACGCGGCTCAGGCGTCTAAAAGTTGAAAGAAAATGTGGCGAATTAGAACTGATGGCTAAAACTGCATCCCAATTTCCCGGAAAAAATTGAGAAAGACATAGCGATGTCCAGTGGGAGAGGTTTTTGAGGCAGATGATAAAGATACTGATACTTTTATCAGAAGATATTACGACCTTTCCTTATATTTATTTTAAATTTATTTTTAAGTTAATGGTATATTTTCAGGCTACTGCCATATATGTGCAGCCGGATTTTATTGAAAATGTCATCAAAGAAAGTAAGAGAAATTTGAAAATTACTTAATATTAAAATTACACAACGCAATATTCAGATTGGATGCGACGGTACCAAATAAAAAATTTAAACTTAGTTTATTTACGAAATAAATAATTATACAAAAAATTCAAATAGCCTAATAATCCAAATAAAATTCAAGCGCCCATCGTACCGGTGACTATGTCTGTGAGTCGGCGACTTGAAACGCGGGCAGCGGGCGGCCTTCCCGGAATTTCGACAAGGTTAATTTGGTTCTCGTAGGCCCTGTAAACTATTAGCACATATATATCCAGAATAAAAGTGTAGTAAAAAACCTGCCAAGTGAGAGTTGGACTTGCGCACCGTGGGTTCCGCATAAAGTAATAAAGTGGTAACCTGTGCTAATATTTCTACTTTTCTTTTCTTTCACCTTACTACATATTATGTAAAAATTTCAACATGTTAACTATTACGATTCATAAGATAGAAAGGACTAAAGGACCGACGGACGGAGAACGTTGGATAAGTAATAGGACTCCGTACTTCTGTAAGGATTCCGAATTAAACTATTCCTCGACTAAGCTTCTGTACTAATATTTTTGACATAGAAATAGCATGTAAAATATTTAGTTTGATTTTATGTCGCACTGTCGTATCCACCATATTTATTGTTCACCAATTTACTCATAAGAGATCCCTTCAAAATAAATACTTAGGTTTATCTTAACAGGGGATGACACTCGGATAGTATCTGGATGGGAGGCGAAGCCCGGGGAACACCCTCACCATGCGTCACTTCGAATGGTGAATCCACTGGGCTTGGTCAGCGCTTGCGGAGGCTCCATTGTGCATCGCGGCTGGATGATCACCGCAGCACATTGCACTGCAGGGTCAGTGATATTCTAGGCAATATACAATAACTGTGTAAAAATGGGTCATTATAATACTGGAATTCATAGTTGTTAATAATTCTCAGAGAATGAGTGATCATTGCTGAGCTGTAACTAAATATTTAAACAATACTATCCTAATCATATTAAAAATGTGTAAGTTTGTTTGTTTGTTACTTAATCACACTAAAAATGGGAGAAGGGGAGTGGGGGGCAGAATATAGAGGAGTAGAGGTAAGGATGTATATTGCAAAACTTCCAAATTTTTTATCTAATAAGTAATAAGTCTTAGAAGAAGTTCAATTTAACAGTAATAATTATAAATGATGGACCTTAGTGGAATTATAAAAAACCTGATATCGTGTCATATAGAAATATCGACATTTGCACTTAAATTTCTTGCTCTTACAGTTCTATAACCCTGGTAGTTCGTGCTGGAGTCACCAATTTGACCACGCCGGAGTATATTTTTGAGACTACGGAATGGTACAATCATCCCACGTACAACGACCAGCGGCCTGCTGTGGTGCAACCCAACGACATTTCTATTGTACGTCTGTCCCGCCCAGTTGTCTACTCGGGTAAGAAATAGTTCAAGCTAAAACGTCATTAGTAACTTAGTCTTTAGAATATTATCTAAATCTAGATCGCTCCAATCATTACTTAATACATAGATTTGATAGACCACCAATCTCCGCAAAAGAACACGGATTCCGCCAAGGATGATTCTCGAGGCTATATACATTAAAAAAACATGCTAATTTCAATAGAGAATAGAAGATGGCTGCGTGCTGCCAAGGGCTTGAGATCCTGTGAAGCATACATCGCGCTTCAAAATTGCATGATTCTGTAGATCTTTCTGCACGGCTCTCACGGAATACATGTCTATCAGTTTAGATAATATCTGGATATTCCAAGTAAAGCAGTCGCAATTAGCAATAAAAAAAAGTTAGAATTAAATGAGACAAAATTCTTAAAATAAGTTTCATTTTTCATTTTACAGAAAACTTGCGTGCTATTCGCATCCAGCCAGCATCCGACGCGTACAGAAATTACGATGGCGAAATTATATACGCTAGTGGGCACGGCAGAACATGGACGGGAGGTAAAGGTTTTTTGTTTAAAACAATAGGCTATCAAGCCTTTTACAAATATTGCTGATGTAAAATTAAACTTTCATTCTCTATCTGCTAAAGTCTTCTTCTTCTTTTATAAAAGCATGTGTAAGTACGAGGCTAACAGACAGCGGCCTTTCAATTGCGCCGACAAAATGGCAGGCGGGTTTTTGAACGCAGTGCCAGAACGTAGCTTCACACTAACGATGTCGCTCCCCGTCACTAGTTTCTGAGATTAGTGTTCGGCATAGTCGGATGGATTATTCGCCATCAGTCGGTCTAAGTCAACAACACAGTTATCTTTGACCTTGAAACATCTGTTTGAAATATTTGAGCCTTTACCAAGTTGAGAGACTTCGTCGTAACCGCTGCGCTTGACAGATGGATTAGAGATCTCCATACCGTTTAGACGGACTGTTCTGTTGAGCTACGGAACCCGGAATCAAATCTGAGCTGGAGTTAAAAAAAACATATTTATATAGTTTGGTAGTGTTACAGTGTCGGAAAACGAAACCCAACCGTTTTCCGACACTATATCTGAGTGAGTACTTCTGTGGTCAGAATCTCTTCTTCATATCTTCTTCATTATATTGAAATATTTATACTGCCATTTTTAGCATGCGTAGGCTACGAGATTTTCTTGATTATTCCGATGGGTGTCGTAAAAGGCGACTTAGGAAAAAGCCTTGAAAATCGCAATGGATACGTTAAGATAGCGAGATAAATATTTCGTAATAAGCTAGACCAAAAACAAGCCACCCCATGACAGAGTTTGTGGTACGAGGGTACTACGATTGCAAATCCTCTTGCCGAATCTAGCGATTACGTAAAATCTTCTATATGGGAGAGGTCTATGACCTGCAGTTAACTATTTTTAGGGTGTTGATGTAAGCTGGCAGGACTCCATTTCTGGGTAGGAGCCGTGTGGGTGAGTACACACCTCCTACCTATTTCTGGCATCAGGGAACAGTGCAATTACTGTTGTGTTTTGGTTAAAAGGGTTTTAGAGCCAGTAAATGAAAGATTGCTTCATTCGAGTAGATTCGATCTTAGTTCTCAAGGGTGACAACTCATCTGTAACATTTCATTGAAGTTATTTACATGTGTCAAAGGACTGCGTTAGCCACTTTCGATCAGGAAGATTGTTAGCTCGGATTTTACTTCAATCAGATAAAAAAGTACACAGCTGTAATTATGCAAACTTAAGCTCCTGGTTACTCTAGCAATATATCTCTTCCTCTAGGCTCGAGCCCCGAGATGTTGAACTGGGTGTATCTGCGTGGCGTGTCCAACCCGTCATGTGCGTCGGTCTTCGGTTCCATCATAACTTCCACAACAATTTGTGCACGATTCTTCAACGTCACGTCGCAGTCTATTTGTCAGGTGTATTCATCTTGCCCATTAATATTATGTCTTAAGGTTTCTAAAGTAATAAATACATACTAGGCTACCTTTTAAGCCTTATTTAAAAAGATAGAATTAATCACGTTCACTCAAAAAATATCCCAAAATACAGAAAAATAACAATTATTTACTAATTTACCTTAATATTTTATATGAACAAAAATTAGACAAAGTCTAAATCTGTGATGTATATATGAGACCACGATATAGAATTTTGAAATATTTTTTTTTAATTCATGCAAAATAGTTAGCTCTATGAAGGATTGCAATTATCTCCAATTGCCCGGTAATAATATTTAATTTAATTTCTTCTCAACAGGGCGACAGTGGTGGTCCATTGGTGCACCTGAGTCAAGATGGCGTTCCCACTTTAATAGGAGTGAGCTCCTTCGTTGCCGGTGGCGATTGGGGATGCCATTCTGGACTACCTGGCGGTAAATTCCTTTTATTATAGTTTGATTAGGAATCTATTAGGTAAAATAAATACTTCAACTTCTCGAGTTCAATAATCATCCCGGTCCAACCTTGTCACAAATCAAGATATAAATGTTAAGTTATTTTAACACGGACACATTTACAGGTTTCGCGCGTCCTGGACCATTTCATAGCTGGTTCTTAGAGGTCACTGGAATTAACTTTGATGGTCTTGAGGAAGAAGAAGATTTTACTACATCAACTTCTACCACCACTACTACAACAACTACAACCTCCACGACCGCGGCTCCAACAACTACAACCTCTACGACTACGGCCCCAACAACTACAACTTCCACGACTGCGGCCCCAACAACTACAACCTCTACGACAGCGGCTCCAACAACTACAACCTCCACGACTGCGGCCCCAACAACTACAACCTCCACGACTGCGGCCCCAACAACTACAACCTCCACGACTGCGGCCCCAACAACTACAACCTCCACGACTGCGGCTTCGACAACTATAACCTCTTCGACAAATACCCCGACTACACCAGCGACTACCACGACTACGACAACGACAGAAACGCCAGATGAAGAAGACGAATCTGAGTCAGATTCAGAGGAAGATCCTGAGCTTTCTGAACTCCTTAAGAAATTAGAAGTCAAGGTTAAAGTAAAGGTCAAACTTACGAAAAATCAAAAGAAACATGAACATGAACATAAAGTAACATTTTAATAAAGATTTTGAATGTTTTAGTTACATACATTTTATTATGATCATACTTTATTACTATAATTAGTAAATGAAATATTCGTGTTAATAAATACTTAGCGTGTCATTTACGTTTTGTTTTATTGAGAATCATTCATAGTTTTGTTAGTCAACGCAGGTGCTTTTTTCTAAAGTAATACAAATCACTGATTACTTCGGCGTAGACACGGCAACTCTAGCTTTCTAACCACGAAGATCAGCTTTCTGTACTACGAAATTAAAGTGAGGGTCCTGACCACTACGTTATTATGCGATCTTCCGACAGGAAAAAAATCATTTGCACTGGATAAAGTTATACACTATTGCTATTAAAAGGCTCCGAGAATGCAATTATAAGAACTGTCATTCGACATGTCAGTGTCAAAAATCAAATAAGTTAAAGTCAAAGTCAAATAACGTCATTGTCATTTGCGAATCATGGTGTAAAGGTTTTATTTAATTTTTCTTTATTTTGTAATGAAACTGAGATTTTGAAATGAAATGGAGGGATCAAATATGAAAGGTGAGTTTCATATATCGTTTAAATCTGCTGCAAGGGTTTAACGTTAATGTTTTGGTTTCTTGTGTAAATTTGTGAGTAAATATTTCGAGTGGGCGATACTTGTTTTATATCTTGAATTACCTTTTGTTTAGACTGGACTTCCCTATTACGATGAATTTATAGGGTACTAATCGTTGTTACAATAAAAGTAACTTGATGCGCAGACTTCAATTTTGTATATACCATTCTGTATTTATAAACACACATATTTAGTGTACTTATAAACAATATTGGAATATAATATATGGAATGATTTGTTAAGAGCGTCTTAAGAGCGAGTTCCTGACTCAAGCATGTAAACAATGCAATTATTGTACTGCACTTGTTTATGATGCTTAATATAGCAATAGCAACACATACTTACTCACACATTATTCAGATGTGAGTCCACTGCTTAGTCAGCTGTCTAAAAGCTAAGCATTAAAGAATATTGATAAGTAAAACTTGGAACATAACACTATGACATTATTAATGCATATTATAACAAATCAAGTGTTTCTCAAATTTTTTTTTAAATATTAATAAATTTTCATAACCTAATTAACATATTATTTATTTATACAAGGTTGTTAAAAAATATCAGTGCCCTCTGACATTTCAATTAATATTAAGTGACAACTTCTGTTTTAAAACATAATTTTTTTTTAAAAAAATATTATTAAAATTTTATTTACTCTGTGATGCATGTCAAAGAAACTTGCCAAATAAATGTTTGACTTACTTACTAGATAGCCGGGTGTGCGGTGCTAAGAATAAAATCTAAAGCTGTTTTCTTAAAAACAAATAGTTTACTCAGAATGAAGTTGTGAAATGAAACTCTTTTGAGATAAAAATAAAAATGTCTTTTTCTATTTTCTATGGTATACTTCAGTTTTTCACTTTTAGCAACCTCTCCCGCATTTGTGCACCCTGATAGCTAACAAAGTACATTCTGGCAACCAATTGGTAAATTATAAGTTGGTGCTTTCTTAGAGAGGCCTATGTTCACACTTCTATGATGAAGTGTAGTGTAGTAGTATGAATGAATAATGAAGTTATAATACATATTATATGACTAACAAAATTTTTAGAATTTTGGGAATGTGCTATTTTATTCTTTACATTTTAACTCCGCCAAGAGTTTGGGTACATAGACATCTGCTTCTATTGAGGAGTTTTATCATTAGACTTGTAAATATAATTAATATTGGACCATTAATTTAGATTAAATAATAAAACAATCATTCCTTATAAAAGGAAGGTATAATTTCACAGAATATTAATAATAAAAATTGTTTAAACCTGATTCACCAAAATATTCAAGGCTTTTTAGGTAAAGATTTAGAAACTGAATTGTTTATAAATAGCAATAACATTGACATTTTATGTATAACTGAACATTGGCTAAAATATTCTAATTTAATGTTAGATTTCAGTAGGTACAAGGTTGTTCATTTTTATAGTTTTCAATTGAGAAAAAGAATAATGCTTTGTGGCTCTTTTATACTATTAAGTAAATCATTATCAATAAGAGCAGGGATTCTCAAAGTGGTTGATATCATGAATGCCGGTTTTTCTTTCAAAACATTTGATTGAATAGCCACATATTTCAGGCTTTTAATTAAATTAATAAATCAAAAGAAATGAATGAAAATTCTTTATCCTTCAAGGGAAGAAAGATAATTTCGTTTGTCAAATCATATTATAATTTTTTTACAATCTACTACCGTTTCGTAATGAGGCCCTTCAGACTGAGAAGAAACAGGTAATTGATTGATTCTTGGCCTTGGAGATATTGTAATATGAAAGAATACATGGATGATGATAAACCCTGGGACTAAGTTGATCGCTGTTAAGCTATTTCTAAAAATTTCATTGTAATATTGCAATTGAAATTATTTATATTTTCTGAAAAACAATATTACTGAAAAGATGACCTCATTACGAAACAGTAGTAGATGTAAAAAAATATGATTGACAAGTGAAATTTATGTTTCTTATGTAGATGTATAAATTTTTATTTTGATATGAAAAGCCTGACGTGATAACTATAGTATACGCCCTTATACGAGTATAAACACTCACGCCTGTTCCCTACAGAAATAGGCAGAAATTAGAACACGGGTTTTCATTTGTCAATCGGCGTATTCAAACCACATTTCGCCTCTCCGGAAGATAGAAAGCCACGTCGCCGGGCCAGGTTCCGGAGATTTAAAGATTTACCTCTCTCGCCTGTGACGTCATTATGTGCCATGTGCCAAAAGAGGGTAGCAGAGCCTTACACGGCAGTCCATTTTAACAATATCTCATAAATTAAAACCTTTTTTCGCAGAGATTTCTGTCAGGCATGGCTATCTCTAAATCCCTTTTCTTTTACAGAATCCCTCAGTTGTGCAGGGTGCCTTAATGACATAGGTGAAGATGACTATATATCGGCATTGGATCAAGACTGGCACAAAGATTGTTTTAGGTGAGTTTTGAGTTACGGACTTGGTGTACATGTTTTTGTGCATGGATTAATTCATGACGTTTTGCAATGTAAATTATTATGGCATGTAAAGGGAAAGGGCGTGATATCGTAAAAGTGAATGGACGAATGAAAGGTCCTGTTATCAGTTGTCAGTTTTTTTTACGTCGTAGAACCAAGCGGTTACTTTTGCTAGTGGTCGATTGGGCCGGCTCGACCGCGGTAGTGCCATAACCACGAAGAGTACCAGCGTGAAGTAAATCCCCCTCCCCTATATTTATTATCATCGCTCCCATCCCCCAAATATCCTTAAAGGCCGGCAACGCACCTGCAGCTCCTCTGGTGTTGCAGATGTACGTGGGTGACGGTAACCACTAACCGTTAGGTTAGCTGTTTGCTCCCTTTCCCAGATAAAGTATAAATTAAATAATATGGCTTTCGATAGATAGCGGAATAACCGTTTTAATTATACCAGATCAGTGATGAAATTAATTCGTGCATGTTTAGACTGATCTGCACCAGTTTGCAGAAGTAATTATTACATTCTTATAGCATGATTACAGTTTCCTATGGGATAATCCCGTCATAAATTTTTATGACTTTGTATAGATTAAACTTTAAAATGTCATACAATGTGGATCCCTATGGAGTTTAAAAAGTAAAAATTTGTTTCTTAAGCTTCTACTACTACACTAGTCATTAGTCCCACTAGAGGACTAATGCCTGATATAGTAACTGGGTCTCCTATTCTCAGTAACAAAACTCACCAGGGTTATATGGTGTAACTTCACCTGGATATTCTCTGTGAGTGTGGCCCATCTACAGTCGGACTCTCACAGAATACCATTGCAAAGCAGCAGCATAATGCTGCTATGGTTCGTATTGATTGAACTGGAGATCAGTTTCCTAGTAACAATGCATTCCATCTTAATCCGTGGGGTGACAACGCATTTGAATATCTCGATTCATAATCCAGGATAGATGCAGGCGGGTACGGACCGCAGCGACCGCTTCCCATCGGATAGACTATGCACGTTTGTTCACCATCATTTTTACAAAAAAATATGTACAACAGGCTGTGCACTAAGTAATGCACCAAATACTTCACTGTAAATATATTCTTTCGCATGAAAACAATCATTCAAATATGTTCAGAAAAATACGTAATATGTAGATTAAATTCATATAGTCTATATTAATATAGTCTTGTTCTGCTTATATCGTTTATGACTACCTTTACTGCCTTTAAACAAATCCGTTTTACCCAAGGTTAGCTTGAAGAGAATGCCATATAGCACTAAACTGGGTTTTTGTACAGTTTTTTTTGGTGCAAAATAGATTAGATAAGTACCAGAGTAATCGGAGAACATAGGTTAAAAAAATCTATCGCTTTCATTTTGTCTAATATACATACCTTTAAACCTAATGGTAATGGTTTTTACGTTACCTTGGTTACGTTATGAACAATGCGCAACGATTCATAAAGACTTCGTATTTATGAATTTTAACTATACGATGTCATTTGTTTTTCCATTTTTTCCTTCCTCTAATATATTAAACGAGTATTGCATTTTTATATTGTTTAAGTTAGCAGGCAGTGGGTATGATGATAATAAGTAAAATGTTAGCAAAAGAAAAGTTTAATTTCAGCGTAAGTTCACTGCTGGACATATATTATTCCAAGAAAGCACCATGAAAAGGTGGCATGCGTTCGTTGGAAATCGCCCTTGCCTTACACGCTGGTCAGGCGGTTTGATGAACACAGCGGTGGCCTAGTGATGCCACTCTCTGTCAGCCTGTGAGATTATTTATTAATAACAACGCAGCAGGTGAGGAGAAAACTGTATATTAGCTGGAGCGCACATAAAGTTTTATTATAAAATTCATAGGTGGCCTGGGTTCGGTTCTCGGTGGTCGGCACCACTAAAATTATTAATAGAAATTTTAAGTGCTCGGCGGTGAAGGAAAACATCGTGAGGAAACCTGCATGTTTGAGAGATAATATTTTTCATATTATCTCGAGATATATGTGAAACCCGCCAACCACTGGAGTAGCTGCCCTTCCCGGCTTCATAACTCTCTCAGATAATTGAGAGGTCTTTGCCCAGCAGTGGGCACTTACAGGCTGCTACTTTACTTTACTTTTACGACTTAGATAAAATATTATACGAATGGGGGAGGCCTGTGTTCAGCAGTGGACTTCCAATAGGCTGAAATGATGATGATGATGATGATTATAAGAATATCTTACTCTTGTTTCTTCATCAGAGGAACTTCATTAAATCAATGATTTTTTGCGGCAATTGTTTACCATAATTTTTTGCCTTGTTAAGTATTTTACTGCTGTTTAATTTTAACCCTACCTATATTTTTTAGATCCCAAAAGAGCAGGAACTTGTCTGTAAAGCTCTTCAGTGGTTATCTCATTATCATCATCGTCAGTGTCTGAGCAGCCAAGTGCCGGAGTATGGTCTCAAGGAGTTGACTCTATAAACCATTTGTGTGCAGGTGCTCTGTTTGTGATGCGACGCTATCGACATGGTACTTCGAGAAGGCGGGGCTACTGTTCTGCCAGAACGACTACTGGGCGCGGTATGGCGATAACTGTCAGCAGTGCGCGCAGGTGCGGTCTGCGTTTTGCTTTTTTTTTTATAGTTTTTATCGATCGCCAGCATCCCTTAATTTGTGATTTTCTATTTTAAGTGCTAATTTTAGTGCTATTTTGAGAATAGCGGGGTAAAGCTTAACATCATAAGGAAATCTGCATATCTGAGCAGAGAAATAATATAAAATATTAAAATTTTCAAGCATACTTCTAAAAATGAAATGAGGCTTTAGTCTAATTCATAACAAAATCGTTTCTTTCTTTATTGTAGACATTTCCGCGATTTATTGCGATATAGAAATGTAAGTGCGAGGCATAGAAGCGGCTGGTACGGATCTGTAGGAACCCAAACCCAAAATTAGTTTGAGAGGCAACTCCAAGTCAAGGACAAACTTTGGTATCGAAAATACAACAATATGATTAAAAGGAGTATGACGTCACACCGCAATTATTGAAAAGAACATAAATTTAGAGGTTATTCAGTCCCAGCTCACCATACGAGCCAAGGCTAAGTGTAATTACTAATGGTGTAAGGCAAAACAATTAAACACAGCGACCGGTTGTTAACTGCTTCACCATTACCTTTAGTTATTCATATACACTACAAATTGCATAGAAATGCGTCGTTTGTTCGAGTATTTCGTACTGCAAGTATTACAAAATTATTACAATTTCCATAGTCACGTACCACAACGTTGCAACGTTCTTTTCTATTATTTCTATTTAAGATTGCAGTATTTCAATGCATACACGATGTAACACTTACTGATTGATTGTCACAAGTCCCGGCTTCGAATTAGGGCAGAAATTAATACAAAAATTAACGCTATGACGATTTCGTTTCTGTAATTATATTTACGGACGTTGCTCTGGCGACCGACTGAATGTGGAAAATACTCCAAAATCCCACACACCAGTGACGGGGAGCTGCATCTCGAACGTGATGGTGCCGGCAGCGCCGTCACTAACCCACCTGCCCTTGCCTTAACAGCCTGTAAATAGTCCATAAGTCCACAAGGAGGATGCATATTGGCGAATGCCTTACCAGACACATCGCACGTTAGACGCTGCTGCCCATCATCGGACTGATCAATCTTAGTCTGGTATTTTTCGAGATGGATATTGTCTCCCCGTCTGTCGGTAGCCATGGCGACTTTTCCCTTAGTCGGCTCTTCTTTCGCCGATACCAAAGGTCAATACATCAGGTATTACCTGTCCAATGCCATGTGAATGGGCTTTTGATCTTTCTTTTACGGCATGCTTAGCTTTTATTGGCTTCATGAAAATATTTCTTTCGTAATCTTTATGAAAAGGCAGCAGTAGACGGCAGCAGTGGACTAAAATTGGCAGATAAAGAATAAAGTAAAGAGTCTACCGCGGCTGTATGACATGATAACGCGTGCCATTAAAGTAGAATCGCGTACACTGCAGGTGATAACGGGCCCGGTGATGGCGGCCGGCGAGCACCGCTTCCACCCCGAGTGCTTCGCGTGCGCCGCCTGCGGGTCCCACGTGGAGGACGGCGAGCCCTACGCGCTGCTCGAACGCTCCAAGCTGTACTGGTGAGTGATTGTTGGCTTTTTAGGGTTCCGTAGTCCCACAACCCTTATAAGATTGATACAGTTCGGTTCGACCGTATGTCACAACTTCATAATTGTGAACTGCATGCAATGTATATTACTTTACTAATATTAAAGATGCGAAAGTAACTCTGTCGGTCTGTTACATTTTTATTGCTAAATCAGTGAAACGATTTTGATGAAATCTGGTACGGAGATAGTTTAAACCCTTAAGAAGGACTACTTCTTGCCCGGGATATATTTCAATCGCGGGCCAAATGTTAAGTTTGAGTAAATATGAAACGTCATGAATTTACTATATACTACTTAAAATATTTCTTACTTTTTCGACATTTTAAACATCACTGACAAATGTGCTTTCAGAAGCATTTCGATGTTACCACAGTACCTGTTTGCATTCTGTGTGCAACTGTAATATATGATTGCTAAAATGCACCTCGGATCTCCATAAGTTCTGTTACACAAAAAAAAACAGTGTAATAATAATAAAACTTAGGCGTACATATATTTTTCTAAATCTTAGCGATTAATTTAGAAGGCCGCCTTTGGGTTACATACAGACATTTAATCTATTCAAGCCACATGTCTATTTGGGGAGCGGATCTATTTGGCGTACTGTCTCCATGGGGAATTTAGTCGTGAGAGCTTATATTACATAATCTTTACATTATACCCCAGCCTGTAAATAGTCCACTGCTTGACATAAGGCTCACCCACGAGGAGGCTTTGCCACAATCTCCACGCATAGACGTTACTGTCCCTCATCGGTCTGGTATTGTTCGTGATGGTTATCCCGTCATCTGTCGGTAGCTATTGCGATTTTCAAGGCTTTTTTCCCTTAGTCGCCTCTTACGTCACCTACGGGGAGAAAGGGAGGCGGCAGATTCTTACGCCGATACCGCACGGCCAATAGCACTATCATAATGATGTCACGATATGCAGCGGCGCGTGCTGCGGCGGCGCAATGCGCAGCACCCGCGGCGCGCATGCCATCCGCGTGCTTCGCCTGCCCGCGCGCGCCCTGCGCCTCGCGCCCGGCCCCGCCGCGCTCACGCTCGCGCAGTGAGTACGCGCCCTGCCCGCACAACACACTGCCCACACTCACACAAACTGCTCACTTACCACAACACACTACACTACACAGAGAGTATTAAAGCATGTACACACTGCCTCCAAATTTTGCAAACCCTTACATCTAACATTGAGTACACACCCTGCCCCCATATCTTACACTAAGTATACACCTTGCACATATCAGTGAGTACACACACTTCCTGATCTTGTTTTGTTTTGTAATTGGAGGAATTTACAAGAGGAACTCCAACTGTGATAGATTATGTCATGCCTTGTCTAAAAATTTGAGGAAAAAAACCTTTTTTTTTACCATATTCAAAAAAAATATTGTTACAGCAAACATTATAGAAAGTGTTTTTTATTTACATTAATGACGATATCATCATGTTTTAATACTTGTCTCATTCACACAGGCGCAATGATCGCAGAGGCTTATGTTAATTGGCTTAGTCACAGTTGTACTAATATAGGTGATTTACAGATAGATAATAATGTTTCATACGCTTCCCATATATTTAAACAACAAAGACAAATGAATTTCCTAAACATCGGTGAATAACATCACATAATTAACACGTGGGTTGCGCAGCGGTCGGTGCGCCAGCAAGCTGTCGGCGTTGGCGCGCGCTCTGATCCGGGCCGCCGTCTCCATCTGCATACAGCTCACCTGCCATAGG
Source organism: Bhutanitis thaidina (assembly GCA_029286595.1). Taxonomy (NCBI): domain Eukaryota; kingdom Metazoa; phylum Arthropoda; class Insecta; order Lepidoptera; family Papilionidae; genus Bhutanitis; species Bhutanitis thaidina. Next base: position 11,262,012 of record JAGSMS010000016.1, read on the forward strand.
TACTAACTGGTTCTAGACGGATCCGGAACGTTCCGGGTGTTGCATGGTTTGCTGTTCGGGCTTAGTGGTAGTGCCTGATTGTTTGCCTGTTAGATACTTCTGGTTATTTTAGCTGTGGAATGTTCTTCTATTTAAGATTTGTCAATCTTAGCCAAAAAGTTAGGTTTTGTCAATCCGATATCGCCGTTACGTTCACTGCGCGCTCCATATCACGGGGAGGCGTAATGAGGGTTGCGTATGCTCGTTTGGCAGAGCTGAGTCGTGGCAAATGGGAATAACGTAATCTATGTCTATTTACGGCTCGAGATCTTATTTAGTATCATTATCAAGACAACAAGTCAGAGCAACTGTGTTCCAGGTAATATTTTCTTTATATATTCACTGCTGGACATAAACATTCCCACAAACCGAAGGTAGGCATACCGTGGTAGCTTAGTGGTGATTTCGCTTGCTTTACTTTCATCGAGCGCGAGTGACCTGGGTTCGATCCCCAGCATCGGTACTACAGCACTTATTATAGCAATTATAAGTGCTGTATTTACCATGTGTTCACCGTGGTCGGCGATGAAGGAAAACATCGTCTGCATGTCTGAGAAATAATAAAAAATATTATTTCGAGAATATGTGAAGCCCGCCAACCAGCATCGGGCCCTTCCCAGCTCTAAAACCCTCCTCGAGTATTTGTGAAGGAAGCCTTCACCCTGTTGTGGGTACTTATAGGCTGCTACTTTACTTTGCTTTTTTCATTACCACGCTTGGCAGGGTTGGCGGCGCATCGCCGGTACACATGCACTAGTGCCGCAGCCCTGCACTCGCCTGTGTGGGATTTGGGTTCGGATTGATATTACACTATTAATCGATCGCCAGAGCTACGTTTGTTAGATAGCAGGATGCATCGCCTGGCGATTAAGAAAGAAAGAAAGAAAAAAGAAAGTACTTTATTCATTGCCACAACTCAAGTAACACATAAGTAAACTTAATGTAAAAAATATAATAACAATCATATTTTATTGGGTTGCAGCAACAAAACGGTGTCTACAGCGCTGGTATTCTGTCTGAAACCTTTTTTTTTTTTTCTTCTTCGTGAGCCGACTGCTTCAGGCTTTATGTACTACATGATGAATATAAATAACAACAAAAGACGTAATAATAATAATAAATATAGAAATACCCCATACAATAATAATAATATAATTCCGCAACGAGGACTAACAAATTTTAACCACTATTAACCTAATTGCCATGTAAAAGAAGTGACCTATACCTAATTTTAAAACTAGTCTTAGATTGGTACCCACGAAGAAGTGGTGGTAGGTTGTTCCAACACTTGGTGGCTAAGTAACGAAAACTACCTCGAAAAGCTAGCTGAGCCATCGAAGCAGTCGATATATTCCCAGTATTATTAACGGCACTATGATATATCCTGACCTCGATACCCACTTCATGTTAACAGAAAGATATCACTGGACGAAATCGACTAGGCGTACATGAGTATTGACTACTGGTGAATTTATTTCGATAGGCATGTGTTTTTGTTGTCTGTTTGTTTCTTAACCAATTTCGTTTTTGATCAGTGTAATACTAATTTTCCTGGTGACCGTCATTGCCTTTAGATAATGCAGTTGTGTTTTTGTTGTTGGGTTCATATGCTTTGTAATAATTTATATTAATAATGTTATTTATATAAAGTTTGTTGAAAAAAAAGTTTTGTTAGTTTGCCGAAACATGCTTGAAACATTTATAAGGCTAGTGTTAGAGGTAGAGGGTAGAGAGTCGTGTAGAACTGAACTTAACATATTTAATATCTTAAATGCGTAATTTTTAGTTAGTATGCCGATAAGAAAATGTAAAAAAATTGACATATTAAATCCTAGCATACCACTGCCAAACCTAAAAAGGATACTGCGATTTACTTCTGTAATTTTATTATTAATTCCGTAAATCCTACTAATATTTATAATAAAAAGATTATTCATGATTGGACGATATAGTTAATATCATTGACTAAATGGTCAAGGCTTAAAGTAGCAACGTTGCTCCCGACTCCGAGGTCATAAGCAACATTGCTCCAGAATCTTAGGACACTGAGCACTTCGAGTGGCGATTACACATCATAATTTATAATTAAAAACGCATGCATGTGCCAATTATATATTTTACATCATTCACTAAAGTGGTTAATTATCTGTGAGTAAGGATTTAAAGAAGCAACATTGCTCCCGACCTCGCTATCCTAAGCAATATTGCTCTGCAGAATCGATTCAAGCTGCGGCATGCTGACATTGCACATCGGCGACAAGGTACTCGAGATCAACGGCTCGCCCGTCCGCGGCAGACCGCTCGCCGAGTTAGACCCGGACGCCATAGTGCAGGTATGCCTTCGTCCGAGTTGGAAGTTGAAAATGTAATTTTTTATATAAGTAAGGAGCAATTATTACATGGTAGAACCAAGTGGCGAATGGGCCGGCTCTACCGGGTTTGTACCACGACCTCGGTGTAAAAAGTCGTGCACATAAATCCAGTGTACAGATCTACCCACTATGACACCTGTGTCATCCAATGTTTAATCTGTGGAGGATGTCTATGTTATGTAGTCAACTATTCCGAAAAATAAAATAAATGTGAACATTGTTAATGTAATAAATTTTTCATTTTCACAATTTTCCTCTTCACCAGTTAACAATAGAACACAATCCAGGCCCATTAAATATGAAACGCGGCCCGCCAACGAACACACAAACCGACAGACAAACAGAATTAGACGACCGACCGAAGCTCGAAGGAAAATCACCGATTGAGAGAAAAATTTATAAAGAAGACTTAAAGAAACACATTCCTAACAGACATTCCAATGAGATTGGGGATCAAAGAATTGAAAAGAGAGAATCGGAAGATAGTGTAGTTAAGAAAGAGAGACTGTTTAAGAGGAAAGGAGATGATGGCGGGAAGAGAGTAATAAAAAGGCGGCAGACGCCATCATCGCCACTTTTGGGGGACAAAGAGAGAAGCAGTAGCATGTCGAAACTGCTCGATGCGTAAGTATTTTACAATCAATCTTTTTAGTACTTTTTTAGAAGACTACACAGTCTTTTAAACATCTTCTGGATCCGATGAGAATAATATAGGTATGGCATATCTGAAATGATTCCGCCGTCAGACGGAATTTTTTGGCATTGTCGACTTGTCGACGACACTCTTGGAATCAGATGTAGATTGTTCTCATATACATATATAGCCTTTAAATTTATTGTTCTCATATTAACACTAAAACTAAATATAGCTCACAGTGTAAAGGAAAGTAGCAGTCTCCAGACTACTCAGTCTTACTACTGGGCAAAGGTGTTTAGGGTCAATATTTGAGAACATTCTGGAGCCGAGTATAGTCCACCACGCCGCTCCTATGTGGCTTGGCGGACCCCACATGCCCTCAAAATATGTTTTTTTTTTTATTAAATCTCTGTTATACAGGTTTCTAGGATGTTTCTGTTTCTTTCCTTAAGATGTTTCTCTTTACCGTCGCGAAGAAGCGATGGGTCCTAAATTAAAGTGGTTTATAAATTAAGTGGATGCTTATGTTCTTCTATAGGGTAGATGGGGCGGAGGCGAGCGGGGTGCTGTGCGACCTGAGCCGCGCGCGCTCGTTCCGCGCAGGGCCCGCGCAGGGACAGAAGGTGTTCCGTGCCTCCGATTTGTTACAAGTGAGGAAACAATACCTATACGATTAGCTTTTGACAATCATTTAAAAAAAAAGCATGTCAGCGTAACCGAGTGTGTCTTGACGTTTAGGTAAATAATTGTAGGGGCGTGTGTGAGTGTTTACGTTCAGGTAAACATGAATGCGTAAGTGTGTACCCGATGAATATGCGCGCGTGCAGGAGAACATTTAAATAAGTTTCATCGTTCAGATAAGCAAGTTTCCATGCGTACTTACGTTCAGGTAAGCATGCGTGCGTGGGTGTGTACGTATAGATAAGCATGCGTGCGTGGGTTCGTATGTTCCGATTAGTATGCGTGCTTGAATATGTCCTTTCTGGTGAGTATGCGAGCGTGCATGTGTACATTTAGGTGAGTATATGTGCGTTGGTGTATACGTTCAGATGAGGACGCGCGCATGTGTGAATGTTCAGTGGTCGTGTTCTTGGTGATTACGCGTCTATCTAGCCATTCTTCGAATAAATCCCTCCAAGAAATATATGATGGCTTTTGCTGTCACTTTCTTGGAAAGGCCTATATCCAGCAGTAGACCTTAATAATAAGCAATGAGTTTTTTTTATTTTTGTACTTGTTATATTTCACCAGGGCGAGCTTTTGGGGTCAGGTTTCTTCGGGCAGGTGTATAAGGTGACCCACCGCGACACGAACGAAGTAATGGTGCTCAAGCAGCTGTACCGAGTTGATGAAGACGCACAGAGGAACTTCTTAAAGGAGGTGATGCTAATAATTATTTACAAGTCTTTTAAAAGACTCAGAATTCGGATATAGGATAACCGTAGGCTATACCAATAAAAACTGGCTGCATTCTATGGAAGGTTAAAAATTAGTGGCCCTGCCGATAAGCAGCGAAGGGTTTGGGTTGGTGCAAGCCCGACATAACCCGTTCATGTCTCCGAGAGGGCGAGTATGCTTAAGGCATTTCCCCATCTATAAAAAAAGGGTGACAAAGGAACACCTAATTTTTCCATAGCAATCTATCCATACCCTTTCTCATTTAATTCGCTATGTAAGCTGTTTGCGCATTTCTTAGTACGCAGTTCAACCCACGAAGATTAGGCCTCGCAACATGCGTAGGTGTTTTTGCGTCGTCCATGCGTTGCGTATGCCGAGTCCATCGTAACCGACTTCAGCACGTTTAGAATTATGTTACCCGAGGACTAGTGAATTTAACTATCAGCTATCTTGAATAAGAACTTGGGTCCTTGTGTAGGTGGCGGTGCTGAGGTCGCTGCAACATCCCAACGTGCTCCGGTTCGTCGGTGTGCTGTACAAGGACAAACGTCTGCATCTCGTCACCGAGTACGTAGCGGGCGGTACATTGCATCAGTTGCTACAGGTATTATTAATCTTTAAATCGTATCGGCGTAAGAATATAAGACACCCTTTCTTCCCGCGGGTGTCGTAACCGGTGACTAAGGGAAAAACGTGGAACTTTTAAGTGGATATAAATGAGGGCACCATAATTTAATAGATTTATTTAATTATTTATTCTTCATTGTTAGCCTTAAGTTTAAGGTTACAATGGGCGGACTTAATGCCAAGTGGCATTCTCTACCAGTCAATTTATTTATTTAATTATTTGCGTTTTTGGTACAGCTTAAATCTATAAAGAGAAACACTAATGCACTAACAGAGAACCATTAACAAGTCTTCACCTATAGAGATAGCTTAGCAAATTTTAAAATGAGAGTGAACAAAGTGCACATACAACATAAAGAAATGTAAAGTTATACATGCCTATACATTATCTCAATTAGGAAATTTAAAGAAGTGAAGGCAACAAGGATCTCCATTTCATGAGTAATATTTGAGACAGAAGGTTCAGGGTATATACCGTACCTAAATTAACGGCAAATAATCCTAATAAAAAATACAAGCGATCTGAGGTCTTATCCAATATGTCATAAAAATATTTCACAACAATTCCGTGTCAAGTTATTCCCCGACATAACCGTATCGTGTTGTTTTACACATCAATGAGACGCGAAAATTTTATGAAATAATTTGTGGCATAATGGATAAGGCAACCCGTAGTGGACTGTTGTGATGATATTGGGTATCCGTTCCATGATAGTCCAATATTGTTTAGGACACGAGCCGTCCGCTGAGCTGGGCGCGGCGGGCTCGCCTGGCGCGCGACGTGGCCGCCGGCCTGGGCTACCTGCACCGCATGAACGTCATACACCGGGACCTCAACTCGCACAACTGCCTCGTCAGGGAGGTAATGCTCTGTCTAGTTTAGTAAGAGAACGACCATTTCTTTAATCAATATTTGATTTATTATGTCATAAATTATAGTAGAATAAAACAACTTTGCCGCTCTGAAAGTCTGGTCGCGCCAGTAGTGACATAAAAATGTGACAGGATACATAACCTATCTCTATCTCTTTTTTTAAGAAATATCGAATGTTAATAATTTATTCATTTAATTTGTATATAACGCCATGAACAATTCAACAGATCGTAGTTACAATGTTGTGTCATTGTGCATGATGCCGTAGAGATGTGACAGTTTAAAAGCACTTATTAATCAATTATGAAATTTCGATATTCTAATAATCGAACCTAAGACCTATCGTGGAAGTAATATTTGTACACCTTTCTGCAGTTCTAATATATAAAATATTTGTCAATGCATATAAACATAGAACTACTGAGCATAGAAAGTAATTTATGCTGTGTATAACAGTGATTGTTGCGTTGTTAGGACCAGACAGTGATCGTGGCGGACTTCGGCCTGGCGCGCATCGTGCAGCGCACGGCCAGCAGCTCGCTGCCGCGCGCGCACGCTGCGCACTCTTCGTTGCGCCGCAAGCGTTACACCGTACGTACTGCTGAAACTTATAACGCTTACGTACACACGTACAGCGCACGCCTCGATATACCGAAAGCGCTCCACCGTACGTACTGCGTGCTGCCGAAACTTATGTCGCTTAGGTTCACATACAGCGTATGTTCTTTTGAATCACAGATGTGAAGTGGACCATAGGGCCCATTTACCATCAGGTGACTTATATCGCCCTCTTATGTATGTTAACAACCCTGCAGGTGGTGGGCAACCCTTATTGGATGGCACCGGAGATGATGAACGGGAACGTGTACGATGAGAAGGTGGATGTGTTCTCCTTCGGTATCATATTATGTGAGGTGAGTATACAATTTGTGCACCCTGCCGGCTAACAAACAAGGTTCTGGCGACCGAATGATGGCAGAAAATCCATTCAATTCGGCTGAACCTATGTTTAGCGGTGGACTTACTTAAGCTGATGAAGTGTTAATTTGTAGATAATCGGGCGCGTGTCAGCTGACCCCGACTTCCTGCCCCGACGCAGCGACTTCGGTTTGAACGAGGCGTTGTTCGTGGAGAAGTTCTGCAAGCCCGCCGGCTGTCCGGAACCCTTCTACAGGGTGGCCTTTCTGGCTTGCAATCTCGATCCTGATACCAGGTGTCTGATTTGTTTGTGTTTTTTTAATTCTACAAACTCATTTCTTTTATAAGGTCATTGAAAATGTGAGTGGCACATTAAAATTTATAATTTATGGAATTATGGAAAGTAGTCAGTGCACATAATTATTAGGCAATTGTGAACCAAACAAGATAACATCCCAAAGCAATACTTACAAACAACTATAAAATAATAAAACATATATAAAATATAAGGCTATTTAGCCTAATAATCTATTACAGGATGTCACTGACCACGTGACATTCTACAACATCTTAGACTTAAAACACGATAAGGTCTATGACATGTGTCTCATAGGTCCAGTTAATTATTAGCGCAAATATATCTTAGTCAAAGTATAACTAAATATATTTCCCGGGCCTAAACTACTGTACTTAATAAATTTTTATTAGAAATGTCCTGTAGTTTTAGTAGATTTCAATCTTTGTATTATAAATTTAAGCCAATAAGAAATCTTAAAACTAATAATTTTAAACGTACATTTGAATTTTTTAAATTATTATTGACATTTTGTGAACTTATTTACCTAACGTACCTACACAGGCCATCGCAGTACCAGACACCTCGCGCCTCAGACGCTGCTGCCCGTCATCGGTGTGCCTGATTACGTTCTGGTATTTTGCGAGATGGTTATCGCACCATCTGTCGGAAGCCATTACGATCTAATGGACGAAAGGGGGTGGCAGATTCCTACGCCGATACTACACGGCAAATTCATTTATTTACCCGATTAATAATATAATTTTGGCCGGGCGTTTCTCGAAATTTTTGTATTTACGCCTCTTTATTGTATTACGATTTGTACGGTCAATGAACGACAGGGGACTATTGTATTAACAGACAGTTGAAGTTGAAACATCGTCGCTGTGACCTATATAGAATGTGATTATATATACTCAATGTTAAAAATAAAATTAACCGTTTTGCAGACCACCATTCGAAGTGATGGAGATATGGCTAGAGAGCTTAGTCCTGCACCTATCGAACCTGGGCCCTCTACCGGCCACCCTACTCGCGGACATCGGGCAGTACGGGCGCTGCAGCCAGGACGCGGGCGTGCCGCAGCGCGGCCACGCCACCCCGGAGTGTTGTCCGCAGCACGACTCCGGCATCTTCTGCGCCAACAGCGACGGTTGCCACAATTGCGACGGCTGCCAGCGGCTGAAACGTTCACCCAGTGCAGCGCCGAGTGATTTTACGGAAGGAGTTGTTAAGGTATTTCTTATTTGACAACATCTTCATACACTATACTAATAACTAATGACACTTCCATTTAAAATTAAAATTAAAAAACTTCACATTCAAAGTATATCGAAAACCTACATTTAGTGATAACATCATTCACAAGTCCTCAAAGCATCCCACTCACAGCTCACTCCCACACACAAAAATGCAGGATTCCGGTCTATGGTACACAGGGCTATGGCTCATCATCATCATCATCATGATGATGGCTATTATAACATAATTCCTTGGGTCATCAAACCCTGGGATCATTAAAGAATCATTAAACTGAGAAGATAGAAAACGATGTCATCGCTCGTCTACCGAAGACAGGTGGATAAAGATCCACAACAGAATAAAAAATAGGCAGAAATCCCTTTCCTAGGTTTCCCATACATTATAAATGTGGAAGATCTTTGAAATCAAAGAATTAAATACAAAAAATGAATAAAAACAAGCATTTTATACGCCCATACGTTGAAGAAGCTACTTTGTAACAATAAGGACAAAAACCTAAAGAACATCATAGTGGTGTACGAGCTGAGCTGTCCGGGACTGCAATAAAAAATAAGCAGGGAAAACGAGCCGTTTGTTTAATACAAGGTTAAAAGAGCACGTACAGTGCTGTAACTTAAACGAAAATAGTATGACCTTCGACCAACATTTAAATGTAGATAAACATACCTTTGACAGAGAAGGAAAATTAAAAATGGTTGTGCGAAAGGGATGACAGTAGATTCGTCAGAAATTTTGGATATTAATAAATTAAAATATAGGCACCACGATCAAATTGTAAATTACCAAAGAGATTTATGACAGTCGCCTCTTAAACAATATTTTAAATTCTGAAAAAAATAATTGACATATTTTAAATGTACAATTTTACTGTATATTTTTGCTTAAAATCGTTGTAACATTTTTTATTTTCTTTTCTCGTTTGTGCATCACTATTTCAATTACTTAGCGATTGCCATAAACTATTATAGTATAAGGAGTAAGTAAAATATTTGTAAAACCCCTTTTTTTTAAATTTGGTAATAATACACAAACACTTTGGGTTTACCCTCAGTACAGTTTTAGAAAAATAAAATATAACTTGGAAAGTTGTGAAACAAATACAAGTCGATGGTGTGTCCGCGAGGAGCAGCGGTTTCACCTACGTCTCCTCGAACAAAAGGCGATCACGCAAAGTTAAAGTTGTCTCGGAATATTTCTATATAAAATAATTTCATACAGAAATACTAATTTATATCTAGTTTTCAACCTCTTTAAGTTTACGGGCGATGTTTTAAATAAAATCTTTTAATTACCGTCTGCTAGAGGAGGAGGACAATATCATAATCAATAGTTATTGATATATGATTTTTAAAAACATATCTCATTAGGACAACATTTTATTTATTTTAACGTGATTATATGGGGGATAGCGACAATACAACAATTAATGAAAACGCAGTTAGTATATAAAAAAATAGTGCTTATAATTATTTAGATATAGACAGACTTAGATAGTAGAAATAAAAATTAGTGTTTCAAAAAAAATCATTGAAACAACTTATATAGCCTAAACAAGAGAGACCTCGGTAAGAGCGGCGACATTGCAGTTGCCAATGTCAGTAAACTCTCGTCCTTTTTCGGAGAGTAGACGAATTGAAACACGGGCGAAGCGAGGCCTGTGCGGGCTATTGAAAAGGTCTTCGACCTGGGTCTTATAGGGCTAGTGAACTATTCGCGCAAATATATCTGTCAAAGTAACAAACACAAAAAAAATCTGGTGTCTTAACTATTGCACTAAATAATTGTATGTGGTGTATGATATAGTAATGGCATGATAATATTAGGTTAAATTTTTATGTGTAGCGAAAATCGTAACATCACATCCATCCCGTATGTCCTCTTTTTTACAAGATCAATCTCCGATCGCTTAAACTGTCTGTCAGTGTATCTATGATGAGAGTGTATCTACGGAGTAGCTTTCGCCTTTCATTTCTCCGTTTAGAGAAGCCTCATTACAAAACCGAAATAAATTGTAAAAAAAATTAACATCTTTTTTAGATTTCCACAAAAACACTTGTTACTGTAGACAAAATAATATATACCTACGCAACGTAACATAATATCCTCCCCCTTTCATCGTCACCAGTCGCAGTCGAACGCCATGCTGGAGTGCGCGGCGGCGGCGAGCACGTGCGTGTCGGCGGCAGCGTGCGGCGCGGGTCGCGCGCTCGGCAAGTGCGTGTCGGCGAGCCACCTGCCGCCGCGCCTGCTGCCGCTGGCGCCCGCTCGCAACGCAGCGCGCTCGCGCTCGCACCACGCACTCGCGCCCGGGTACATACTGCGCGCGGACGGCTGCGGCATCAACATCACTAAGGTACGCCGCATTGATACACACACGTAGCACTCACACGCAGCACTCACGCAGCACTCACACGCAGCACTCACACGCAGCACTCACGCCACCTCGGGATACGCGAAGGTACTTCCAAGTATCAACGGGCAAAGTTATGACACATACTCTCGATATGAAACTTTGAAAAATGATTTCAATTGGTAATCTTCATTAGTTTATAGATAGGTCATTGCTGAACAAGAGTCACTTAAAATTCGAGATGATTAGCCGTCAGTACGCGGGATTCTGATCGTGATTGCCGCATCAGACACTGAGATGTTTTCATTAACTTAGTGTACGGTACATGTCGCCCGCACGAATATTTTACTAACGGCATTTGCCAGCTCTCAGTCACTGGCCGCCAGTTTAAGTCGCCAATTACTAAACCCACGTGACGACATATGGTTGCGGATTCTCTGATCCCGATATGGAAAATATATACCAACATATATGCCATCTCTTTCTCCAAATAGCAATCTCACCTGCACATGATGAACCCTGCTAGTCAACAAAAGAGGCCCTGGCGACCGAATGATGGCGAAATGTCCATCCTAATTTTCCGAACCTAAATCTCACAGATCAGTGATGCGGAGCTGCGTTACTAATGCATAGGAACGGCCCTGCGCACTGAAATCTGCTTGCCCAGCGTTATGGCTGTATAGATAAACCTTTCAAGAAATTAATGCTGGCGTTTTCTTGAGGAAGCCTATGTTCAGCAGTGGACTAAAAAAGCTGATATAGTAATACTAAGCTTACTTTTGCTGAAAATTAATATGTCTTATTTGAGTGTGTGCGTGTGATAGGATAACTTTCAAAAGGTAATAGAAATCAAATTAAACAAAATCTTGTTTTAAAGGTTGATGACATTACCGAGTGGCTGGATCCGCCGCAGCCTTTGAAACGGACCAGCCCAGACTATCAACTTAATAATATCCTCTCTGAACATCCTAAAACGAGAAAAGTTGAAGGTCCCGATGAGCTCGACGGCAACCTCCCCGCTTTCCTTAGGAACCAATCTGTGGAAGGTCTGGAATCCAAGTCCAAGCACGACGCGGACGCCCCCTTGCCATTTTGCAGATATTACAGCATTCCTGACAACTGCAAAACAAAAGACGAAGATAATGATAGCGACTCCTCAGACGATGATCTAACTGACATCAGCGATTGGTACAGAAATATCACATCTTTCAGGAAAATCGACTTGGAAGTTGATCAACCGAAAAACATCCTTGCGGGCATAGTCAAGAAAGGCGAAAGTATCTTATCAAAGAAATCTAGCTACGATGTCACAGACGCAGTCGTTAGAAATGCCGAGCATAAGCAAGTTAAGAAGGTGACAGAGGATGAACGTAAGAGTTCAAACTTGAACGGACCGTGGCTGGAGACGGGAAGTACAAAAACCATTCCAAAGAATTTAGATGTACAAAAACCATTGGAGAAACCAAATTTCTTCGCAAAGAAACTTCTTTCACCGAAATTGAGTAGGTTGTTCAAACCTAACAGCGGAGAAGTAATAAGAAATAAACATGAATCCGGTGACACTAAAGAGGAAAAATCAAGAAGTAACTTTTTTGTCCAAAAACCATCCTCACCCGGTATTGTGCGGTCGTCATATAGAGTCAGACCCGCAGAAGATGAAAAGAAAACGAACGTGCATGATGTACTCAAAAGCGATTTGAAATTGGCGAGTATGGGAAAACCGATGACTCCAATATTCCGGAGGCACCTGCCGTCAGAAAAGCCGGAAGGCCCCGACGTTAGATACAGCTATAGAGATCGACGAACTAGAGGTCCAAAGTCTGAAGAGAAATTCGTGGAAATCGGTCGAAATAGAATAAAAGCTCCCGTTAATACGATCGATAAGAATCTCACGCCTTTAATACGGAATTCGAAGACAAATAACGTCACTTCTTTAACCCCTGTACCCGAAAAGAAAGATAAAATTATTGAAAAGGAAGAGAAAGAAGTTATAGATTTACCAAAAAAACGGGAGCTGGGTATCTCCAAAAGTAACTACGTAAGTCTGGCGAATTTAAAGATAAACAGTAAACAGGAATTAGGGCATGTTGTAAAAGAGAAGCCAAAGGGGTCCTTAAACGAAAATTTGCCAGTGGAACGAGTTATTTAGATGTAGATATTGGTCTATCGAGCGCTGTTACAAGTAAGTACAAATTGATTGCAATGATATTTTGCAAAGTGTAATAATAAAAAAAATATTTTTCTATAGTCGGTTGTGAATTATAAAATAGACCAATCGTAAACTGTAGTTACGTAAATGCCAATAGTCAATGTGCTAGAATATTTACGTTCTGGCAATTTTAGAATATTTACTTCAAAACAAAGTTTTTTTGAAGAAAATATTCCTCATAACAACTTTTATGAGTGAATGCTTGATTGAAAATAAAGCATTCACTCACCAAGATATTAATATAATAATAACTTATCATACACTGCTGCTTTTCAACAATAGCATAACTCTTGGTGCGTTGCAACAATATGTATTCTATTGTAAACTTTTTTCTATATTTTATTCAATTCTATTCCAAGCCCGATAATAGAATTGATTTGTACTGAACATTGCTCGATAGATAAATACTGTCACTTTATGTATTGAAACACAAACTCATAATCAGAGAACACGTCGATATCAATTATAGAGAAACAGATTGAAGCCTGGGCTATGTTTATTATGATATGACAATGTTAGATAATAATTGTGTATCTCTAAAATCTAATTTAATGTTATTAGCTATATTTTTTTTTATTTTTTGTCTGTATTAATGATCGGGAATTCCCTTTTTTTAAATGACAATTATTGTTGACACTTGTATGATATGCCAAAGACATCGCTTGGTATATATCTTTTTAATCACAAATTACCGCCTTAATAAATTTAGTAAGTATAGATTGGTCAATGTTGTACTAATGATTGATCAGTTGTGGGGGTTCAATCTGTTTCTTATTTTAGACTCTTGCCATGTTGCATTGTATTTGATATACATTTGTTGATTTGTTATGTACTTATACTCGTTATAGTAAAATTTACGCTCAGCTGTAGCGAGTAAGATGTGTACGAAGTTGTGGCGTTCGACTAACTTGCCATAGGATTCATGAACACTGTCCAGTTGGAAATTTAAAAAAAAACAAATTCCATTCGATGCACTAAAATTAGGCAAACGTCTAATTTTTATTGATCCGTACCACAAGAGAGGTTATAAAAGAGTAAGAGAGAGAGAGAGTATTATTAGTATCAACCCTAATTTTTTGGGTCCGTTCATTTATTTACACAACATATACATTACATGAACTCATGAAGTATTGTAAACAGTGCCAAAATTAGATTATATAATTAAATCATAGCTCTTACCAAATAGGCATCATATTACTTACCCTCGAAGCAACGATGTTCATGAATCAAGTCTTAACCTCGCTTTTTAATTTAAATTTCATGTTTACTCCATTTCGATCCATGTAACAAAGTTATAAATAATGTTAAAGGAAAGTTCAAAAAGTTCTTGTAAGGTTGCTTACTGAATTGTATTTTAAGCATTGTAACCATGGAGTTATTACAAATAGATGAATTTGAATCGACACAACTTTTAAACAAGGTCACCGATCATTTACTTTAATAAACATTTCATTGATAATAAAGATTCGACATTTCACGGTACAAGAATTAAGAATAAAAGATATATATAAAGGATTTCAGTTCGACATACTCGGATGGATTTTCCACCACTCGGCCGTTATTCAGAGGTTAAGAGGTTAACATTTGGAGAGAATGTTGGTATCTTCTCCTGGTATTAAATGTATATAAGTACTTACAGAGTCTAGAACTAATATTCTATTTGTAATATCTCTTCCATTTATAACCCGCCAAAAATACAACCATTCATGGCAGTGCCTTTGTCAAAGACTGCGTAGAAGTTTGCCTCATCAATATTTTTGAAAATAAAAAATAACCAATAAGACTTATATCAAACAATAGATCATAAATGAGCTGAATCATTCTGAAAGAAATTTTGATTTTAAACCAAATTTATGTGAAAGTACTGATCTGGGAAGAATCTTCGTAATAAAGTTTTTTGTTCTGTTTTCATTTATACAAATTATTTATGGTTACGGTAATCCTTCAAATTGCCTAGAACTTACAAATTATCCTTTATTTGAAATAACGACGAATACTACAATTTTATATAAACAGTTTGTATTGTGCTGTATACACACGTTAATTTAAATATTGTTATAGGAACATTTACAATTTTTTTAAATACAAAATTTTTTAGGTGGTACATAGAAAAAGTATGAATTCTATTTGGAATCGTTTTTGCATGTGTAATCCAGAAAAATATTCCATAATTTGTTAAGATATCTTATTTCCAAAAATTATTTAACTGGAATATACTTCCTTCTTTTCTATAGACCTTAACGGTATTTATCTTTATATTATTAGATTATTTTATTAGTGCCATTATAAAATTCAAATGCTCGAATATTATAACCTATATCCAGTAATTTCTAAGTTAAGTCCATTGGTTTAAGTCCTAATTTGGCAATAATTTGGGAGGTTAATATTAACTGTATTAATTTATTAACACTCATTAATGCTTAGATTTTTAGTTTCATATTTTTAAGTCTGAATATTCTTTGTGACACAGGGTGCCATTTTGTATTTTTTTAATTATTAATAATGCTATGTTCGAAACACGTTTCAGTTAAAGCATTTTAAGACATTTTTATTCGTTTTAAGGAGAAAATAATCAAATTTTTTGGTTTAACATTGTGTTTCGTGTGACGACGCCTAGTGCTCATGTTTTCTCTATCTGTGATACATTTTGTTTGTAAAATGTTGCAATAACAAGTATTATAGGGTTTTCTTAGTTTAAATGATTAGTATTCTTGGAGCATACCGTGGTGCGAAAGAGTCTCCCTAAGTAAAAGGCGCTAAAACTTAGTGCTGAGCTATGTGCTGTTTCTCTGTTGTTGCTTACTAAATTAACTTTAAATTACTGTTAATCACTTAGTAGTACTGTGGTACACAGTATAAGATATCATTATACAAGAATATCTATATGGTTAATATCTGTTAAAGAGAAACAAGACGTAGACTACAGTGGTGCTCTATATTAGTATGGAATATGTTAGTTTGGTTAAAATTTCTGTCCAAAATGTTTAATGTATTAATCGCTGTAACAACGAGTGTTTCCGTCTCCTTGCATTCCATACGCCTTTATATAATTATATTTGTTTATAAGTACAAAGAAATAAATAATATAATATTATTTTGAATTTTATTTGGGTGTTCATTATTTAAGAATACAGTTGCCAGTTTTAAATTACTAACTGACGATGAGGCTTGGCTGATGCTGTTGCACGTCCACACGTGGTGTCACAGAATACTGGCGTGAAGTAAATGTATTATGTGATTCTGTGTTTCGTTCTATCAGTGAGGTAACCGGACCCACACAATCCTTCTGTCTCTCAAATATCCTTAAAGGCCAGCAATGCACGTGCAGCTCTGATTTTCAGTCGCTAGCCTAAGCCTATACCTTCGAACTAAAACTCGAAACAATACGGACCGCACGTGAAGAAGCTACGTGCGTATTTCACTCATCACTCATTATATAACGTAAATCTTGCGCCTCGCTTGTTATATGATAGAAAACTCCTTTTATATCGCGCGACTGTAATTAACGCGGGCCAGGCTACTAATTACATGCGGAATTCCATTGTCTACTTGTGTCACTAGTTAGAAGAGATAATCTGTTTGAGTGAAATTGAATCTCATACTCAAAATTATTGGGATTTATTTTGCTTCAAATTTTTTATAACACGCTGTAATACTTAATTTGGACAAGGCGTTATAAAAACTTAAAGTGAAATTGACTCTTATTCTGAACACATTTAGGCTTTGATTTGTTTATAATTCTGTATAAGCCGCAGAAATAAATTATTTGGCTTTGGCCTTATTAACTCACTTCAAGTGAAATTTAATCTTATTTTTAACACTTAGGTTGTGATTTACTTGGAGTTAACATAACAATGTGACGGATACAAATTTTTTTACTTGCAGACTACTTGTAGTCGCCGCGGCTTCGTCTTGACTAATTATTGTTTATAAACAATATTTCTGAAAATCTTTGTGTAGATAGGGTAAATAAATAGAGTAGTTGTAGTCTCATTAAAGATTGGTATTAATGAATGATTATAATGTCGTCAATATGGGATTATTAGGAAAACATCCCAGAAAAACAAGGAAGTGCAAGATGTATCCTGTGTAAAAAATAATAAAAATTATAAAACAGCTGTAAGTTTTTTTATAATGTTCGATTAGCTTTTAAATACGCCAATGTAAGATTAAAGTAAACATTGACACTTCTATACCTGTCGAAGTATTATGTAAAGTTTCTAGAAATCACTAATTATCGTCAACAAATCGATGATCGTTCGAGTCATTTATACGACATGTAACAGACGGCTACAAATGAAGCCGCAGCGACAATAATCGTCACAATAACTGGTCGTGATTTATCGCCTGTAATATAACAGTTACGAAAAATAAGAATTTCACGTATAATTAAATAAAAGTTACTATAATTGCATGCGTTTTGACTCGGGCGTCAAACCAAATTCAATCGAAAGTCACCCGAGGCGAGACGAAATGCTTGTAGTAAGTCGAAGTACCTGTCCATATACTCCATCTCGCGAACAACTAGGCGAATAGTGTAGTGGGCGCTTTATGTTTAGTCTGCTTCTAAATTAAATGTCTGTGGTTAAAGGCTATAGAGTGATATAAATCCAAAGATATTGTCCTGTCAGCCCTAGCATAATAAATTAACGTCAAAGTGAATTGTCAATGTCAATGTCAATTCCTCTAAAAAATGGTTGATTGTTGTCCCGTATTTTTCTCTAATTTTTAAATTTTTTATAATAAATTAAATTAATTTTTTTGACAAACATGACTGAGAAGGAGATAACTATGGAAGAATTGGAGGAAACGGTGAGATATACTCATATTTTCTGTAAACACTGACAAACCTAACGGGGTCTTATTTAGGTCAATGAGCCGCCTTCTATAAATAATTACCATCGAGCAAGACTAAAAGCCAATTTTTAATCATCTTGAGCTATTCCTCATAATATGCTATTCTGACACATTGTTAACAAGAGTTACATTTATCTCGCCAGTAAATTTATTTCTGCATTCTA
Organism: Bhutanitis thaidina; assembly: GCA_029286595.1. Lineage (NCBI taxonomy): Eukaryota > Metazoa > Arthropoda > Insecta > Lepidoptera > Papilionidae > Bhutanitis > Bhutanitis thaidina. The sequence continues at coordinate 11,280,015 of JAGSMS010000016.1, forward strand.
AATGTTAACTTATTTTTGTTGTTGTTACTTAACTTATTACAAACTTTTTGGTCCTAAAATTTAAATATTTTCTGTCGTTAAATTATATGCATCTTTCAAACAAAAAAAGTGTGATTACTTTAATTAATTTGGAAATAATTATGCATGATGCATAATTATTTCATATATTATAGTAACCTACTGAAAAAAAACTGTCTCACCTTTATGTATTATACATACATAAATATAGTATATGTACATACATAAATTATTTTTATTGCCTTTCTAGTGTTTTGCTGAGTAAGTTCAAAGTCGTTTTAAGCTAGTTTACCAGTTGTTTTTGGAGGAAACCCTCAACCTCTAAGCTGGGCTTGCACTTACCATGGCATCTTTTTTATTATGGATTAAAATATTAAGCCTCCTATGTGTGGCCTCCCTGGGTGGTACTGCTTCAGGCTTGCCATAGCTTTGTCAACGCTTCATTGTTGGTGCTCAAGCCACGGCTACTAAGCTCAAATGGCATGACACGCTGGGAACCCATAAGGTCGTAAGTGCCCCAATCTGACCTAGTTGGAAATTGGAACTATGATGGTTTTTTCAAATAGTTTAAAAAAATTGTCATTCTTTATAGTGACATACTAGATGAGCAAAATAAACTTACGCATTTTCTCACTAAGAGGATGATTCTAATTTAACTCATCACATTGTCACCAATAAATATTTGCAAAATTCATTCTTTGTAATACTTAAACCATTGAAACCACATATTAATTCAGACTTAACTGGTGCGGGTATCATTTTTGTATAACCGAGCTCTTACGCAGGTGAAGTGCACAGATCAACAGCTGGACCTGATGGAGTGGAAGATGGACAATGTTGAAAAACAATTAGCAGAGCCTGTGAATAATCAAGAAGTCTGTGTCATGAATTTGCTCAAGTCTGTATCAGAGGTAAATATGAAACAAATCATCTACATTTTTTTTACACAAAATAATAACTATGATCATATTCCACAATAGCAGTCGCCTTAGATTTGCTTCCACTTCAGGAGATCCAAATTAGATTCAATATGTGAAGGGCTCAAGCCAATGAGTTTGTAGAAACTTTTATTGTGTTGTTTAATTAATGGATTGTATTGTAGGCCAGTACACTAAATTATTGACAGGCTCACCTTCGGTCACCCTAATAAGCTGTGGTATATAGTGGGTTGAAACAATGAAATAAATAAATGTAATATGAATATTTGAAAGATTCATTTTAAAGGGTATTTTGTTTTTGTAAAGAATACAAGCAATACTTTTAACATTCCTGTTGATCACCTTAATTAAGCCTATGAGTAACTATTGTTGTGAACCATCTGGAGAGGTGCACGACAATAGTCGAATGGCCGACTCGAAACTGCAATGTCATTCCACACCCTAACCCATTAGGCTATTAGCGTTCTTAAGAGATTATTCCTACTTAGGTTATTAAATTATATGTATACAAGCGTGGCTTGTGTACTCATACACTTTGTCCCTAAGGTATGCTTGATAAAAAGTATCCTACATCTTATTCCTATAGTTAGTTCTTATTCCATGACACAGTCTACTTCTCAGTCAAATTTAATTTAATTCTATAGGTGTGTTTCAGGAAGGAACAAAACATAAACTTTCACAATTATAATATTAGCAGTATTATTATTTATTCTTTCAGACTTTGACTTGACTTTGAGTCTTGTTGAACTGATATTAAACAAATAAATGTGTGTGAAAATATTAATATTTGTATTATAAAGTATTTATTGTTTGTTTTTCAGCCCCTTGCATTATAGAGTTGAAAAAAGGTCAGAAAAATATTGATGTACCCATGTAATATCGCTCCCAGCTTGTGACTTTTCATTTATATATCACAAATCTTTGGTGTTTAGCGTTAATGTATATGTTACTGTTTTTAAAAGGATACTATTTATAACAAAGCTTTGTGAGTAACATTTCATAAATGAAAAGCCTCAAGTTGCAGCTGTCATGCTTATTCAAGTAGACAGACTGGCTTAAATGTGGTACAAAATTTAAGCCAAAACTTAACAAAATCCTTTTGAACAGGGCCGACGTTTTTTGAACTTGCTTCATCAATAAGGCTTTCGAAATATTTGTTGCAGGACTGGTGGTGTACAAAATTCTAAACAAAGTTTTGATGTTATTATATTGGTGTTATATTTCATGTAAACATTTTTGTTCTCCTATTTATTCTTAGTCAGCTGGTTCATAAAATAATCTAATAATAATTTTAAATTTTTATTGTTGTATTGTATGGTCCCGCTGACTGGAGTAAATTGTAAAAAGAATAGCTTCTTACATGACATTTCAAAAATAGTCCTTGTGATAAAGGTTATTTCTTAGATATTACATGGAAGCCGCTTGGAGAAGCTATCTTTTTTATACTTTAATGCAACAGACATCCACCATTGCTTCTAAAAATTTTAGTTTGATCAATTTTTTTTTCTAGAACCATACTTTTCACATGATACTTCAAATGGTACTTCCATACTCATTTCATTTAACAAGAAAGCCGCGAAGAAAGTTTCGCTTCTACTTGACTATATGTGGTCGGACTGCTTTGCCTCAATTTGTCAATATTTTGAACACAGTCATCTAATTAATCGTTAATTTAAATTAATTAAATGTGTTATTCGGTCAGTCAGTGTTTTAGAAATATTTTTGGCGACATTTTGTGGTATATTAAAATCTATGTAATTTTTTGTACACACATCAACTGTCTGAAATGGGAATTCTCTGTGTTTTGGTTGATAGTGATAATGATATGATCTGATACATTTACCTTACCTCACGATAAACAATCACACATCATAAATGAAGTAAACATCCATAGCTCTGGTGCACTATTCATCATTCAAATCTTTGGCATTTGGGGGATTCGAACCCTCAACTCTCAGCTTCCAACTTCTAATGCCTAATTGTATTGAGAAGGGTTGAATGGAATTAATTAGAGTTTTGCTGGAAGAATAAACGTTACCTTGAACATAGGTGCGCTCGGATTACCAGCAGCTGCGGCGCGAGCTGATGGAGGTGCAGGCGCTGCAGCGGGAGCTGTCCACCCGCCTGCGCACGCAGCTGCGCGTGGTGCACGGCAAGTTCGCGCGGCTGCGACAACGAATCGCCGCCGCCTCGCCTCCACGTTAGAACGTCGCAGCAACGTAGCCGGGAGTGCGGGGAGACCAAGTTTCTCCAGTTACGTGTCTGTTTCATTTACGCTATCCGATGAGTTCATTGTTATCAAAATCTTCCAAATTGTCTATGAAATTTAACTCGAATAACATTTTTTTTTAAATTTTTGTTTAAAGCTCCTTAAATTGGTCCTACGTCAATTTTTTAAAGAGTCATCATAAAATGTTAAAAATTTTGCAAATAATTTAAAAACCATGTTCGAGTTTGCGGTTTGCGATAAATAGTATATTATAAATCATTTATTTGAGGCGAGATCTGATGCTCTGTTTGTAAGAAAATGGATCAATGGATTTCTGCAATATCATACGCAAAATTACTAACCAATTTTAAAACGCATTTTGTGTATGTGTCAATAATATTGTCTATGCCAAGGGGAGAATAGAATATTGCTCTTAAAAAAACTTATAGTGCCAAAAAATGGGAGTTTAACTCCTATTTTATAGATGTTAAAATTTAATACCTTTTTGTCTTAGATGCAAAATTGTTAGTATGAAATATTTAAAAATATATAAATAGCACGAGCGTCAAGCATGACTCCACTCATCACATTTACACACGTATTTAATTAGGATATAGTCAAATTATTAACGGAACACGAATAACGAATACGTACTAATATTTAATATCACGTGAATCGCGTGAAATTGTACTTACATAAAAAGAAAATAATCTACACTAGATCGGGACCGCGTTTGTCAACTAGTCTCCCAGCACGTTTGACTGTTTTTTTTTAGTGACGTTATATTTGTCAGTTAACGTAATTCTTTCGCTAGGAAGTTAGGTTTTTTTAGTCTTTATTACTATTATTAATCATAAGTTGGTGCTAAACGAGTGTGGTGAAAAAAAAACAAAAAAAAAATAAACAGAGAAAGAAAGTCGTAAATCTTTGGTAATGTCAACCCGATGAATGGTTAACGATGAGATTTCATAGTTAATGTTATTTGGCCGCAGACGATCGGTGAAACGTTAGCCCGTGATTTCCGGACGATTGCGAAAGGATCCAAATCGTAATTCGCTGAAGTATAAGTAAATTTTTTCCCTTTAAATTGTTCTTATTCAATACTCATATTTTGTAAGCCCTCATCAGTGGTTAGGGGACCGGCTTCCAAATCAGGACACCCGAGTTCAAGCTCCTACACGGAGGGCTGGTACCGGTGAGTTTTTTATAATTTACTTACGATTTGTATCGACGGTTTCGGAGACTATAACTGCCACAGGCTCACCTACTCACTTTTTGACTTTTCCGCGAGTCTTCCGTCGAAGCTGTCAAGCAGCGTATATCTGTCATTCTGTCACTTATTACTTATCCCGACATAACCTGTCACTGGAGACAGTGGAGTAGGTGACAACTTTCCCGCACGTAAGAAAAAACCTGTCACTTTGTTCGTAATAAGCACTTGTGGAAAAGTGGGGTGAAATTACTAAAATACTAAGTATAACCCCTCAATGCATTAATAATAAATGCGGTACATTAATCTATCCGAGGATGACTATAGTATAGATATACATAATTTGCTATTTATGTTTAGATAATCACTACCGTGTCCGTTGTCACTTGTTAATCAACTGGGAACTCTTTTGGAACGCAAACTGTTGTAACATGTCAATCGAGGAATTTGTTCAAATGCAGCTTTATTTTGTTTTTCTTGCTGCAAACGTTTTGAAACACTGACAATACTGTTAGTAAAAACACAGGCCGATAATTTTCGGATATCCACTATCCAGCCTATATTTACTTCTGGTATCACTTGACACGACATCAATATCAACTCTACGTTTATCTAATCTGCAACCCACCTTTACGTTTGGTCGAAAAGCTTGTTAGAACCTTATACATGTTATTCTTTTGCTACAGACAATCATAACAATAACAGACGCAAAGTTGAGAGATGGAAATGTATAATTTAAAGTGCACGTAATGATTGATCCATATTAATTTCTCTAAACGGTCTGTTAATTTGCTGGACATGGGCTATATCGATTTGGGATAATATTTTCAGATGTGCACTTCAAATGATATTGATACTAAATTTTCCGTAAACAATCTAGTAAATGCTCTACGATCATCTCTGTTTTCCTTTCGTCTGTGGCTAAATTATGACAACTCAAACAACTCGTACCCAACGAGTCGTCAATTTACCAATATGCACTGTCGGATATGAATCGAATTTACAACCTTGTGCTAAAACTATGTAAGTGAATTTAAACGAAAATTAAGAAGCGTCCGTTATTATTCTCTTTTATAATTCTTCCTCATACACACGTCTTTAATTTTTTGATTTGACATACACTAAAGTCCCGATTATCCGTACTCGAAAAGACAGAGGCTCATTCGGTAAATTAAGATTTCCGATAATAGGGAAGAGCTATCTATTTCCGATATAAAACTTGTATACGGCACCTACGCGCGCCCAAAATTCCATACGTACGTACGCTCATTTACCGCCTAAAAATCACTTTAAATGAAGATTTTTTAACGGTCAAATACCGAATTTTGATTGTGTAAAAATAAATCTGTAAAATTCCGTATAAATGTATAGTTTGTTTTCAATTCGGTTAAACCGTACTTTCGCGGATACATACTTTGGTACGGACAATATAATCGAAACTTTAGTGTAAATGATAAGTATATTGTTGAGCGGGCACACTAGCGACACCTATGTCACTGTGAGTGAAGTTGTTTAATTGGACGATAAAGGACATGCTCCATTCTCAATCAGAAATTATTCGTTACTTGAATTTACTTCAACATTATATCAACTAAACCGATAGTATCAGTCGATTCCTTATTTGATACTATTTTATTAGGTTTAGGTATTGCCTTTTTCTGTATCATAAGTATTTATTGTTAGACAATCGAATGATGGTCGATGTGGCCAAAAATGACTAGTGCTCGTTTTAACAACTAACTGCAGATTTTAATAGTTGGGGTAACGATTGTCATAATCATAACGAACGATTTATTAAATAAGTAGGTTATTCTTCATTCCAGGACATTTATTTTTAATTGTTCCTAGAGTCCTTTGAAAATTTCTAGCTGGAATCGATATTGCCGTTTGTAACGTTTGCCCGTTACTTTTTTACATTTATTTTTGTTTAATACAATACGAAGTTAGTTGGTTTAGATGCTTTAACTAAAATTCTACCTATTAACTTTCGATCAACTAAATTGGTATTATGTATTAGTTGTCTCGTCACACAACAAACATATCGAAATATTGCATGTCTTCATTCATTTGGCGTTTTAAATGAGGTACAGGCATTAAATATTATGATTAGGTATTAGAGAATTTTAGTAGTGAATGTTCATTTGCGTTCAACTATGTATATAAATGAAATAAATACACGATAAGTTTTTCGCAATTCACTATCAATTTCTTTAGATTTATTTTGGAACAGTTTATTTTTTGTCTATAATTTTTATTGAAAAAATTCGACTGCAGGGGGAATGAATGCAGTCGAAACAACAATGAACAACATGGGTATTTAGATTGTTCAAAACGTATTCATGAATGCGTCATGTTTCTTTGTAAAAGAACAACACAAAGAACGATTTGTTATAAATTATCGCTTTAATTCACCTCGGAGACTCAATGCCAATGAATGATGAACAAAGCTATTTAGATTGTACATACCGCTTTCATTCATTTAGGAATGGTTCCTTTCCAATGGATTTACTACAATCTATGGAATCGAAATTTAAGGCTGGGTTCTTTATCCTAAAATATGAATATAAATTATTTATGAATGTAGTGGTAATGGCGCCTTACCTTATTTAGTCGCCGGTCATAGTACCTAATGGTAAGAAGAATACATGTCTGAATCTATGTCTTAGTCGTAATATCTAAATTACCACGTATACCTGATTAACCTAGACTAGATTAGTTTTAATACCCTTAATGATTTTTGATATAATTTTACACTATAGTGTTCCTAAGTGACGTCAGTTTGACATTAACATATTTATAGCTCCCAAATTAGTCAATGTGTGAACGGATTTATGTAATTATACTTCCATTTGTGAGTAATGTTCTTTAGAAATAAAAGAAGAAATTAGACGCGTAATGTAGTACTTATTTAATATTAAATGACTAAAATTAAATATGCAATTAAAAGTGTTTTATGTACTAGTTTCAATAGTTGAATATTTGAGCAGGAATGTAAATTCGGTATGTTCTACTCGTATATTAGTATATACAGCCCTCTTACATATTCTACAATTCGCTAACTTATCATGTACCTGTTTGTTCAATATAGGGTATAGGAATATTGGTATTGTGAATTAACAGCACGTCCGTATCTATCGCACAAATCAAATGCTACGATTGATCTCAAAGGTGTTCTTTTTATTTTGTACTTTATAGATAAAACATAATCAAAATCACTTATATTTATTTTACATGGCTAAAGTGTGACCATTTTCTCAATTCAAAATACTTATCTAATCTCGGTTAACAGTAAATTATTACAACGTTTAATATGGGACAAACGTATAATATTTTGTCTCGTTTGTGACTCCATCCTAATGCAAAATTATAGAGACTATAAGCTATTTTTTTACAAACCTGACCTAACATTTTAACTTTAGTAACTATGCAATAGAATCTCTTGTATAGGTGTACTACGTAATTGTCACGTGTGGTTTGCATAGTTTATTTTAGTATAGTTTTTACTTTCGAATTACCTTATTTAAGTTTACTCTATATCGCTGTATCTCACTTTATAAATGATTATTTTTACTAAAAGATTTTTTTAAATATTTTTATTGTACCCATTTGTAGCTTGTAGCACGAAACTTCAGATGTCCAACGACGACAATACTGCACTCTGTATTCCTATTTATAAAGTAGCACATTCGGATACTATTCCAAAAATGAATTTCGTCAAAAATGTTAGGTTATTTCTGACGGATAAATATTTTTTCTATTTTTTATTTTATTGTATATGGAAATAAAATGACTGGGATACTTCCAATATAGCGCTGTTGGTAAATCCTATTCGAAGTTTTGTTTTCAAAATAAAGAATATTTTACAATTGACATTGTTTTATTTGTTCATAAAATTGTTCTGTTGTGTTTCTAGCAGTTTTGTACACTTTACTATCGAACTTGATTTTAAAAAACGCGTTAAATGTCTCAAAAAGCTAGTATCAAAGTCTCGAAGGGACTCAAATCCCATAGACTAGATGGTGAGCGATTGATCGCTTGCCCAATACGGTGAACATGGGCAAACATTCCAAGAAACATTTATGGCGGCTATTGCGGGCGTTTTTTCTGAGGGGGAGCCTATGGACTGAAGTAGGCTAATAATTATTATTGCGAGGACATATGGGAACCCAACCTGGCAGCATGTGTCGTCCTGCAGACAGATCGTAGACTAAATTGGTATCTAATTTTGATAACATTGGAGATCGTGTTAATTGAGCGTAGAAACCTTAACGGTTCGGTAAAATCTGCATTTATTTAAATTCTTACATTATACCGCTGGTAAGCAAGAGGGTTACGTTTGCGAACTAGCAAACAAACGCAAAAATCCATCAATACTTTTTTATATCTTTATCAGTGTGTGACTCACATTGCATAAAAGATTTTCTTCGCAAGTTCCCCGGATAGGGAACTTGTTTATCCAAAGAGGATTATTATCCATCGACACAAGTTCGTGCAACTATCTAACCCGCGAGAGTCATCACTCTGGGGCGTCCCATCATCACTCAGCCGGACGATATAAGGGGAGTACTGGCTGGCTACTACAATCCTTTTTGGTAATAGCTCAGTAAGAGCCTAAATAAGTCTGCTCATGTAGACTCTTTCTCACCTTCACCTCGGAGGGAAACACTGTCGCAGGCAAATTGTTCCAATCCTTTATGCCTACGATTCGTCGGGGTAACTAACACCCCCTTAACCATTTCTACCGCCAATCAACTGTTGTATTCCGATTTGAAATATATAGAGAGCCAGTAAAATTACGGTAAATGTAAAATTGTAATATATTCCAACTTAGTCCGCAGGGGGTGACAACGCATCAACCTTCGATAGAATTTGTTTGCAGATGTCCATGGGTTGCACATTAGCGTTTTCATCCTAATCCAATTAAAAAAAGACAGGGGAAGTAAAACGTACGGAAAATTCGATAATAATTTAAAAGTACCTGGGTCACCGAGCTTTGCCAAATATGAAGTACCAGTTGCTCACTAAAGTTCAGTGAAACTCGGCGTATATATGGCATGCGAATACGGGACAAAAGTGGTCAAAATGGCAGATCGCAAGGGATTTCATTTTAGTAATTGTCATATAAAGTAATTTTTACACTTTTCTTTTAAAATTTTGGTGGACTATCGTTTAACATGTTTAAAATGGATGAGTCTGTTGAAAAGTAATGATTTGTGCCGTACGCCCATTGAACCTTCCACGCACGATATACAAAACAAGCTCAGAGCAGAGCTTATTTTTTGATTTTGTCTCGTTCGCACATTGTTCTTATTTCATAAACATCGATAGAAAATAACAGGCGGATATTTTTTTTCTTCTATTTCGATGCGTTACTTCTTTTGGTGCGTTTAGCAGACTGTAAAATTTAGAGCTGAAGTTTGCCGTCAAAGATAAATAAAAGAATTTGTATAATAATTTTGGAGGTATTTTGAGGTGGTGATTACAATGGCATCCGCACGCAGGTTTTTTGTTTCGTTGACGCGTTTATGTGCGCGTTAGAAAGGCGTACATAAGCGCATAAGTATATAGACCTCTTTTTTTTTAATTTTAATAGAACTAATCTCCGCGATCCGTCTGCTTCATGAGCAGAACTAGCACTAAGTGCGATGCGCAGGGCTGCATACGATTGGAAGTTTATCACATTTGAGAATCTGAACGGACTCTCACAGAACGGTCCAAACCTCTTAAGGTGACATATCAAAATAATAAAATGGACAATTGTTATTGTAAAGTAAAAAAAAAATTGTGACTGACTCAACTGAAATTCGGGAGTAGAATGAAAAAAATAGAAATAATTTATATACATTTATTTGTCTTTATACACAAAAGACGTCGACAATAATTTGAGAGGTGACACTGAGTTTAATTATAAACTGCAGTATTTATCAATTTCTACCTGTACCTTCCGAAAGTAGTCGTCTAATAAACTCTTGACTTTGAACAAATAGTTCTTCCCTCGTGGTTCAGACAATGTACACAACAAGAGCTTGATAAATTTCATTTACGTCACGTTTATAAATGAAGCTATAAAAATAAGGATTTGAGTACACGGCGATCTGCAAAAGTGAGTTGCACATGTGGGTCGGCCACTGGTTCATACTTTGCTCTGATTATATTTATGACAATAATTACATTCAAATTTCTAATACAAAATCTATTCACCGTTTTCTAACAAATCTTAAGTCTAAAAATCTGGATATTTATTTAAAACAATGTTTGTCATTAACATTATCCCTATTTTTTAACAAATATAATAGTTCGACTTACAAATTCATTTACGGCATAATTCGAAATAAGAATGAGTCGTTTTCATTTTTTATACAAAATAAATATAATTAAATAGACAATAATTGTGGCCAGTGTGATAAAATGTTTTAAAAATCGCAATTGAAAAATAATATCTGACCATAGTAGAGATCTTTCTTTTATACAAATGCAAATTTTCTTTATAAAATACCTTCAGGTAAGATGATGCCAAAAAAACATTGTTTCATTAAATTGCTTTTTTACAAACCTATTAATCAAAGAGATTACTAATAGACTAGGAGTCGCCAAGTTAAATGGTTTTTTGTTATATTATCACCGTCATAATATGCGTATCAGTTACTCTAAAAAAATAATATGCATCTGTAACTTAGGAATTTATATCGGAAAACAGATATGAGATACGGCTGATTCTTTTTCATCCTTGGCACTTGACCATTTACAATTAATAAAAAACTGACGGCTTTATTTGAATGTCAACTATAACGGCGGTGGATGTCACTTACTTCTAAGTAAGACCGTAATTGTGAAGTCTTTTTTCGATTGAAGGAAACAGTGTTTTGTATTCATATAAAGCACAATACTAAACAAGAATCATATAAAAACATTTCCCTACGTACATCACTTTGAAAAGATTAATCACAAATCAACTTAGGAAACAAAACCACTGGCGCCCGAACCGGCGTTCCCTCATCCGAACGTCTATTATAGTAATATAAATAGAGGTTAATCTAGAAATATCATCTAAATAAGTTACGATCTCAGTTACACCAACTACGATAAATTTTATCAGCTGAATATTATTCGGAATTGAGGGACAGGGGAGACAAAATCAGTCGTACCGTCGTATCGCCCGTAATTGACTACGTCCGAGACCCGGGTCTGCTTCTCCCCTTAGGCCAAGGCCACTCCTCTGCACTTTCCCAAAAGTACCTCCCTCCGCGGAGGACCGCACAACTGTCTCATGGTCCCGAACTATGTATAGTTAAATAAAGAGAAATAGAGGAACTGTGAGTGGGGTCCGCGCTAAACTAGTTAGTTAGTTACTAGACGTGTAGAGCTCATTTGAGCGCGTCGGAGGTCTCGAAGTTCTGCTCGGTAACCGAGACCGCATCCGAGGCCAGCGCTTCCTTCAAGGACTCTACGCAATTCTTTGGGATAACTGTACCTGTGTGATAAAAATTTGATCAAATAAAGTGTAATAGTATGAAAAAATATACATAATTTCGAATATTTTTGGTTTCACATTACAGTTGGACCGTCGTCTCAAATAATCTCAAACAAATATGTCCAGAACGATTACTGCTGAGCAACGCTTTTTGCCCAGTGGTGTGGGTACGTACCGACGATTTTGCGGCCGTCGTCGGTCTTGATGCGCACCACCTGCATCTTGTGCAGCGCGGCGCGCGCCGCCAGTGCGGCCTCCATGCGCGCCCACACGGCCAGCACGGAGCCCGCCAGCACGTGATGTGTGCGCACTCGCAGCCCCACCTTAACACACGGTCACACACAGTCAATCGACATTCAGTATAAGGGCACAAAAACCTTGTAAAACAAAGGTAATTTTAAAATGTGATAGGGGAGAAAAAGAAGGTCTCACCTCGCATTCGTTCGCATTCCTGCATGCGGCTCGCCAGTACGCATGGCTACAAACGCGTAAGGAGGCCGCATATTGTGCCTTCCAAGGTCCTTCAGCCTCCTCGCTGGTCACTTTCTTGTACTTCTTTTCAATTTCCGCTAAAGACTCAAGTCGTACCTGGAGGCCAGTGTTCGGCCTGAAATCCAGAATTATTTAGAAACTTGGTGTACTGTAAATATTAACAAATACTTATATATTATATTACAGTATTAATCACCTGTATATCTGGAACATGATCTCCTTTTTGGTGGGTCTCTCCTTCCTGTTGTTGGTGTGCGCGGCGACACATAACACAGCCGTGTACTTGTTGTTGCGAGCCTGCTGCGAGAGGTAGAATCCCTCCTTGGGTCCCGACAATTCAGACTCCTTCTCGAGCGCTTCCACCCAATTCATGCCGCGCTGAAAAGTTCGAAATAGATTTTTAGTCAATATAACCGCAGCAATCGCCCGGACTTACATGTGCAAGTAATCAAACACGCGCACAAGTGTGTAAGTAAGTAGGTGTCGCGTCGTAGGTTACCTCGGTCTGCACTGTGTGCAGCTCAACTGGTGCGCGCCCGGTCGCGTGGCGCCGCAGGAAGCGCACGCAGCGCACGCGGCGTACGCTCTCGCCCGCGCTCCCCAGATCTAGGATGCCCAGGTCGAAGCGCCCGCTGCGCTTTGCTGCCCAAAATTATATAAGTATAGACACGGACTTAAAGTAACAAATTTTTTATTTGTTATTCTCACTCAGTATATATTTGAGTTAATAGTTAAGTATGCCTATGAGGCTGCGGTCATCTTAGTGACCGTCTGTGTCGGCCTTTCATGACAAAAATCCCGCGCCGAAAATAATGTCGCCTCTCTTGCCGAGGTCAGTAAATTCATTTGTATTATGAAGCACTTTGAAAAATTCTTTTTCACTACAGCACAGCTTACGAGCTCTAATAAAGTAAAAATTATTTAGTTATATTCATAACCATAATTTCTTACCCTGCTCCATGACCGCTGCCAATGTATCCGTGAAGTATTTAAATAGCCTGTTCTGCAATTCAACCGGCATGCCCAATATCCTGTTCAGGAACTTTGACATATTGTTGTAATCCTGTAGAGCACATAACAGTAGAATCAATGCATTGTTGTTGTTCTAGTGTGCAACTGCACTGTTGTATGTAAGCGACAGCAGACACTCAGAGTAAAGATTTGACCCCTTCTTAGTATCAACGAAGCTTTGAGCATGTATTTAAAACGAATATGATTTCAACAGTACTCTGTTATATATATATATATTATATATTATAGTTCTGGACTAACTTAAAGTGGTCATAAGCCTATATGAAGCAGTGGCATCAATTAAATAGCCACGATAGCCTAGTGGTTCCGTACGTGGCAGGGCTTGTGACACTATTAAGTGCTTTCTTGATGGACTTAATAAGCTGAAAAGAAGAGGAAGAGGCGGCACCTTGTCGAGCGACAGCACGCCGGGCGCGCTCTCGCTGTTGACGATGAGGCCGACGCCCACCAGCGCGCTGGCCACGTCCTGGAAGAAGTCCCCGCCGTAGTCGCGCGGCGGCGCCACCAGCGGCGTCTCGTACTTCATGATCGCCTTCATCACCGCCTCCAGCGCCGTCCGCCCTGCACGCATACGCCTCGGTTGTTTTATCTCACCAGTCAAAACCATCTGAGTGCGCTCTAACACTAGGCGGTCTATTGCATAGTTCACCAGAGCTACGCAGCAGACCCTAATGAAGTTATGTATTAAAATATATTTACAAATTTGGTCTACTTGATGATAAAAAATACGGCGTACTGCGCCTCTCACTCACCGTACTTGTTGTCGATGTTGAACTGGCTGAGGTCGCGCGTCTCGGTCGCGCGCCGGTCGCCGTGCGTGAGCGCGCCCAGCGACTCCAGCCGCTTGGCCACCGTCGACGCGAAGCGCCGCTCTCCCGCCAGGTCTGAGATCAGGAAGATGTACTCCGGCGCGTTCACCTGGTTGGATCGATGCGTGCGACCTGTCCCACGTAAATGTTCATTAATAGTAACGCAACTCCTTTGTTTAGCCACATACCATAACTATAACCAGATGTAAGATACAGCGAACAAAATTCATAAAAAAGAGACGGCGAAATAATAATGAAATTGAAAAGGAAATCTGTTAATAATTCTTACTAATTATAGCCTTATTCTAACCCGTCAAGAGCACGTTTCCCTCATGTTTTTTTTTAATTTACCTATACGAGTACTTAAAATCACTAACCAAACTGTTGTATAGCTCTGTCTGCTGACCACGGCAGCTCCAGCGTTATGTGAACCCTCCGCCTTTGATTCCTCGCTCTGATAACAAACAATATTATAATAAAATAAAATAAATTGAAAATATAAGAAAAAAATTACTTTGGTCTCTTCACAAGATCGTCCAGAAATGAAGAAAGCAGCGCATTTTAGCTGCTGCACGAATGGGCCGACTAGACCGGGTTAGTAGACCACGACCTCGCAGAATACCGGCGTGTAGTAGAGGTATGTTATACTTGTGCGTTTATTTAATTCTTGTGTTGCAAAAACTAGATATTCACGTGAAGGGATAACAGATAGTAAAAAAAACTACAATTAAGTGTAATCATAACATACCTCCTGTCACTCTGCAATGAGATACCACTGGAAGCAGCTTCAGATATAATGGCCACGTCTTTCTCGCCGTCCATGAAACGTTGCTTCTCTGTAAGGTTGAGGGTCTCGAGGGGCACGTCGGCCTCCGACCGACTCTCGTACAATATCTGCCCGTCTTCAGTCTGCACCACTCGCCCCTTGCGTCCTGTCATCTGTACACAAGTAAGAATTTAATGGTAACAGTTCAAGGTCCTCAGTAGTCTTAAAATTATAATTTTAAATTAACTTATATTGTGTAATGAATTAACTTTATTAAGAAAAAGATAGTTAAAATTTGACATCCACTCAACTCAATACATATCATAATAAGGATATCTCACACTTGAGGAGCAAATGATGTATCCATTGAAATCGGAGTGGGTGTGGTAATTGAAGTCGGTGGGAAGGGGCGAGTTGCTGTTCTATATGTAGTATTATTATTAGGCTGCAACTATCTCGCAAGCAATATTGCATAACCTCATGTGACCACAGGACATGCCAACCATATTTTAGAAAAACATTTTAGTTAACATTTTTATCATATGTATATTTCTGGTATTTTTTTATTACTATTTTTGGAACACTGTATAGAATAATCAATGTTTTTTATTCAAACAAATCAGTGTCAATATGCTCACCTCTACAATAACAAACAAACTATTAAAGCATAAACTACACATATTTGTAATACAAAACACATATTCATAATCACAAACAAAAATGTAAATTTAAGTTCGAAGACCTCTTGGTCATTTATCAAAGTCTATATAATTGTATTGTGATCAGGATTGCATGTAGTTGTGAACAGGCAGGTCTGCTCGCTTTAGCACTGCACTATATTATATATTACTATACTATATTTGATATATCGATCTCTATATTCTTGTAGAATTTTTTCACTTGCTTATGGGACCATACCTTTAATTTTATGGCATTATTCAGAGAAATCTCATTATGAAAAGGTGATAGATGAAAAATAAAAAAATAATAATAAGAATTGACATTTGACAAACGAAATTATCTTTCTTAAGACGAAGAATAATTATTTTTCATTCCATATTTGCAACGTTTGAAATTGATGTGGGTGAAATTTGGATTAATATTTTACAAACCCACATTCAGGTATGTTAAGCGTGGAAAAAAAACAAACCTCAGCGACGTTCTCAGTGCCGCCGAGCTCGTCCACGAGCTGGTCGAGCGTGTTGGGCGGCAGACGGCGGCCGAGCCGCTCGATGGCCGCCAGCAGCTCCTCCTTCATGCTGCACGCGCGCTCGATGGCCGAGCGCGGCGGCGGCTGGCTGCGCGTCGCTCCTGTGGAATAGCAACCAATGGTTAGTGATAGACAACGTGTTTTCGTGGTATCTACAAACATTACTCTGGTCAGTAGGTCAGTACCTAGACTGCTAAGACTTTAGAATTTAGAGACAAAAACTTATCCGCTTGGCTGAATGCTATCGGCGTAGAATCTGCTACAGCCTTTCTTCCAGTGGGAGTCGTAAAAGAACACGAAGAGAAAAGCTTAAAAAACAGAACTGTAACCTTCTTCAATTGAAGTTGTTCACAGGTGTCCGCCATGGGCTGCAGTAGCCGCTTCCCATCAGATGGACTGTTAACTCGTTTGTCATCCAAATCCAACAAAAAAACCTCATACCCAGGTAAAGTCCGTTAGTCCCCACCGGTGTGCCGGTCAAGCTGTGACCGCCGGCTGTCGTCACTGTGACCGTGTTGGGAACGGTGCTGTTCTTCCTCTCGAACATGGTCTCGATCTTGTCCTGTGTGCTGGATGGCTTCTTCTTAGGCGACGCTGCCTTCTTCTTCTTTACTGGCTTCTTTTTACGACCTATCCACGGTTCTGTAAACGGAGAAAATATTTTTTATTACTAAGTTATTTTTAGATATTAGTAAATACATTTTATAATAATAAAACACACTTTTTTACAAAAGAAGTGAACCGGAGGAAAATTTTCAAATGCCAAAATGTTGTCTTCACAAACAAAACGTCTAGTCAAGCTCTCTCTATTGCCTACGATAATGACATGACATGAAAGAGTTGAGTAAATATTAAAATTCAGATTATGTCTAAGAATATGTATTTTTTCAAATGTAAAAATGTAACCGGGAAGTCCACCAAATGGTGGAATCTCTGAATATGTCGCATCTATCAGCGAAGGTGAGAGCTGTCTGGTAGTGCGATCACCAAGTCGAGCGCCAGGCGTGGCGAGGTCAAGGTCGAGGTCGGGGTCGGGGTCGGAGCCGTGGCGACGACGTGCGAGCGCGAGTCGTTACCGTCGTCGCTGTCGCTGCCGGCGCGGAACGGGTTGAAGTCGCTGAGGTCGGAGTCGGAGCCGCGGCGCCGCTCGTCGTCCGACTCTTCGGCCACCTCCTCTGTCTCGTCGTCCGAGCCGCGGACGAACTCGTCCGACGACGAGCCGCCGCGCGCCCGCTTCGCAGCCGCGTTTGCTTGTTGAC
Organism: Bhutanitis thaidina; assembly: GCA_029286595.1. Taxonomy (NCBI): domain Eukaryota; kingdom Metazoa; phylum Arthropoda; class Insecta; order Lepidoptera; family Papilionidae; genus Bhutanitis; species Bhutanitis thaidina. The sequence continues at coordinate 11,297,429 of JAGSMS010000016.1, forward strand.
GCGCCGTTACTGCAAAAGTTACATACTTTGATTATTTTTTTCATTCTGAGCACAACCGCACTGTTCTGCCCAAAGGTTTTTGGTCATTGCCACCCATACATACCTCTATCTATGCCAGATAATAATTGACAATCGCGGTATGTATTTGTGTAGGTTAGGTAGGTTTTTAGCTCCCATACAAGTGTTTTGAGTCATCAGTGTCACAGTCATTACTGTCATTTATTATTTCAGAATTTCTATAAATACTTAAACACACAACCACGAGCAGACGACCTTTTATGGTGGCGAAAACAATATGCGTGCAAATTTGTCAAAATCAGCATTCATAAAAGCAACCAGTAATATTTACATTTCCTTTTGGATGTGTTCGCGTCGTCACCGTTGCGTCCGTTGTGGGCATGGGTAGGCGTGGCAGCAGGCGTAGGCGTAGGAGTGAGCGTGGGCGTAGGCTTGTTGCGCTCGAGTCCCAGCAGACGGTTGATGCGAGCGCGGTCCGGGGCTGGAAAGTGCTTTTCCACCAGTGTCTGGAATACACCCCTGTAAACAACACGTTTTTCTATGTAGTAATTTATGCCGTAATAAATGGCATCGCAGTTGTGTAATTTTTAGTTACTCGACTTTGTTATTTAATATGTGTTTTTATGGACACTTATTTATGTGACTGATTTCAGAGCGGAAAAGTTATAGTATTTAATCTGTACATGGTTTTCTATTTTTCTATGGTCTTCTGTCACTCACAGGTACAGCGTACCCGTAGCTCGTCCAGCTCTGCAGGCCGAGCACACGCACTTGCCGCGCCGCACCGCACACATCGCGCACTCACTTGGCGGTGGAGACGAAGTCGCTGAGCTCGCCGTCGTCGCGCTCGAGCTGGTCCAGCGTGCGCGCCTCGCCCGTGCTCTGCAGGCCGATCACCACGCACTTGCCGCACTTCACCGCCTCGCGCGCCGTCACCACCGCGTGATTAACCTGCACCACACAATGAACCATTTAGAAAGGCGAGCCGTCTGAATAGGTGGTGGGTCCTACCCACTTATCTATTCAGCAGTGCAACCACTGCGGTATTCCGGTTTGAAGGGTGTATAGAGAGCCAGTAATTACAGACTATGGGGTATTCTGTCTTATCCTCAGAGGGACAACAAGGCGACCAAACCTAATAGAGTAAATAAGCTTATTAACATAAGATCGGCTCAGGGATTATCTGAGATCTTACAAACAAGATTGGCTGTGTCTTAAAGAAGGCGTCTTTAAAAACGTTATTTAAGCTGATGAATAAATAAGTCAAGTGCAATATTCCTCTACTAAATGCAGGAGTGTACAAGCTTGATTGTGAATGTTGTCTCTCTCTTATAAATCTAAAACCAAGCATACCACTGCACTACCTCAACATACTGTTAGCACATTTTCCGTAGATTGGACCAAAATGAATAATTAAAAACCAAGGGTAGCCCTAGTTATCTACGACATCGGGACATTTAACACATCAGTCCCCCCGGGACTTTGAGTGCCGTAAAGCATTCGAAACGTTGGAAATATAAAAAGAAATGTTTATACGGATTAGTTTCTGCTTTTATATAGCAAAATCAGAGATTTTATTTTATACGGTTTTGTCGGTATCCCTCATACTTTAATCATTAGCAATAAAAATTATTGGGAAAAATGGTGGTGACTTTCATTATGCTTTTTTTTAGTATTTAATTTTATCATGGAATATGATTTAATTGTCTGTGAGACTATTCGTTGCGTTTTTTTAATGTTGTATTATTAAGTGCATAAAATTTTAAAAAGAGAATGCTTACAGAGTTTCAATCAGCTGTTTCTTCTCCGACAGATCAACCTCATTACGAAACGAAGATTAAAAAAAAAAAGACAAATGCAAACGAAATCTGAATTTCTTACGTCCAATAAAGAATTTCGTTCAGAAGCTGACAGTTATCTTTTAATGAAGGTTCGAAACCATTGGGGGCAAAGAAAACCAAGGCGTACCTTAGCAGCAATACATAGGTATTTGAAGAAGCGCTGGTGTGCAGACCAGAACTGTCCCCACATGGTCTTTTTCATGCGCGACTCCGCGTCGATCAGTTCAGCTGCTTCCGTGAATCGCTGCATTGCCTCCACCCACTGACAACAATGAAACACATCAGATTATTGAAACAAATGTCAAAGCAATATTCTAATGTTTTTTTTTATTTTATGGGAAAGGGAGGTAAACGAGCAAGCGGGTCGCCTGAAGGCAAGTGCGTACACCGTACCGACGCCCTCGTTCATCTGGTGCGTTGCCGGACTGTCAAATTTCCGGAACACGAATTCGGGTTCGACGCAAAATAAGTTATTGTGGAGGATTGAAATATTTTCGTTTGTGCACATCTATGACACAATACTTTTCGTATGCAGTAAGTTTTCATTCCCCTCCTTTTATAATAAACTAGCTGTAGTTCCCAGCGTTCTCCGGATCTTGCTTATACTCTATAAGCAATTATTAAAAAACAAATCCTTTAATCCTGCGCGACATCGTAAGAAACCTATCCAAAAAAAATTCTATCAATATCGATCCTGTGGATTTGAAGATTAGCCTTCACAACTAAATACAGTTACGTCTTTACATACTAAGTATAGATACTAAACGAGGACAATATAGAAGTAAAGATACTAAAAACAAGTAACACAATTTTCGGTGTCCACATATTAGTATAATGAAATAGACATAGTTACAAACACTAGCAAAAGTGCGAGCGATATCTGAAAAAGATAGTATCCAGCTGGACGAGTCACTCACCAGGGCAACGGCCTTGTCGTAGGTCTCCTTGAACGGGTCGGACAGCGGCACCTCCTCGATCTTGAAGGTCACGCCGTGGAAGGAGAGCTGGCGCGCGATGTACATGCCCCGTAGCTTCATATCCATCGCCACTATCTCCATGGCGCCTACACCTCTGTAATAAACATCATCATATTAAAATCAACTGTACGAAGGTAAATAAAAAAATACTGACATCGAAGAACATTTTATGAACATTCTGTTCGTAAAATGCGGCATTAGTATTTCGCGGATACTGGGATTGTTAAATTTAAAGAGAGATATTTTATTTTATTCGGAAAACATACAGTGATACATAGCTTGATAAATTAAAACTTATTATAAATGCTACACACCATTTTAGTTGTTTTCGCATATTGTAACTAGAAAGTTTATCAATCTGCTTGTTTGCTACTTGCACATAAGCAATTCACAACAATTAAGAAATCGCATCGAACCATTCCTTTGTAATATAACCTTTTAAAGCAATTGGGGAAATGTTTAAAAATATCAAAATCGGGAACGCCATCCAGTCTATTCATTAGGTTTGCTGATCTGATGAAAAATGAATTTTGCCTATATTTTGTAAAACTATGTGAAACATTAAGATGTCTTGGTTGTCTCACGGATCTTAAAGGAATCTTCAGACTTATCTTAGACAAGAGCTGTGGAGAATCTACCTGGCATTGCGCAATTTTAGTTAATAAGGCAATATCCGCTATTTTACGTCTTTCATAAAGAGGTAACGTATGGTGTCTCCTACATCTTGATTCGTAATCAGCATCGTATTTCTTGCACCTAAATTGTAAGTGCTTCAAAAATCTTCGTTGTACGACTCTAGCCTGTTAATGTATACATCATACTGCGGGTTCCATATCTGTGAGCAATACTCGAGTAGGCTACGCACATATGCGCAATAAAGAATTTTAATAACTTTGATACTAGAGAACTGGCAGCTAGTTCTTAACAGAAATCCCATAGACGTGTTGGCTTTTTTGACTATACTATCAAGGTGTTTATGAAAAGTTAGTTTTGAATCATGTACGACGCCTAAGTCACGTATTTCATCCACGGTTTCAAGTTCATGATCTTTAAGTTTGTAAATAAATTTCGTGATTTTAGTTTTACGTGTAAATGGCATTAACCTGCATTTTGTTAAATTAAGGTCTAATTTATAAATTATTAAAGTGACAGTATTTTTCAAATCTACTTAGGTCTTGCTGTAAAATACGACAATCGTTTTCGTTATTAATTATAATAATATTATACTATAATATAATATAATACATTATTAATATAATACAAGTTATCATATCTCTCTTATATCGTATATGGTCGATGGACAACGACTGTAGTAATAGCCATCCCAAATAACTCTTGTGTAAAACAGCCGCAATAAAAATCGAATGTGATGAACCAACCTCTTCTCCACGGCGTTGATGAAGTCCATGAAGGTGGGGAAGGGTGTGCCCTCCCCCCAGATGCCTAGACGCACCATGTAGGCCATGTTGCGCGGCTCCGACGCGCCCGTGGCGGACGCGTACACCACGCGCGCGCTCGGCAACTTGTTCTGCAGCTCGAGCGCCGTCAGCCCCGTCTTGGTGGCCTTGCCCGACCCCACCGGGCAGAGGTTCTTGGCTTTATGGCACTCGTCGAATACGATCTGCTTCGTGGTTAAGGTTATATTTATGTTGAAAATAAAACATGTCCGTAAGTATTGAATCAGAATGGTGGTAAATTCATATACCCCCTATGAAATTACACAGAATGTTATCTATTTTTTTTTCTAATATTAAATTCTAAATAAAACATATATACTTAAATTTGGAGCAAACAGTCCTTATATTTTATTTAACCGGCGCGAAATCCTTTCATTAGCCGAGATTTGTCTCCCAATAGACGATTTACAGACTGATCACTGATGAAAAATAAAAATCAAAAGAACTCTTGAAGATATTGGTATCTACTGTTCCACAGTTTTAATCAGATGTTCTGCACAAATTAGAGTAATTGAGTACTTTGAAAAAATTATATAGCTTAAAATTTAAAATTTTAAACCATATTACTACGGCTATGTCCCTGTAATACCTCCCCTATGCCAATAGACCCCTAAGCTCCACACCTGCCAAAGCCAGAAGCGTGCAACTTAAAAAACATTACATAATTAGCACTAATATTAACAAACAAAGCAAAAAGGGCAAGCTACATATATTAAAATGACTGATACGATACGGATAGAAAGAAGCATACTGTTGAAAATAGGGGTAAAACATTGCCTTAAAAGTAATGTAATACTCATTACATCACTCCGACACTCAGACATTATGTAACGTAAAATAAATAATAGCGGTCGGCAAAGTCGACACTTTTAGTAACAATATTTAGTATTTTACTATACGGTACTATATGGGAAGTTTAGTTAGTCTCAGCACGCCGAAGTGGCAATGTGGTGGGAAGATATGTTCTCGAGTGGTAGACCGAGCTGCGTGGCAATCTTTGGAGGAAGCCTGCGTTCAGCAGTGGACTTATGACAGACTGAAATGATGAATTATGACGATGATGAGATTAGTGTAATGTGGAGTTTTTAGACACAAAGGTAATATAATATGCGTATTTTGCAATTACTCGGCAATTCAAAACTTTATTTTAGTTTAAATATGTAATTAAAATGACATCTAAATTCAATCTTTCTATTTTCTTTTATTTTTTCCTCTAAATTTGAACTCATTTACACAATATTCAACTCATTTATTACATAATTTCAACATACAGTAATCGTGACACTTGTAGGGTTCGAACGTATAGCGAAAAATATGTGATTGTGTGAGGTACACCGGCGTCGCGTAATGTAGTAGTACCTTGTCGAGTGATTGCATCCATGCCATGCAGACATCGCATGCGTTACGTACGTGGTGGCCATTATAATAACAAAACAACACACTAGCGCTGCACGCGCACTGGCCGCAAAGGATACGCATCCGTCGAAGTCCTCGCCGCACCACTGCAGCAGCTGCTTGAGCCGCGAGCGGTACTTGGTGCAGTTGGACTGCGTCTCGCCGATCAGCGCCGAGTAAGTGCAGAACACCACGCCCTTCTTCACGTTCCCGTTCACCGCCGACGAGATCTTCGCGTACTTGAACTGCGCCGGACACGCGCGCGTCGTTTTAACAATACCGCCGCTGTACGCGGGCCTCTCCAAGAAAGCGCCAAGCGTAAGGCGGTGCATGTTTTGTGAGAGTTTGCCCTTAATAAGCATGCTGGGCTGACCGGGCTCGATTGGCATGGCTTGGCTCGGTGAGCGTAGCGCCGGTGCCCTGGCACTAGTGATGCAGCTGGCCATCACTAGTCCGTGAGATTATAGTTCGACAAATTCGAATGGAATTTTGCCATCATTCGCTCGCTAGAGCCACGTTTGTTGGCTAGCAGGGTGCACTAAGTCCCAGTGAGGTTGGCAATTGAAGAGATGTTATATTCAATTAACTAAGCCTTAAACCTTGTATTATTGCTTGTGCCGAGTGTGGTTCACGGCAGTAATCAACACATCATGGTGCTGCAAATGATATTGGCAACATAGCATAAATAACTATGCCGTATTGTACCGCACCCTCCCCAAATATCCTTAAAGGCCGGCAACGCACCCGCAGCTCCTGTGGAGTCGCAGGTCAGCCGCTTGCTTCTTTGGCCTTTCCCATAATAAAAAAACTTAATCCAATATGACCAATTAGAGCACAGTATCCCCACCGCGACCGCAATATTTTGTCACCGTTGTTTTCATTGTAAAACCAGTCAGTGCTCTTAGTGTCTTTAGGTTATGCTGTCTATGGTGTGGGCAAATCTTTGAAGAAATGTATGGCATTTGCTGGCATTTTTTTTTTGGAGAGACCTAGGTTTAGCAGTGGTCTTAAATAGGCTGGATAAAATAGATAATAATAACAACTTTCTCAACAAACAGCATTATTGATTGCCAAGGATGTCATCTATGGTAATCACATTTTACTTACTCGTTACACAAAATAATTTTTTATATTTGTTTGACAGACTTTTTGTAACATATGTATACATACATATACATAGAGGGAGCTTTCTTATTGACGCCTTTAGTTTAAAATGTCATGACAGAATGGAATGAATAATCTTATAAGGATGCCTTTGACAACCTAAGGATCCAGTTTAGATTCATACGCACAAAGCGGTTTGCCCCTTCTTTCATTATGCGGACGGCTAAGGAGTGGAACTCTCTGACGAGGTCAGTTTTTCCGGAACACTATAATCTGGAGATCTTTAAGGCCAAAGTGAACAGACACCTTCTAGGCAAACGTGTACCATCCTAGGCCTCATCTTCGCTTTCCATCAAGCGAAATTGAGGTCAAACGTAAGAAAAGTTACACTCTTTATTTTATTTGTAAAGAAAATACCAATATGTACCTTATTGAGCGGGTACACCTCAATCTTGCCCGCGCCGATGTCCCGGAGGTCCCGTTCGGCGTCGTACTTGAGATCGTTGGACACGGACACCCAAATGGCTCGCTTCCGTCCCTTCAGGTAGTTCTCGAAAATTATGCCGGCAATCGTACGACCTTTGCCTACACCGGCACCATCACCTAGTTAAAAAAATATTAAATTTTAATATGGGACATCCTTCTGGAACTTTAGGTGCGAACTCCAACGAAGACGTATTATGATGTATAATGTTAATAGTATGATTATGCAAATGCTCGTGACTGTGTACTGTAATTGCAATGACAATTACGTCATAAATCTAGAAATTGTTTTCTTTTTGGCGAAAGGCTTTGTAACCAATGCCGCAATAAATAAAAAACCAAAAATAACCTAAAATCCAGAAAAATGGCGCAAAGAGAAACACTGAGGTTTTAGCGTTGCCATCACGGCAAATAGGAAACCATTGCAGGATTTTGAAAGAGCGTTTACACCAGCCGGAAGCAGCCGGCCGCGGCCGACGGAGACTCACCGATGAGGAAGCCGGCCCTGGTGCCGTCGGGCAGCATGTGCTCGTGGGCCTGCGACGCGTACACAACGGCCTCCAGCTGCAGCGCCGACAGCAGCCCGCCGCGGATGGTCTCGTCGGGCAGGCACAGCGAGTACGTCACGTCCACCGGCTCCACGGAGGACAGCGAAGCGGTCTCCACCACGGGGTCCGGGTGCTTGCGGCCCAGTTTCACTGCCGAGAGAACAGACAGTGAGTATAATCGGTGCAAGGTTTGAGAATATTGATATTAAAGCAAGTGCTCTTGGCCTATCACAAAGTAGTTAAAACCTTTTTTTTTTACCAAAGTGTTTACTTTTACCATTAAACTAAAAATGTTTGGTTATGGCTGTTATAATTGACTTACACTTGGGTGGCATGTAGTCAGCGTAGGTCTCCGCGACGCCCATCTCTTCATCGTCCACTTCTTCTTCATCGCCATGCATCTAAAATAATTTTACATGTATATGTTTCCCTTCTTGTAATCATGTAAGTAAAATGTCTTTAGACGTCCTAAAACATCATCCTTTCAAACGATTATACTCAATTATAATATACGTTTGATTGATACGGTGAATTGGAAAAATAACACATTTCAAAGATATTTTAGGTCTACTTTAGCCAAGTAAAGTCATAAAAAATTGCATACAACATTGCAGACGACAACAGTACCTTGTCCTGTGGCCACATGTGGCCGGGTTTGGGCTGTCCCCATGGCGGCATCTGCGCGAAGTGGCTCAGCATGCCGGCAAAGGGGCCGCCTATGCCCGCCAGAGAGCTGCCCAAGCCGGACGCGATGATTTGGTTGAAGTTCTGCAGTATGTAAGAGTTCATGCCTTGCCCGCCCACCATCTCCACTGCCAATGTTAATCAGAAAAGTCATTAGTTACACCTTATCGTGTCAATTAAAGGTTTATTTTAATTCATGTTTATTTGAGCATCTATACGGACATATACATAGCTAGGTAGTAGTCAAGGCGCTCGGTGTAACTATACATTTATACATAGAACCGAGTTACCTGGCTTTCAAATAATAAACAAAGTTATTTCCAGGTCATGTGAAGTCCGCCAACCCGCACTGGATCTTCGCGGCTCCAAATCGCTCAAAAATATTTGAAAGGAGGCCTTTGCCCAGCCGTGTGTTTTAAAAGACTACTACTTTGCATTACTACGTATCTTATTTATATTTATTTATCTATCTACATATATAATAATATGTTAATTTTAATATATTTATTTTTATTAGTAAGTAATTTGTTTAGACTGGGAGAACATCCCAACAGGCATTAAGCCCGCCCTTTGTCACCTCATACTATAAGGTGTACTACCATATAATTTATCTTCCCAGCGCGGTAAATATTTCATGCATGGTATCCGTGTTGTAGGTGCTTTCATGGAAAGACCTATGTCCAGCGATGGACTTATACGGGCTGAAGAATGTAATTTTAATACATTTTTAAAATGGGTTCTATTAGCTAAGCTAAAATTGTTAGAATTTTCAACGCAATCATCGTTGTTTTCTTTTAATCAATGTTTCAAGAAACTGAGTACGTATTTATAAATTAAATAATTTATTTATTTTATAAAAAAAAAATGCAGTCATAAAACGGCTTGAAAGCCGGCTTTTATAGCCGACCGTACGTCCCACCACATTGTGACATAATTTTATTTAATGAATTAACAGACGAGTTCGCATAGCGTTGATCTTGAGCCATTTTTGATTCTGATTTAGTTGCCCATATAAAGTATTAGATTTTTATTAATCATTTATCAGAAGTCTTGCAGTATAAAAAGAAATATCATAAACCTTTTTTACACATCTGCGTAGTCGAATAACCTATATGATAACCAGGGTCGTAAACTACCCCTATAGTTATAGATTTCATGTAAATCTCCCAGTAGAATTTGCGAGAAACGAGAATACATTTATTTTTCTGGGTGGCAGGCTCCTTCTCTGCACAGGAGTCGTCTGGGTACCTGGGTAACGCTCTCTTACCTATCAACAGTCCAACCACTATTGAGTGAAATGTATACTGAGCCAGAATAATTACAGACATGTGAGGCGTTCCTTGGGGAAAAAAGGTTCTCGAGTGGCAGCCACGGGCCAGGCAAACGCAGTGTAGGACAAGGTGGACTGACTGCCTGCGCAGTGTTGCGGGAAGACATCCATCGTCTTGTAAGTTTCGTTGTTATGAGTTCCTCTCTCTTCCAAACTCTGCGGATTTCTCTAGCGGTAAAGAACATTTACTGCGTACAGGCAAACGCAGTGTAGGACGACCCCCCACAAGATGGAGTGACGACCTGCGCAGTGTTGCGGGAAGTCGATGGCTGCAGGTGGCTCAGGACCGAGCTTTGTGCCAATCTTTGGGGGAGGCCTATGTTCAGCAGTAGACTTGTGATAGGCTGAAATGAAATGATGCAATGAGACGTTCCTTCTTAGTCCTCATGGGTGACCATGCTTCTATAGCTTTCAGACAGACGTGATAGACATGACCTTCAGATGATAGTATGTTTTTCTATTTATACTAATTATTTCTACCAAGCTTTAATTCTGCAGACCAGTATGCTACTGTACAGCATGGGATAGAAATATTGAAAAACTAATATAAATTATTTTATCAAGAGATTTTTACAAAGGTAGGTTTGATTTTATGAGAAACTTTAGAAAGTTTGTAAAATTCAAGCCCTTCAATGTATTCGCTTACTTTCTTTGCAAACTTATTTCGCAAGCAGTAATGGTTAACTTTTTGTGTGAACTTTTAAACGCCGGTGACCTATAAAAGTAAATCTCGACCGGCCTCCAGAGCACTCTCTCGAAACTGTTACACTTTTATGGTTTCGGTCACGTTGATCGAAAATAAAATATTGGTTGCAAAACAAATTTTGGCGGTGATTTGGATTTCATTTACGCAGCGCTAATCTATTCTTTTCAGATTCCACCCGCAAATATAGGAAACTGACAATTGCGCAGAATATATTATAGTACCGCAAGTTTATCTCCCAGGGGTGTAAGTGGGAGAACATACTATCTTTTTCTCTCCCAACGCCAACCTCACCTGCACCCGGTGCACATTGCTCATAGACGTAGTAGAGCCAAGCGCAGCTTTCGAACGGACGGGCTCGACCGTCTCATCTTGTGCTTCTGCGTTCCGTTCGGTGAGCATTATCACCCCTGAGGGCTAAGATGCAACGCCTGACAGTTCGTAATTATACTGCCTCTCTATACCTTTCAAACCGGAATACAACCGTAGTTGCCACTCTCAATGGACGGTGGTACCCGGACGACTCCTAGGTAGAGGTGTCTACTTGGGTTTGGTTTTTAGTTGTTGTTTTAAAGTTTTTAAGGGAGAATACGGTAAGAATAAATATATAATTCCATGAGATTTTCATTTGTTTTTTCTTTAGTCGTCTTTGATGACGCCCGCGGGTAAATAGGGTTGAAATATTCCTACGCCAACTATATAAACTAATATTATTACTATCATCAATTCTCAATCAACATTACGACCATGCCGTGTGGAAATTTCATTGAGCGTACATATCGCAACTACGCCGCTCAAGAGCGTCGAAAAAACCGATAACAAATAAAAGTGCATTATGTCGACCGAAATTTCTTATTGCGAAGATCGTAAATTGACGATTATTTTATTAATAAGAACTTCAACGAGTGCAAACGTATGCAATAGCAATAGTCTCTACTTAAGAGACGTGGTAGAGCCAAGCGGCGGCTCTTGCTACTGCTCGAATAGGCCGGCTCGACCAGGTTGGTGTCACAGCCTCTCATCCCCCTCCCAAATACGCACATAGGCACATACGCATGAGGGCGACAACAACGCACCTGCAGCACCTCTGGTGAGCACACAATAGTGGGCGACGGTAATAAATTACCACCAGATGAACCGCATGCTCGTTTGCCGCTTTTCCCATAAAAAAAATACTTTCGTAGGAGTTGTTACAGGGATGTCACCTCACAGCAAATGTCTCGCCAATGTCTTATGGCTCAACTTGTCGACAGCCCTGATTTGTCTGATAAGTTTCATATTGAAATTTTGGTGTTTGGTCGAGGTGTCTTTAGTGCGATGACTATAGAGAACCAGTGATTCAATATTTTAGAAAAACTATACTAAATAAATGATATTTCAAAAAAATTAGGCTCATTTTCATTCGTCCATAGAGCTGCGTGTGCGATATGCAGATTTCTAAAACGCATGCCTCGCGCCCCGCCCGGGAGATTACTGAAAAAATCGTATATTTCTTACCAGTTTTTACCCGACTACGAGAGTTAGGACTTTAGCCGTCTATGTCTGTATGTTGGTATGTTCAGCTGTTCCCGTGTGAGCTACACTACTAAGCTACTTATCATATCGAGATAAAGGAGGTGTCGTTAGCTTTGTTAAAGCGCCATGTGTCCTGGGCTATGTGCTACCATTATAACCCCCATCTTATCGTAGGATCGACTTGTGCTTTACTTATTCTTTATTTATAGGAACATTTGAACATCAGTTAAACGATCGGCCATTTTGTTAGCTCCTGCGCAGCATCTGTAGTCTATCAAACACCCGCGACGGATGCGAAGAGTCTCTCTTGCGTTGCTTGTTACATAGCGTGCGGGATGCTTGGTATCTACAGAGTATCTGTCTGCTCGAGTTTGCACTTGTGCTTTAGTTTGGTGGATCACTGTTGGTGTCTTGTAGCATGCTTTCAATTGCGTATGGGACCATACCTTATAATTTTTCAAAGAATTTTCAATAATTCATTTCATTCATTCATATCGACCAATGAACAACAAGCCTTATGAATAATTAGACTTCTATGCAAGTGATCGAACGAGAAATAATAAAAATTCAGATATAATTGAAAAATTTAATGTAAAGCGTCAGATTAAATGGCGTCATGTTTAAGAAATCCATGCTAATAATATAAATGGAAAAGTAACTCAGTCTTTTACATTATCAAGGCTAAGCCGTTTCCGACAAAATTTGATTTGGATATGGCTACCTTTTCCCAGAAAAATTTTCACGCGAATGAAGCCGCGTGCAGAATCTTGTTTGATGGAAATTAACAAACCCATTACAAACCACCGAGTTTTCAATGTAACGAATTTTCAATTAAAATTATAATTGCATTCATCATATTATCTATGAGTTTTTTTTTTCAACTTACGTTTAAGTGTAAGACAAATAAGGTCCGAGTGGCGTTTAAAATTTAAAGTAGTAGTAGTAGTAAGTATGTCTAGGAACTTTTGAAATACTTCTTCCTTTACAGCCATTATATAGCCCACTGCTGAACACAGGATTCCTTTTTGCTTAATATAAATACAGTTAGGAGCGGTAACTTTACTTTCCATATAGGACTTACTTTATTAGTAGGTTAAATCTCAAAGCAAAAGTAGGCCTTCTCAAAAAAAAATTCATTAGCCTCTTAATTTTTTTGAGAGAGTTCAGAAACTTGTAAGAGACCATCGTGAAATTAAACTTGGTGGACTCTTACAGGCTCTAAAACCCTATGAAATACTGAGAAGAATTTAGCTCTGCAGTGGGACATCTATAGGCCCAGGAGATAGCAGATGCTTAAGTTCAAGAGTTCACCACGTTGCTCCGATGCAGATTGTGGGACTCGTCCTCGCTTATTATTATTTCTCAGACTTGCCGTTATCCACCGCTGGCCACTGGCGATACATTCTATACTTAAAATTGCGATTGACAATTATAGCGCTACCGCTACCGGGAGTCGAACCCAGGCCCCATGCGTGTACTATGTAATTGAAAACGAGCGCCCGGCCTATGAGTTACCACGGCAATAGAGTAAATATATAAGCATTTTATTCGACGCATTTGCGAAACGTTCTCTTGTCCTCTTTACGCTATTATTATTAAATATTCTTGTTCTAGTGCTCAGAAGGTGAATTAATAATATATAGGCGTTCCTCTGCGAACACTAAGGATCTTAAACTAATAATGTATTCTCATAAGAAAATTAAGCAGCATAGTTAGTCTGAGAGCCAGTGCCTGCTTCGAAAAATAACAAAGATATTTTAGTAAGATGAAGCTAATTTAATATTAAGAAAACTACAAGCAGGTGAATGAAAATGTAGATTAGAAAAGAAATAAAAGCAAATAAAATTACACTCTGCTAGAAAATAATGAGTGCAAGTATTTTATACAATAAAGTGCATGAAGGAATCAGCGACACAACACTTAAAGTACGTTACTTTTGTTAGGGTGCTAATAGGGTTGCCAGGTCTGATTGTCATATGAGACAAATTAATGTATCCTTATAGAAAAAAGAATTTTCAGAGAAAAGGAACATCCAAAATAAATAATCGTTTAACATAAACAGGAATACATTCTGAGAAGACAATTTTGCATTCATGCAACATACTTCTCTTTACCAACACATTTACTGCCTAAATAAAAAGTCTAATGATATATATAGATAATATTTGTTTAAACAAATCTGGCAACCCTGAAACTACGCACATATTGGTTGTATATCTCGAGTTTACTCACTCTGAGCGAGTAGTGAAGCAGCATTGTACGCGGCCGACGAGCCAGCACCGGCGCCCGCGAAAGAGGCGACCGGGCCAACTGCTGGCACTATGTAAAAGTGCCTTTATTAGATAGGCTACAGACACAAAATGCACTCTTTATTTTTCATTTATCTTGAAAACTAACTTTGGTGATAATTACACTAGGATTAATTTTAATTATTATAAAATTATTGAAGGAAACCTGTACAGAAAGGTTTGAACACAAAAGAATAATTTAACTGCGAGCTTTGTAAATTTAAAATCAAGGTTGTTGCCACCCTCCTGAAATCAAAGTTACCTAACTTTTACCAAAGGTTTCACTTTCAACAAACTGTTGTATTAATTATATTCATAATACTGTCAATATGTAAATATCTCATAGGAAAGCTTCAGAGCTTAACACAATAACCTAAGGTACAACAAAATTCCAAATTGCCTGCACTTGAAGGAACAATAACAAGTGATGATAAAATTTTCTGCACAATGTAATGTAGTAATCTCTCACCATCATCGCCCTATGAAATGGAACAAATAATGAGACATGTTTTATAAGGCATGGTTTGCCATGAATAACTTGCAGTTCTAAACAAAACAAACAACTGTAAATATGAGTAGTAACACCACATTGATAAATTAAATATAATATCCAAACTAAACACTACTCACTCCCACGTCCTAAGGCAAAATTCTTTGGCTTTGTAAGGGAACTAGCTTGGATCTTAATAGGCTTCATATTAGATGCCTGGCCAAATGCAACACCTGATGCAGCTGGAACAAGGTATTTCATTATTTTGGTATAAGCAGTCATATTATGCTACAGTAAAACGACAAAGACAAAAATAATTAGACTGACATTGTTAATGTTAGATTATACAGGTGAGTAATTTTGAGAAGAAATTAGTTTTGCCTAAATATGACATTGTTAGAGTCAACTTTTGCTTTTGCTCGAATGGGTGGGCTCGACTGGGTTGGTACAAGAGCCTCGCAGAATAGCGGCGTAAAGTAAAGGCAGATTAGGCTTCTGCGTTTCTTTCGTTCTGCGAGAGGGGTTTCTGAAGGCCGAGGCCCACTCCTCCTCCCCGTCCCCCTCCTCATCCTCTCTTCTATCTCCAAAAAAACCTTAAGAGCCGGCAACGCACCTGCAGCACCTCTGGTGTTGCAGGTGTACGTGGGCGCCAGTAATCACTTACTATCATCTTCTTTCACTTACAGCCATCTAAGGCACAAATAAATATCATCCATTTTTTTTCAAAGAATTTTTTTCTCTATAAAAAACAAATTTTATTCAGTTGGCAATTCAGTCAGTAGCCAGACTAGGCTAAGCTGGTTAATAAAAGTTAGTATTTAACTTGACATTTGTTAATGACTCCAATCATATGATGCTAAAATTTAAAAATAAACTATTGGCATGTATAAATATAAACATGTTTTTGCTGTCAACTAATCCTTAAAGAGGAAAACCTACTTGTTCTTATGAAACTTATAATAATGCCCTTAAATTTCAGTTTTTTTTTTTTAAATAGTACTTAGTATAGCATATAACTTACCAGCTAATGGATTTGTGGTAGGTCTAACTGTGATTGGTTGTGGAGCAGGTGCAACCTTAGTCTTAACTCCCATTTGGGCTGCAGCCGCCAAAGTTTTCCCACCACCTGAGTACAAGATGTGAAATGAGATAACTATTTTTAAAGTTTTTATTAAATCTAATTTCGCTTGTCTAATGTAAAATTTTATGCAACGGTGTGGTGGCAGATAGTCTGTAACAAAGAAAAAATAGGCGAAAGAAATTCCAAAAACAAACTCTCCAAAACTCACAGATACGCTGAGATGAGAGACATGGTTGTATATGTATGATTGTAAACATTCACGCCTTGTTCCCAGCGGGGTAGGCAGAGACAATCTTCTTCCACTTGCTATGGTCCGAACATACGTCTTTCGCTTCTCCCACTTTCTTCTCTCATCTTCGCATGCATGCTCGTTGGTTTAGAGTACTCTTCACCTGGCCAGAACGCCTCCGATTTGATCCTGAAATGTTTGCCTAGGTCTTCCTCTCCCGACTCTACTATTTACACTCGCCTCATATATTTGTTTTGTCAACCTACTTTCATTCATCCTCTCCACATGTCCAAACAAGCTCAGCATCCCTTTCTCAATTCGTGTCATTACATCGTCTTTCACGCCATATAATAACCCTAATATAATTATTTCTATTACTATAGCAAGTCTGCGCGATTGCTTTTATTTTAAAGAATGCAAGTGACCGGGGTCCTTCACTAATCTGTGGGATTTGGGTAAGGCAAATTCAGATGGACATTCCACCATCATTCGGTCACAAGAGCATTAGATCCTGCATTGGAGCAGCTGCAGCTGAAGTCTTACCAGTTCCAAAATCCTCTTAAATATTGGAAGGAGGCTTTTGCCAAGCCGTGGGACATTCAAAGGCTACTACTTTGGTAAGAATTATACAAAACAATCATTTATTCTTTGGGAAAAAGTAACTATATCCCTTCTAAAATTGGTTCAGCAAATTAACCTTGAAAACATAACTGACTTTTGCATTCATTATCTTAGTATGGATACTAGACAGAGTAAATTTTCATAAATATTGTGCAATATGTTTTAACCCAAAGCAAGACATGTTTGTTATGTATTTTTCAGACATTATTTAAAAATTTCAAATTATACTAAAACTGATGCTTATTGGTCGTTTGGAATTTAAAAATACTATCATCCAGCCACTACTACTAATTATACATAAATTTTGTTTTTTTTGTAATTAATGATTACATAATTTAAACTTAAATTTTGCTGCACAAACAATAGTTTAGGGTAAAGTAAAAAGGAGTCTGTTAACATCCTACCAAGACATAGTTTTCCTAACACCTTTGAGCTAGTACATGCAGCATATGCTTAAGTGCATTGATATGTTGAAACAGAAGAATTTTAATGTTATGACCTGAGAAGTGTTGAAATTGCAATTGACAATATTAATGTATCAGACTCTTACTTTAATCAGGCTCTGCTTTGTGTTATTTTGGTGCCACCTTAATGTAATACACTGGGTATTGCACCACCAGCTGTTTAATACCCAGTGCATTACATACATAATACATTAAAATCAATTTTTTTTTATCATCCCAAAAGTGTGATGGATTTTGTTTATATTTTGCAGATGAAATATCACTAATTTAATTTTTTATAATCATAACACCAAATAAACTGCGACAATATCTATTTACCTCAGTCTTATCATAAACAAGTATGTTTGAAATATATGCCATGAAAGCATAATTAGATGATTTATTGATTACTATACCTGGCACTTCCAAGTTATCTGGATCTTCATCATCATCAAAATCTGAGTCATCAGATGGAGTAGGTGGATTGTCTTCATCATCACCATATGCCACACGTTTGGACTAAAAAAAAGTTGTCTATATGACTCATATTCAACAATTATAGCCAAAATATTTCTAATAAACCTGACAATTTAAAAATTTTTTTGATAATATAATATTTTGAGCTATATTATGACTTTATTGTTGAAATCAACCCTACAACAGTACAAATTTTGTCATCTAGTCAAATATAACAAAAGAAACAAACAAAACTTGACAATAAAAACCCTTGGTATAGTAATAATCTAAGTGTAACATACACATCAGGTGCCAATTTTCCAAGTTTATAGTTGTAATTACATAACTGATAAGAAATCCATTAAAATCATATTTTATGAGCCATCAACTCCCCTGCGGCCTGTAACTTCCACCTATGTTAATACAGATGTTACAGCATCAAAATAAAGAAAAAGATAAAATTATTGTATTCTTCAGTATTTACGTAAATGCCATTTGTATATACAATTTTAATTTTAATTACTGATTAGGGAAGACCATATCATATACCAAAACATACCTATAACACTGATACCGCATTGCACTATTGTGCTTTGCCTAGACTTAGTGCAGTTATTAGAACGTATCCTAATACTACACCTAGAACCTTCTAAGAAAATCAATACTGCCACACCCAGCTTGCATAATTAACATCTCAACCATCTCAAGACTTTCAGAATTGCAGCTAAAAATGCATGCAAGTTATCACATGTGAAAATGCCATCAGCTCATGACAGTTTTTTTGGTTATAAAACTTGAAAACAAAGAAAAAATTGTACAAAATACAATTTTTATAAACTTTATTTAATTGACACACATATTTCTATGTATTTAGCATAGGATTTTAAATAAATTCAAACACGATAAAGCGAAAACACAATATTGAACAAAGTTAAGTTTGTAAAAAAGTATCAAAACAAAAAACTATCATTACCATTTTTACGTCTAAATTAACAGCTTTACAGGCTCGAGAGTAGTTAATTAACAGATTGTATGGTTACACAATTTTTGAGGTTTATTTTGTCATCACAATCCCGTATATATTGCGTAAAATGTTCAATCTGCACTATGAAAAAATTCAGACGACCCGACGGCGGTCAATTCTTCCGCCATATTAAAAAATACTCCATCCAAAAATCTAAATCCAAAGAGAAAAGAATAATGCACCGTTTTACAATCGGATACTTTAAGCGAACTTAGATATTGAAAATCAAGTACGATAGTTTGACTCAAATGTTTAATTTTTGAATATATTTTATGAAAAATAAATTATAATAGAATTAAGAAATTATTTTCCTTTTTAATTACATTCTTTATTATTACCTAAGAGCTAATCGTAAGAGTATCCGAAATGTATGATAGTGCAAGCACGAACATAAAATTCCCATTCTTTATTAGTTATCTATACATATAATAGAAGCAGATTAAACTTATTCTGGCGACTTTGGAAATGAACTCAAAATGATGGTTTTCTTTTATTAAATTTTCTTATTTCTGTCTACTTCTGGTTTTGTCATATAACATTAATATGAATTATGCTACAATATGAATTGTGCTTGTAAATGTGAACAGTGATAAGAAAATTCAATTCCAAACCGGAGGCCGCCAATATTCTTTTTGTAAATGAAGACTATTAATTTTACTGTCGATATTTTGAACATTTCAGCTATTTTAATGACAATTACGTCATAAATACGGAAATTACATATATACACATTTTTAGTTTTTTCTTTGAATTTTTGTTGAAGGCCTTAGAGCCAATGTAACAACAAATATAAAATAAACCTTTTCTTAAAAATGTCTTTTCAATATTTATGTATTAATGCTCTATGTACTAAAGGACGTCAATGGGCGGATTTAATGCCTCGTAGTATTCTCTACCAGTCAACCTTACGTGATAGAGCCAAAAAAACGTTGTAGGTGTGTCTAAATAAAAGTGAAATTTTTTTTCTTATAAAATTAGAAAATAACATAATATTAATACGTAAATAAAAAATTGTACGGATATTTATACTATACACATACAGACATACAATCATGAAATAAATCGGAGTAACAACACGAAACATGTTTATCAAAAATAAAGCGAAAGAAATATACTCAAATTAATCAGATAGTAACACCATCTGACTAATTTGAGTTTGATTTTAAGTTAATTTATTAAGAATTACTTATTCTTCAAGAACCAATATTTTAAAAGAGTGATTATTAGGAGCTATATAATATGTTTTATACGTGATATTCTTTGCTATCCTTTTTTTATGTGTAGCAACAATCACCAAGATTTTGACAATTTATGAATCATGCTTTAAAAAAAACATTCTTATCGCCTATTACAAATGTTACGCTTAAAATTGACAGTGTATACGAGTACAGTGATTCCAATTGAAACGACGATGCCGATATTGAAGATAACCTGATAATCCTAGTGAAGGCACAAGTAGCATAATACACCTAACTGAGCACCTAATAAAATTACAAAGTTACACTTTATATCACACATAACGATACAATGTGCAGTATAACTAATGGGCATACTAGAATAAAAAAATATATACAAAGTATGAAGTAATGTGACTACACGCCGGTATTTTGAGAGGCCGCGATACTACTCTGGTCGAGCTAGCCCATTCGAACAGCAGCAACAGCCGCCGCTCCACCACTTACAAAGAAACCCCGTATAATTATCGATAAACTGCTCTAAACTGAAGTCACATAATCCGATTAACAGTAACTACATCTATCACTTTCGCACTGACAAAGAAATGCTAACAACTTGAAACTATGGACCAATATAACTTTACACTACTGATCTGTACGACATCGTTACACTGTCGAACATAGTTCTCGGAGCTATTATGGTCCGGAACTATACATGTCTAATTTATATACACTATCTTCTGTAGTATAAGTAATCGTTGGTAATATGTGCTACGGTAAGTATTCTGATATCCGCAGAAGAACTAAGGTAACCGACATAGCGGTAAAGATCAGCAAGCTGAAGTGGCAATGGGCCGGCCACATAGCTCGCAGAACTGACAACCGCTGGGGAAAAAAGGTTCTCGAGTGGCAGCCACGTACAGGCAAACGCAGTGTAGGACAAGATGGAGTGACGACCTGCGCAGTGTTGCGGGAAGTCGATGGATGCAGGTGGCTTAGGACCGAGCTTCGTGGCAATCTTTGGGGGAGGCCTATGTTCAGCAGTGGACTTCTGATAGGCTGAAATGATGATGATGATGATGATGAAGTAATCTGGTAGAGGTTGGACATAGTATTGTTCAAAAAATACTAATGGAAGAATATATATAAAAGAAAATATAAGAATGTATATATATATATAGGAAGAATGTATAATGGAAATGCCAAACTATTGTTTTAAGCGAAGTTGATCAGTAAGTGAGCGGAGATGAATCACAAAGATTCATATTCCGAATTGATGAATTCATCACATTACACAATCCTCGCGGACACAACACCCGTTCACATTATTCCATATAACACTCAGACAGCACACATGTCTCACACATACCGCGTTGTTCCCCGTCGAACGCGCGGTCACAGATTCACGCCATACACGAGGATTACTCGGTTTCTAATATCAAAGTCCTCCCTAATTCGATTGCAACCTAAGCCGAGGTTTTACCTCCCTAATAGGTTGTCGTCAGCCCCCTAGTTTTTGTCGAGTCTTTCGTTGACAGGGGTCCGAGCGCGACACAGCACCAGTAGCGTCGTTGCTTCCTACACTTAACTTGCAGGCCTTCTACTCGTGAGACTCTACCGCTGAAGTTGTAAAGGTTACTGGGCCAACATCATATCTACCGTAGGGGCTTTAGTCAGTCTTCTTCGGATCTTCAATGCTGATCCCGACATAACCAGTCACCGGAGACGGTGACGGGTAGGTGCGAACATCTTTCTCACGCGTTAAAAAAAAAAATAAAGTGCATTGTTTTATACGCTGTAAAATAACGAAAAGCTACCACACAACCCGGCAGCTTTTTGCGGGACGTTTTTTGCGTCTAGATACACAATGATCAAAGTCGTTTCGATATTTTGAAATTATCCTTCTTTTGGCGCGTTTGGGAAAAATGATGAGAGTGAATTTTTAGGATGCGCGTGCACACTGACCTAAAAGCGACATCATGAAGTTGGTTGGTAATAGTCTCTCAAGTTTGCGTGAGAACTAATAACTATATTCATGGTAGTAATTCAAATATATATGAAACTACAACACGTGTTTTAGATCAGTGGAGATAAACAAATATATTCATTCAAGAATATATACATAAGAATATACTAAATATAATAGTCTTTGTGTGTGATTTGATGGTGGTGAATGATAATTTATTGTAATTATTCGAAATAAAAGTGGTTTTTTATATTATAAACAATTTTAAGAGGGTTTTAAGATTTTAAATTAAATGTCGGTATGAATGTATTCTTTTTATTTCTTTACATTATAAATTATTATTATTTAATTGTCAATTGCATAATCTTCTTTTTATTAATTTTATTTAACTTTCATCATCATCATCATCATCATTTCAGCCTATCAGAAGTCCACTGCTGAACATAGGTCTCCCCCAAAGATTGCCACGAAGCTCGGTCCTGAGCCACCTGCATCCATCGACTTCCCGCAACACTGCGCAGGTCGTCACTCCATCTTGTGGGGGGTCGTCCTACACTGCGTTTGCCTGTACGTGGCTGCCACTCGAGAACCTTTTTTCCCCAGCGGTTGTCAGCTCTGCGAGCTATGTGGCTATGTAACTTTACTTTAATAATATTTTAATATTTTTTAACTAAGAGTACTGGCACACGAGATGAAATGTTTAGTTATTTTTGTTACGCTAAAGAAGTATAACTTCTTACGTGAGTACATAAGGACACACACACGTTTTTTTAGCGCTAAACGAGTGGTAGGAAAGCGCACATTTTGTGCTATGTTATATGGCCAAACGCTGACTAATAACTATTATTTGGTCTTTGTCGGGTTTTTGATTAATGTACTTTAATTGTTTATCGTCAATGACCAACAAGACGAAAAAGCTGTTAAATTAATTATTCGGTTTCTAAATATTGACTGAAAGAAGCTCAAGAAGAGTCGTTAACGTCAGTTTGAATCAAAATTTTCGATCATTAGTTTTGCTTTAAATTAGTTGAAAAATATTGATAAGAAATCTTTTATTGTACTGAAATGACCTTCTTTTCGTACATTTTTCAGGGTTAGAAATGATTGGTCTCGCTAATAATAGTATTTAGGCCTAGGCGAACTTAAATGTTAATTTTATTTTATCTACATAAATAATCATTTGCATTTACCTTATTTGAATTTTTATTATAATTTTGTAATTTAATCTGCAAAGATATATATATAAAAGAGTATACCCACGATCATGACTTAGGCATTCAGGGTTGACGTAAACAGCATTTATTTTCAACCTGTTTTTTCATTGGAGAATAACAGCTAATTCGTTGACAAGAGTCGTTAAAAAAACAGTTTATTAATTCTATGGCCACCTCTATAGTCCGGTAACAGTCCACCGTCCGCCATTTTTAATTACTTGTTCGGAAGGAATATACTACCCACTCTGACTTGTCCGTGCGTGCTTCGATCGTGATATAGGATACCAATATTACACTACGTATTTACTACAATTTACATTCACATTAGCGCTATTTGATATGGATTCTCTCGTTGGATATGGAAGCGACGAAGACAATGAAATCGAGCGTTACAGCCGTTACAGTTCGGTAAGTAATATTGGCCTTGAAAATGTGCTATAACGATTACTTTTTTTAATTGTATATACATTGTACCTACATCTTACAACTTTACCTAGCGGCCAACACGATCACGAAATCTATGTTTGAAGTTACTTACATATAACACTGCATATCAAAAAAATAGACTAGGCTTTTAGACCATTTTTAAATGGTTACTTTTTATATGTTATATGCCTATTGTAAATTTTGAGTTGGTAGGGATGTTCGTATATCCTTAAATTGAATCCAAACAGATTATCTTTTTTTTATTATAACTCACTGGCTGAAATATGCCTCTTATGCTGTGAACACTCAACATAATCACGCCCAGGCAGGCAATTTTGCGGTCGAAGTAATAAACACCCCTCCCACTTGCTTATTGCTGGTCATTGGTTGGGGTAACTCGGGCCTAGTCTATTTTTTCTTAATGTATCGGGATGACAAACTAACTAACAGATCACCTGATGGTAAGTGTTTACTCCAAACGGACTTCAATCGAAGAATGTTAGTGATGCCTTGTTATAATTACTGTGGCTCTTTTATTACGTAGACTATACTTTTAAGTTTTATCTAACCTCACTTTTCAATAAGGAGATGTGGCAGATGCTGTTGTCTTTGGGGATAGTTGATTCAAAAACTTAATTTTTGTCTATATCTATTGTCTAATTTAATTTGTACCCTTGTAATTTGAATTGCTTAATCATATTAGTTACAACTATCATATATTGTGTAATTTATGGTTACAGCAATTGCTTTTTTTTTTAAATTTAAATTTTGGTTTGTAATACATGTGGAAAAAACTAATTAATCTCTTTCTTTAAATTATTAAATCTTGATATTAATACTATTCTCTGCTTGACAATAGACTGATATTCTAGGTGAGTCATGGCACTTCGAGTCAGCCTGGAAGCCGCCGTCGCGACGATGACACAAACTATGATGATGTGAACATGGACCTGAGTGAGGTAATTTTCAAATTGATAATAACGTTTCCCATGTTGTCCAGGGCTTGTATATTTATGTATAGAAATAATACACAAGCCAAGGTTAATCTCACAATAGAGTTATGTAGTGAATTTGTCTTTTATATGTCTTTAATCAATGTGGGAGTGTATCCCATTTTTTTTAATGACCAATATTTTGTACCTTCTGCCATTTTAAACTGATAACATTTTTATCATGTGTGCCGATTTCTTTGTACAATGCTCAGGGTAATCAAAGTAATTGTAAATTAAAAAATAGCTTAATTAGGAAATACAAATTTAAAATCACTATCACAATTAAAAATGCCAATAAAAGTTGCCATATATTAATTCCAAAAATATTACATAAATTAAAAAAGGCATCTATCTTTCATTTAAAGAAAAAATAAAGATATTTCGTTGTGCTCCTTTCAACGATGATATTAACACTTTTGTTATTTTATATGTTACCCATTTGTAAATTGACACAAAACAAAAGTCAAATACCCCTCGCGTCGTGGCCCCAAGATGAGCGGCGGTTTCGCAACGACTTCCATTGTCACTCGAACATGTGAGTACATAGCTTTAAGACAAACTCTGAAGAATATAATTTCAGTACATGTTATATTACTTGCAAATAATAGCCACACATTATATTTTACTAGTGGATTAGTTCCTATTCTGTTTTATGTTAACTACAGTGGATATAGTAATGAGAGATGTCATATCATATTTAAATTCCTTCGAAAATGTCAAATCTCATAAACAAATGTTTTTAAGTTTTAGTCTCTTTACTAAAGGATATTATAATTAGTATTCCAATTTCTTTCAAATAATTTTTACCTACGAAAGCATATCTGTGATAAACTGGATAACTTTGTTCTTCTTTAACAACTTTTTAATAGTTCACTGCTGGGCATAGGCACAATGAGAGAATTTGGCATTATCGCCATGCTTGGCAATTAATGGTATCTGTACAGTCCTCAACAAAAGTAAATGATTAACCAGGGCTTGAGAAGAGTTTTAATAAATACTTGCTTTTTAAAACTAAAGCAAGGTAGTAAAGAATACTTACAAAACAAACAAAAAAATATTAGAATTAGAATGCTGTCAACCTTGAACAATCATCATTTACTATTGATGTTGACAATACATCTCACTCACTATGGACATTGCTGTTCATCACCCATCTGAATAATTTAGGTCAAGCATACTTAAGATGATTATTCTGCCATCTGTTGTCGATCAAGAGCTTAGAATGGTATTTCCCTTAGTCAACTTTTACAACACCAGAATATGAATACCATAAATAAAACAAAATAATTACATATAATAAACAATATTTTTTTTTGTTTATTATCCTTTTTACATTGTTGCAACATGTGGTTAATAACTGCAGAAAAAAAATACCTCTACAGGATTTCTTTACCCACATATCCAGTCCATCAAGATAGATGTTGCCAGGAAAAGGTTATGGTGCAGATAGTGGTAATCATAATAATGTTCGGTTTCAATAGGAAGATACACTAGACCCGAAAGTAACCATATGGATAGTAATGATTTTTCTAGCTTATTTGGAAACTGTTTTGGATTAAAACTGAACTAGTCTCTATGAAGTAAACAGTCAAACGGTTGAATCTGTTGTCACCTCAAATAGTAATGCAAATAGATGCATGTTTGAGATATAAGAATTTTGGAACAACAGAGATGTCAGATATCAAAAAGAGTTTTTAGCTTATACTCCTGTAGAAAAATGGATGAAATAAGATATGATCATTTATCAGGGTATGTGCTGACTTCTAAATCTCTAGAGTAATTCCTGGTGATCCTGATGATGATGATGATGAATCGTGAAATTTGATAAAATAAAAGGTTCTATAGTAGCAAATAATAATATCAGAAATAAATGAATTTATAATCATAGTGTTTATAAAAGAGACTAAACTGGACCCTCACATGGAAACTCATATACAGTGCAAGGGCCACCACCTTATAGATGATAGATCTTTTATTAATACCACTACCAGATCTATACAATACGTATTATACACATTTTTCATTAAATATTTTTTTATTTCTTGGTTTAATATACTGTGTTTACAGAAACGTCGGGATTCCTACTCACACATGTCTTTTCATTATTTTTAAGTGTATTTTCAAATTTAGTTTTATATGTTTTTGTTATGTCAAATTTTGATTATTATGTTGAAATGAATTACAATTGATTTTTGAAAATATTGATCATGCATATAAAATTTACACAAAGTGCTCATTTGAAAATGTGGTTTTGTGTTATATCCTTTTTTTAACCTATATAAAATCTAAGTCTAGGAATGTATACATAAAACCTATAAAAGTTTTCTAAAATAAACGGGATTAGTTTTCTGATGAATAATAATAAATATTGGTGACTTTATCTTGTCGCAGGAATCACAAGGCGAGTCGGAGCCCGAGCTGCCACCAGCCGAGTCAGCAGTGCGACGTTGCCCCGAACGTCCCGAACGCCTTAAACGACCAGATCGCCAGGATCGTCATGAACTTCCTGATAAGTCTAACACAGGTGGTTTAGTTTAAAGCTAAAATCAAACAATGCTATCAATACATACACTGCCAACTTAAAATTTTAAATCCATGAACCTCACATTCATTTTTAAATTTTATTGCATTTAAACATTTCTTTTATTTATGTAGAGACTTGATTTTGCTTGTCATTTATCAGAACTGAAACTTCAAGTAAACATTTTTCCATTACCAGGGTAGGGACCTGCATACTATGAAATTTAAAGCCTGTCCAACCGTTGCGGTGTAACGTCCAGCGTTGCGGAAGTCTAGTAAAGGAGATTTCTTAAAATATTTTTCTTTAATTTCTACCCTCTTTTTTTAATTAATCAGATGACAGTCGAGAGCGTGACCGCGACCGCGACCGTGATCGCAATCGTGATCGCGACCGGGATCAAGATCGCAAAGACCGTCGGCGGGAGTCTCCGCCGCGGTTTCGGCCGGATCGAGATCGTGGAGATCGTGACAAGGAACGACGCTCGCCGCGGCGAGACGAGCGCCACAATAAGTAAGTTATTTTTTCGTGATCTTCGTTTAATGTGCCTGTCCCACTTGCTTCATACCTTAGATAGTGTGTTTCATATTCTTGTCAGTTTTGTGTCTCTTCACCCCCAAACACTAAGCTCTCACAGCCTGTGTTTATACTGGCTTTTTATTCCCTTCTAACTAATACCTACATTGTTGTCTATGTTGAAAATGCAATTTCTATATTCGGTGATCTAGAAAAACCATCATTGATTTTTTGTTTGCAATTGATATAATGGACACACCACAATAGTCGAGTGGTCAGAGAATCTGTCTTTTACCAATCTTTAGGCTTTGTATGTATACAATATATATCACAGACTTAAACGTTAATGTGGCGACAGGCTCACCACCTGTCACGTTGTTCGGATTAAGATGGAGAAAGGTGAGTTGAAACCACTAAATAAATGTCATCTCGGACAACTTCAGTAATTGCTTTAACAGTTGTGTGAAGTTATTTTTTCGACCCGCAAAGTATTTCAATACAGTAAACTGTATGTTTGTTACAGAGGCGAAAGATCTGAGCGTAGTAGGGGACCACAAGAGGGCACATCTCGTCGTGGACTACTCGGTGACAGGCCTGATGAAAGAAGCAATGACAGTAAAGTAAGTTGGAACACTTAATGATCAACCACTAGTAATTATTACATTCCTGACCAAACAGGTGTGAGGGCATTTACTGCATTAAATTATAGTTCAATTTCTACAAGCCTTTTCTAGGTTTTTCACCTAAAATAATTAGTAGTTCAGATGCAGGACATTAATAAAACTTTTATTAAATTGAAACAAAATGTTTTTGCTCTAATAATTCACTAAAGCTAAGAGAGCAAGGTCAAAGTCTTATACCTATTATTCTTTTCTAATGCACTCATGCATGTTTTCTTGTTATAAATTTGCCAATTTTCTTTTTTTTTATAGCAGGTGCCAGCATTGATGGATCTGAAACCTTTTGGGGGTGAACCTCCGCCAGGCTTTGGGAAGTCGCAGGACGCAAGAGATGCTGTTTCCCCAAGGTGATAAGAAAATTGGATTAATACTAAAATCTAAGTTATGAAGAAGCTTGGAGTGAGTTTAATATAAGACCTAATAAGGTCTTGGTAATGGACACAGGCAGGTTTTGGGAACCAACATCAAATGCGTGAACCATCTGTAGTTAAGTATGGTTATTACAAAGAATATTTTTAATTTAACCATGTCCATCAGGGTTTTTTTTTCATTGGATTGGGGTGGAACACGAGAGGCGGTTGCAGCCCATGGATACATACAAACAAATTCAACTTCTTGTAATATATAAATGGCGCAACAATGTTTAATACGCCCTGCCAAGCTTTCTGTATATTATATTGGGTTTGTTTACTAGGTTAGGTTAGGTGACCTCATAGTCATCTCTGAGGATCAGAGGACTGAGATGAAATGTGTAATAGTCTGTAATTATACTGGCAGTATTTCCTTTTAAACTGGAGCACTACAGTGTTATTAGGCGGGAGAAATGTATGAAGAGTTCTATCCAGACTATTCCTAGGCATAAAAGGATTCTAGCACATTTAATATTAGTAATGATGATTACCTTGTTAGGTAGGAAGTTAATTTTTAACTGACATCTAAAGTTATTGTATGACACAATTATAAAAAATCCGGGTTCCTTTAGCCGGATTTTTATATCTTTCTCAAATACGAGTATGAGAGGGTTTAGGAGCCGGGAAGGGCCCGCCACGCCGCTCCAGTGTGGGTTGGCGGGCTTGAC
The DNA here is from genome assembly GCA_029286595.1 of Bhutanitis thaidina. Lineage (NCBI taxonomy): Eukaryota > Metazoa > Arthropoda > Insecta > Lepidoptera > Papilionidae > Bhutanitis > Bhutanitis thaidina. Next base: position 11,326,681 of record JAGSMS010000016.1, read on the forward strand.
TTATTGTTTTCCTTCACCGCTGAGCACGTGGTAAATACAGCACTTAAAATTGCTATCAACAATTTTAGTAGTGCCGGTGCCGGAAATCGAACCCAGGTATGAAACTAAAGTGAGTGCCCTGACCACTATAGGCGGCTAGGCCGGCTTAAAAATCCGGGTACATGTTCACTTTTCGTAACGCTGCAATTTCATAACATGTCAATTTAGAATTGTACTAAGTTAGTAAATTGATGTGTAATTTCAGATTCGTGGATCGCGAACGCCGAGACCGCGAGCGCGACAGGGAGCGCCACAGCCGTCGGTCCGAGGAGCGCAGGTAGACACTTCGAAATGCTAGCAGCTTTAGCTAGCTTTATTACATGCTAGCGGCAACACACGGCTTTAAATGCACACACAAAAGAGACGTTATTGCATGCAATACTTAAATGTATAATAACGTCTCTTTTGTGCAGAGCCCTCTTATATTATTATGCTTACTATACTTAAATAATGAGGTTATATTATACATTATTTAGATTATATGTTTGTCGGTGGCAGGTCGTCAGGGCACCGGCAGCGAGAACATCGATCAAGGTCGCGTGGCGCTGCCTATCCGCCGCCTTCCTCGCATTCATCCAGGTTTGTAAATTATTACAGATAAAGCTGCATCTGGTGCGATTATTTTAAAATAGGGTTCTTAAAACATAATGGTATTCTTTAGATAATAAAATAGGCTATGTACCTTTGGTTGTTGTTTACATTTTTTTTTTATGTTTTGTATATTGTATGGACTATAAAAACTATAAAGTAAAAATATTTTATAAAGGTTGCTAAAACATTTTGCAAATTTTTACAAAAATCTACACTGGATTTTCAAGCATCTCATTTCCCGTGATAAAATATTAGAACGCCCCCAGGCGGTCATAACCATGAGTAATGTGGTTTTTCTCAACATACAATTATCAATTTATATTTACTATATTATATTCACAAAATAACTCGTAACTTATTTCTTGATTTTAGTTCGAGTGAGAGGCGAGGGTCGCCTCCGTCGGGTGATTACCGGCCGTCTTCATACAAAGTTAATAAAAAGCTGGAGGTTATGGAAAAAATGGGTATGTCTGTTATTTATTGATTCAAATAGAATAAACAAAGCTATGGAGTAATTGAAATATGTGTACATTTCAAATGGTTCATTACTTTTTCAAACATAACTTTAAATATATTAACATCGTATTGTCCTTTCATATAAAACAGTATAACATAAAATAAACTAGAACACAATAAGTTTAAGTACAAAATATTGAAAAGTTAGCCTCTTTTATTACAAAACGAGGTTAAACTAGTTAAATATACTATATTTATACTATATAAATAGGAATTATCTCATTTTGTCTTTCTGTAATAGTTTTAATTGTCTTTGGAGTTTGCTATGGAAGGAACTGGCTTGTGGCCTTTTAGAATACTACCTATCTTTTACATGATCTGCAGTGGTCCAACACATCAAGACAATGAAATGCCCACATCCTTTCTTCTCTTTTTGAAACATACATAATAATAATAATAATTCAAAAACCTTTCCACTGATGCAGGTCTACAGATCAAGACTCCCGACGGGTCAATGGCCACAGCGCAGCAACTGCGCGCGGCTGCAAGCGAGACTCCGGCTCACAACGGGCCGGCTGGTTTTTTTAACCCCTGCTCTATGAATGCAAACCGGATTATGGACCAGGTAGGTGTGCTTATTATAAAGTAACTTTGTAAGACTAGACTGCCTATAAATTAATGGAATTCTATGGACGGATATTAATTATTATATATATTATAATATGGGGACAGATTGTTTTGTCTGTGTTTCAGATAGACTGATGAGATAAACTATTGACTTAATCCAAACTATTTCAGGTACAAAAGCGAAAACTGCTATGGTCGAACAAGAACAAGACGGAAGCGGAGGAAGCGGCCAAGTGGAGCGGCACTCGCTTCGCGCAGGACTCGGACGGCAAGCAGGTGTCCAAGTTCATGCGGCTCATGGGTATAAAAGAGCCGGGTATGAGTTGTTTTTTAATAAATTAATTTTATTAACTCTGGTGAACAAATGACGGCGGAAAATATCCAAATCTGCCGCATTTATATACAAGTGAAATCTGTGTTGAAGAATAGTTTTTGATTTGATTTGAGTGATGGGGAGCAGCATCACTAATTCGAGAGTACTGGCACTGCGCTCACCAACCCTCTTACCTTGCGTAGTGAGTATGCTGCTCCTTCACTGACGCATTCTTGTAGAGGCGGCCTGTGTTCAGCAGTGAATGAAGAGGACTGACTCATGTCCTTATCCTTACGAACTTAAACCAAAGTGTCTTTGAAAAAAAAGATTAAAAGGCAGTAGCTATCACTTGTATATTAAACATTCATTGATTGTGGAGCAATCTACAGTAGGGAGACTAACTGCATGTGATGCAACAACAGATCACAGCTTTCTTTGTATAGTTTTGTGTTATTGAATTTTACATCATGGTGGTTTTACATGAGACCATGTTCCTTCCAAGATAAAACCGACCCCATCCTGTATAACCATTTGTGGCTGTAATGTGGCTCTTGCATACAAACAAAATGTATCTTTGGTTAAATTAACTTAAGTTCTTTGCGCTATATAAATTAATAAAAAATCGTCTACTAATACAACCTCAGCCTATTTTGGTCCAGTAATATCGATTGAAATAAATTTTTCTTTTTCGAACAGCGGCGCTCAAACCAACATCGCCAGACGCGACGGCAGATCCTAACAAGAAACAAGAGGAACTCTTCCAGGCGATGCAAGCTCAGTACGAAGTCGCCAGAGCAACCACTCACACTATGCGCGGCGTAGGACTCGGCTTCCAACGTGGACAGTTCTAGATTTTCTAAATGAATCTTCATTAAAGAAATTAGGAGAGTAACCGTCAATGAATGTATTATTAAAAATAGAGAATTCTAGTGTCACCAGCTTCGAAAGAGCAGACACAAAATTAATACAGCTGGCTTCCACTATCTTTTAGATCCTATATATTGAAACTAAATATGGAAATATGGAAACTTGGCAGAATTAATCTTTTACACAATCTAAATGAGTTAATTTTTTTGCAAGTGCACCGAGAGACGGCAAGTTCTAGCTTGACAGAGATTCAATCATAAGCAGAGTTGAATCTGTATTATCAGAAACAATTTATAGATACCTGAAAAATATAGACCCTGGAAGGACATGAAAACCAAAGCAAAGTGCATGTGCATAGTGAGAATACCTTAATAAAGAAGCACATGTTTTAACAAAATGTCTACATACCTATGTATAAAATGTTTCTGGCGTGATTGACTGTTGTGTATATAATATTAATGTGAATGCATTTAGTGTTAAATAATTTTGTTACTGAGGTAGAGACTCTTTGTGTGATATATTATGGTTAAGTAAAAGTAATAATTATTGTATGTTTGTTACTTTCATTGCGTATTATCTTTGTTTATTAGTGAAGAACATTTTGTATTTATTGCAATGATTATTACTTTTATTTTATTGTAGTTAATAAATACTATAAAATTAACAAAGAATTTTAATTGCAATATAGTATTAATTATGCAATCTGCTAAGTACAGGAGGTTGCATGTAATTTCTTCATTTGCCTTTTAATAGAGATAGAGAGCTCTTTGCCTAGCTGTGGTTGCTGGACCTCTTCCAATAGGGGTTTATGATCTGAGATATGCGTACCTTGTGAATTCGGCACAATTACTTGGCTCTAGAAGTACTTTGAGTTTCGCTCGCGCTAAAGGTACATTAGTATTACTCTATGCGTCAGAGTATAAGAGTTGAGCGCACAAAGATAACTTTGCCTAAATACATTTATCTTAACATAATATCAAAGAAATAAAAATCTGTAATGAAATATAATTATATATCAAATTAATGAAACATTAATGTGCACAGTTTCGAAACCGCCTCTTCTACGATTACTGATGGCAAGCTACAGTTCAATCGTTGGGTGTATAACAAACAGTCGAACTGCATGGTTAATCTGACAGCTGATGAAAATACCATTAGATAAAACTGAACAGTTCGAACTGGTTATACGTGGTGAAGTGAAGCGGCAGCCAGACCAGGGTAGTACCACGTCCTCGCAGAATACTGGTGTGACGTAGAGGCATTTTGTGCTTCTGAGTTTCATTTAGTGAGTGGTAACCGGAGGCCCACACCCCGTCTCTCTTTTTCCTAGATATTCTGAAAGGCCTGAACACCTGCAGTTCCTCTGGTGAATGTTGCAGATGTACGTTGGCGTCGGTAATCACTGACCATAAGGTTAGTCGCAGGCCCATTTGGCGCCTTCCAATAAAAAAAAATTACATTTGAAACTGCGAGTGCTAAGCTATCAAATTGCGCAGATTTTTCAATTTCCCTATAGCGTATATTTTGCGTATGTGAAAGCAAACTGTGGAGGTTCTATCATGGCAACTAATCAATGTGACTGTCTGGAAGAGTTTCTATACATGTACTAATAAGTTGTGTAAATTAAAAAATAAGGATTATAATAATCCCGGTATTATAATATTAAAGTTAACATTATATATTATAGCTGTTCCACACGAATTCTTACCCGTGCAGTATATTCGAAAACAAATCCTTTCTTATCGTAAATGGTTTCTTTTTTAAATTTTATTTTAATAATGACGTAGGACAAACTCAAAAAAATACACAATTATCATTCAAAATCATAGGACTATCGTCGGAAGAATAGTCATTGGAAGCAGTATGAAAGCTTGTCAACCCCAATTTCACCACCACCCATGGTTATTCGTAAAACCATTCTTAGCGTATGCTTTAAAGTTTCTACCTACCAAATGTTAAGTTTGTGGGATATATGTTCCACCGATTTTGTGATAAGTTAGAGATATTTCGATTTTATATAGGTAGAGTTCTTATGAAGTTCATGAAATAACACTGCTTTGAAATTGACAAAAAGTTAATAACTGTTGCTATATGGAATTCGAGCCTGCGGTAAAGAAAAAACAAATTGTCATTTGTCATTAATTCCGGGAATGAACCGAATTATTTTCCATGTAACGATTTAAAAGAGCGAACATTACTAATATATAACTAGATTGCGTATAAATGTTAAAAAATATATCAAAAGCTTAATATTTTGATTTCATAAAAGTAGGAACTGCGTGTTAAATGTTAAGACAGTGCTTAACTTAATATACCGTTTGCCGTATGTTATTGTGAAACTCGGTATAAGGATTATAGGTAGTTGTGTTAGAAATGGACGAAGGAGGGACAAAAACATGCCAAAACTGGTAAGTGGGATCACAGTCTAAAGGTGGAATATGTTGTGTCAACATTTATCCTATTTATATCTTTGTGCGCTCTCGGTTTATTTTTGGACATATGGAACAGATTTTATATCTGTTGCACGCAGTTTTCTGTCGAGTTGTTTACCATACGCTGAATTGCTACCGAAGCTTTATTTAATAACATTTTGTATATAGGCAAAAACTACTTTGAGGCTTGAAGTATAAAAGGTTAGAAATAGAATTTTTAATTGGTAATATGTTTTTCTTTGGCTCAATGAACTGATAGCTTTGTGCTTGAGACTCAGTTTTGAATAGATTCATTCGAATTATTTATTGATTTATTGAAATTGGATTGCAATATATTTATTTATTAAAATTACAAAAAAAATTAATTATATTTTTCTTCTTAAAAAATTTAATGAATCTCAACTAAATTTAAAAAGGTTATTTTTTGATAGTCTTATGACTTAAAGAAAGAATTAACCATGTGGTGACAGCTTAAGAGGATCTGCCACCCTATCATCTCAATGAAGGGAAATATGAAGACTATTGTAGATATTGCGATGGGGATAATTTAATTTGTTTTGTAGAGATCTTTTCAAGCACATATTAACAATGGTCCCGTGATAGTGGCTAAATTTATTTATGTTGATCTATTTAATACAAAAATTGGGATAAATTTGTGAAACCCTTTTTCTTATATTTAGTTTCCATACTATGTACTGTAAATTCAAAATTAGGTTTAGTGTAAGATACCAACCTCATCTGGTTGCTATGCTAGACAATAAATGTGGATTTGGCAACCAAACAATGCCAAACCCAAATCCCATAGGCTAGTGGTGTTGAGCAGCAACTAGTGTGAGTGGACACACACAAACAACTGTCTATAGCTTGTATCAAATAATATGACATCTTAATAGTTAATATGTGTGCTACTGGTCCTGTGTCAAACACCTTAATATGAATTAACCAGCCTCAGCAATAATTAATTGCACTCACCACATAATGTCCTTTTTCTAATCTTTTTTGGTAACTTGAGCCGTATCTTGTAAGCTTTGTCTGTGTCTAAATCTAAGGGGTAATGGTTTTTTTAAACAGATATATTCTTATTGCCTGTTAATTCCTTCATAACCTTTCACCTATAGTGTTTTGCTGTTTTTAACATAATTACATATTTTATTTAAACATACTTTAGTTAAAGATTAACAGAATTATTTAATTAATTAATTAAGGAAAACTTTATTTATTTAAAGACAAAAACATGAAGATATTTCTGTATAATAATTTAGTAAGAAGCTTTCTCGAGTACTATAATACCACGTGGCGAACCACATTTTGCAGTGCATTCTCTTGTGCTGGAAAGAGTACAAAGAAAGAGTTTCTGTGGCACTTGATCTACTCAGTTGGGATGGCTAAAAGAATTCCTTCATATTCCACTAAGCTTCAATATTTTAAAATTTTTTCATTAGAAAAGCATAGGGATCTCTTAGACCTGATGTTTTTGTTTAAATTACACAAAACAAATTGACTGCCCACATTTTCCAAGCAGGTTTCGAATCAGAGCTCCAACCAGGTACTCCAGAAAGAGGTTAGCATCTTTGCCCCCTACCGTTTAGCGTTCTGTTCCAGTTTCCTTAGCTAGTTGAATAAATATTTGTGTCACGGTTAATTAATTATTTTCGTAATAATTATATATATAAGTTAAAGGAGGAGGGACAAATGCGCTGAAATATTTTAGGAGTGCAATGGATGTTTACGACATTGACAAAGCAATGGTTCGGATTACTTGTTTGGAATGATCCTTTATATCTGAGCTGCAACATGACTATCATGCTTTAATGGAAGACAGTGATATGTTGTACTTAAAAAGCAACAATGATTATGAAGTCAACTATCGACTTCTTACTGGGTTTGACAATTTGTAATAATTAAGGTCAAAATATAAGGACCATATTAAGGTACCTTGCATTAATCTTCCCTGGTTTAACAGAGGATCTCCTTTATAAACATTAAAAATATTTTTCCACGATAATCCATCGCTTACTGATTCAGGACGCATTCATAGTTATTAGATCATTTAACTGGTAATGCCAAATCCGTAGCAGCTGGGTTTGTTCCAACAGCTGAAAATTATTAAACGGTATGGGATGCTCATATCTCAAAATACAATGATAAACGCACTTTAGCTGTTAGCTATTGAATTAATTATTTTCTTAGAAGTCACCCTCTCCAGGCTCCACCGATTTAGTGCAAGTGGTGATATTTCAGTACATGTTGGTCTCAATGTACTTGATATTTAGAATATCTATTCGTGATTTAAACAATATTCCAAATTACAATGATTTTATTCAATTCATGTGAGGACAATTTAAGATTTTACACCACACCTCTCATAGGTTTGACACCCTTTCGTCGCTATTGCTGGTATTTCGGCACGAGCTCCTAAGTCGCGAACCCGTTCACTTCAAACATACGTCCCACCTTAATAAATAAACTAATTCTTAAGTATGACAGCTGGACCGTACGATTTAAGCATATAAAATCGAATAAAATTTGTAATCACTGTCTCAGTACTTTTAAATGTAATTCAAATTCAACCTGCCGTACTTGCGGCCATCGACCTCATACTTTGCTTCATTTTAAGCGAGCATCTACCTATGAGTCTGGTGTTGTTAGGGCTTCACCGACAGCGGTGGTTGATAGTCCTTGTCTTCTGCTGAACACCATTCGAAATACTGCCCCTTCGACACCTCGGATTCTTCACGATAGCGTGTTTTTAAGCACCTATAGTTCACTAGGAACGGCTCAAAAGATCGAAGTTTTGCCTACTACTTAAGTCCTAGTAGCAGGCCGCAAGGAAAGTTCGATGTCTTATTGATCCTGGCTCACAGAAACACTAGTGAATCTCCATCAGAACAGCAGAATTATCAATACCAGTCCGCTTCTGATCATAGGCCTCTCCTAGAGATTGTCACATACACGGTTGTGAGCCCAAAACACTGTGCAGAATGTCAATATCCTGTGGGGACGCACTACATGTTGCATTTAACTGTACGAGTTAATGGTAAACATTTGTTTATATCAACGCTGTCATTGCAGCAAGCGCGAGATTCCAGCGGTGAACCACACCATCCACTCGGTACACTGTGCGCGCAACATAAGAATGTGCCCCGTCTGCAAGGAGCCCGTTCCGCTCGTGGAGCTGGAAGTCCACCATGAGAAGCTGCACAAGCTACGTATGTTCATATTGTTATTATATTTATTTGCATGGTGTGCGCGTGTGTGCGTGCATGTGTGTGGGCGTGCATGATAAGGAGGAATAAGGTACGGTACTATCAATACCAGGCGACTATCACTGTATATGCAGCCAAGATTAGACAACTAAAACCAACAATTTGTTGGACTTATAATGGTATAGATTAGGATTCAAATTTAGAAGCAACACCCTTCTAGTTAACATGAGTAAGTTGAAAATTATGAATCTTCTTCTTCATCAGCCTGTAATAATCCCGTGCTGGAAATAGGCCACTCCCAATGTGCTGAATCGCCCTAATTAGGGCGAGCACAGCACCAAAAGCTTCTTGTTTTGGTTCCATATCTTGGACACCACGAAATTTTCGACCCGGAAAGAAAGGAGGTGGGGATTATGCACTAAAGAGTATAAAATCAAAATATATAATAAAAGTTATTCATTAATTCACTCAACTGCTTCCATGTCATACACCATTTTACCTTACCTTAAGGTAATTTGGTGTATGCCGCTGTTAACAGCGTCTAAACATTTCACTGCAGGACAATAGGCCTCTGCCATATGGCTGATTTGCGACAATCGCTACGCTCGGCAAGCAGATTGGAGATCGCGGTATGCCTCGCACCTTAAGCGCTACAGCCCGTTTTTGGTCTGGTATTTTTCACAATTGTTATCCTGTCACCTTTAGGTATCGGGATTTTCAAAGCTTTTCCCTTAGTCACCTCTTACGACACCCACGGTATGAATGGGAGTGGCACATTCTTACGCCGATACCACAAGGTAGACTCCTAAATTATTGTTTTAATATTATTAAAAAAAAACTTTCCAGTTCATCACAATCCTCTGCAGAAACAAAGCCTTACGAGATCGTCACAAAGATGGTCGGCCAATATGGAGTTGTCACTCAAAAACCTTCCTCAATTGTTACCAGGCGCACTAATTCAAAGAACATTGTCGGTTACTTTTGTTCTATTTCATTTACAATCTCAAAAAGAAACTTCGAGAAGCTTTACTGTTCTTGTTCTTTTCCAAATCATTAAGATAAATTGATTACACAATAAATAATTCTATGTTTCCACTAGTGCCCTGCAAGCAATGCGGGGAGAGAGTGTGCGGGACCGACATGGAAGATCACATAAGAGACTCGTGCGCACACACGATCAAATCATGCAGGTAATTATTTAATTAGCCAATTTCACTGAAGATTTAGATTGTTGCCGAAAATGCCTTCGACTTTGTTGTTATAGTACAGCTGCATGCCGGAAACTGGTTTCTCGTACATAATTAACAAAGCATGACGTAATCAGTCTTTATCGGCTAGGTGAGTCATCGCTCACTCGGCGGTCGACCACAGCGGAGTCCTCTACTCGTAGATAACGCTTGTGCGAGAGACAAATCACCGGTCGTAATCTAGTGTCGGTGGTTGTGTTATTGTGGGTGCTTTGTGAGTTAGAAGTAAGGAACGCACTTGTGGGAGTAGTTCTCTTCTCTTAATACTAAGTAATATACAACATTTTATTTTTGCATGCGGAAATGTGTGAAATAACTTCTTTTAACATTTGAAATGTGTATTAAAAAGAATTAAAATTCTTTAAAATAACCCTTCACGCGTTATTTTAATCCATTTAAAACAATTGAAATTCTATTGATATGAGTCAAATTAGGATTGGTGTCATTCGAACGGACGACCGATTCTCCCAAATAATCTAATAACGTTGGTAAACTATAACAAGATTAAAATATAATATTTCTACTTTAGTGGTGTTAAAATGTAGTAGTTTAGTTAAGTTAGTATATAGTAGTATATATATATAACTACAATAACAAGTGTCTTGTTAATAATCTTAAAACTGCCATTTGACGTTTGTGTTACTGTTACTGCCACGACTGACTTGACATTGGCAGAATTCGTAATAACGAAATTGTTCACGACTTATATATAAGTAAAGTTAATGTTTATTTTGTCGATAATAGATGTCGCCTCAGGTTGTTTGAAACTCATTATTAAGTGATCGACACAAAATCAATAACCTAGAAAGATGACATTTATAAAATATACGCTTACATCCAGATATCCCATGGTTTCAATTAAAATAGTACCAATTAGCATCTTGCCCTCGGTACAATAACATTCAAGATTGCCACTAAACTAAATTAAAATAAAAAATAATTTTGGTAAATGGTTTGCTTCATATGATTTGATAGGATTCCATACCCACATATTGTAGAAAGGTAATTTTATGATGCAGCTCTAGGTAAATTTATTATAAGAATTTACTCGAGCTACATCAGTCAATCAGTTTAGAAAATACTGCATAAACATTAACTTAATAAGTAGCATATGTGCAGAAATAGGGCGCATCGCCGCAAGCTATTGAATACATAATGATAATAAATTTGACTAGAGAATATTGCAATTACCACCACGTTGTTTACTACGGAACGCGAATAAATATTTTAACGAACGTATGTCTTGCGCCACAATGAGTACGCTGCCAAATGTACAGTGAAGTTACCTCATCACAACTACAATTTGCAGTGGGGATTTTTGTTTGTATCACGAAATGAATATAGTTGTTTATTTTCTCGTATATAGGATCAGTGGATTGCTTATATATTGTTTTTGTTTCAAGTTCCAATTTTGAGCTGTAATAATTACGAACATGGTTAATAATAACATAAGTTACATAACTTACGTCATACACAAACGAAAACTAAGTGTATGATTTTCGTATTTTAGTTATTTTTTATGTAGCATTATATTTTCATAGTTTTAGGTGTAGGTGGAAATCCGTAATATCTTACTCTTATGGTTTAGAGGCGTGAATGCCTACTTCAAAAAAAGGGGGATGTTCTCAATAAGAGTGTATAATCTTTGTCTGTGTCACCTTATATATTGTTTTTGTTTCAAGTTCAATTTTGAGCTGTAATAATTACGAACATGGTTAATAATAACATAAGTTACATAACTTACGTCATACACAAACGAAAACTAAATTAAAATAAAAATAATTTTGGTAAATGGTTTGCTTCATATGATTTGATTGGATTCCATACCCACATATTGTAGAAAGGTAATTTTATGATGCAGCTCTAGGTAAATTTATTATAAGAATTTACTCGAGCTACATCAGTCAATCAGTTTAGAAAATACTGCATAAACATTAACTTAATAAGTAGCATATGTGCAGAAATAGGGCGCATCGCCGCAAGCTATTGAATACATAATGATAATAAATTTGACTAGAGAATATTGCAATTACCACCACGTTGTTTACTACGGAACGCGAATAAATATTTTAACGAACGTATGTCTTGCGCCACAATGAGTACGCTGCCAAATGTACAGTGAAGTTACCTCATCACAACTACAATTTGCAGTGGGGATTTTTGTTTGTACCACGAAATGAATATAGTTGTTTATTTTCTCGTATATAGGATCAGTGGATTGCTTATATATTGTTTTTGTTTCAAGTTCCAATTTTGAGCTGTAATAATTACGAACATGGTTAATAATAACATAAGTTACATAACTTACGTCATACACAAACGAAAACTAAGTGTATGATTTTCGTATTTTAGTTATTTTTTATGTAGCATTATATTTTCATAGTTTTAGGTGTAGGTGGAAATCCGTAATATCTTACTCTTATGGTTTAGAGGCGTGAATGCCAACTTCAAAAAAAGGGGGATGTTCTCAATAAGAGTGTATAATCTTTGTCTGTGTCACCTTATATATTCGGTAAATTTCAGAAATAAACGGTTTGATCATCCTTTTTTATTTGTGAAGTTACCTGTATAACTTCTCAAATAAAAAAGGACCCCTATTCGATTATAGATATTGTGGCGGAATTCTCACTACCCATCTCTCCGACGGTAAGACTCCATTGCACGCGGTGCACTAATGCGGACTAACTGTCGGGGTTCTGGCGACCGACTGTCGGCGAAATAACCATCTGAATAGATCGAACTCTAATACAAAGGCAAATCTTCCATCTTTGGCATACCTGATCAAGCCAACGTTCAGTACGCTGTTCAGTCGTACTTATGATGCAGGTTGTAAAGAAAGAAATAATTGCTTCACAGGTACTGCGAGCTGGAGCTCTCCCGTCGCGAACTCCCACTCCACGAGGGTTACTGCGGCGCCCGGACGGAGCAGTGTACCGACTGTAAGGAGTGGGTCATGCTCAAGTACCGGCAGTTGCACATAGACTCCAACCACGGCTTCCTGCGTCTCGACGATGGTAATCATTTGATTTTGAACTGTAAATTTCTTTAGGTTTACCGCATTCTATAATAATTTCGCTGCAAGTCAAGTCGAATCAGGCCTCGGAGCGAAACGCTTATTCGGTTTCTTCGATTTTAGATAAGCGAGAGGGAAACAGATGCTCTTCTATATTTCACTCCTCCTTGCACTCGGCTCCTTCGAGCAAGTAGGCTAAGGTATACATACATATATTTTAGATAATTTGTTATCTTTTTGTAGGAAATTGTTTATAATAAACACAACAACAAAAAAAACAATTTCCGTGCGGGAATCGAACCTGCACCGTCGCGCCCATACATTAAGCCACTGTGCCGTTCACATCTTGATTGTCAATCAATCAAGCTCAGATTTAGTACATGTCTGCCTACCTTACGCTGGTACAATATGATCGGCGGAAGGGAAAGATGTAGTGTCAGAGACTGAGAATGCAGACAACAATACATCCAGACACCCAAAAACTCACAAATCCATTGTTGTTTCACATATATTGCGGAAAGGATTTGAGGATAACACTTTCACACAATAATCCCACATATTTCTCAAATATTTATTTAAAAAAATGTTTTAAGACTATTTTAATTACGTCACTATTGTTCCACTACATTTTTGTATGCCTAATATTAAAAAAAAAAACAATAGCAAAAAAAAGAAATGATGGCTCTAGATTTACATTACTCTATATATCGCGCGCTGTTACTCTGTTTAGTAAGAACAGCGACTCAGCGCTCGGTTACCTTTCTGATAAATTTCACCGTAAAATATGACTTTGTAAGAATCTGACGTCACCATCTGTCTTCCCGCGGTTGTCGTAATACGCGACTAAGGGAAATGTCCTGAAAATCGTAATTCCGACAGATGGTGGGATATCCATCTTGAAAAATGCAAGACCAAAATTAAGCAGAGCGATGACGGGCAAGGTCTATGGTGCGAGGTGTCTGGTATCAATTGATTGCCAATTGCCAATCGGCTAGCCGAGCGTAGTGATTACGGCAAATCATCCTTTTGGCATGGGTCAATGTCATGCAAAGGGCTATTTACAGGCTGTTAAGGTAAGGTGAGAGAGTTCCGGTATTTTTAAATAACAATGTATTTATATTACTGCGAGTCATGATGCTGGGGAGATTGAAAGTGGCTCTAAAATAATACGCATCATTACAGATCCCGTTCCAGTCCCCAAGAAAGAAAAAGCGAAGATCACGAACATACCCAAACTGGGAGGCTGGCCTAAAGTCCCCTCCACAAGCAACGCCTTCGGCGGACCCGGCCCGTCGTCCAGTAAAGTTAACAATGACCGACATATAAATGGCTACCTAAAAAACATAAATTTAATTCAAGATCGACCTAGAACCGAAATACGCTATTTCAATAACCCGAACGGGTCAGGTGAGCCCGGACCTGGTACGTCAGGATTGTTAAACACAGACTTCCATGAACCGACAAGCGACAGCATGTCCAGACAGCCGGGGAACGTAAACGTGAAATCCCTGACAAAGAGGAACAACAACGAACCGCAAGTGAACTTGGACGCACCGGCGAAGGACAAAGTCAATAAGTGTATGTGAGTATCGATCGATACGAAGTTTAGTATTGTCATAATACCATTTTTTAGTAGCTCAACAAAGGACGGCCTGGTTTAGAGCAGGGATTCCCAAAGTGGTCGATATCGACCCCTGGTGGTCGATATTGGTTTCCCAGGGGTCGACATAAATGAAAACAGATTTTGGAGGTCGACGAGGTCTGAAAAACGACCCCTATAAATTAACACAAGTTCTTATTTGAAACTTTCAAGATACCACTGTACAAGTTGTGATACATGTACCAACTAGTTATAAGAATCACTAATATTTTAGTACTTTTAAAAATTATTTACGTAATTTGTATTTTTAATTATTATTAACACATGAATACTGAATTTTATGTCTATTTATTTTGTTAAATTTTGATAGGATTATGATGTCAAGTTTACTCACTTAACCAACCGCAAAGATTTTGAAGTGGTAATTTTTTTTTAACAATAGGAATAAAATTAGAAATAGGATTTTTAAAATAATTTGGCCATGGGGGTCTATGGGTATTAGTTCATTACTACCTGTGACTAGCAGCGTGCCCAAAAAAAAACCAATGTGTTTCTGTTTTAACGTGGCTTTGCCACATAGAGTACTCCCTACCCATAAACACTTCTCGTATTCTCTTTGGCAGGTCATCGTCCAGTGGTGCAGTTAAGAAGCGTCCAGCTCCCAAGCCTCCGATAGCAGCCTCCGCAGCGGCATCCAGCTCCCCGTCCGCCGCATGCTCGAGTACCTCGTTCGCAGCCACGACGGGATCTCTAGCCGCGCCGTCCGCTGCATCCTCTTCTGCCGCTACAAAATTCTTCTCATCTCCCGGCCCCAGTGTATCTCCGGCAATGTCTACTACTTCCAACGCTCCCGCATTCACCGCTGGATCACCCAAAAAAGCAGCCATCGGATCCAGCGCTCCAACCGCGGCCGGAGTTTTTTGTGAAGCCCCCGTCGCCGCTTCCAAAGGTGCGGTCTCTAGAGGAGCGCCGAACGCGAGGGACATGGCGCTCAGAAGCGCGACGCAACGCAAGCAAGAGGAGGAGACACGCCGTAGGGAACTTAACGCCTACAACTTGTCCGTTGGTATGTCAAGTTCATATCTTTAAGTGTGTTGATATGAGAAACTTCATTCTACCACTTCTTGATACGTGGCATAATGTCTAAATCAATACTACCGCCGCATATCGGCGTGGCCACCGTAACGCTCAAGGGCACTTCCGCGACTCCACTAGTACCGGTCGCCCTGGGGGGTGACCGACACCCGTCCCCCCCGCGGCGGTGCGTTGCCGCCATGACCGTGAAGGACGTGACGGAGGGTAGGGATAACGGTGAAACTTTACGACGTTCAATTCTTCCTCTAAGCTTCTGAACAGCTCTTTCAAATTCGAAGGTTTTACCACAATCTTCATTTTGGAGTCCCCATAATCTGGAAAGCGTCGGCAAAAAGTCGTTATGTATTGCCTATTTTTTTTAGGTAAGTCAATAGAAAGGCGTTTCTTTACAGGCCTCCCTCCTGTCCTCAACCCTGCGGAAAAATTGGAAAAGCTACGCAAGATGGACGCCCTGCAACATCGAGAAGTAAACGACCGGAACTACAAGGACTGCCTCCAAGGCCGGGTGTGGGCGGCCCCGGCACCAGTAAGCGCTGGACACGTCCTCGGCACCTCGCAACAAACGAATTATAACAACGCACCATCGGACTTAGAAATGAAAAGAAGAAAGGATGATCTCAAAAATCTCAAGCCCATGTCCCCGGAACAGTTTATGAGCAGGTTCAAAGAGTTGCAGTTGGCTAAAGACTCGGGAAGAGATGCTGGGGAGCCGAGCGGGGATAGAGTGGGGAGAGGGGATAGGTTTAGTGAAATTAAGTCCTCTTTAAAGGAGTTGAGGAGAGGATTAAACGAGGTAATTAATTCAACCGAATTTTATCTTATATTTTCTCTTATGTCATTATAAATCGTAACAAGTTCAAAAACATGGAGACTGCCGTACTGCAAAAAGATAACGCGATTGTTTACATTCCAAATGCACACGTTTGAAAAGAAAAAAGATAGCGTAGTATGTTATTTTACGGTTTCCACATAATTCCACGATCAAGCGCTTAATTTGCGAGTGGACAGGAATATAAACTATTCGAGCCAACCTAGCCCGGTAACGCACCTGCAGCATCTCTGTTGTTACAGATGTACGTGGGCGACGGTAATCACTTACTAGGTGATGCTTGCTCGTTTGCCGCCTTTCCCATAAAAGGTTAAAAAAAAAAAATATTCTCGTAAGAAATTCGCATTTAGCTTGTCCAGCGTTCGCTTCATTTACTATCTATAAACAATATTTAATTCTTAATGGTGTTCAGAGATGGGTTAAAAAAAATTATAATTGTTGCCAACATACAAACTTAATTATTTTCGACGCTTAAATGTTTTATTGTACGTTTCAGGTGACTGCGCCGTACAATGTGAATCCGAATTGTAATAATAATAATAACAACAACGAGTAAGTACCGATCGAATTATTTTTGTATAGCAACCCTTTGCAGTTGTCACGATTAGGAGACAATTTTCTCCTCATTAATTTAAAAGGAAAACTACTTTAACTGACAAAGAAGAAACATATCCATCATTAGATGTTCATAGACACATTCACTGTCTAGGAGACGTCTAGGTCCGTAGAAATAAATAGAATAAAAGAAACAAGTACATAAATATGAAATGAACGAATCAATATAATGAGAGAAAAAAACAAAGAATATCGCCTTTGGCGTAAAAGAGGTTAGCGCAGTATTAGCTGTGTAAATCACAAATAAATAAAAATCTTAGCCAAAATACTTTAACGTAGGCGTAACGCCGCATAACGAAAATGTTACGCAGATTATAAAAGTGTACCAACCATAAGTTAAAACTAACTACACTATGCTCAACCTAAATCCCTAACACTTTTTAATATGAAAATTAATAGAATCATCATCAATATAACTTTGGATTCATGACAAAATATGCTAGTAATTAATATTTATATCTTACCTGCATACAACAAATCACTCACAGTTAAATTGGTTACCTATTCGTCAGCGCCGAAGTCTGCGCGCTGTCTCTACCCTATATTCTATCCTGAGGTCTCCTACTGCTCCTTCCTACTTGTCTTCCTACTTGTTCAATCCGTACTTCTTTGGAATGCATTCCCACTCGAAATCAGAGCGTCTAACAGTCGGTACATATTAAAAAGAAAGCTAAGGAACATATTCTTAAAAAAATGGCAGAATCATCTCTATTAATTTCTATCTATTTAAAAGTTATAAATGTTTGTACGTACGTGTGTATGTATTTATTATTATATCCTCTCTTTAGTTATCTCTATTACACCTACTTCATTTCATCTCTGCATCGTCCAAAGGTTGACTGGTAGATAATGCTTCTGGCATTAAGTCCGCCTATATTCATTTTCATGTATATGAAGTTTAATAAATAAATAAATAAACAAATGTTAAATTGTTAAAAAACAGTAAAGTAAAAAATATAAATAACCCATGGTACCCCCCGCACCCTTGCCTATATTTATGCCGCCAATCGCCAGTGTAACCACTGTTGGGTTCCGGCTTGACAGGTATACAGGGTCTGTATAGTTAAAGTCTGTAAGGCATTCCATCTCGGTCGTTAGGGGTGAGAACGCATTTGTAGCAAAAAGTTGTTTGCAGGTGTCCACGGGCTGCAGTAGCCACTTACCATCTGGTGGACAGTTAGATCGTTTGTTACCCCACAATAAAAAAAAAACATGTACCCTTCTCACAGTAAATCCTCTTTTCAAATAGTGTGAACGAACAAGCCAACAGATGGCCGCAGAATGTGAGAAATGAAAGAGAAGCAAGAGCAGCAGACGACAATAGTGAAGACGAGGAAGACGATGAGGACGAAGAAGAAGAGGAAGATGAGGAAGAAGAGGCGGCCGGTGGTGAAGAGCTCCAGGACGTGCGGCTCCCATGCGAGTTTTGCGGAGTGCCCATACTAGCTGATGACCTGGTTCAACATCAGGTACAACTTTTTCTATTATTGTAATAATAATAATAGCACTTTTATTTCTTCCAAACGAACAGGTACAGTTTTTTTTAATTACCATGGACTTCCAAACTAGGACCATTCTACTAATCTAATCAATCACATACATAATGTTATACTGTTATACAGGATGGATGCGTCAGCAATTACATTAAATGAAAACTCGCTGGGTTCAATATTATTTTGAAATGGATGAATTATTAAGAATAAGCTTCAATATCTAAAAAAAATTGCTTAACAAACCTAACACAGCACAATCGTCATTGGTCCTCTTCTTCTTCTTTATTGACCTCGAGTAAGAGCGGCGACATCGCAGGATTTCTTTGACGGTGAGTCGACGACTTGTATCGCTGTCAGCGGAATGCTTTGGATCGATATGGCATTTGACCTGGGTCCTCGGCCATTTGTCCCATTTTGAGGATAATTCATGATGAGTGGCGCTTGCGTTTCTTTTCGATTATTTAAGAAAAGTGTTTTGAGAAAAGTTATTTTTTTCATTCATATTACTGGCACTAACCAAGTTTCCACAAAATATCAATAATGTCACATGCACCCCGCCGTGCAGACGGGCTGTCGGCCGGACCTGACGCAGCTGCGGGTGGCGCGGCGCGCGTCCCCACCGCTGGACAACGCCGGCGCCGATACCGTCATCCCCTGCGAGTTTTGTATGAAGTCCTTGCCCGTTCACCTAATCAGTGAGCATCAGGTAACTGACATTCATTTCCAGTTTTCTAACGCCCTAACGCCTACTCTTGATTGTTTTAAAGATAGTGAATTAAATATTTTCAATTAAATCTTTCTGTCTCATCCGGTAATCGGCAGGAGGAGTACTAAAGAGGTTGTAATGACAAAAAGTTCCATGTTATATTTCAATGTATATATTTTGCATATTTTCTTCGTCAGCCGGTTACTAATCCAATATGGGGTGGTCAGAGGTCACTAGACATTATTTAAGAAGTTCCAACCCACTTTTCCCCTGTGTTTGTTTGGATCTACGTGACTGCTCATACCAATGACTTTTTCGTAACTCATGTATGATTTGTATCTTAGGCCTGGATAATTAAAACGGCGACAAGCTCGCCACCTGTCACGTTGATCCAAATAAGCTCATGTGAAAAGTGAGTTGGAGTAGCAGTGGTATGACTATAGTGACCAACAACGCTATAACCATAAATCATTAACGTACGATTTTTTTAATCTAAATTTAAGTACTTGCAAGAGTTTACGTGGATTTTATTCTTCCTTTTGATCTTATGATTATGGTGATATAAAGAATCCTAACTTGGTACTGGGATAGACATTTAGATTGTTTTTAGGATATTATATTCTATTTATTCTTTTTGCTTTTGTTATTATGGATAAGGTGGCAATCAAGCAAGCGGCTCATCTGATGGTAAGTGATTACCGACACTCACGCACATCTGCAACAATAGAGGAGCTGCAAGTGCGTTTCCTGCCTTAAAATATATTTGGAGAAGGAAAGGGGGAGAGGACGATGTAGGGGATGAAGTGGAGGTCCGGTTAACTCACTCACCGAACGAAACCCAGAAGCACAAGGTGCCTCTACTTCACGCCGGTATTCTGCGAGGCCGTGGTACTTCCTCGGTCGAGTCGGTCCATCCGAGCAGCAGCAAAAGACGGCGCTTGGCTCTACCACGTACAAAAAATTATATGCATAATTATATCAAATACATTTGTTTAATTTGCAGGAGCGCTGTGGCAGGGAAGCCCACTTACTTTTTCCGGACTGAATTCTGTCTTTCTCAGAAGGTTTAGAGATAAATTCTATATTTTTCTATCTAGTAATACCTTGTTTCATAGCCGTTCCTTTCTATACCAACTTATTTTTTTGTAGCGAAACTATAGTGCTCAAAATACACAATAATTTTTGTCTTAAACTGTAACAGACGAACAAATTAAGGACTATTCTTTATATATAATATGCATTAAATGTTAATCGATAATAAATGTTTTATAAAAACGTATGTTTATCTTGTGACGCTCATGGTTATCTCCCCCCAGGAGAGGCACGAAACATCTCTCGTATCTTCCCTACACCCACGTCAGGTGATAAACAATGAGTATAACCTTTTCCCAGATCGTGTCTCCCCTGGGCAGATGACAAAAGACAGGGAACAGTCACTCGAAAAAAATGTATTGTGGCATGTAATGCAACATAATTTATTAATTGGTGTCTAAACTATATTGAAATTGTTAGTCAAGACTGCGTGCATGGTCTGATCCACCCAGATATACGACGACGTAACAAGAAATTAGAATTAAGAACTATTTAACAGTGCAGTCTGTAATGATGTTGTCTTTTATTGTCTTTTATTTACGCATGTACTGTACTACCACCCATACTTAAAAGAAACTGATATTAACGCCATCTATCGTGTATTTCAACTTTTTAATTCCCAACATGACCGATTGTTTAGGTCACAGGTCTGGCTTTCTACATAGACCGCATTAAAATTAGTAATTAAAAGGTGATGGCAGTCTAGGTTAATTAAGACATGGGTACCTCTCGACTTACTTATTTTATTATCAATTAAAAAAAAAAATTAAAATATTGTATTTATTTGCTCTGCGCGTCACGCATATGTGACGCTCGTTACTTCTCAATACTATCACAGGGTAAAATTATAAGGTAAAAAAAACCATCTGATTCAGAACATAGAGTAAGAGAAAAACTCATTGCATTCTCCGGGAGAAAATCCAGCGACGTGGCTCGCCGCCCGTCACTTTCTATCTCCCGGTGAGGCGAAACGTAAATTTCAGAACCCCGTTTGGCCGTGTCGTGCGTTTCGTGAGAATAGTATTCTCTGCCTACCCCTGTCGGGTGACGGGCGTTAATGTTTATCTATCTAATTTAAATCTTAGATGTGAGTATTTTTTAAATAACAAAAATTACATAAGTTTGTTCTTTTTACTATACGGACAGTTTTAGTTGCACGCAATTTACATTTCATTATACATATATATAATGTATAATGTTATACAAAACTGTTAACCATTGTGAGGTGTAGGGCTCGGTCACCTTAGACGAGATCAATTGGACGGTAATTTTTATTTATTATATTACATGTTTATATTTAAAAATTTTAATTTTAATTTAAATTAAAGGATTTTCTTTTATTATGCATGTAGGAAGAAATAAAAATCCTAGCGAAAAAGCATCATGTTCATTCATACTTCAGACTGAGCAACTCCTCAGTCAGTGTGGCCCCGCTGCCTACCCCGTCCAAATTGACCGGCGTGGGTTCGTGTTATGTGTAACAGTTATATTGCAACGTTACGGAACACGCCTCTATCCACAGCCAGGGGACCGCTATAACGCAGATAGTTAAACGATATGATGTTTTCCGGCAAAACCTAACAACAGACCTCTCCAGTACGATACTGTGCCGTCGCTTCACTCGCGCTGTATGCTCTGTCTCACTCTTCTGTCCACTTTGCAGTTCTAACTGCCTCCGAACGTTCCAGCAGCCGAGAGAGAGAGAGAGGGGGGCGGGAGAGGGGGGGGGGGTCAGACAGCTATACAAATAAATAAGAAAAATATCTTTATTATCTGGCTTAAATTTGACTTATCAAATCACTCAGCTGCACCAATAGAGGTAGACAAAGATTACGGATTTCTGTGTGATCCTGCGTTGCCGAACGTGCTTTCCGCAAACCTCAATTCACCTCGCCGGGAGATGCATTGAGACGGTGGACTTGCTCCCGGAGATTGCCATGAGATTGTTGCCTTTTACGAAGCCGCGGCAAAATTTGGAGTGGCTGATACTTGCGTCGATATCACACGGCAGTAAATTAATCGAGATTATTTGTTAGGTTTTTTTTTATTACTGTATTATTATTGACCGTAAAAAAAATGTATTATTTTTTACCGTTAACTGCTCACAACGATCGTTCATACTCAGCTGGTGATCACGTTATAAGACTCTTATTGAAATTATATTAATTTCTTTTACTTGAACATTAATAGAATATCAATTTGTATCCCGTAGCACCTATATCTCATAAACTGTTATGACTAATGACGTAATGACAAAAGCCATAGACAATTACGTTAATTGTGATGATTAGTGAAAAAGATGCCAAAACACAAGCACTCTTCAAATCGTTAATATAGTCATAAAATTGTATTACTTACTGAAGAAATACCAAAATATATCGGCGTCGTATCCGATTTGTATCGTAGCGAACCAATATTTGTAAGAGAACGTGCGACTTTATCTATAAGCACGACTGATTTACGGGAATATTTTTAAGATTCTACTCGAATATTTCATACAATTGTCGTTGATGTAAATGTTAAATAGGGGACCGCTATAACGCAGATAGTTAAACGATATGATGTTTTCCGGCAAAACCTAACAACAGACCTCTCCAGTACGATACTGTGCCGTCGCTTCACTCGCGCTGTATGCTCTGTCTCACTCTTCTGTCCACTTTGCAGTTCTAACTGCCTCCGAACGTTCCAGCAGCCGAGAGAGAGAGAGAGAGAGAGAGAGAGAGAGAGAGAGAGAGAGAGAGAGAGAGAGAGAGAGAGAGAGAGAGAGAGAGAGAGAGAGAGAGAGAGAGAGAGAGAGAGAGAGAGAGAGAGAGAGAGAGAGAGAGAGAGAGAGAGAGAGAGAGAGAGAGAGAGAGAGAGAGAGAGAGAGAGAGAGAGAGAGAGAGAGAGAGAGAGAGAGAGAGAGAGAGAGAGAGAGAGAGAGAGAGAGAGAGAGAGAGAGAGAGAGAGAGAGAGAGAGAGAGAGAGAGAGAGAGAGAGAGAGAGAGAGAGAGAGAGAGAGAGAGAGAGAGAGAGAGAGAGAGAGAGAGAGAGAGAGAGAGAGAGAGAGAGAGAGAGAGAGAGAGAGAGAGAGAGAGAGAGAGAGAGAGAGAGAGAGAGAGAGAGAGAGAGAGAGAGAGAGAGAGAGAGAGAGAGAGAGAGAGAGAGAGAGAGAGAGAGAGAGAGAGAGAGAGAGAGAGAGAGAGAGAGAGAGAGAGAGAGAGAGAGAGAGAGAGAGAGAGAGAGAGAGAGAGAGAGAGAGAGAGAGAGAGAGAGAGAGAGAGAGAGAGAGAGAGAGAGAGAGAGAGAGAGAGAGAGAGAGAGAGAGAGAGAGAGAGAGAGAGAGAGAGAGAGAGAGAGAGAGAGAGAGAGAGAGAGAGAGAGAGAGAGAGAGAGAGAGAGAGAGAGAGAGAGAGAGAGAGAGAGAGAGAGAGAGAGAGAGAGAGAGAGAGAGAGAGAGAGAGAGAGAGAGAGAGAGAGAGAGAGAGAGAGAGAGAGAGAGAGAGAGAGAGAGAGAGAGAGAGAGAGAGAGAGAGAGAGAGAGAGAGAGAGAGAGAGAGAGAGAGAGAGAGAGAGAGAGAGAGAGAGAGAGAGAGAGAGAGAGAGAGAGAGAGAGAGAGAGAGAGAGAGAGAGAGAGAGAGAGAGAGAGAGAGAGAGAGAGAGAGAGAGAGAGAGAGAGAGAGAGAGAGAGAGAGAGAGAGAGAGAGAGAGAGAGAGAGAGAGAGAGAGAGAGAGAGAGAGAGAGAGAGAGAGAGAGAGAGAGAGAGAGAGAGAGAGAGAGAGAGAGAGAGAGAGAGAGAGAGAGAGAGAGAGAGAGAGAGAGAGAGAGAGAGAGAGAGAGAGAGAGAGAGAGAGAGAGAGAGAGAGAGAGAGAGAGAGAGAGAGAGAGAGAGAGAGAGAGAGAGAGAGAGAGAGAGAGAGAGAGAGAGAGAGAGAGAGAGAGAGAGAGAGAGAGAGAGAGAGAGAGAGAGAGAGAGAGAGAGAGAGAGAGAGAGAGAGAGAGAGAGAGAGAGAGAGAGAGAGAGAGAGAGAGAGAGAGAGAGAGAGAGAGAGAGAGAGAGAGAGAGAGAGAGAGAGAGAGAGAGAGAGAGAGAGAGAGAGAGAGAGAGAGAGAGAGAGAGAGAGAGAGAGAGAGAGAGAGAGAGAGAGAGAGAGAGAGAGAGAGAGAGAGAGAGAGAGAGAGAGAGAGAGAGAGAGAGAGAGAGAGAGAGAGAGAGAGAGAGAGAGAGAGAGAGAGAGAGAGAGAGAGAGAGAGAGAGAGAGAGAGAGAGAGAGAGAGAGAGAGAGAGAGAGAGAGAGAGAGAGAGAGAGAGAGAGAGAGAGAGAGAGAGAGAGAGAGAGAGAGAGAGAGAGAGAGAGAGAGAGAGAGAGAGAGAGAGAGAGAGAGAGAGAGAGAGAGAGAGAGAGAGAGAGAGAGAGAGAGAGAGAGAGAGAGAGAGAGAGAGAGAGAGAGAGAGAGAGAGAGAGAGAGAGAGAGAGAGAGAGAGAGAGAGAGAGAGAGAGAGAGAGAGAGAGAGAGAGAGAGAGAGAGAGAGAGAGAGAGAGAGAGAGAGAGAGAGAGAGAGAGAGAGAGAGAGAGAGAGAGAGAGAGAGAGAGAGAGAGAGAGAGAGAGAGAGAGAGAGAGAGAGAGAGAGAGAGAGAGAGAGAGAGAGAGAGAGAGGGGCTTATATAGATGTACGCGCTTGTAGCATTACATCTAGTGAACTTTGGAGGGAAAGAAGGCCTTTAGCCTTATTACTATACCGATCTCACTTGAATCACTTAGTTTTAAAACTTAAAAGATATTTTTTTTTGTATCTGCGATTATTTTTATTGTATACGGAAACATTACGTCATAAAGTTACTGGCGTTAATTTAAAAGTGTAGTAGATATTATAATAATGAAAGCTGAGCCTATTGAAGATTAAATATCGACTTGATGTTTATGTTATATTTTCTTAAATAAAAAAAGCCAAATAAATGTTATCCTTTCATGAACTTTTGTTTTTTTTTTTAATTCGGTTCGGTGTTACAAAATAATGACAAATGTGCTATGCATTTTGCTCTACAGTATTCAAAAACAATTTTTCATTTATATACACGATTGGATTCGAAAGACGAAATCTAATCGTATTATGAAAATATCGATTACTTTTTTTTTGATGGTTGTATGATAAATCTGGCAAATTATATTTGAATCACTATCGCAAAGTAATCAAAACAAAAATACATCAATGATAGGCCCATAGGCCTCTGAGATGCACCGCCTTCTTATGGGAAGGAGGCGAACGTGCAAGCGGCTCACCTACTGGTAAGTGATATATAGTGGTAAGTGACCCACGTACACCCGCGACACCAGATGAACTGCAGGTGCGTTGCCTGCCTTCAAGGATAATTGAGGATAGGCTGAAGAAGTAGAAAGATATACCCATCCCGTTAGACTTGCATCCTTTTATGTCCACCATTATACTCCTATCAATAGCGATTATTATCCCCATATATTTTTTTTTGTATAGAAGTAAAAGTCGCGCAAGCCTCGTCACCTAGATTAGATCAAATAATTTATTCTTCGACATAAGAAACATAATTTTTTTTAATGTCCAATATAATGTTTTAAATGTACCAACGTTCCGTAATGTGCTTTCTCTGACGTATAATAAAAAATATCGTGTAGTTTCGTTTTTTAATAATATACAATATTACAATTTTCATTTTCTCTGGTCTATCTATTGGTAGACTGGTTAGAGAATGCCTCTTGACATTAAGTCCCGCCTTTTTGTTCTATAATGTGCAAATAAAGTTTAAATAAATAAACAATTAAATTTTTAAATACAGCTTGGAAACGATCAACTTATTCCCAGGCTTTATTATCATCCATTTTATTATCTTTATATTATAATAATACTTTTTATGAAGTCTTTGTTTATAAAAATCTTAAAACCAGTTAAATTATAGAAAGATTGCTCACTTCCTGGTAGTATTACGAGTTACCATTGCAAATCAAATTTCTCAGTGGTTCTGTACCCCTAGTAATTTAATACTAACAAGTACTGCGGCGGTGTATTCTACGAACATTTTTTTACATAATTTCTCGAACGTATGCCTAATACCAGGATGTTCAGAGTTCTATAAATTTTTGTCTATTCGATTCACCTTTCATTGGAGCTTATTTTGGGCAATGCGACCGATGGTGAGACTGTCGAAGATGTGTGTCCACCCCAACGCCATACAAATCGTACGGTAAGTTTTGAAAGACACTTTAGTACGAGCCTCTCTCAATCTCAATGTAGGGCAACAAACGTTCTCCGGATAAGAAGCTCCTAACCACTCGAAAATAGTGGCTAAGTTGTAATTATGCTTACAGTTGTAAGCATAAGGGGGCTTCTAACTCTAAACCATGATAATCTTAACAAATCAGCTTAAAGAAGTATTTATTTACCAGCGGCTGTACTTGGCGGTGAAGGTAAATATGTTAAGTAAATCATCCTGTCTGGGAAAAGAAAAATTCGATGGTATAGTGATAAAAGATATGAAAACATCGAATTATCAAGTTATTTTTATTGGAGTTTTTAATTTTTTTTTATTCTTTGTTTTATACCTGCCAACTACCTTTCACCATAACAAGGGTTGACTGGTAGAGAATGCCACTTGGCATTAAGTCTGCCCATTGTAATAAAGAATAAAATAAATAAAACAAAATTAGGTTTGAATTACTTTAATAAGTACTTAAAAATAAATTAAAGCAATTAAACAGTATTTTTTGCCAAGTACTTTATAATTTGTGTCAAACAGTCAAAACAATACCTAATAGTTATATACATTTTAAAAAATAAATATAATACAACAGTCGACTTAATTTTCTCACTTTTTTGCACTTACATTGTCTATTATATGCACATGCATTATATTTGATTTTAGAAACAACACATAAAGTACTCATTGGGACAACGCGGCACAGAAATTTGTAACTTCGGACAGTTCCAGATTTTTTCACACCTACATTTGGACTTATATTTCCTCTTCTCAGCCCTGTCGAGTAAATTCGTTAATGAAGGCGCTTCGAAATAATTCGGTTTCTGAAAATAGCTGAGTTTGGAGTAAAACCTTGGACTGGGAGACTTGCTTCTGGAATCATATGCATCTGTTGGTGGGACAAATTCCGTGGCTCTTTCATAAATGCTTGTCGCTTCATCGGGGTACGCAGTCGTTTCACCTTCACCTTCATTGTGTTCCGTCGTTATATCGTCTAAATCGTCTGAGCTTGAATCTTGTCGTCCGCCATTTATGACCCTGGATTCTCTGATTGTATCCGGTTCAGGTACACCGTCGTTGACTGCAGATGGCAGGTCGAATATTGTCGGTTTGACGTCAGCTATAGTTTCAAAGCTGCTCTGCTGCGGTGCGGCAATTGAAGTCCCGATGCAGAGGGTCACCAAAAGGAATGTTCTGGAACAAAGATTTTATTAAAATATAGAACGATAGAGTTGAAAGACCGATGAAATGAATACACGAGAATACGCTGTGCGAGTCAAGCTGCCGGCTGTGTCGAGAATTGAGTTTTATTTTAAACTTATTACTTCTATTGGGAAACTAAAACTGCAAGTTAGCATTACCACTCCATTAATAATAATCGGACAATTAATACATTTTTTTTTGTATTTTACTTCTCTGAACTAAATAATGAACTGTATATTATGGTTCTGACGTTCGAGTGAATTAGGTTATAAATGCATTCTGATAATAAATGGGTTGATGAAATCCTGGTCTGATTCCTGGGGCTCTAACACAGTTGTTGATTGGTTATTCAGAAATAGTTTAATGGGTTATTCACTACAAAACGCATTATTAAGGCTCATGTTTATAAAAAAGGATCCTGTTACTTTAAAGATAAGATAAAACCTTATTTATGAGGGTTCCTATTATGGAACGGACATAATACCCTAAAACGATTCATGACACCTTTATCTATATAATTGTTTTATGTTTAAATGAAATATAATAAGATTTTAATATTTACAATTTGATTTATACATTATCATACCAATAACTGCTGTGGTTATACCTTTAGAGAATCTGCAAGTCCGTCTCATCTGTGGGGTGTGGAAGAAAACAACAAAAGGAAATTACAGAATAATAACAAATGGCCAACATATAGCGGAATAACTGCATGAAATATTCTAGAATTGAATTATTGATTGTGAAGAGTCCCTCTCGTAAATAAATGGTTTTCCTTTCTAACACGCTGTAAAATGCTAATTACTTAACTAGCAATTCCTCCATAACTTTTTTGTACTAATGGATTTAAAAGGTGTGAAATAGGAAGGAGTGAAAGGGTAATGTACTATAAGTTGCCAATAATATGATGTCTCAAATAATACGTTATATACTCATATCTATCGTATCTGTAATTCTTCATTATTATCGCTATTATATATACTATACTATTCATTTTACATGTATCAGCACACAAGTTTTTTGACAAAAGGGTTAGGTTAGGTTACAGACTACAGATTCTTAATATATATATATGTATCATATAGATAATAATATAGATTTATATCAAGGGATAGTGGTAACAATAAAGGTGTTAGGGATAAGCGGCGTATATTTAATAATAGATGATTTTATTGGAGTTACCAAAATCTGGAAATAAGTGTTTTCTATTGCCTCGATTTTTACCTAGTCTCCCGCGGACACCATGTATGTGTAAGATAAACGTTTCTAAACTAATATTATATAAAAACTTGAAATCAGTGTTTGATGTTTATTATCATTATATCAGTATTGCTTCATCATCTTCATTTTAGCCTATCACATGTCCACTGCTGAACATAGGCTTCCTCCAAAGATTGCCACAAAGCTCGGTGCTGAGCCCCCTACATCCATCCATTTTTTTTTTAAAGTAGCCTATTTCGGTCTCTGGCTTTTCGTCTGTCGGTGTGCAAATTCATTCCGTTGCTTTGTTTTGACGTGAAAGAGGGATTACGGAATTCCAAGCAGACGAAATCGCGGGCTTGTTTATAATTTTTGTAAGTATGTAAATTGATCCGTACAGTCGTTGAAAAAATATCTAATGGACAGACAGGACCCACAATAATGTAATTTAATACCTGTTGTTGTAATTCAATGTTTTAATTCTTTCGCTTTCGCTATGTTTGCTTATGCTGTGTTTGCTGGTATTTGCTATACTTAATAGAATTATGCGTTGTTTTATTTAAATACATTTGGAATATTCGAGACGTCAATATTACGAATCCTAAATTGCGTAGAAGAGAACAAAATATTTATTTTTTCTTAAAATTGTGATAGGCCATACGTTGGATCTACCGTTTCATACATGCTTGCCTTTATCCAACTTCAGATAATCGCTCCAAGTAACCTTAATGGGGATTGTTATGGATTGGACGCATCCTTCAAAGTGATGCAATTTCTTAAGGAATTATACTCTTCGTATAGGCCGTGAGCGAACAAGAGGGCTGGTTATTCTCTCCAGCGTGGAAATGCAGCCAGCGTTCTTGGTATGACGCCACGTGGAAGAGGTCTTTATGATAATTTCAATTATTAGATTGTAAATATAATATTGATTCTGTAAATATGAATTACCAATAAATAAATGGTTTTCCTTTCTAACACGCTGTAAAATGCTAATTACTTAACTAGCAATTCCTCCATAACTTTTTTGTACTAATGGATTTAAAAGGTGTGAAATAGGAAGGAGTGAAAGGGTAATGTACTATAAGTTGCCAATAATATGATGTCTCAAATAATACGTTATATACTCATATCTATCGTATCTGTAATTCTTCATTATTATCGCTATTATATATACTATACTATTCATTTTACATGTATCAGCACACAAGTTTTTTGACAAAAGGGTTAGGTTAGGTTACAGACTACAGATTCTTAATATATATATATGTATCATATAGATAATAATATAGATTTATATCAAGGGATAGTGGTAACAATAAAGGTGTTAGGGATAAGCGGCGTATATTTAATAATAGATGATTTTATTGGAGTTACCAAAATCTGGAAATAAGTGTTTTCTATTGCCTCGATTTTTACCTAGTCTCCCGCGGACACCATGTATGTGTAAGATAAACGTTTCTAAACTAATATTATATAAAAACTTGAAATCAGTGTTTGATGTTTATTATCATTATATCAGTATTGCTTCATCATCTTCATTTTAGCCTATCACATGTCCACTGCTGAACATAGGCTTCCTCCAAAGATTGCCACAAAGCTCGGTGCTGAGCCCCCTACATCCATCCATTTTTTTTAAAGTAGCCTATTTCGGTCTCTGGCTTTTCGTCTGTCGGTGTGCAAATTCATTCCGTTGCTTTGTTTTGACGTGAAAGAGGGATTACGGAATTCCAAGCAGACGAAATCGCGGGCTTGTTTATAATTTTTGTAAGTATGTAAATTGATCCGTACAGTCGTTGAAAAAATATCTAATGGACAGACAGGACCCACAATAATGTAATTTAATACCTGTTGTTGTAATTCAATGTTTTAATTCTTTCGCTTTCGCTATGTTTGCTTATGCTGTGTTTGCTGGTATTTGCTATACTTAATAGAATTATGCGTTGTTTTATTTAAATACATTTGGAATATTCGAGACGTCAATATTACGAATCCTAAATTGCGTAGAAGAGAACAAAATATTTATTTTTTTCTTAAAATTGTGATAGGCCATACGTTGGATCTACCGTTTCATACATGCTTGCCTTTATCCAACTTCAGATAATCGCTCCAAGTAACCTTAATGGGGATTGTTATGGATTGGACGCATCCTTCAAAGTGATGCAATTTCTTAAGGAATTATACTCTTCGTATAGGCCGTGAGCGAACAAGAGGGCTGGTTATTCTCTCCAGCGTGGAAATGCAGCCAGCGTTCTTGGTATGACGCCACGTGGAAGAGGTCTTTATGATAATTTCAATTATTAGATTGTAAATATAATATTGATTCTGTAAATATGAATTACCAATAAATAAAGTTGACGGTAATTCTGAATTTATCATTCATTGCTTTTGTAATGCAATATTTTTCTGTTGCATTGTGGAAGTTTATGCATTTACGGTATTTTAAATAGTTTCAATTTATAATTTCCTTCGCGCAATATCGTTTCCAGTTCATTATAATCATGCCGGACGCATTAAGGGTAACAAAAAAATTTGATGTTTAATTATTAAAAAAAAACTTATTTGATTAAACTTTTTTCTTCCGTGGATAAAGCGACTAGGGGAAAACCCTTAAAAACATCATGGCGATCTCCGGTAGCAAGACCGGCGAGGAGGTTTGTCACTCGAAGCGATTGAGCTCCCGGAGAGACGTTCTTATACAAATATTTCCATCGCTTCGCATCCAAATCCGTTCAGTTATTCGCGAAAATTAGCGTAGCCATATAGACAGAAACATGCTCGATGGGACCCGACCAGGAATCGGGTCTTGATGGGCTCAACTAGCTACGTTGAGCTAGTTAAGCTCATCAAGTACTACCTGTTCCCACAGATAGTACTTGATGACCATAACTAGCGTTAACATGGGGATTTTTTTTATTGACGATGTATTATTGAGATTACCTAAGAATATTTTTTAAATAGTGGTTAGTTTAGTTTAGCTTTTTAAGTAAAGACATCAAGAGCCTCTGGCGAACGTTTTTCAGTGCTAAAGCATTGTTTCGAGTGCGAGTAACTGAGAACATAAAAAAAAATAAAACGCGATAAAATCCCTAAATAATAGTTTCATTTCAAATATTATAGTTTAATTAAATTTTAGTAAATTAATATTTTTCAGGTATTTCCTTACTTTTATATTACGAAACTAACGTTTTGTCAAGGCTATGTAGATTCTCTTACGCTGCTACATCGCGGCGACACCATCTTCATCATCATCAACATTACGAGAACAGCCTGTCACAAGTCCACTGTTGAACATGGGCCTCGTCCAAACTTTTTAATATTCATTAACACAAACGGTCCTAAATCATCTGCACTCATCGACATCCCGCAACCGTGTGCAGGTGGGTAGTTAGTCACTACATCTTGGCTTGTCTTCCAACGGTTGTCAGTTAGCTATGTGAACTCTGTGATCTATGCGGCCTGACCTTTGAAACTTCCGCTTGCTTGCTTGCTTGCTTGCATGCGCGCTGCTGATCCTTATGACCATTCGGTTACCCTAGTTCTGCTGCGGATATTTTCGTTGCAGATTCCATCGTGCAGGTAAACACGTCTCGGTTCCGTAAATCATCACTGGCGAGACGTGATCTTTGGCGCCAGCCCGTATAAGCAAGCGCAGAGTTGCTGTACGATCTATGCTCCTTGTTTCTCTGCCTGTATCTACCTTGGTTACTACTAGGTGATAAGGATTTCTGCCTATGAGCCGTATGGCTAGATACCACCCACTAATCCATTTCTGCCGCTAATCAACGATGCAACGACTGTAATGTTTCGATCTGAGAGGTACAGAAAGCCAGTATAATTACAAGCTGTAGTAGTCCATGTTAGACCACAGAGGAAATGCATCTATAACCTAATTTGTTAGAAATTGTTTGTACGTCTATGGACGACTTTAGTCGATATTTACCATCAAGTCTGTTAGCCCCTTTGTCACTCCAGAAAAGCATCCCTTTTCAGGTGTTTAATTAGCACAGGACATCACTAGCCATGAATGATCACGGCACAAAGATAAAGTAACTACGCTGCGAATTCCTCGCATGCTGTCTAATTAATATAATTAGATTTTGTACGGCAATGTGAAATCATAAATGCGGTTATCAGTCCATCGACACAGGTGTAAGACAATAGTGCAGCTTACGTTTATGTAACTTTAAATTGTTCGCGTCGTTCGGAAGTGAGACATTGTTGTTCGCTGAACAAGACAAAGGTCTAAACGTAAAGGACATGTTAGACATTTAGTGATTTGTTCAATTACGTTATATAGCTGTAACTATATAAGAACTAGTGGCTGCCCGCGGTATTGCCTGCGTGATCTCAGATTTTGCCAGAATAGAACTCTTAATTGAGTTAAAAAGTATTCTATATACTATTTTATGGTACATCCAAATATCTGTCAAATTTCGTTCATATACGTTTAGTAATTTAAGCATGCTTGAATGATAAACATACAAATGTTTTGTAATATTAAGTAAACATAGACCGAATGAGAGAAGTGTTAAATAAGAGAATAAAGACTCCTTCTGCTCTTATTTCAGAACCTTTAAAAAAAAATAAGTTATATCCTCTAAGGGCGTATATAACGAACGTCTCATTTCTCGAAATTTCTCCTCATCAACGTAACCTGCACGTGATGCACCCGGCTAGCTGACTAGCGAGGCTCTAGCGACCGAATGATGAGCGGACAATCCATCCGAATCTGCCGAACCCAAATCCCACGGACTAGTGATGGTGAGCAGCATCACCAGTGCGAGCAACTCACCGACTCGCTTGCCCAGCACGGTAAGTATCACCTTACATGAAATGCATACCAGGGTTTTATTGACGCTTCAACGGAGTGGTGTATATTCATCAGTCGATTTGAGGGTTATTGAAGAAGATAGATAGAGTGTTCGTTTGTAATAATTTAGGTTTTTTTTTTTGATACTGTAACCATTTTCTAGATGATCAGTGTGGGCCAGCTACTAAACCCTCTGGTCTTATACAAGTCTTGTGACAAATCGGTATGTGACATTAATGAAAAAACAAATATGTAGATAGTTATTTTAAACATAACGGTACAATTAATTGATAATTATATACAGCATATTCGTTTTGGTATTTCCTCTCATAATACGGATGATAAACAATAAATTAACATAACCAAATATTATTAAGCTTCATTTGTGATTCGAATTTAAAGTGTTAATTAGCATATGTAAAATTATTTATCAGTTGCGAGTAAACCAACTAAATAATACCGAAATAATTGCATCGTTCCTCTTTGTTTTTTCCTCTATAGATTACCGTTATAGTGATCGTTTGGCTCAAAGGACTGAGCTTCAACCCGTTCATTATACGTCCAGGATTCGATACCAAGTGAAGCAATTCACCAAGATGCAAATTATCGGAAATAACTAGAATTTTAATATTTCCGATGTTTCAATTATTTAAGAAATGCTTTGGAGAAGAAAGGTTCTAAAGTGGAACTCTTGAATTTGTATTAATCGCAGGTATCGAACCCAGGTCACACGGGGTGAGTATCTTATGTGTAATTCAGAGTCATTAGTTATCTTACCTTAAATAATAATCGGTGAAGATTACAAAAATTATTCACCCAGACGATAATAACAAAAAACAAAAAAAAATATTTTTAAAAACGTATTTTATTCATTAAAAAATAACTGTAAATGAATTACTAAATCGGGATCTGTAATGACTTTTATTGAACTTTTATTGAATTTCACGGGAAGAAAGAAATTAAATAATGAAAGAGACTTAAAAAAGTTTTAATTCAAAAGCCAAAAACAAACATATTCAATTGTTTGGTTTGAAGTTCAGTATTTGAAAGTTGCGATAAATTTAGTATTTAAAACAATTGATCAAAAACGGCGCGGACGTTCTTGGGGGCACAGATAAAAAAAGAAAAGTAATACTTAATAAAACTACCAGTTATAAATTGCATTAACAGAACGCACGCTATAAATCTTTAATGAACATGCTCGTTCGTGTTCGTTAAATAAAACGTAAGTAGGTATTCATAAAAACAATTCATTGTAAGGAAAACAATACTACGCGGAGGGAAACGTTACGCCGTTAGCTCAGGAAACAAGCCAACAATTAAACATTACTAATCGATATTGATTGTACGTTTAAACGTATATGTGGTTTAACACGATGTTCTGTTGACTCAGATAATTAAATATTTTCTTTTGAGACAAGGCTTCTCGTGTCGAATAATGTATGAGATAATTTAAGGTTATACGCGTAAATATATGGCAATTAGAGTAGATATGAAGGTTGTATTATTAATGCGAAAAATAGATTATGCTTTTTTAACTTACATAAATTAATCATTATTATAATGTTTCTGTTAATTAATTAAATGATCTATTTTATAATTATGTTATATTCATATTAAATTAATAATTTACTTTATTTACGGCATGTCATTTTGCAACACTAAACGATTATCTTTAGCTAAATAACTGAAAATTTTAATTAAATAGTATATTATTGTGCCTCTATCTAAATTTTAACTTAGGTAAAGTAATTAATAAATTAAAAAAAAATATTTCAAAAACCTTACAGCGCAATGTTATCGTTAAACAAATATACACAACACTGCAAGAACGATGACAGCACAGAAGAAAATTATGAAATTAATAAATAAAACACTTTGAAAACTGTTCCAAAGTCACGAACTTTAAATTTAACCGATAACCTACTTGGTGCGAAAATCATATTATAAAGTCAAGAGCACTAACCGGTACATTTGGATGCCGGCGTTTTCTTCGCGATATTCTCGAGATACAGCCTTGGGGGTTGAAGGATCCACTTCTTATATAGAACCTAGACGATACAAAATGACAAAGACGACTCGAAAACACGTAAAGGTGTCGGCGGTTTTTTTCTCGGTCAGCTGTAAGCAACTGCGTTCGCGTATCGTCGGGAAGACAGTGCGGTGGCGTGGGAGTGTTAGTCTACGATCGAATGCCGATAAAATTTAACATGTCTGTCTGTATTATTGTTAAAAATCTATCTATCGAATTATGTATCAAAACTGCCATTGTTTGTATAGTTTAGATCCATAAGTGTCATTCCCTGAAGCGTGACCTCCATGTATTTCAAGATGTGACAGTAATATTATTTGCGCTATTTGGTTTTACATAATTTAAAACACTGAAGACTATTTACTAAAGTAGTTATGATTATATGCCTTTTTATGTTCTTTTTGAGCATTTACAATAGTGCTATATTAGACTCTTAAAATTAAAATAAATTTCAAGGAATAACGTTGTAGGCTATATTTACTATGTTGTAAAGTAAAAATATTTTAAACGATATTCAATTCAGCCAGAGCCACACCAAAAAGGCTAGTTTCCAACGCATTATTCGTATACGAGGTTTGTTTGTGAACTTGAATTATTTATTGTGTTGTTCTCGGTGAGAATATCCCGCAAGGAAATCATAGACTCAAACAATTGACACCGACACCGTCAAAGTTCCGTGACTTTTGATTGCTTGACAAAATTACACAGCGTTACTTGATTCATGTAATTGAAGGTTAAAAGTTTCGAGAACTTGTACCGAAAATAATTAAAATTTTATCTTTTACCATGAACCTATTTTAAACAAATTAAGGCATCAGGGCTTTGAGCCGTTAGTATAATAATAAAAATATATTACGAGTATGCTTTGTATTTTTGATGAGGATGATGTTCTCCTGGCTGATTCTGACCACAGTGACAACTTCCGATTACTATCGGTGGTTGTGAACTGAGCAGAATGTGTTATAGTGCCGCAAGTTTACGCGCAAGGGCAGATCCACTCGTACTTACGCACCACCTTTTTGAAACTGGCACACATCTAGTCCCATATTAGGACTTTCTGTATTTTGGCCACTGGATATTGATATAATCTATATATATATATATAAGTAATTAAGAATGCTTAATATATTAAAAGTAAATGAAGAATCATGCAGAATTAAATTAAAAAAAAAACACCATGAATCGCGTATAAACATCCAAAACATTTTTGGTAAATGAATTTATAGCATAATTTATAACCCAAAAACATGCTTTTAATTTGACTTAATTATCAAATTAGCATATTATCATATTACGTGTTTGTTAGTAGCGAAATTCGAACCAGCAACCCTCAGTTATGAAGGAAGAGTTACGTCGCCAGGGCCGTGTTTGTGCTAATGCTTACGACATTATAATAGACTAAATATATTTTGTAATAAACAATAAAGTTATGTGAATTTCTACAACAAAACTAGATGGTATTAACATCATACAGTAGTGGTATTGTTTGCCTTTAATAATGGTTGTATGTAATTTAATATGCCTTTAATAATAATGGCCATCGACCTTTTGTTATATTTTACCCCTTGTTTGCGGGCCTTCTGCTCGCGACACTCTACCGCCAAAGCTGTCAAGGCCACCGGGCCAATAACGTAACTACCGTGGGGGTTTTAGTCGATCCAACATCTTAAATGTTGATCCCGATATAACCAGTCAACAAAATCTATTATACCAGCTTTAAACGTGTATACGGTTGTGGTTTTATTAAACAACCCTTCGAGTGTACACATTCTGTTCAAAGCTCCAGTTCAGCAAGTAACACGAAGTACAATAAAATACTTATAACCTGGGGAAGTGATAATTTCTGGTACTTGATCAGAAAATGTCGCAATTGTCACCTGCCGTCAGAATCATTGTCTATCTCATTACAATTCATAATAATATAGTCATGTCAAAGTATTCTCAGTATTTTTCATCATCATGCAATAAATTAGTCATTATTTTTAATTAATATCTAAAGAGGGCATAATGTATATTATACAGAAATGTACGAAGAATCTCTTTATTCGTAACAATAATCCATTTTATTTATTTCAATTGCATAGAGATGTCATTAGCCATCATAGTAACGTGCTAAAAATTTACGTAAGATGGAAAAATGACGCACTGTACAAAACCGTGACATGGCGTGCCGGTCGTGGAGTAAACGTTGTCATTTAAAAACAATGTGTTTAAATGCGATGGATGTTATTACAATCACTCACAGGTCATGTTTGCGTTAGTAATTCAAGTTAAACAAAAAAATATATTGAATAGCACGTAATCAGGCACCCATGGCCGTCGGTTTGTCCATCACAGTGCCAGACTCATCGTACAAACGCTCTGCGGCTCGTCACAGATTTGAGTAATTAAGATGTAATGATTTTGGAAAAAAGTTACTTTGCACAATTCCACATTAATACAATTCCGGAATTTCGTTGCACAAAGTAACTAATTTCCAATATCTTTATGATTATGGAAAATTAACGTCTGATTCTATTAACCCTTCTCGTGACATCATTTTGAAAAATTCGAAAAAATCTTGTTGAGTCATATTAGGATACTATAAGGGTTTAACTCATATAGGCATACTTACGCATAGGTGACACACTTAAGATTTTTATACGCGGTAGAGCCTAGCGGGGGCTTTTGCTGCTGCTCGAATGGGCCGGCTCGACCGGGTTGGTACCATGGCCTCGCAGAATACCGGCGTGTAGTAGAGACATCTTGTGCAATTGCACCAAAAACATGTATTTGCATAACGCTGGCACAAACTAAAAGGTAAGTTGACAAAACCTGAAGGCTTTTATTTGGAATCCTCGTTGGAGACTAGTTTTAATTTTACTAATCGCCAGTCTTCGGTTCTTCTTCTCTTTCAATTTGTTTCTTACTTCTGTTTCTAATCTACTATTATTTTTTAACATTAGGCGTTAAAGTATAAAATGGTTTTCTAAGAAAGAATAAATGTATTTAATCGAAGTATTTACTATTGTATGTCTTCTAATGTTGAAACGGTTTGTCGAGCAGTGTGAGGTCTTGCGTTATCATGGAGCAATAATGGCGAAGATCGGTTGACTAGTCGTGTTTGTTTCTCCGAGAGTTCCGCCATCATTGTTGGATGTGACCACCAAGCTGTTACCATTACTTTTCTATGTATGAGCTTCTCTTTATTGTTTCGGTATTTGACCTGGGTTAAGTCATTGCGTTTTTCGCTTGCGATTATCGTAGAGCATCCACTTTAAATCCTTTCATTTCTGTACCTATTCATTAAAGCAAGAAAAGCTTCAACGAATTGCGACAATCTTTGCCTATGTTCAGCAGTGGACTTGTGATAGGCTAAAATGATGATGATGATGAAGCCTCAACTCATGCTCTTCTATGCACAGCAGTCATTTCCCGAGCTGTTTTATTTTACCAATTTGGTGCAAATAAATCAATATTGTGGGTAAAGTAACGTCAAATAACAGCGCTATTCCTTGGTTGTTTTGTGAGGATCGGACCATTAATTTAAATTCATCGTTATTTACCTTAGTGTCTGGTCTTTCCTCGTGGTTCATTCTTCGAGTCAAAGTTTTCCTACGAAAAGCGACTAAAACAAATCCCGCACCGTGCGTTCGTATGCTCTGCAAACGCAGCAGCATTGATATTCCGAGCTGCCTCTGCTCCGTTGAAAGTCAAAAAAGGGAATATCGAACATTTTTTGAATTTAGAATGTTCCTTAAAACGTCAGCTTCTTACTATAATCCCTATTATTTCCCCTTAAAAAATATTATAGTAAAATAGTATAGTAGATAGATCAAGTGCTATTCTTCGAGAGCCCGTTGATGTCTTTTGTTAAAATAAAATAATCTTGATTTGTATTATAGTCTTTATAAAGCCGCTCTATATAAAAAAAGTTGTTGCACTTAAACCTAAAAGGAAAGGAGAAGAACGATGTTCCCGTGTATACAGTTATCTTTTTTATTTCTTAATTCCTGTTTTGGGATCCGAATTTACAATGTCAAAAGAACACTTTTGGTGTGCCTTTCTATCTGTTACTATCGCTACTCACCATGAATTTAGTATTACTGCCGTTTTGAAATTAGGCACAACAATTATAGAAGTCTTTGACATTGAGATTAGTTTGAGAACTCGAAAGTATTTTTAGTCAGTTACTAATTTCTACTAGAGTCTTATTTGACATTTGAAAAAACATACTTTCCACAGAAAGCAAATCATAATATTGTTTTTTATTTTAGGCCATTTTGACTTTAGCCCAAAAATGTGGAAAAAAAAGATGTGCTAAAAGAACACTTAGACGTTTTTAAGAGCATAGAGGAAACGTTATTTTCAAGAACAGCGCGGAATTTTATTCATAGAAAGTACAAACAGAATCAAATGTTTGGACGCTCATCACGGCGTATTTAAATTGTGTTTCAATATATTTATCTCTGTAAACCTGGCTCTCGTCCAGAACAAACGGTGTCGTAGTAACTGGACCTATGAATGTAGCCATACCGGACCTATACCGATACAAAGTAATCAATATTGGGTACAGAGCGCCCTTCGTTTGAGGGGTTCAAATTTTTCTTCTGGAAACTCGTGATTGGACAGAAACAAACTACCTTTTGTGATGTTTGTTGGTTCTGTGATGGTAGATCAGAGTCCGGGTGTTAGATAAAATTTTATATTACACTAACGTCAGCACGCGACTTTACCCACGTGGTCACAATAAGATTCCCGAGAGAATCTCTTTTAATTAAGATTAAAAGTATCCTATAGACTATTCCACTGCATAATCTACGTCTCTGCCAAATTTCTTTCAAATCCGTTAAATCCTCTGAGCGTGATTGAATGACCAACTTACAAATTTGCCCATTTGAATGTTTGTCGTTTAATTAAGTAGGACTGTTATTAGCATTTCTTGAATCATAAAGAACATTTTCATAAAGTTTCATAAGCATCCATTACTTATTTAAGTTAAATCCGTTCAAACATACATACGTACAAAATATTTTAATTGTAATTTTAACTGCTAATTTACCACGTGTTTGACGGTGATGGAAAATGTCACGTGAAGCTGAAATTCATGTCGATGTCATGGTATTTTCAAAAATCGCACCTGTTACGACACTCCAATAATTTCCGCACACAATCAGCACGGGGGTAGCGTGACGGAATTCATTTCCTCAGTCTGCTCCACATTGAAACAACACATAGACACCTAACTTCACTATCACTATACTACTCAGCTTTATTACCTTATTACAAAATGATTCATTGGATCTCTGCTTATTCTATAAGAGAATACAGCGGTATTGATAGGAAAATAATGAATATATGTTTATTTTTGTAACATAGTTTTGAAAGCATATTTGATATTAAACAATAATATTCGATACATAAACGGCGATTCTCGAACTTCATTTCGAGTACTTATTATATAAACAATACAATCCTGAAACTCCTTTAAATATTTTGATAACCTAACGTACTACTGTTAATTTATTAACCGTTATATTGTCAAAAGATATAAATGACATAATTAATATATTAGAATTATAATCTATATAACTCTAACATATTAAAACCTAGCTTATTAATCGAATAAACATAACATAACGTGACATTTTGCCGTGTGACGCCATTCACCAGTTCATTCAGTGTTATTTTACACATCCAAGATGAAAAGATGGTTTCGTTAATTAGACATGAACGAACCGAGAATGAGAAAATAAATTTTATAAGGAATAAAGCGAAGTTGTGAATATCGCTACATTTCAAAGCCTTATTTAAGAATTTGAACATCCCATTTAAGCATAATTTATTTTCACCATCGTCGGGCGGCGTCGGTGTCGTTTAAACAAATAGTTTCGTCCCGCACAAGGCCGCGTCAACATGGTCAATGGCCAATGGCCAACAGACATACCACCTATGTCATCGACACGATTGCTATTATTATTAATAGGAATTGTTTAGTGAATTTGTATTTCAATTAATCATACAATAAAATTTTGATGCAATTTGCTTACCAGATTAAATGAAACTTTATTTTAATAACTTTTATTATAACAATATCGGTTATACCGTCTTATAGTTTTTACGACATTAGTTTTAAGAAATGTTTATTTTTATTTAAGAATTTGTATAAAAAAAAATATTTGTAACAACTCGTCGGATCTGGACTGACAAGGCGACAGCGTCGAGAGCTTTCGGAAGTTGTCGCGTAAACCACAGATATTTAATATAGTAGTAGATTAAACCTATTCTCGTGTATGTCTTTTTAATCTTGTTATATGTATCTTATTTGTTCACACTTATGAGCTTATATAATGCTATCCTTTTGTTCATGTATGTGGGCTGCATGACGTTGAATTGCGAAAGTATTAAATTATCTTTTGCTGTGATGAAATAAAAATTGGCAATGTTAAAAACATAATGATTAAATATAATGCCTATATGTGTGATAGCGTATATAGGGTAACTTCCGAAATACGAACGTTGTTACTGTGCGTTTTTCGTCACGTTTTTCGTCACTTTCTTGCAAACGAGCAAGCGGTTCACTTGATAGTAAGTGATTACCGTCGCCCACGTATATCTGCAACATCAGGGGAGCTGCAGGTGCGTTTCCGGCCTTTATGGATATTTGGGAGATTGGAGGGAGGGGAGTGGGCGTGCGTGGTGCGAAACGCAGAAGTACAAGATGCCTCTACTTCACGCCGGGTTTCTGGCAGGCCGTAGTACTGGTCTACTACCCCGGTCAAGCCGGCCCATTCGAGCTGTATCAAAAGCCGCCGCATGACTCTACCACGTTAAAACGTTGTTAACTGTCATGTTTAGTCAGTTTGTAGCGCAAACAGAGTAGCTCTCTCTATCTTGTGTTTACCTTCTTGTATCCGAAGAAGTGCTTGCGATAGTCTTTACCGGTTCGTAAAACAAGAGACTCGTAAATAGAGAAGAATCGGCAAAAAACTCTTTCGTCTTTTTTTTGTAATAAGAACGGATAAAGGGTCGAAAACAGTATATAACCACGGTATACAAAAACACAACTAAGCCCAAAACCGATCGTTTATGTGTGTCACAAATATTTACTACGGCTGGGTTTCCAAGTCACATGACCTATAGTCTGGTAACTAACCAAGCCACGTTCGTTAGTTAACTCCATAACCATTACAACATAAACTCATGTTCGTAATAAAATCTGATGTATGCTAAGTACTGAGTATTTTGTGGGTCTTAATAGTGTCAGATTTTGCTATTAAAATTAAATTTTTTTTTAAACCCTCGCGAGTTAGGCAATGATGCTAAACACAGACTACTATAATATATTAGGAGTGATATACATCCAACAGTCGACGGACAAAGTGAATGTAACCATAACTTACACATTTTCAAATAATACTTAGCCATATTTTCTTGTATTCCATTCCCAATTTATTGATATTATCTAACTGGGTTTATTGAAATTATCATTCTAAAATATGATAATTACAAATTATGAGACATAAAATCTAAAAAATATCGAGGGTCGTTCGAGTAAAGCACCTAAATTAGTACCTTTATTTATTTTATTTTTATTTTAATATTTTTGTGAATACTTATCGCTAAATACACATAGTACAAAATATAATATTATATCAGGAGCTGTAAACAGTATCCACATATTTGCGAGCAATGAAGTATGTAAGATACGTACTAGCGTACATAGGAGAAGGGAGCCAAACTTGATCTTCTGCTAATAAAATAAGCTTTCTTGACCGGTGAGATACACGACGACGTGACAAGTGTTGATCAATGAATGCCAACGATACAAATCGTACATAAGTTCCGAAAAGCTCACTGTTACTAGCTCTATACATAGAGGATCGAACCCTAGTCTCTTAATCTCTTAACCACTCGGTTGTCGTGGCTCTATCGTTTGGTGGATGCTAGGATTATGTCCAATATAATTAGCTTAGAATGCACCAAAAATTTGCATACCTTACTAACATCTGAGAGAGTTGGTTTAAATGGATTTTCTACCATCAGTGGGTCCCCAGAGCCTTTCTTAGTCGGTCCGTATTAGGTAAAGTTGGTATACTATTACCCTTTTCGTTTTAAATATTTAATAAACAGCTTACTACTTTTTACACTTTACAAACCAATTTTTTTTTAAATTAAGAGCTATGACTTTCTTTTAAATCCCGAGAGTATTCAAATCCGGAGACCCGTTTTCGAAGTAGGTGCCATCAGGTGAGCCGCTTACACGTTCGCAGAATATCGGCGTGAAGTAGAGGCATCTTGTGCCTCTGTGTTTCGTTCGT
The DNA here is from genome assembly GCA_029286595.1 of Bhutanitis thaidina. Classification (NCBI taxonomy): domain Eukaryota; kingdom Metazoa; phylum Arthropoda; class Insecta; order Lepidoptera; family Papilionidae; genus Bhutanitis; species Bhutanitis thaidina. The sequence goes on from JAGSMS010000016.1 coordinate 11,370,659, forward strand.
TCCCCCTTAAAATAAAAAAACCTCGCTTTCTTCTCTGTCTGTCTGTTCGGTACAGATTGTGCAATCGAGTTTAAACTGATGCGCTCGACAGACTTGAAACTTCAAACATAGCTCAGAATTGTGAACAGCGGTGATATTCTGTCGACGGCGCACAGTAGCATCTGATAGACAACCTTTTTTTACTCAACAAAATAATTAAATGGAACTTCGCATTATTATTTTTGTGAATCATTTTACGCACGTGGCAATAAATAGCGTCGTACCCACTACCACGTAGTTTAATTCCGTTGTGTTTATTTTTACCCATAAACGCGCATATCCACAATCCGACAACCGGATTATCAAGGACAGCATACGAAGATGATCCGTGGTCCGTCCACCGAACACTGCAATACTTATGGATTGATTTCGTGAATAATTCCATCCGCTCCCAAACACAGATAGGTGTATTTATTTTGATAGATTACCAATGCTATGTTCAATCCTCCACGAAAGAACATATTCCAATATTGTTATGTATGTATATTGAAATATAAAAAATCGAGGGTTCTATACAATATATCGGTGATAAGTATTTACAAAAAGAAATTGGTTGTTTTTTCATTCAGTTCGGGATCCTTAGCAACCGGACTCACACTTGACCGTTTTTGATACACTCACACTTGACACCATAAATAACAAACGGTGATACACACGTTTGTTATTACCGTTCTATCCATAGAACAAAAATAAAAAATAAATTGATAAAAAACACATTTTTGTTTCTTATATGGGGTCAACACGTAATTTTTACATTTTGTTTTTTTTTTTATTATCGTTTTTCCGCTATAAGACATGTTCTGTTAAACCTTCAACCGGCTATTACGGTTCAACAGTCCTTAAAGCCTAAAGGTAAGACATACAGACGGTGGTATGGATGGACAGACGTATGGATCTTTAAAACCACAATTTCGTCCAGATAGACTGAGAAAGCCAGGCTAATCTAGTGACGTCGAACTCTTATTCTTATGACTGAGACGGGGATCGAAAAGTGGCATTGTTGTACAAACTGGCAAACATATCTTTTTCTTTCAACAACCTAATTTAGGCCATTAAAGTAAAGTAGCAGCCAGTAAGTGCCCACTGCTGGGCAAAGGCCTCCTCCTCAAATACGAGTATCAGAGAGGGTTTAGGAGCCGAGAAGTGCCCGCCACGGTGCTCCAGTGCGGGTTGGCGGGCTTTTAGGACATTGCTGGACATAAAATAGGCTGTTCTAAGTGGTTTAAAGATTGTTATTTCGCTCCACTTTTTGTGTGGTGTAAGTTGTAGACTCCTTCTCTCCTCTATCTAGGAGTCGTCCGGATAGTAGGTCCTCTTTTTTACTTCTTTCCCTAAACAACGGTTGGCAGTCCATCTTAGGCAACAAGGGTCACAACGCATCTGTAACCTTTTTCGATTGATGTTGTCTATGGAATGCAGTAGCCACTTACCATCACCTAGATTTGGTGTCACCAGTCCACCTGGACGTTGAGCACGTTTTTCACCGCAATCCTAAATTAAGAGAATGAAGACCTATACGAGTACTGTGTTATCGCAAGTCGATGGATGAAAAGGGGAAGCTGCCTGTGTTCAACGGAGAACTTGTGACTGGCTACAGTTAATGAATGAATTAAGAAAACAACAATTGGACGTAGTATAACTGTATAGACAATACTCGTTTACTAATTAAAAAACATGCCGTATGTTATCGGCGTAAGAATCTATCACTACCTTTCTTCCCGTGGGAACAGCCAGTGAGTAGGGTAGCCTTGAAAATCACAATGGCTACCGACAGATGGCGGGATAACCAACTAGAAAAATATTCAACGAAAATTAAGCAAACCGATGACGGGCAGCAGCTCCAGAGGCGAGGTGTCTGGTACTGCGAAACACAATCCACTTACCGAGCGAGGCGATTATGGCAAATCCTCCTCAAGGACGAGGCCTAAGTCCTTCAGTGAACTATTTACAGGCTTTTAAGAAGTAAGAAGAGTTACAAAACAAAAATAACACAGACATTGGACTAGGGCTTATTATTCTACGTCCTTATGGTCATTGCCCTCCCGTTCGTCTCGTCCATTAATTACGGAATCGATTTCGGCTCCATAATCATGTTAAACAAGTTAAAAAAAAATCTCTTTTAGATACAATCGTACTAATTAATTTTATCAGGTTTTTTTTAACCGATTCCAAAAAGGAGGAGGTTGTCATTTCGAATGTATTTTTAGTATGTATGTTATGCAATGTCTTCGCCGATTGTGTACCGATTCAAATGAGTGTCATGAATTGATTGTTTCTGGTAAATTTTACTGGATTCTTTGTTTTGATTTATATGTACGCATATGTTATGTTGCGTTGTTACAGCGTATATGACACAACAAATTATTAAGAGAGTTTTGTACGCAGAAAGAAACAAAATGTTTACAGTTGACACTAACAAATTAGTTGCAGACTTCTTTTTGAAGTTGACTTCAGAACACAAACCCAGATTTTGAAAGTTCGACCCTGTTTCTTGGTATCACTATTGATTCCAAGCTACATCGGAGAGCGCATATTGATGAAATAGCTTCGAAAATAAGCTCGGCAATTTTCGACATTAGAATGATCAGGCAGTTGACTGATGAAATGACTGCCAAATTAGTTCATTACGCATACGTACGTTGCTGCGGGGATGTGCACCTGGATTGGAAACAGTATTAATTTTACAAAAAATAATGATAATGATTAAAGTTCTGTTGATTTTATTGTAGATTATAAAAGAGAATATAGCGTAAAAAAAATATATTATAACTTTTTTAATTGGCGTTCTATTGATTTTATTGTAGATTATAAATGTCAATATAGCGTAAATTTAAGCGTTTTAATCTTCTCTCTGAAGGTCTTGTTTTGAGAACCGGTGTAGATTTTGACGTACATAAGAACTTCAATGAGGTCTAAATTGTTTTGAATTTTGACTTTAACTAAACTTACTAGCAAATCAAGCTGTCTACGCATGCATCATTATAATTGTTTCAGTTTTAATGAAATATTAGCTTTTATCACAATTATGCATCAGTACAGAAATATACATATCTAATTCCAATGATAAAAAGTAAAGTGTAAAGTTTTCATAAAAGAATATAGATTTGTTGTAAAACATGGATTCATAGGTATTGAACATATTTACATTACTTTCAACATCTATCAATGCGTTTTTTCCATACAATCTAACGGCACAATTTGCTTGGAAAGAAAAATCTTTAATAATTTGTTTAACTGTTCACTGACGTTTAACTATTTAACGGACGAAGCGTGTTACGGATAAACACGTTGGTTTATTTGTTAAAGTTCAAACTATAAGTCAATATTATTTATATAAGAAGACGAAGTTAGGAGTAGCAACAAACCCACAATACCCCACCGACGCTTAAGAGCGTATCGAGCAAACAGGACACCCGCGTACTCACCATACTCCCGCATATCAGGGGGGCTCTCAACTCTCAGCGCTAACGAAACATCACGATCGTCCGAGACGTGGTCCGAACCATATCCCTTGATAGGTCCATAGATAGCTTATCGAAAAAAGGTAATCAATAGATGTACACTTGTACACTCACTTAAAATAAAACACTTGCGGCCTCAAGGATTTTTTTGTATTCTACGCGCGCAATCTACCATTGACTAGCTATTCTCCTGTCGCAGGTCTGCTCGAAGAAATTTCTTAAGAAATAATCAGTACCTTTGTACAGACCATTTCTTCCTATCATATTTCTTTTTATTCGGTTTTACTTGTGTTTACATAAATTATTAAATAAATAAATGTATAAGGTTAGTAGATATTTACAATAAAAAGGTTAAACTTGCGGGCCTTCTGCTCGCGAGCCTCTACCGCCGAAGCTGTAAAGGCGATCACCGGGCCAACAGCTTATTTATCTAAACCGTGGGGTTTTAGTCGGCCCGGCATCTTCAATGCTGATCCCGAAATAACCAGTCTCCGGCGACTGGTAGATGCCGGGAGCACCTTTCCCCCCGTAAAGCTAAAAGAAAAATAACTCCCAAATAAGCTTTGGGGAAAAGTGGGTTCAAAGGACTAAACAAGTCTAGAACTCTGTCTGGACCAGTATTAGGTATGCGGTGAGAGCTTATTATTATTATTACATATCTTTTTAATTTTGAATTCCTCATCAGCCTCTGTACTGTCCACAGCTGGACCCTTTCATCAATAAGCGTTTCGATTAAGAGGCGATTTAAGGCATACTTCGCGCCTTAGACTCTGCTGCCTGTCACAGATCTGGCTTTTGATCTTTTACCAGTATCAGTATGGTTATGTCGGCACAAATAGAAAAAACCCCTTTTATTAAAAAAACAATACAGCTCCAAAATCTTTAAAAGGTTTATCCGCAGCTATTGAGTTCTCTGCAGCTTAGGCCTATGCAGATTATTTCACATTAAACACTTTACATTTATAATAGAATATAATAGAAAACATTTATTTAACAACACATAAACACATTAGCGAATAATGTAACAAACAAAAATAATTTAAAGATCAACAAACAAAAAATGGATAATGATAATAAATATAACAAAAAGAATAAATATAGTAAAAATAAGCCAAAGTAGTATTTACAAAAAAAAAAAAAAATGAATATTCATTGATGAGTTATTTAAGGTCAATGATATCTCGAGTTGAGTTTTTTTCTTTTAGTTCATTTATAAAAAAAAATCGTTTATTTGCGAGAATGCGGCACAATTTGAATGGATTAGATTTCAGCCACTGAATCCTACTGTAAGTGCAAATTTTCATTACAAGTGGCTTCTAAAATACATTTAACATGCACTCGTTTTCAATTAAATTTCGTTGCATTCAAGTTGCACGATAATAAAATTATTTCGTTGCTAATTTACACGATAACTTAAATACTACATGCTACTACAATGTACAGTAATACTGTGAGCACATTCTGCATAGATCGGACCAAAATTAATAAATAAAAGCTGAAGGTAGCCCGAGTTGACCATGCCATCTGGACGTCTAACACCTCAGTCCCCCCGTGACCACGGCTGTTGTAAAGCACTCGAAACGTCCGGAATATAAAAGCAAAATTAGACGCGATTAAATCCGTTTCATTTAAAATGTGTAGTGTTCGCGTAAATACAAGAAATCACTACATGATAGGGCTCCTCCTAGGAAAGCTACGGCGTAATCATTTGTGCTGTTACAAAAAATGGGACAATATCCCCATTTTGGGGTCAGCAAAACTTTTTAGACTTTTTGAATTGAACTTCTAGGAGGTCAAGAAAATGCGCTTGGAAAGGCAAACGAGTACCGGTGCATTCTCCCGTGGGAGGTGGTGGGAACGCCTCCAATCTTACGCTTACGCCGTCAACGGACGTCTCCATATCCGTCATCCGAAAGCCATGGGAGAGACAAACGAGAGCGAGCCAAGCACACCCTCCTTGCACCCTTTTGACAATAAGATCCTCTTCTTCGAACTGTTCTACTATATTAATTTCTAGTGCTACGCAACACTATATAAATAAATCAAATTTTATGTGAAACTAGTACAAGTTTATAATAACTGCCAGTACATAATTTTTTATGATTACTATATACTCTTTAGTTTGTTAAGTAACTTATTGTAAATGCCAATAGCTAATACCATAGCTGACTCTTTAATGTATAAGATTCTTGAACTTGAAAACTAATTGACGAATTTTGATGGAATTTTTTTTTAAAAGGTTTAATCATTGTAATGTTTTATCCTACTTAATTGAACAACATCATACAAATGAAAAGTTTGTTTGTACTGAACGGATAAGAACGAAATTTGGCAAAGGTGTAGATTATGGCACGTAATGGGATACTTTTTATCTTAATTACATTACGTAGAGACCTAAAAGCATATAAAGCGAGATAGCCGTCCATGTCCCGTTGCTGGGTAAATGGCCTAATGAAGTTGCCTTCTCTTATTTTTGAAATTTTAATATTTTGGAGTCAGGAAAAGTCCACAATGCTCATCCAATTGTGTTGGGGATTTACGAAAGTCTACAAAATATTTTTGTTTTCTCAGACAAGAATTACGATCTTTTACTTTACTTTCAAGCACGTGATAAAATCAGCATTTATATATTACATGGTAACAGACCTCCCTAGACTCTGATACCCGTCTTCGGTATGTGTATTTTCGACCTCGGCCAGATTATCAAAGCTTTTTGGAAGAATTACATTGTACTAGACTACTAACTAAAAATGAATACAGAAATAGGTATTTTGTATAATCTTATCATTCATTCAGTAAAAACAATGTATACATATAGAACTATAAATATAAGGAGAGTAAGGAGGAGAAGGATCTAAACTATTTCGATTCAATTCGATGTTACCAAAAATAAATTTATTTTTTATTCCGTTTCACGTATGCCATATAAAGTTTCATAACCTGTGCGGTTCTACGAGAATACCGTTAAATTAAATAAGGTATTAATAAAGTCAAATTTAGGAAATGTATAAAATGAGGTTCATCCTCTTTAATCTGCTGACTTTTATCTTCTTTCTTCAATATAACAGCGTTCGTCGGTAACTCTATCGTTTGTTGCCCTTCGCTAGGCAGCTGGCAATGTTATCAAGCAAACTGCCATACGATGAGCCGCAACTGACACGAGTTTTTTTTTTCTATGATCCAATCTTTATTCACTGCTTTCTTCATTATTTAGCACCAAAGATGAAGTTATACCAAGATTGCCACTTGAGCTAAATTACATGCGTTATATAAGACGAACTAAATTATACTGACTAAATAAGTTAATTAACCTTTTTTTACACAGTATTCTTAAATAAAATTATATTTCAGCAAGATCTTTTGTAATTGTTTTGTAGAAAACACATAGCAAGTACTTACATATTTAATTGCCTTGGTGTTCTTGATGCTGGCACGCAGCGATGCAACAAAATCACAAAAACACGATTGCCTACCGACTGCGTAGCCGTACCATTATAAATCCAGCTTATCTACGAGGAAAGCCGCGAGTTTGTATAAACTGCTAATTAGGTCCGTAGAGTCCGTTGGACGCCATTTTGTTGTGTGCAGCCATTTTGTTTTGTGTAGGTATTTAGTGATGTACATGCACTAGTTATTGTAATAGTTTGAAATTAAAATTAATATATGAATTACATGTTTTCTACGCTCCATAAACACAAATTCCAGTCAAGTATTACACTATTCTTTGTATGACTTTATTTATATGTTTAAAAAGGTTATTAAAAATCCCCTATTCATTAACTGCCAGAGTCTTCTTATCAAAGTCCTAAAGTAAACTACTATAGAAGAACTCTAAATTAAATTTTTAGCGCATCCCAAAATGTGCAAAATTGAAAAAATGGGTAAATATTCACAGAAAAATTAAGAGAATCCTTCCAGCGTAGTATGGTGACAAATCAACCATTCATTAACACCACAAAAACACGGTATCACATGTAATGCATATAGTTACCAGGTATTTGGTCTCAGGTTCCCGTTATCTACTACACGACACACAGCATCAATATTTATAAAGTTTTAATCAGTTTTGACTGTAAAAATATATTTTAGGAGGTGATTAAAACAAAACAAACATTTGGTTCGCGGTCCATCACTATTACAAAATAAAATATATTCGTTATCGTATGACGCAGGAAGCTCGGCCGGAAGAAGTGGTCTCCAGCCGCAGACCGATAGCGAGCGACATCATAACAATGTACAAATGTTTTACAACTGCAACCAATTACCGTTGACGATGATATGGACAACAGGGATAAGGAACATATTACGAGAACCGCGTGGGTCAGTGATCACTGATCAGCGTACTTGCCTACTCTATGCTATACGGTACTAGCTATGGGTTCATATCTCATACGAAATCTCAACTTGTACCAAAATACAGTTTTTGGAGAAGCTGCTTAGTCTACGGATCTAGATCATTATACTATCATATAAAGCAAAGCAGTCTGTAAATGCCCACAGCTGAGCAAAGGCCTTTCCTCAAATTATTAGAGCTATGGAGCCGGTAAAAGTTCGCCACGCTCCAAAGCTCTCTATTAATATTAGGTCGAACGTCGTGTCGTTTGGTTAGGAATTCCAAATTCAAATGTATATCAAACTTAGGCTCGTGTATTTGTGTTTCGAATTTAGTGATTCATTGTTTTCGCGACAATTGTTTTTTCTTTGACATCCTTCTGTTAACAAAATGAAAAGCTTGAGTGATCGCGTTGTTAACGAAAATAAGTTCCACCGTAGCACCAACGCTGCAGAAACAGCTCGAAGGATTAATGGTGTGTATGGGGAAGCTACTGTAAAAGAAAGCACGGTATGTTTTTGGTTCCAACGTTTATTCTGGAGATTTAGACCTCCAAAACAAACCTCGCGAACGGCCGGAGACCCAAGTTGACAATGAAGATTTAAAGGTGATCGTGGAAGCGGGTCCTTCGCAAACCACGTCTGAGTTTGCGGCAGGCTTCGGTTTGAGTGACATAATAATTTTAATTCCATCGAAACAAATTGGAAAAGCGAAAAATCTCGAAAAATGGGTACCGTATTAATTGAGTGAAGCAAACCAATAAACACGCATTGAGTACTGCGTTACATTACTCTATCGTCACAATAAGGAGGGAATTTTTAATCGAATCATTACTTGTGATGATAAATGGATACTGTACGACGATCGGAAACGCTCAACACAGTGGTTGAACCCAGGACGGGTCGCCAAATCCTGTCCCAGGCGAAAGTTGTTGACTCAGAAAAAGTTACTGGTCAGTGTTTGGTGGTCACTACAGCTTCATCTTACGATAACGGCAGATCTGTGTTGTCGACAATTGCAAACCATGATGGAAAAGCTAGCCGTTAAACAACCGAGACTGGTCAATTGCATTAACCCACTGCTGACATACATAACCCACTCATGACTACGCTAGATCCCATACTTCACGACAGACGGTCGCTAATTTAGAGGAGCTGCGATTGAATGTCTCCGACACCAACCATATTCCTCGGACCTTGCTCCAACATATTAAATTTTTTCGGAATTTTGACAGTTTCTTACAAGGAGAAAAATTCAATTCTAATGAGGCAGTCCAAACCGCTTTCAAAGATTTTATTGATTCTCGCTCACAAATTTTTTTCTGCCATGGAATCAATGAATTAGCTATTAAATGGCGAACATACTGCGATTGATTAAATATATAATTTCAGAAAAAAAAAATATTTTTTTACATTTTCCATATAATAAGTTAATTTCATATGTAAAGATCTTGTACATGGGTATCGAAAATTTAAATATCTTTTTTTAAGAATATACGTAAATTTCGAAAACTCAGCGGTACGAACCCTTCACATAGGGAATCGAAGTTGAGCTTCCGGATCCCCTTACAACACGGCAGTCGCGAATCTTGATCATTGTATAAAAGGATCTCATGTATATTTTCATTGTTATTTTTCTGTCTGCGACTTAAAAGATAAGAGCAATTCTTCCACGTCGATCCAACCTTTCGACGCTTGAGGTACAGCATTTTACCTTTTTTTTTGCCCAAGCGGCTCACCTGATAGTAATTTCCCGTCGCCAATATATCTGCAACACCAGAGGAGCTGCAGGTGCATTACCGGATTTTAAGGATTGGAGGGACGAGTGGGCCTCCGGTTACCTCACTCACCGAACGAAATGTAGAAGCACTAAATGCCCCTACTTCACGACGATATTCTGCGATATACAAAAAGGTGAGGGAGAGGACTAGTGCACCCTCATCCGCCATTTTTTTTGGTATGTCAAACATCGGAAACCAGTAAATCGGACAGGACAACATCATATGTGCGGTAACCTAACTAGTATTAGTTAGCTAAATTTTGACTTCTCGAAGGTTTCATTTTAATTTCTTTATTACTGCAGCTTCGTATGTGCTCTGGTATCTTTTCTGTTAAATTTCGTCGACTTCGGTGGTTCAATAACAATACCAAACGTCAAAGTAAAAGTAAATGCCCCACTGGGCCTTTATATTTTGAGAGAACTTGGAGCCGGGAAGAGTCTGCCGGGCTACTCCAGTGTGGATTTCCAGACTTCATGTGCCCATTCCAAATAAGTATCAATAGCAAAAACACCATCATTTATTTTTGTAATGGAACAAACGAGCAAGCGGCCATCCTGATGGTAAGTGATTACCGTCGCCCACGTGCATCTGCAACACCAGAGGAGCTGCAGGTGCATTGCCGACCTTTAAGGATATTTGGGGGATGGGAGAGAGGGAGTGGGACGTCGTTACCTCAGTTACCGAACGAAATGCAGAAGCACAGGAAGCTTCTACTTCACGCCGACATTCTGCTTCTACCCCGGACGAGCTGGCCCATTTGTGCAGTAACAAAAGCTACCGCTTGGCTCTGCCACGTATATACGCACCTCCGCAGTTGTTGGCGTTCGGATTATAGAGATGTTCGGACTGGCTAGCACCCAGATTGTCGAGGCTCTGCTAATTATTACCTTCAGCTGGGATTCGAACCCAATACCCATGGCTGATCAGTCAAGCACGTTAACCACTAAGCCACGCGGACGTTTTGATCACTTCACGATGCAAACACTAATTATACCGATGAACACGGGAAAACCGCAAATTTGTCACAGGGACAGAAATAAAATTTATAATCAAAATAAACCAATTGAACGGTGAGTTTTAAATTTCAGCTCTTCATTAAAATCTCTTAATTCTTAATTTTTTTTTTAAATAAACCTTACCTTCCGCTGTAGGAATATCTCCTGTGTCGCGGAAGCAGTTTACATACATGAATTGCACATGGACAAACACCCAGACCGGGAACTATTACTTGTAGTCTAGACAAATACTAGTCACGTGCGGGAATCGAACCCGCGACCCAAAGCGCCGCAGCTAAACGGTTACCCACTGCGCCACCTAGCCGTCTGAATTATTGAAGAAAGATAGAAAAATTCTTTGATCGTCAATATAACAATAATTAAAGATTTAATAACTAAAGGCACACTTCACGTGACATAGAGCCAATACTGCATCATTGCTTATTCTTATGATCATACTCTCGTTGAATGACGCTATGAATATAAATAAATAAATAGCGTTTAGCGGTATAATGCACCCAGCAATCTCTATGTGCCTACCGCTATCAAACTTGAACTCTGCTGCAAAATAGTCGAAGATACCACACATGTTTCTCCCCGACATTCAGTCACTGTTCTCGCAATATATTATACGTGGAAGCTAATGGAAAGGCTAGTAGCCTTACGGTAAATAAAATAAAGTAAATTAGCTACCTATAAATATCCCACAGCTGGGCAAAGGCATCCTCTCAGTTTTGCAAAGGGAAGAGTCCGCCAATTCATGCCGTTGAAATATTTTAATTGATAGACATGTTGGTTTCCTCGCAATGTTTTCCTTCTTAAAGTTGTAAGTGTCTATTTTAGTTGTTGCCGGCACCGGGGTTTGAATAATAAGATAATGTATTGCATGAAACTTAAAGCGAGCGTTCTGACCCGTGATATATATATATATATATCACGGCCACTTTTCGGTACTTGTAACTAACAATCGGAAAGTTAGAGGTACTATAATTACAAAATTTCTAATTAAGTTTTGTATTACCACATAAAATACAATTAAAAACACATGATTCTCAGTTTAGCTCTAATTAAAATTTGAAAATTTCAGATTAAATCGGCACGATATCACTAAGAATACGTTGTACTACTTACCTCTCTAGTTCAAGGTTACTATGTAGAATCGCATAATCGATTCCAATTTTCCCGGCAAGGCTCAACACAAGGAATAAAACTCAAATGATCGTCTTCGTTGATCGAAACAAAAGTTTCGCGAATTAAAATATAATACTTTCTGATATTCAAGCGGTAGAAGGATTCAAATATAAATTTGTTTATGATGACCGATCAGCTGCCAATACCAATGTCTAGGTCAAGGCCAGATTTGGTCTGCGCAAGTGCGAAGGTTAATGTTGCCAAGCGCCTACTGAAAAATTATCGCAAAATTTAATTTCACGGAAATACATTTCTTTCAACAGGAGCATAAATTACAAAATCTTTTATCGGTTTCCAAATCTTGACAGTTACCTAGCAATCAAAAATTAAAACTGATCTTTAATTTTAAAATTAAAGAAAGAAATTGATAGCAATAATATAAATTAAGCTCTACGCCATTTTACGTTTGAAATTAGATGTTATCTTGTGGTGCACGTGCGATTATATTTATTTGTACTTATATTCATTAGCAGCCTATAGTCATTCCACCGCTAGGGCACCCATGGAATAAGAGGGTGGCAGATTCTCTCAAGCTGCCGTCACACAGCATATTTATTTGTTTAGACTGCATGTATAACCTCTATAGCCTGTACAAGTTGCTCCATGTGTATAATTATATACACTCACACTGGCGACCGCGTGGGTTTACTGTTTAGCGTACCAGACTGCTGAGACATGGGTCGGCGCCAATATTCGTGGAACTGGTTCTGGACGTGTTTTGCAGTGTCCTGAATCTTAGAACCTTCTCCCGATCTTAGCCTATAAGCCTTACATCGGATACTGGAAGGTGAAGAAGAGTGAGTGCCTCTGTTTGCACTCCGCGTGCACTTGCGGCACAATAATACCTCCTGCGCAGCTAAGAAACACCAATAGCAATCCACAGTTGTCACCGTGGATGAAAGCGGCCAGGACTACATCGCTCATTTATATGATGCTTCGACTGGGAATAATCTAAGAGACTGTAACAGTGGGTTCCTTTTTGAGCATGGAGGATTTCTTTCTCATTGAATATTATGCCATGGGAGCGATGCGAGTACTTTGTGGTATGTATTACCTGGTGGTAGCGAACGTGACAAGTAGGTATCTAGAATTCACGACCAACTATCTTTATTTTGTACTAGCTGGCCCGGTAGAGGTTGTTCTGCTCTTTCCGGTGGTGGCGCGATGAGAGTAGCTGAACGATACAGCAGTTGAGGTGCGGCAGCGCCATCTAGTGGATAGTTAGAAGAAAGTGGAAAGCACGAAGATATTCTCCGTTCTCAAATACCTATGTATGCTAATTTTCATAGCGATCGTTTGGAGCATGTAGAAGTCGATATGCTGCAGCTCACTAAAGCTCATATGCCATGCACGACGTACCATACGCACACCTTTGAGTAGGTGAGTTGGTGAGCGCAGTGCCGATACTCTCGCTCAAGAGATGCTTTGTTTATTGGATTGTGTTTAACACTGACTAACAGTTAACCTAACGTAAGTGGTTAGTACAGCCCCCGGGGCAGTCCTCTGGTCCTCATCTCACAATGGCTCTCTGTACCTTTCAAACCAGAAATGGGTAAGAGTGGTACCTACCCTGGCGACTCCTTGGCAGAGGAGTCTATCACCTGTTAAGGTATTAAAACCTCCTGCTCCCCATCACTAGTCTGTAGGATTTGGGTCCATCATCAATCGGTTCCCAGATCCATGTTTTTGGAAGAAAAAGTTCGTATACTTAGTTGGAATGTATGGTATTTCATGCTATTTTATCGATTAGGTTGAAATAAAACACTTCATAAACATACTGTGCTATAATAATCTAATTAAAATAACGTTATAATAAAATGAAAATAATACGCAATGGTCACAAGAAAAAAAATAAAATAAACAAAAGGACGTGTTGCAGTTTACACAACGGTTGTTAACCTTTATACAAAGATAAACAAAATCAAATACACTTATATTTAGGCCTTTTTCATTAACATAGCTACCCATTCGAAACTGAATCGAACGGCAAACCTTAACAAAGTCGCATTTGGAATACCCTGCCCTCTTCAGTCCATTCACACATTAAATATCGCTTGACATAATGATACCTCCGCATTAATCATCTATATCAGAGTACAACTTTACGCTTTTGATTTTAAGGCGTTGTTTGCTTCATTGTATGTGACGTCAGCTGCACGTCATCTGTCAGATTTTCCCGCGTTGTGCAAATGATTCGGAGCATCGGCGAATGCGAATTTTAACCTATACGCCTCCGCTACTAAAACGCCTATGTTGGAATCGGTCCAATTCTGCGTCGGAACGTTCTGGAGCAATAACATCAGACCCTGGAAGTCCTGCTCGAGCATTAATTTTTCGCGCCAATGGAGGAGAAACGCCGCGCAAACGTACAGCTGGAAGATGGCGAATCCGTCCGATTCTGCTAAATATGTGTCCCACAAACGAATGGTGCAAGGTAAAGGTATTTCCCTTGTGAGGAGGTTGTTCATCCAGCGGAAGGAGAACTGGAGATAGTCCACACCGTGCGATTGCAGATGCTCGTGTAATGGCAGATCTATACGTCGTATTAGCTCTTTTAACTGATTTACCTGTAAAAAAAAAAGCCGTATTCAATTTAATAAACAAATATTTGTAAAGCTTGTTTAATTCTTGTATCCCTTCAGGTGTCATAACTTTGAAACAATTGCAGAACACATACACAGCCCGAGTGAAGCCGCTGAAACTTTTTCTTTTTGGAAATGGTAGCAAACGAGCAAGCGGCTCACCTGATGGTAAGTGATTACCGTCGCCCACGTACATCTGCAACACCAGAGGTGCTGCAGGTGCGTTGCCGGCCTTCAAGGATATTTAGGGGTAGGGGAGGGAAGAGGGCGGGCCACCGGATACCACATTCACCGAACACCGAAAACGCAGAAGCACAAAATGCATCTACTTCACCCCAGTTGTCTGCAAGGTCGTGGTATACCCCGGTCGTGTCGGCCCATTCGAGCAGCAGCAAAAGCCGCCACTTGGCTCTACCACATATAAAAATAGGGTTGATGACCATTAATCTAATCCTAGGTAGTGGAATATCAATTTATATCGCGCTTCGTAAGATGATAAAATTTATTCTTTGTAATTAATACTGCATCAGCCTTTTTAGTTCACAGCTGGACGTAGACCTCTTCATGAAAGTGCCAACAAAAGCCGGATTCTTGGAAGATTTGCCCAATCACATCGTGAAGGCGGGTAGGTGACCCCAGTGCTGGTACCCTCGCCACAAGTGATGCTGCTCCCCAGCACACTAGTCTGTGGGGTTTGGGTTCGGCAGATTCGGATGAATAGTCTGCCATCATTCGATCGCCAGGGCTTCGTTCGTTGGCTCTAGCAGGGAGCAGGGTGTTCGCGAGGGTGCGTTTTGGACAAATAGATGGCTATTACGCTATCTCGCACACCCCTAATTGTTTACTTACCTTATACTGTATACCAAGTTGTGCAAAAATATAATTATCCTGAATACTGTCGAGGAACTTCGACAGGCACCAAAAAGAATCTGCTTCTATGATATTCCTTTGCTCCTCGCTCAACTGGTCCAGGGGAAAGTTGTCGAGCTCCTTCCCTGGTGCGGCCTCCTGGAGGAAAACCATGAAGAACGGCGTCACCAGGTCGTTTATGCCTTGCACGTAGCCCGACGCTGGGTGGCGTATCGCCCATATGTAGAGGATCCGTTCGAACATCACCTGGAAAGAATATTTAGACGTTTATAGATATTAAAACAAGTGTTTCTTCGATTTTTTAATACTGAAATAATTTTTTCCAGAACATATTTGTTTCCTAAACCAAATAAACTTATGTAAAATATTCGTAGTCTATCCTACTGTTAAAATATATATATATTGAAATTCGTATTGTTTATATTTCAGGTCTGTCTGTTCGATACAAATTTACCAATCGTATTTAAAACTAACGTCCTCTTGAACTAGAGACTTGAAACTTTGAACGTGACTGAGAATTAACAGAAACCACAATATAATATTACTCGCTGTCTCGTCTGTCTGTCTGTAAGTTTGTCTATTTTTTTTTAAATATCTTAGCGATTATTTCTATTATGGAAGAGTAACACAAGGTGCATTTGACAATATCACGTTATACGCGACGAGTTTTGTTACAAGCCGCAACAAGCTGCGGTAATGATGAAAGAAACTTCACACTCGGATAAAACTTGCAAATCGGTTACTAGTATGTACTAACAATTAATAAAATGATCAGAGAGCGTTGTGGCGTGAAAGACGTTGTAGTGACACGAATTGAGAAAGGGATGCTGAGCTGGTTTGGACATGTGGAGAGGATGAATGAAAGTAGGTTGACGAAACAAATATATGAGGCGAGTGTAAATGGTAGTCAGGAGAAAAGGACCTTGGCGAACATTTCACGATCAAATCGGAGACGTTATGAAAAAATTCCAGGTCAAGAGTACTCTAAACCAACGTCGATGAAAGTGGGGGAAGCGAAAGACGTATGTCAGGACCGTAGCAAGTGGAAGAAGATTGTCTCTGCCTATCCTAATTGGGAACAAGGCGTGAATATATGCATACATACTAATAATTATAGCGTAGTAGGTTCTATTCAATTTTTGTGGCCGGGTGGCGGCGTAAGATTTTATTTATTACCAACCTAACAAACATTACTGCATATAAAAGCATTGATTCTTGAACAAAGTAAATCCATCTTCCCAGAATAGTGTTGACGACACATTGCAATATTTGTGAATATTAAAAAAAATGGATTAGTGCGTTATACGGAAGATAATTTATTTTATAAAAAAAAAAAACATTAAAAAATCTGTAGGGTTTCATGACCGTATACAAAATACTGGTGTGATCAGAGGTCTATACGTCTATTTTAGTCGTTTCAACCCACATTCAGCAGAGTTTATTTTTAACACACGTTGTTAAGCTGATTGAAACAGGTGGTGACCCAGTCACCGTCTTAGTGTTCAAGCCTCTGTCTCACATATCGTACCTACGTGTACATAAGTTTTTAAAAATACTCCTCGAAATAGGGGATCGAATTCGAGACTTCTGATTCGGAGGTAGATCCCCTAACCACTCGGCTACAAGGGTTAACGAATAAATAATTATCGACCATAATGTTTGTCAACAATACCACCCATAACGGTATTTATATCTATCCAATTAATTTACATACTTGTCCAAATATATGTAAATGATATTACCAGCGATGGTCAGTGCCCTCTAGTGGTCGGCAGAATATTTTATGTCGTTTGTATAAATGTTTTATTTTTATTTTTTGGATGCGTTATTTTTGCGTTTAATTATCGTTTCCCGTTATGATTTAAATTAAAACATTGTGTTCGGTACGCCACTACGAATGTTGCCATTTAAGATTTATAGCTTTTCTTTATACGCAACAACTCTTACCGATGTAGCTGGTAAACTGGGCTGGGCCAACAGCATATCTACCGTGGGGGGGTTTTAATCGGTCCGGCATCTTCAATGCTGATCCCGACATAACCAGTCACCGGAGACGGTAACGGGTAAGTGCGAGCACCTTTCCTCCACGTTAAACAAAAAAAAAATACGCAACAGTAGTGCAGTTGAGAGCAACAACCTAAAACACAGTTTTTGATATTTAGTTTAATCTTTACTTAAAACGTCGTAAGGTCAAAACTTTCTAGTGTTCAACACCTATTGGTCGTTGTACTTTTCCTCATCATTTCTGCCTAACATATGTCCACTGCTGAACATTGACCTCCCCCAAATATTGCTACAAAGCCCGGTCCTGAGCCACCTGCGCATCCATCGACTTCACGCAACACCGTGCAAATCGTCGCCGTGTCGTCGTCACTCCATCTTGTGGGGGGGTCGTTCCACACTGCGTTTGCCTGTACGTGGTTGCCACCCGAGAACCTTTCTGACCGACTGATTCGTCGTTACTGAATCTAAAGTATTGAAGCCAGCAGAGAGAAAGTAACGTTCTTTTAAAAACTCATGGAACTTTCTAAGGAGTCTCGTCATTTTCAAAGTAAGTAACACGAAATTTTAATTTAATATATAGGCTTCTGGTTAGAAATATCTACTGACGCGCGAGGAAAGGCGGGTATAACACCTTGTAGTACCATAAACAGCTTTACCACTTACATTTCGTCTAATTTGGAAACAAGTATCTGCTCTATAAAAACAACGATTTATGAGAACAGCAGCTTCTGGAGCAAACCCAGCGACAAGGCTTGCTGCGTCAAGATGTATCTCACAGACAGTCGAAATGTGGGTTCCAGAGGCCCGTTCAGTAGATCATCTGCCTACCCCTATAGGTTATTTATTAGGCATTCAGGTATCCACATAATATTTTCCTTCACTGTCGTGAATGTATTATGTTCAACCCTTAAAATTGCTATAACCGATTTTAGTGTTGTCGGTGCCGAGTATCGAAACTGATTGACAAGCGTAATACGTAACATAAAAAAGAGGCCGACCTCAGAGCTATCTATCCTTAAACGCTGTACATTTAATTTAGGTATCAGAATGCACTAGGAAAGTAAGAAAGATACGAAAGATAGACTCGGATTTGGCTTGTGACGTGACGTGCCTTGAATTTGGAATTCCGTCAATGTTATAGAACAGCGGTCAAGTGTCTATTCTGATCCGTGGCATAGCAATAGGTATTCTATTGTTTCAACGCGTCAAGAATCGTGTACAATATATGAAGGCCGTCATTGTGGTAGGCGTTGGTTCAATTTGATAGAGCCAAACGATCAATTGATTCATCGTTTCCGAATGACACTGCATGATCACAGGCCTTTAATTATACTGGCCTACCTTAGAAACTGAAGCACAAAAGTTGTTAGACTGCTGTTTGGTGACCGAAATAGGTAAGAGAGTGGTATCCAGACGACTCCTAAGCAGAGTCAGAGGAAGATTTCCTAAGAATCCTACTCTGCTTAGGAGTCGTCTACCATCTAATGGCTTTGTTCATCACTGACGACTATTTACGGGGACATACGGGGTGAAAAGGGGAATATACCATTTTTTTCTCCACAGGTTTAGTGAATATTCAACGTGCTAGGCAGCGAAGGAAAGCATCGTAAGTAAACCACTTTATTATTTAAGAAATATTAAACAAAAACCGGACATGTGAAGTCCGCCAACTGGCACTGGAGCAGCGTGGTAGACGCTGCCTGGCTCCATTTCAAATATTTGAGAGGAGGCATTTGCCCAGCAGTGGGAATTTACAGGCCGCTACTTTACATACACACTCGAATATCGTGCAGAATCAGATACAACCATGTGTCTCAACCTCATCCAATCTGCAAAACATGCGGAAGCTCTCTTTAATTGATTTCGCTATTCTCAATTATATTTTTAATTCCCAGCTGCTGCGTTTTCCTCCTTAATATACATAACAACATGGGATGAAGGATTGAGCAAGATTCTTACGACGCTAGCACAAGGCAAGACCGAAACCTAAAATGTCTGTACTATCCAAGAATCGCACTCTATTTCGTTCAGGTTTCAGAATAAACTTAAAGGTCCATTATGATGCTACAGTTCCAGGCGAAACTTAAACCTAAGGTCCCATATACAATGTGTTACAAAAAAATTATAGTATTTATACTATAATACAACGATAGCCAAGTGGAGCCACCAATGCCACCGAATCAGGAGACGAATTTCCAATTTCGGTACAATTTGTATCGTTCGCCTGAACACAAAGACGGCGACAGGCTCACCACCTGTCATGATGTTCTGAAAAGCTCTTGTGACGAGTGTGTTGAAAAGTCTAAAAGAAATGTCTAGAACTCTAACAGTATTGGGTATACGGACAGTATGTTATTTTCAAATTGCGTATGGATTTAATGTTGCAAATGTAACACTTACCTGCACAGTGATCTGCTGGAACAATGCAACTAACGGACTCATTCGCGGTATGTCGATATGTATCTGTCTGTATGTGTCCTCCTCTCGCTCAGCGTCGTAGTACTGCCTCACTAAATGCTTATAGTCGGCCCGCTTGCGCTCGAGAGTCTCGGTACGCCTTTCGGTATTCGCTGGGAGATACCCGGCGAGAAGTCGCCATGTCACTGCTCTGGCCTGAAAAGAAAATGCCACGTCATCATTGTCACCGTTGATTACCCACAAAACAACAAGAATGGTCCAGCTGGTGGCAAATATTGGAATATGCTGAGTTGTGACAAATGGAAATTTGTAATCTCTGATAACCCCATGCCGGCTACAGAAAAAAAAAATGCAAAAAAAATCATAATTAAATTTGACTTTGATTTCAACATGTAGTATTTAATTAAATACAAAAAGTATCTTGTATCTTATATCCTATTCCATATTACAATAGACATCTATCTCATTATTGAACAACAAACACACTTTCACATTTGTAACATTAAGTAAAATAAAACATTTCTGGAGGAACCATGTTATTTTATGTTATGAGGGGCTGGTATCTGCAACTCCACGACCGAGCGCGTATTTTGCGTGTGGGCAGGAATATGGAGGAACCATAAAGAACATTTTAGAAAGTCCCATCTTTTGATATTTTATACATTTTTTATTTTTGTTATTATAGGTATGTAAAACCGCTTGCTCCTTTTCTCTGAGCAACATAACAAATAGCATAATATTTAATATGTTTTGTTACCTTAAGTTAATCTTAAGACTTAAGCTTTCTGATTTATATATATATTTTTAATGGGAATGATGGCAAAGTGCACGAGGATCATCACCTAATGGTAAGTGATTACCATCACCCACTTACATCTGTAACACCAGAGTTGCTGCAGGTGCGTTGCCAGCCTTTAAGGGTATTTGGGAGATGAAAGGGAGGATGAGAAGGCAGATGGGGAGGAGGAGGGGGCCTCTGGTTATCACATAAATTGAGGCCTTTGCTCAGTTTTGGGAAATTGAAACTACTTCTTTTAACTCTTACAAAAATAAATATGTTAATGGTATCACTGTCTATGGCAGTGTGACCAGCAACCTGTCTCCATGTCATATGTTGTGGGACTAAGTGACATTGAAAACAACATAAGCTATTTGTACATAATTTTTGAAAATATTAGCAATATTAAGTCAACAATAACTTAATTGGTTTCCAGAATTGCATACTCTTAAGAGTGTGTTTGAATATGATGATGAGTACAGAATGTTACGGATAAAATAATATTAATTCTAAATACTTTAGAGGATGACTAAGAACTTTTTCCATTACAAGCAAAACAATTAACATACAAGTGCCTACAAGACCTTCATTGACATATAATTAAACGGACTGGTATGTTTTATTATGTTATGTGAGAAACATCCGAAGCTCATAGATATGTACTTATTGGGTATTGTATTAATATTAAGCCACTGCAGATAAATAAAGTTACATGAAATAGCAATATTTTTTTACAAAACAAATGTCTGACACACTGCATAATTTTTTTTTATTATTCATCCCTGTACCCAAAAGTAAACTAGCAGCCTGTAAGTGCCCACAGCTGGGCAAAGGCCGCCTTTTCACAATCGAGTATCTGAGAGGGTTTGGCTTCATACAAACAAACATACACGCACATGCAAAGTACCTTTTATAATCAAGTACCCTTATAACAAGTTGTGATATAATAATATAATAGAATGGCTACTTACTTTTGTTGGTATTCCTGACCAGCTAAGCTGTTTAAGCTCATCAAGATCTAACACAGGATTTTCCAGCAATTGCTGGAACCTCTCCAATTTCGACTCGCTGCTCTCTTCTCGCGAAGCTAATACAGATAATCTGACAGGGCGTGGACGACCAGGATAATGCCTTAAAGGCCCTGAGGTGCTACCAACGCCACCTCCAGTCCGTTTCATTTCATTTTTACGCACAGTCAATGCCTCCTCTTTAGGTTTCACATTTTCACTCTCGACTTTGACGTCACTTTTGTTTACGTTCTTAGTGCTATTCCTATGTGAATTAATCACGTTTAAAGCTGCAGTTTCCGATATGGCTTTCGATATCTTTGTTTCTGCAATGCCGGATATGATGTCGTCGTCGCCAAGATCCCAAGCATCGTTCACCGATGCCTGGAATTGCTGATAGGATGACCCCGACATAACCTCGTTCTTTTCGACCCTTTGCAGAGGTCTTCCTGGGATTGCGCGTTGTGGTGTTCTCCAAAACGTATCAGGCAAAATACTGTTCTTATCATATTCGGCTTGGTAACTTTCCATAATAAAATATAATCTGGAACATTATAAAAATCTTTACTGAACAACAAATTACTTTAGAATGTTTGCTATTTTGCTATCACAATTTGACAATGAATGACAATCAACAATCATATCACATGTACCATAGATAACCATAAATTTATATTTTCAACGTGTGTAGGTATTTGATCAAATACAAAATCGTCCTTGCAATTTTATTTGTTGGCTGTATACTTTTTTTTAAAAATCTTTCGGATAATAACCGTACAATACCAACATTAGATAAGTTATTATTCTATGATTACACCAAAGTTACAAAAAGCTGTCATTAAAATTATGTGTCATGAACTTGACACTTCAAATAAAGCTCCAGTTATTTTGATTTTGTAAATATTATTTTATTATGTCGCACAAACTATTTTTAATTAAATATCATCAATAAAATTTAAGGCCGTCCATATTCGCAAAGCATGTTTCTATTGGACATCATTGATACTGAAGCATGTTTCTAAGGAATATATTAAATCAATAATATTTTTCTGGAAAGTGTCTCGTTCAAGTACTATCATTATGGCTAGTCCAAATCCAGAAAATGATTCAGCTTCTATGTTTGTACAGAAAGTTGATAATAGTTCAAAAATCCTGTACATGCAGAACTATCCTCAAGAAGAGATTCTACTATCAAAGCAAATATACCGGCTGAAATTATTACGGTTAAAGACTTCTTTGACTTTATGAAAACGGCGTATCAAGTGTATGAGCATTTAGAAGGCAATGAAGAAGAAGGATCTAAAATAAATTGGGAAGAACTAACTAAACTGACAGTGATAAATCATGTTATCGAACAACAAGAAAGAGATCTACTTTACCATACAGCTTTTACTGATCCTAAGACAATAATTAGCAAAAGCGAAACAGCGTTAGAAACAAAAAATAACGAATTAGTGCGCGTAGAAAAGCGTCTTAGTTACAGCGAAATTGAAAGTAAATATAGATTTTATTTACCTTAAAATTGTCGATATTAAAAATTAATTAATTAATTAATATTTTATTTTTTTAGGTAAAGCACACAGACGTTCACTACCTATAGATGTTAGAGTAGAGATGCTTGGAGCTTGGACTGAAACTAATCTTAACTGCAAATTAAACGATGTATGACAGATTTCAATACTAATAAAAGTGAAAATATACTGATAACCAATAATTAATTCTCTTCGTCGCTAGATGGCGCAATTAGCTTTTCTTATTGATATATAAATAATTGTTTATAGGTTATTAATGAAGGAATTTTGGACTGCATTTTACCATATTTGGTAGGGTACAAAAAAGTGACCAAAACAACAAGTTCCTATACACCTATAATTAAGAAATGTTCTTCTAATAATGTGAATGACGTTAAGAAACCGGCTAGTTTTGGAGGTACTATTAGATTACAACTTACTTTGTTTAGATACAAATTCTGATTATAAGTATACTAATTTTAAATATATTTTAGGTTTCATAAATGAAAAGGAATCTAAAGATCGCTTAGGGAGGCGTAAATCGTCTGTAGTTGCAGCTCAAGAACGATGTAACCAAAAACAAGAGTGCGTATAAACTAAACATTATAATACGATTTTTTTCTGATTATTATCGAAATGTACAAGTAAAATTTAAAATAATTTTTTTTTGCTAGTTTATTATTTAATCAGTAGATGGCGCTAGTTAGTAATAGTAGCTATAGAGTATATTATTGTGAAGTACCTAGCTAGCAGTACAAGATTGAAAGTTTGTTGTATTCTTTTAAGTTATTAATTTGAAATAAGATTTAAATTTAGTTTCATTATAATTTCATTGTAGTCATGTTTTTTTAGTGATATGAATTAATATGCAATATAAGAAATATTTGTTACTATATCTAACATCCGATATGGTCTAGTGGCTAGGATACCTGGCTCTCACCCAGGAGGCTCGGGTTCGATTCCCGGTATCGGAATTTGATTTTTATTATTTTTTTACAGCGGGGACGTAGAAATTCACGTGTGCGATGAAGTCAAGGGATTGAAAAAAGATTTTAAGTGTCCACAAAAACTGCTTGTATCCAAAATGGGTTATTTCGCAGATGTGACATCGGGGCAGAGGTTGGAAGATATGGATATTTCTGTGCACTGCGATATACAGGCACGTAATTAGATTAATATTTTTATTGTTTCATAATAAAAACTACGGCTTAAAGTGACTGTTTAAAATTCGTACTGAAGACTGTAATGAATGACTCCCTAGTTCTGTAAAAACCAATAAAACATAGCATTTCTAATATTCGTACAAATGTGCATTATAATTAACAGCGTTGCCCCGTTGACTTACAATTTTGAGTCAGATCTTCTTTTATTTGGTTGGTTAGATTCTATCTATCAAATTAAAGTTAGTCTGACAATACCGGATTTATTATTTTTTTAAACTAATATTCTGATACATTAGTGGTGGTTAAAAATATCCACTTTAAGTTGAGCTTAATTCTACATACAACAACCTCTACTACATGGCTCTGCCGATATTGGTTAATTTATTTACAAATTTGTTTATTATAATAATAGTGATTTTTGTAGGCCGAAAACGTAACGACTCAAGTCGAACCATTACAGTTCCGTGTCATCATCTCGTTAGTGTGTTTCTCACAGCCTTAATTATATTAGTTGTTACTATCTTCCGCTATGTATAATATTTTCGCCACGCCACGATAGCCCAGTGGTTGTGGACATTTTTTATATTAAAAGTAGCCTATATCCAACTTAAATGATATAGCTTTATAAATTGAGATAATTATTACCATAGCGATGTTCATGGAATAACACTTAGCCAATATTGTAACTTTTAAAATGAGAATATACAAATGGGGTTATCTCACTCACCGAATGAAACTTTGAAGCAAAATCTCTACTTTGCGCCGGTTTTCTGCGAGGTCGTGGTGCTAATCTGGTCGAGAAGCAGCTAATGCTGCCGCTTGGCACAACACTGGTTCGTTCGCCATTCTACTTTTCTCATACAGTAATTCCTAGTACAAGCTCCTCAGCAGTGGTAACAGGAATACGAGTAATGTATAATAGGTATTAGGTGCCTTCCAACAGGCAGTATAGTACATACTTTTTGTAAATACATGTGTACAGATATTTGATTGGCTGATGAGGTGGGTGAAACGCGACACAATCCTGGTTGCTGATTGGCCCCTGCTGGATCCTCACAACGTCGTGCCCATTCTGGTGTCGGCTTCTTTCCTTCAGGTAATTTATTTTAAATGTGTGCCTCTGTACATGTTCTCTGTTCCTCTCAAAACACTTTAGCGACAATGTTCTATAATCAATACATATATAAATATAAAATCCCCTTGGTAAGTATTTATTCCACTATACCTATCTCGACATTCGAAAGACATGGAGACATCTTAAAATTTGATTGATAAATAATAATGGTGTATTTCTTAAATTATGCGGTTAATAGCGTAAAAAATATGTTTCAATCTTCTAAACATATTTTGTTTAGAATTTTAGATTCACAACTCTAGACATGATATGATGTATAACTTTTTAATATAGATAAAACTGTTTGTATAACTAATCTATACACAACCATGAAAACGTCTCAACTACCAAAAGAGATGAAGAAGCTGTGCAGGTAATGACGAAATGCGACATTATTTTTGAAGGAAAACTTCTTTAGGCACGGTTTACAAGTTTGTGTCTGTTCCTAGTATTTACATTATGCACATCACTATTCTTATTAAATGAATTTATATTTTTATGTACATACATTACATTTTCATACATATTGAGAGGCCTAGGTTAAAATATTAATTTCTTTTGGTAGACGAATATAGTTTCTACACCAGCTATATAGCTGTCCTCACACCAAAATACCATATGAAAACAAATCAGGACTTATTCTTCGTTTTTCCGCGACACACAGACCCATAGCTAAACGCTTAACCACTGCGCCTACCGGCATGTCCATAATGTATGGGCAGCTAGTTTCCGTTTCCCTTTTTTAATAATTGTAATCTTTCACCAATGTTCCTAACTATGTAGATGGAGCCACTATTGCACGACTGTTTGATATACTGCCACGCCCACATGAACGATATCGTGAAGACGTCGACCAACCTTGCATGTTTGAGTGATGCTCTACTGACTAGGTAAGTTCCAATAGGTTAGGCTTTCGTTTGTTTATGTCCTGCGGGGGAAATATTTAGATGCAGCTAAAGATGTCAAAAATTTAAGAAATAAGAATAAGATAGCTTATAAATAATCATTTGCAAGAGTCAACATGTCTTTATTTGTAACGTCAAAATTAAATGCTTAAAGCTCTTTTGAACGTCCAAATCTCCATCGGTTCGGGAAACATGATCTTCTCCGTGAAGAACCGGCAAGAAACTCGAGGTGTTTTTTTAATGCCATGTTTTAGTGTCATCTACAATTTATAATAAAATCAATACAATGTCAAAAGTATATCAATATTTTTTTTATTTCAATTTTTATTAGGAGCGAGGTTCAAGTACAGACTTATTTCCTATAATAAGGTGTGATAGGTGATCTCATTTCTGAGAGAGGCTTTTTCAATACTTTTTTTAATTTACTATCACACAGACCTCTCACTGGCAGAAGTGTCTCGTGTGCCAGGCATCTGGTATTACGATCACCAGTCCCTCTGCCAAGCGTCATAATTACTGTAATTCTTTCTCCTCTCTGGGGAGTGCCCAGCGTGCAGTAGTATAGTAAGACTAGTAACGATATCTTTACTTATTAGCAGCCCATAGCAGACGATATTTATGGTGAGTTTTTTTTATGGGAAAAGCGGCAAACGAGTAATCGGTTCACCTGATGGTAACTGATTGCCTTCGCCCATGTACATCTGCGATGTCAGAGGCGCTGCAGGTGCGTTGCCGGCCATTAAGGATATTTGGGAGATTGGGGGGAGATGGGGAGGGGGAATGGGCCTCCGGTTAACGCACTCACCGAATGAAACGCAGAAGCACCAGATGCATCTACTTCACGCCGGTATTCTGCGAGGTCGTGGTACCGAGCCGGCCCATTATTGGCTCTACCACGTTTAAAGTATCGGCAAATCTTCCATGCAGGGGACTTTTGTTGGCGCTTTTATGCGAAAGCTTATGTCCAGCGGACTTTTACAGGCCGATAATGTAAGGTAACATAATGACGTGTATAAATACATAAGGCTGGCTGCTATGTACACGAACGCTGAGCTGGAGGCGGTGCGGGATCGCCGCGACAAGGTGCAGGCGCGTCTCTACTGCAAGCTGCTGATGTCGCTCGCCGAGCCTGTACCCGAGACCCTGCGCGGCCACTACGCTACCCTCGCGACGCTCTTCAAGTGCACTAAGTAATTTGTATTTCCTTTGTAGTATTAAACATATTAACATACAACGAGGAAATGCAGGCGCCTTCTATAATTTACATACATAAATTGCACATGGATGGAATAATCCCAGACCCGGAACAGTTATTTTTGGGCCATAGAAGTACCAGTCCCTTGCGGAAACGTACACGCGACCCACAGAGCAGCAGCTAAACGCTTAGCCATTACGTCACCGAGCAGTCGGTGCTGACGGCAGTAGTTGAATAAGTTTTATAATTGTACAAATAAATAATTAGACAAGCGTGGAGCATTCATTCACCTAAACCCGCCATTGCCCTGCCAGTGGGAAGATTCAGGCATAATTTTAGATAGATAGATAGATAAATTGCTAGTAACTATTACATAACATTTAAACGTGGTACCGGCGGCGGCTTTTGCTACTGCTCGAATGGGCCGGCTCGGTACCACGGCCTCGCAGAATACCGGCGTGAAGTAGAGGCATCTTGTGCCTCTACTTCACGCCGGTATTCTGCGAGGTCGTGGTACCGAGCCGGCCCATTATTGGCTCTACCACGTTTAAAGTATCGGCAAATCTTCCATGCAGGGGACTTTTGTTGGCGCTTTTATGCGAAAGCTTATGTCCAGCGGACTTTTACAGGCCGATAATGTAAGGTAACATAATGACGTGTATAAATACATAAGGCTGGCTGCTATGTACACGAACGCTGAGCTGGAGGCGGTGCGGGATCGCCGCGACAAGGTGCAGGCGCGTCTCTACTGCAAGCTGCTGATGTCGCTCGCCGAGCCTGTACCCGAGACCCTGCGCGGCCACTACGCTACCCTCGCGACGCTCTTCAAGTGCACTAAGTAATTTGTATTTCCTTTGTAGTATTAAACATATTAACATACAACGAGGAAATGCAGGCGCCTTCTATAATTTACATACATAAATTGCACATGGATGGAATAATCCCAGACCCGGAACAGTTATTTTTGGGCCATAGAAGTACCAGTCCCGTGCGGAAATCGTACACGCGACCCACAGAGCAGCAGCTAAACGCTTAGCCATTACGTCACCGAGCAGTCGGTGCTGACGGCAGTAGTTGAATAAGTTTTATAATTGTACAAATAAATAATTAGACAAGCGTGGAGCATTCATTCACCTAAACCCGCCATTGCCCTGCCAGTGGGAAGATTCAGGCATAATTTTAGATAGATAGATAGATAAATTGCTAGTAACTATTACATAACATTTAAACGTGGTACCGGCGGCGGCTTTTGCTACTGCTCGAATGGGCCGGCTCGGTACCACGGCCTCGCAGAATACCGGCATCTTGTGCCTCTACTTCACGCGTTTCGTTCGGTGAGTGAGGTAACCGGAGGCCCACTCGCCCTTCCCATCCCCGTCCTTATCCTCCATCCCATCTCCCAAATACCCTTAAAGGCAGGCAACGCAGCTGCAGCACCTCTGGTGTTGCAGATGTACGTGGGCGAAGGTAATCACTTACCATCAGGTGAACCACTTGCTCGTTTGCCGCCTTTCCTATTAAAAAAATGCACCACCTACATAGTTAGGTTAATAACTCATACTCATATTGATGGTTACTTCCAGTAGATCTACATCTAATCTCTAAGTCTGGGTAACTAAATGCAATATAGCAATATAATTGCATTTACTTGACAGTTACAGATGGTGATCAGGGCGCTCACTGACCCGTGGTAGCCCAGTGGTCAGGGCGCACACTTTAGTTTCACAAAGCGCTAATGACCAGGGTTCGATCCCCGGTGGCTGGCAACAATAAAATTGTTAATAGCAATTTTAAGTGCTGCATTTACCACGTGCTCGGCGGTGAAGGAAAACATCGCGAGGAAACCTGCATGTCTGCGAAATAACAAAAAAAAGAAAACATATATTATTTCGAGGGTATGCTTAGCCCGCCAACCCGCACTGGAGCATTGTGGCGCGCGCGTCCCGGCTTCAAACCCGTCTCAGATAATTGAGAAGGAGGCCTTTGCCCAGCAGCGGGCACTTACAGGCTGCTACTTTGCTTTACTGAAGATCATTTACAGATGCAACAAGCTACTGGGGCGCCATGTTGCCGAGCAGGTTCCGTGCCAGCCCGCCAGCATGCGGATCGACCGTCGCGGGAATGTTATATCCACGCACAGCAAGTAAGTTAACTGGATGGACTACCCTGCGGACTGACTCTGAAACTTAACAGAAATAAGCTCGAACGCAATCGACATCACGAAATCGATATAAAGATTCCGATGTTACCAGAATAACAAACAAATAAATACGCAGGTTTACTTGGATATCCAACCGACTGCGTCACATCACAACTAAAATACCGAGTCTCGAGACGAGAATTTAAATAATGATTTGTGAAAACTGTTCTCAATTGTATTTTATTCTTAAAAAAAAATCGTAAAAACATCTTTTATAAATGTAAATAGTCCTGTGCTTAACCAATGCCCCTCTCGTAGGTACAAATCAATCAATTGAGTTTTAAAGAAATTTGATATAACAGTTAAGGTTAAAAGTCGTTAAAATGATTAAAAAATGATCAGTCACTAAATAACAGAAATAATCCCCAAAGGTCTTCAAAAGTCGCAAGATCTAGCGATTAAAACGCTAAGGTGGCAATACTGGCCACGCATGGTGTCTATAGATGTGAACGAAGCTTTAATCACCTTGTAACATTTAATAGATGTACATATTTTCCTTCTACATTCCTACTTGTCTTCCTACGTTCGTTACCTTTGCTCAAACCACGACAGAACCCTACGTTCGTCTAATAATTTCCTACTCCAGTGTCCCTCACATACCTCATGCTTTGTCCGTTCATCCTTTCCTGTTCAATCCGTACTTCTTTGGAATGCGCTCCCACTCGAAATCAGAGCGTCTAACAGTCGGTACATATTTAAAATGAACACTAAGGAACATATCCTTAACAAAATCGCAGAATATTCTCAGTAATAGTCTATTTTTATATATATTTAATATTTAAGTTATTGATATATTTAAATAAATGTATGTATGTACGTGTGTATGTATTTATTATTGTATGCATATTGAAATATTGTATCTATATATAGATTGACATTTATTATAATTTTTTTTCCTCTCTTTAGTTCTCTCTATTCTATCACCTACACCTACTTCTTTTCATCCCTGCTTCGTCCAAAGGTTGACTGGTAGAGAATGCTTCTGGCATTAAGTCCGCCTGTAAACATTCTCATGTATATGAAATTTAAAAAAAAAATATTTGTCTACAGGGATCTATCCTGGAGTTTGAACGAGTATATCACTTGGCTGTATGGGGAGTTGCGATCTTGGCGGCGAGTGTACTGGAGACTATGGGCCGATTGTCACTTTCTGCGCTGCCAGCTATGTGATGCTTATTTCCCGGTTTATCAGGTAGGTTTTCATAGTTTTGATTTTGTAAATATATTCTTTTTAGAAATAATCAATCTAATAGGGTTGATTATTTTACATTACATAATATGTACTCAAGAGCAATGGCTCACATCTTCACTCGCTACTTCTAGGCATTATAGTCAAATGTCGTTTTAAATTAAATCTATGTATGTTGCGATAATATGACTTATATGGAAGAGCATAAAAGGGCTAGTGAGAAATAATGCAAAACAATAACAAAGTAATATATAATAATCGTTCACTCTAGGTACCTATGTAAGGTAATAAATAGTAAGTATTTATGATAAGTTTTATTAGATTTTCTTATCAATAAACGAACAGCCTGTAAAGCACTTTATCCAATACGATTTCGGTGTGGTATCCAATTATGAAGATGATACAGATAGAAAGCCTGGAACTCAACTTCTTGAAATCTTATTCATTAAGTAACAATATTATCCACGCAAGCGAAGTTGCGGGTAAATATAGTGATAAACGTGTATTTTAACAGATGGAGTGGTGTTCCCATCACGAGCAGAGCGCCGCACTGGTGGCGGGCGACGCGGCCGCCGGCCGCTACCCGTGCTGCGGGCAGCGCGCCTACCGCTTTGAGACGCTGCCACGCAACACTGTGAGTACAATGGTAGCGAGCGACGCGACGCCCGGCCGCTACCCGTGCTGCGGGCAGCGCGCCTAACGCTTTGAGACGCTGCCACGCAACACTGTGAGTACAATGGTAGCGAGCGACGCGACGCCCGGCCGCTACCCGTGCTGCGGGCAGCGCGCCTAACGCTTTGAGACGCTGCCACGCAACACTGTGAGTACAATGGTAGCGATCGACGCGACGCCCGGCCGCTTCCGTGCTGCGGGCAGCGCGCCTACCGCTTTGAGACGCTGCCACGCAACACTGTGAGTACAATGGTAGCGGACTAAGGGAAGCGCGCCTACCACTTTAAGGCCCGCTGCTTCTACGATCACATGACTATAGTAGCCCTGAAGGTTTAAACATCCGCAAGCTTATGTGCGTAATGCACATGTATACAATCGCCCTTTGGGCTACCATTATCTCTCATAAATACTTATACAACGAACGTTGAATACATGTATTTCAACGGCAACTCCAGGCTTGCCCTGCAGCGAGCGTATGCCACGCGGCTACCACTAACTTAAAGATAAATATTCAACGACTACTTAAGGGCTGCCACTAAGACTATCTACGGGTTATATCTACCTCAAGCGCTGGTGTTCAAGGATCCACACTCAGGGCTCTACGTGTGCTCCAGTCGCGTACAATGCCCCCAGGGCTGCCAGTTCCGCGAACACGTGCCGGAGGAGCGCACGGCGGCGGAGGCGGCGGTGGTGTCGCTGTACGCGCGCTTCCGCGACCTCATCGCCATGCGCCCGCCGCACCTCGTCTTCCCCGAGCGGCTGACGCGCCTCGTCGCTAGAGGTATGTATTAAGTAATTAATGGTGATTAGAGAATAGTGGGTATAGGAGGAGAATAAAGCTTCTCTTTACAAATGCCATCCTCACCAGCACCCTGCTGGCAAACAAATGGTGACCGAATGTTAATGGAATATCCATCTGAATTCGCTGAACTCAAATCCCAAAGATTAGTGATGGGAGGCAGCATCTGTAGTGGGAAGGAACCGGCACTACGCTCACCGACCCGCTTGCTCAGCGTGCTGAGTATAGACAAAGTGCAAACCATCCGAGGAATGAATTATGTCGGCTTTCGCTGGCACTTTCTATGTTCACCAACGGATTAAAATAGACTGATATAATAGTACGTAGATTAGAAAGAAAACGTGGTAGATAATTATTCTTGTATTACGAAAGAAAGGAGCCGTGGTAGCCTAGTGGTCAGGGCGCTCATTATAGTTTTATAGAGCGTGAGTGACCTGGGTTCGATCCCCGGTGCCGGTACCACTAAAATTGTTAACAGCAATTTTAAGTGATGTATTTACCACGCGCTCGGCGGTGAAGGAAAACATCGTGAGGAAACCTGTATGTCTGAGAAATAATAAAAAAATATTATTTCGTGGATATGTGAAGCCCGCCAACCCGCACTGGAGCAGCGTGGCGGGCGCTTCCCGGCTCCTAAACCCTCTCTGATACTCGTATTTGAGAAGGAGGCCTTTGCCCAGCAGTGGGCACTTACAGGCTGCTACTTTACTTTACGAAAGAAAGTAAGACCCGCGATGACCGGTTTTCCGACGGTGGGACCCTTCGTTTGTATATTGTGGATGTTTACGAGCTGGTGATAAAAGAAACAAGGTGTAAGTACACCATCTCTTTCTCCAAATGCATGGGCATGCGTTATCGTCCATGAGTGTCAATACGATAGAACTTATTTATTTTTGACCAACCACACTACAACAATAGATTTACATTTATTATATTTTTTTTTCTCTCTCTTCAGTTCTCTCTATTCTATCATCTACATCTACTTCAGTTCATCTCTGCATCGTCCAAAGGTTGACTGGTAGAGAATGCTTCAGGCATTAAGTCCGCCTATATACATTCTCATGTATATGAAGTTTAATAAATAAAAAAAAAACTTTTTGCAATACTAAATTTTAACAAAACCCTTCACTTCAGAGCCCGGCGAAGACGGCAGCGGTCGCTTGCAATGCAAGGAAGTTTTCTGGTGGGAGGGTATCCAGTTGATGCCGCCGCGTCCCCCCCTCGGGCTGCTGGGAAAGCTCTACACCGGCAACACAAAGTTCAACCGTGAGACTTCTGTTGTTTTTGTTAAAGCTTATAGTTCGTTGTGATGACGCGCTAGTGATAACAACTACCTATTTTATTGAAATTCTTTAACCAAAGACACATACACACATAAAACTTACTTGTAAGTGAAACGTGACATTTAGGAACATCAGCGCTTAATTTTTTATCAATTATAGTTATATAATTATACGCACAGAATACAGGATTATTTATATTTAAAAATACCTGCACATATTGCGTAGTCCTTGATAATTTTGGTAATGATTGTATACTATATTTTGGAGATAGTGCGTAGTAATCAGTTCTATGACAAAATTAAGTACTTTATCCATCAAGTTGCGTTGCACAAAAGTGAAGTTTAATATGTATTTTTCTATTGAAAGACCCAAAAAACTGTAATTTTGAAGTTTGTTGGGTCATCAATCATAACGTTTATAAGGATGTGCAGTGCTTCCTCTTGTTTATCGTATAAGTATTATATAACTCGGTACTTCCGTTTCTAGTTATTTTTAGTCATAATGAAACCCAGTAAATGATTTAGAGTATTTAAGATAAACTAAATGAAACTACATATTTTATATTAACAATAGAGCATTTGCTAGCACGTCATCGCGACTTGTATTCGGCCATCGCAAGACCGCTGTAAATACGCTCTCCACATTGGCAATAATGTAGCAGCCGTTATGAACGCTTGTGTTTATAACACGGACATGTAATACAGTAGCAGACTAAACATGACGGTTAACAGAACATGACAAACTAACGCACACTAATACACCACTCACACACATATATAAAACCGTGGGTGAATTTACCGATGAAAGGATAATGCAGCTATATTTTCGTATGTTACGTTTTCACACATGAAGGCACTATATTTAACCATTTTGTTTTGTTGTTGACAATCGTTTCGTCACAGTAAAAGATAATAGCAAATCAACGTCATGCAGCTTACTAAAAGTCCGTTACTGTATTAATTGTCTGTGGTCTGTAACTCAAACGCCGTTAGTGCTGGCTTGTCAAAAAATTAACAGGGGAGGCGGAACTACGGCTAAACCTACGTAGTGCAGTAAGTATACAACCACTGATCCAGCGTATGGTAAAATGTTCACAGAATAAAATTATTTTTAACTCCAGCACTCGAGTAAAATCAGAAAAAAAGCAATTAAATATGAAACTACTAATGGGAGCGCTTACCTAGTGTTGGTGTATACAGCCCTTTACATATAATAATCATCATAATGAACAGCATTTCGTGTACACTGTCAATGTCTTCTATGGAAACCAAATTTGGGGGGCCGATGTAGCGGGCGCACGGCCCGGTTCTCCCGCTCTCGGGAAGGTCCCACCGTCGGCGCAGATTATCACCGGGACCGGATCCACCACCACGTGCCCCTCGCCAGAACATCGCGAGCTCAAGCAGTCGAAATCGGTACGCGACAGTAGCCCCGGGAGCAAGGTAAGTAAATATTTGACATATCGATACATTCGGTTCTCTTGAATATATCGATATGATTAAATACGTTAGGTAGGTACATGTAATAGATCTGGCGTGTAATGGCAGCATAAGAAAATCTGTCACTTTCTTTCTTCCCGTGGGTGTCACAAGCATCTAAAGTCCAGTTGACGGCGGATTAATCATTTCAAAAAATGCAAATTCAAACGTGGTAATTACAGATGTGTATATATATATATATATATATATATATATATATGTGTATAGAGATAAAAAAGAGCCGTATTACGGGAGCAGTCGACAGATTTCAAATTGATTTGTTAAAAAATAAATTACGTCGGCATCGTGTCTTACTTATGTTACGACATAGTTCGGTTAAGAAACGAAAGTTCTCACCTGCGCAGCATATCTCATAGTGCCGTAAATAGTTGCAGAAACACAGAGGCACACGCTTGTCCTATGTAACGCTTGTGCGCAAAGACCCGGGACGCAACATCGCACAACCAGACCAAAAACTATAGTGTGTTGTACACTTATTGCATTTGCCTGGGATTTGAACTCGGGACGAAAGAATCGCCAGGTGCGTTGATCACCGAACCCCATAGCCAGCAATCAGCATAAAAACAGGTATATGTTTCTAGTACAGGTATATATATGTATATGTATATATATATATATAAATGCGTAGTATATAATAGTAATAATAATAGCGTGTGGGTAGTGTATAATAGTTCAATAGCATTATAATATAGTAAATTGTTCATATAAAATATCACAAAATAAAACATCTTTACATATCTATTTTTTTAGTGCTATATCGTATGTATGTATATCACAATATTATATGTTTTATTTACGTTGTATGTAGTGTATGGCTAAGTAGGTATGTGTAGTTGTTATATTTATTTATGACAATATTTTGTTATAAAATAAACATGACATTAGAATATGATCTACATTTATGTATTTTAAATTAACTGATGTACTATAATTTAGACTATTTCACCTGCAGTCCATTTTTTCCTACCCTGCTTTTATTCTATGAATAACTAGATGTCTAAATTAAATAGCATTTTTGTGGCGGCGTAATACACCAAATCTTGACCCCTGAGGGACTTGAAAGTCTAAAGAACAAGAAGGAAAATACTGGAAAACTTTTAATATTTCCCACAGTCGACGAAATAACTCAATCGGGTTTATTAATTAAGCTTCAATAGTAATGCAAAGCCGTATCTAGTAATACCTGGCTCAGTACACACTTCGCTGAGAACACGCTCAGGAAAATATATCTTCCAATTTACAGACGTTAACTCTGAGTTGTTGGTAAGCATATCGTAAAGGTAGTGGTTCTATCTGGATGGACGCCATTATTAATACCGATTGTGACTTAAACTCGTTAGTTTGAGTGATGCGATGACGTACTGCAATCCGCAATCAGACTGAGTACAATTTGTATTATAAAGATGATCAGTCTTAATATTCACCGATCACCGACTTGATAAAAAAAAACCTACTGTCTATGGTCTATGTTTGTGAAAAGATCTTGTCTTACGAAGCAAGGTGCATCGGGGTGTGGCGATGGCACCATCGAGCCAGAGCAGAACAGCGAAGGAGATAGCGAGCAGAGCTCTGATAGTTCTGACAGCAGTGACAGCGCGCGAAGCGATGAAGATACCGCGCCGCGTCGCCGCGTTCAGAGAGTGGCGCCACCGCCGCCTTCGCGCACCAAGTGAGCTAATTAAAACTAAAATTTTACTCTTATATGATAGATATTAACGTTACCCAAACCACTTTATGCTTCTCCGGGTTATAGAACACTACCCATGGCGAGCGTCGTCCAAACATTTCAATTCAAAACCAACAATTTCTCAAATGTTTGCTTTGGATAGTAAGTGAGGCCAGGACCCCTGATTACAATGATCGATATTGGTTAGGACTTTGGACGTAAAATAGTAGAACCGGTGTTGGCACAATGAAAACTTATATTTTTAAACCCAACACGTTATTATTTTTACATACAAAGCACGCCATTTCACAATACATTACTAACACACCGTATGCCGAGTAGAGAGTACAAAATCTGTCATATATCTTAAAATTCATAATTTGTACATTAACCATATCATTAATTCTAGATGATGTGTTTCTGGTCGAATTCTCCCCTCCCAGATACTATCTGATGTTGTCAACTAAACAGGATAGGTATATTATATTGATGTAAGTAAAGCAAATAAAATGGGCACTCACTCGTTTTTACCTTCCCGTTTCCGATGTAACGCTATAGACAAGATCAGATGCAGGGCAATAATTATACAACACAACTAAATTCGAAAATAAATGTTCCTCCGAGTGAAGTTCGCCCAGGACCAATGGCTCTACCTCAGGTATGGGTATGGTATAGTACTGCCGTTATCGTCTCACTATTCCCGTCATAAACAACAGTAACAATAGGAAAGTGGCAATGACTTGTAAAATATCGACAGTTTGAGCAGTAACCTTCATTACGCACATCACTATGGCGCTCCTTAAGCCCAATAATTACGAATGAGAAAGATTGATAAAAAATATTTATGTCCTGATGATTCAGATGACGGCTGTACTCAAACCACTAAGCCCCGCGGTCAGATTCATGGGGCCAACAGCGTTTCTCTAATCCCTAGGGGTTTTAGTCAGTCCGAAATTTAATGATCATCACTAACCGATCACTGCCTTCAGTAACAAGTAGGTGACGAGCACCTTCCCCCCACGTGAAACAACAAAAAGGTCACATTTATAACGTGTTCACGGCCTTAAGGAGGACACGCGTTGTCGGTCGTCAGTGGATAGCCTCTCTGTCGGCGCGGAGCAACCAGGACGGACAGCGTCGCTTCGAGGAGCGGGCCGCTGCACAGATGCGCGTAGCACTCGCGCGCCGTCATACCCCAAACGTGCGCCCGAAACCCACACCTGGTAAGTTAACCTAAAGAATATAAATAAAAAATATTTAGTTTAATACGACACCCAAGTCAAAGACCTTATAGTTCGCGAAGGCGTACGCTGCCTGTGTTTAAAATCGCTGACGCGCCGACAATGAAATCCTGGGAGGTCACCGTTCTTGCCGAGGTCATTGAACTACTAGTCACGACGATAGCGCATGAGTATTATTTGGAGTATTGGGCAATTTTATTAGATTTTTTTTTCTTACGTGCAGTGTTTTTCACTGTTTATAAATAATTATGAACACAAGTTCTATATAATTATTTTCCTTTCCTAAATGCTAATAATATCGCACCGATCATGTATAAATTGTAATAAAAAAGTGTGTAAAAGTTCACATTTAGATAACCACTGGAAACGCTCACTCCTTTTGTTAATACGTGTTTAAATAAGTTAACGCATATCAGATTGGCAAGAAACATTTTTGTGGCTCTTTAAATTTTGTAAATTGTAATTTTTAACTCTTCTGACTCAAAAGGTTCCCGAACCATGTCCTACGCGAACCGTCTCTTCCTCTTCCTCCAGGAGGGGGCATTATTTGGGCAACGGTCATTTATCTATCCGGAATTGAACTCGGATTTCTTGCGTAGACATATTGATATGTCTACCTACCCCCAGCTACTTTTATAATCTGTTTTGTTGCAGGGGGCGTGTACGCGCGTTTAGAAGCAGAATGGCGCGAAAAGTATGCGCCACGGCCTCGGAACACAGTGTTAGCGCGGGCCCGTCCAATTGCTTCCAAATTCAAATGAATGAATAATGTTGTGCGTTTAGAATTAATTATTATGACGCATTCGAAATAAAAGATAGATTTGTATGCAAATGTGTAACGTTTTTTATTATTCCAAGTCTCAGATTTGTGTTAGCGTACTGACTTCACTATAGAACACTAAACCGCGCCTGTATCCTTCACATAGGCAGATGTGCAAGTATATTGTTACTAACTAAAAGGCAAGTATGATTGACACAGCCGAGTTATTAGGGGATCCTCTTCGAATCTGGGAGACCAAATTCATTCCCTATATGGGAGGGCTCGAACCAATGAGTTTCGAAACTTATGTACGATTATTGTAGTTTGCATGAACGCCAAAACGCGATAGGCTCAGCACCAGTCACGTTGTTAAAAATAAGATCTTGTGAAAAGTGGAAATTCCTGAAAACAAATGTGTCTGACCACCCTGTATTGACTATATGGTACGACCATCATGTACAAAATAATAGTTTTGAAATTAAGTTTCATTTTATTTCAAAAGACAAGGTCTAACATAATTTTTAAAGGTCTTGTTTTCATATAAGCGACCGCCCGCGGTTTTGCCCACACGAAGTGGTTCTCTGAGCCAGTATATCTTTCCGACATAAAAGTATATTCAGTCTTCCTACCAGTTTTCTGACCCGTTAAATAATTAGCATGATTGAGAAGTTCTAACTAAACAGATTCACATTTATAATATAAGTATGAATTGGTGTAATGAAATGAAAAAATCTTAATTTGACATAGGAAATTTGGTTCATGGTAATTTTTTTTAATCTACTATCGTTTCTTTAACGAGTTTCCTCTTATGGAGAAGAATGTAGCGAAACTCAAGAATAATAAGATGTATATGAAAATAAAAGTGCTGCTGAGTCAAAAAGACGAATTAAGTAGCAAAAGGGAGAAATATTTCTCGATAATTAGTAAATTTACGGTTTTTAAATATATTTACCACTATGTGGTATGTCTCCTTTTATGTCTAGAAACCCATCTGAGTTGGCAACACCCCCTCTTACTTATTTCTGCAATCATCATGTGCAATGTTCAAAAATGAACCAAGCATCACAAAAACGAATACCTCTCTATTCCATCTATTTACCATAAAATTTTCTGTTTGTGTAAGGACAAAAGAAAGTTCAACAATTTTTGTCAAGGTTTATTGTGACTTAAATCTAGAAGCGCAATCTGTGCGGGAACTGGCTGGAGCGGAGGCCAAAGGCAGACTTGAGGTATCCGCGCAGCAACTTCTTGTCTTCGCGCTGTCCGATCGCCTTGATCACCACCTCGTCCACTGCCTTTTGGTCAGCCTTGCGCTGGGCTGATGGAACATATTTCTGAAAAAAAAAATATAATGTACATAAGCACTCGCTGTCACGTGGAGTAGGCTGAGATTATGTACTTCTTTTCTTCTTCAATTTGACAAGACTATGCATAGATAAATGAGTTGACGCAATCTATTTCGCCGCTCCAGGGGATAGAGCGTCATCACTATTTATGAGATATTCTATTCAATGGATTTGCACTTGATTGCCTCTTACAACCACCCATGAGAACAAGACTGGCCTATCCCCATGGCAGGGTATAGCAATATCACCACACATGGCAGTTGGAACACCTTACCTTAAGTGTCTAAGGAGCTGCCTGTAATCTGTAGTGTGCTTTTACAGTCAGTCTTTTAATGAGACAATAATCTGCCAGCTAGTTTATAGAATCAAGCATTACTATGCGGAAAAGGTAATCCAGTACTATAAACATGTTAGAAAAAAATTATTTACACTATTCCTCCACTATTACTATTAGTTTGTTCGTTCAAAGAGAAGAGGAACACCACCTTCCTTCCCCACAAAATATATGCATTACTTCTTCCACACCAATCCCACACACTAGCACCTCACTTTTCCATAGTTTATACTTATGACACCCATGGGAAGACTGGAATTGTTATTGAATTTTAGTGACCTGGGTTCAAACCCAGTGCCACTAAAATTTATAATAGCACTTTAAGTCTATGCTGCCATTATGGTCAGGGATAATTACGAAAACATTACCTCCTTTTTACTGGCAAAAATGTCCTCGCCCTGAATGCGCTTAACGCTGCGCTTGGTGCTCTTCTTGTTCTTCTTGAAGTATTCATCATCCAACTGCTTGGGCAGCTTGAAGTCGCCGAGGTCTACCTTCGTCGACGTGCTGATGACGTAGCGCTGGGAGACGCGGCGAAGCGGGCACGAGTTGAACTGGAATCACATGTTTTGATAAGTTAACTCTCCTTAATACGTAATTTAAAACAAATTGACCGACTGTAACGAAAACATTCCTCAAGGAACATGGCTTTATGCTTTTTATTTTTTAGATTATAGTTATTGTAAAAATTATAAATTATTGTACAATGAAAAAGTACTTATAAGAGGCGCATTAGCAGCCAGTGTCTCGCTTAACACAGCTCACGGCCACAGGCTCACTGGAGTGCAAGTTTTATAGTTCTTTAACATTCTATGACAGAAATAGCACTTGCAACCAAGTAACTCAAAGGTTTTTTATGGGAAAGGCAAACAAGCAAGCGGTTCACCTGATGGTAAGCGATTATCGTCGCCCATGTACATCTGCAACACCAGAGGAGCTGCAAGTGCGCGCGCTGCCAGTCTTGGGATACCTCACTCACCAAAACACAGAACCACAAGATGCCTCTACTTTCTACTGCGAGGCCATGGTACCAGTTCAGTCAAATCGGCCCATTCGAGCAGCATCAAAAGCTGACACTTGGCTCTACCACATAACACAAATAATACTAACAGCAAAAGGTCCTGTAATGAGCAGTAGACCACTGGGCAGTACTCCAACAAGCACAACACGTTTGCCCGCATGCCTGCCAGCAAGAAGAATGCAAACGGTGCCAACAGTCAGATTGGGCCTAGTTCTGCGCACATGTTTGCTGAATATCTTGTGGTGAGTACGGCTGGTGATCCTGAAAAAAAAAAGTATAAATAAAGCTATCAGTTCCAGCATAGCCCTGTGGCATTCCAAGAAAATTTTAATATCCAAATTGCAAAGTGATCCATTGGGTTAACACTTTGTCAAAAGCTTGTTGATGGTCAAGCAAGGCTCTTCTTTATTTACGAGTTATTTTGTAATTTTACACACAACCTTATATCAACTGCATTAAGTTAATAGGCCAATGAGAAATAACTTTGTATTGGATCCTTACAGCCCACACAAGTCCTGTTCCCGACTTATTTCGAGCATGCTGGAAACTTTTTTGCTGCACAAGCTATATTCCTCACTCACTTGTCTATGTCCTCTCATAACTAATGTCATAATTAAGTGAAAAGATCAGAGGATGCAGTTCATTGACAAAAAGCACAACAAAAGAAAAACAAAGCTCAAGCCAAAGTTGTAGATTTAAAAAAGATGTTTGACAAGTGACTAGTTTCTTGAGTCAATGAACAAATGATGTGATTTGAATACAACACTTTAATCACTTGATATTTACATTTATGTTTTAGACTCAGGACCAATGGTTCAACAAAGGTATAGCAAAAGCAATAGTGGGAATCTTAGGTTATGCATATTTTATGAAAAAAAAAAAATTTGCTAATTTTATCCACTTACTCGTTTTGAGTAGGGAAGAATGATTTCCTGCGACGTAATAACAAAGTACGGGTACCTCCATTTTTCTCACCACCAATCTGCTTAACTACCACTGTGGGTTTCTTAGGCTTTTCAGCCTTTGGGTTTTTCTTACCAACGAACTTGTATTTGGCCTGAAAAAAGGGCAATAGTACAATGACAAATGAAAAGATTTTTTTCTATTACATACTTTATGTAAATAGAAGTGTAATACTAATACTGAACAAACAAAACTCAAATACCCGTTTAAATTAAAAATAAACCTGTAAACAATGAAGTAAAATTTATTTAAA
Organism: Bhutanitis thaidina; assembly: GCA_029286595.1. NCBI lineage: Eukaryota > Metazoa > Arthropoda > Insecta > Lepidoptera > Papilionidae > Bhutanitis > Bhutanitis thaidina. Next base: position 11,413,231 of record JAGSMS010000016.1, read on the forward strand.
CATCATAATATTTTTTATCAGTGTTGAAATATACCTTCTTGTGGAACATTTTGGTCTTGGAGAAACGAACTACTCCATTGCCTAAATCATAATTCCTCGGTTTGCCAACTTTAGCTTTCGAGACTCCGCTGGCCGGCGCCGCGGGGGCCTTGGCCACCGCCTGGGGCTTTGGTGGAGCCATGTAGAATCTGCACACACGACAAACAACCTCAAAAACAACACACTAACACCTGACTTTAGAAGTAGGTTATTAAATTATATCATGCCAACAAGTGAAACAACGGTCGCTTTTAGTAACAGTATGGTTATCGCAAATATCACTAATAATTTCAATTACATTAAAATATCACACGAATGTCAAATTTATGAAACACTAATATTAAGTTCAATCTTAAATTTAACTAGAAATATGGCATAAATCCACTTGTTGGTAATACAGGGGTTTTATTACATACGTCTATAATAAGAAATAATCTTATTTTCAACCTATTCCTTTGGATTTATTTTGAAAGAAACTAACATCAACTCACATTAGAACCGGGACCAAGAAAAAGAATTTGATTTGACAACTGAAATGACAATTGACACGAAACAAAGGAAGTGTTGCCCCTTCTCAGATTTTGAAAATAAAAATACGGTAGTTAGATACAAAAATTGTTCAGACCTTCTATTAAATTTTGACAAGGATACTACGCATCATTACTTAGTTATTGAAGCTAATGGCAGAATTTGCAGCAAAACAGCCACGTTTACCAATACAATGGGCCGTCTCACACCTCCGTGGTTGCCATGGCGAAAATCCGCGGATTACGGTTTGAACTTCTTACTCACCATTTCTAGTCTTAAGAAACCTATTTTTGTTCCCTAATCTAAAATTTGCGCTAGGAGGACAGAGATTTTCGCCATATGAGATTGTTGAGGCCATATGAAGTTGAGGTCAACTGTTTACGGAGGTGATGGGAGACCAACAATTATTTTGCAGAGAAAAACCCCGAGAACTATTTGGACGGGTTAAAGAGATGGGAGCAGTGCTGGGAGAATTGCAAGGATCCTACCCTTGTCTACACAAAAAGTTTTGTAAAAAGTTATATAGAAAAAGTCGGATACTTTTCAGACCACGTAGAAAGAAATATACTTTAATTATTGCTAAACTTTAGAAAGAATGTGGGTACCCGGCGCATGAAGTTTGCGATTCTTCAGAAGGTATTTCAATTTTGTCACCCACGGCGGTTTAACACCGAAACCGTAGAAGCGCCGCCGCTGAGAACTTTAGACAAGAGGACAATATTCGTATTAATTTTAATAAGATAGTAATTATTTAAAACCTGATTAATTTCGCATAAAAAACCAAATATGATAAAAAAATTACATCAATTCGGCGAAGGACGTAACATGTGACTTATATACATAACTTTACTTACAATTGACGAACGGTCTAATTCGACTTATGCGTACGTATGTGTGTAACGTATGAGGCAATTGCCTAATCGATTGACCTTGTCAAAATCATATATTTAGGTCTTTCAAACTTTCAAACAGAAAAATCGCTACGCTTGCTTTCCTAAAATTTTGCTTGCTTTACGCAGCCGCCCGAGTTACGTCGTATCGAAGTTTAGCGGCAACACAGACTTCGTTTTGTAGTGTAATATTTTCATTTATGCAAAGTTATTATGGTAAAGCTTTGATTTTGAGTTATTTTTGATTTGTGCTACTTGAACCGTGAACAATCGAACTATCTTTCGTATTCCAGATAAACTGTTTACAGCTTGTTATTCTTCGTGGACCCATTGATTAATTGCTCTGAACCGGTCTTCCATGATGTTAATATTCCTAATTACGAAAGATAAATTAAAGTGTTTGATCAATGAATAAATAGCTATCTGACAGTTACTTTAGCAATTCTATAAAAGTCTGTGGTTTGGAAATCCAATTGGTTTTTATAAAATTATCTATCTTACTATCTAAACTCTTTCCAATCGATGAAGGTTAACTTTGCATTTTAGTATATAATTAGTAAGACAGATCTGGTGATGATAATGAGAACACTGTCGAGTACAACTTATCTTAAAGTCTGGCCTCAGTTACATAATGTATAATATGCTGAAACGATGATATGATAATTTCGCTAATTTTGTTTTCTCGTTCAAAATTTGTAACAACCACAGAGCTATAATAGTCGGAATTGATAGCTGACAGTGACATTCTGATGTTACGTCATTGTCAATGTCATTCTAATTAAAAAAATATAAAGTCAGTTCAAAAAATGGCTTCTTTGAGGAGCCCGTCTTCGCCGTCCGACGGATACAAAAGGTTTAGTGATGATTTCGCGAACACCAGCATCAACAATTACGGCTCAAACGTCACAAGTAAACCAGAAGCTATGTTTTTTCTATGCACTGTAGCCGCAAGATATATGTGCGCTTTTGTTTTTTTTAACAATACATTGTGTAATGCATTTAACATTTTGTTTAATTTCTCACCCGTAAGTATTGCCTTAGCATATTATCATCTACGTTTATTAAAATCAATAAGGAACTGTCGTAAGCTAAATCTTATAAAAGGTTTAGTGACGCAGTATATGAGTCATAAGCGACACTAATCTGTGTAATATGTATTTATACTAAACAATATATTGACGAGCTCGACCTAATTCTCCGTAAACCGTTACAAGTACCAATTCGCGATCTTTGCATGTCCCTAGTTGCTTGCTTTGCATGTTGCTATAAGTTAGTACCTGCACCAGTATGTGATGAATTTGTTTTCTCATAGTTCAAATTTTATTAATTCTTAAAGCAACATCTATTATTTAAACAGTTATTACCAGTTTAAGAGATTTACTGCATAAAACTGGTTATGGATGACCAGAACTGGTTAAAGCAATAAGTGTTTCTGGTTATGTATGACCAGATGTGGTTAAAGAAATAAGTCCTTAGAAAAATTCTGACCTAATATGTCATGTTCTGACCTGACAAAGTCATTTACAAGTTCATATGTGCCAGGTTTAACATAAAAATAAAGTCATTCACAAGTTCATGATATCATTCATCATGTTTTACATTTAACTGGTACATGTCATGAACTCCTTGTTGTCATAGCCTTTTATTAATTTTATTACCTAATATACTCATACAGCTTATTCATTACAATTAAAACATATGTGGCGTTTTATACTATAATTTTATACCATATATATATTTATATTAGTTTTGTGATTTAGCACTAATTTTTTTTAATATAATATTGGATTGGTGATTAATGATTTATTTTACAGTTTGCATATAAAATGGCTTTAACTATCACTATAACCTTTGAATTCAACTACTGGTATTATTCAGTTGGTTTATGTGTCAACACCAACTTTATCAGTAACAATACAGATAGTCAATAAGCTAGCAGGGGCAGTCAACAATTTGTAAAATAGCTTATAGAAATTGTACCAAGCCATTTTGTGTTTTTAATTATAGTAATAAATGAGTTTATGTACATAAAACGTTTACTTATAAACTTCATAGCTTTAATGTAACTTAAACTTAGTATCTTAGTATGCTCTCGGAGCAGCTCTTAAATCTATACAAAGCTCAAGTCCACTCTTGCATGGAATACTGTTCCCACCTCTGGGATGGTTCGGCTAAACATCAGCTTGATGCTTTGGACTCGTTGGAGCGCCGAGCGAAGAGGATCATAGGCAGTGACTCACTAGTAGAGGCAAAACTTCAAAGCCTCGAACACCGTAGACGAGTGGCCTGCCTCTCGGTTTTTTATCGAATTCATTTCGGAGAGTGTGCGGAGGTTTTGCATAACCTAATACCCTCTTCCCCTTTCCATCACCGAACGACTAGACGCGGCGAGAAGTTCCACCCTTATGTTGTAGACATTCCTCCATTACGCACGAGGCGGTTTGCCTCTTCTTTCTTTGTGCGGACGGCTAAGGTGTGGAACTGTCTGCCGAGGTCGGTTTTTCCGGAGGCCTATAACCTGGATATCTTCAAGGCCAAAGTGAACAGACATCTAGGCAAGCGTGTACCATCCTAGGCCTCATCTTCGCTTTCCATCGGGCAAGATTGAGGTCAAACGCAGGCCTATTTTTTCATAAAAAAAAAAAAAAATGTCTCCTTTTTTTTATTCGATGACAAACAAACTAACAGGCTAACTTCTTACAATTAGATGCTTCTTTAAAGTTCCCGAGTTCAAATGAAGTTTCCTGAGTGAAATTTTTTTTTTTTAATATAATTGTTAAATCTCAACATTGCATTGTATGCACCCATTTAGCGAGAGATTTTAAAAAAAAATTTTTTAATTAAAGGGAAAAAGATATCAAACATAATCATTTATGTGTTGAACTACAAAAAGTGTTGTCATAGTTCCTTATCTCTGAAATTGAAGATAAATATAGATTGTCATTGATATATATGACTCCTCTTTCAAACATCTACATTTCTATTCTATGTACAACTTTGAGTTTTCTTTGTTAGTGTTAATGTGTACATAAAATGTCCAAATTTCCAAATCTACCACATACATTATTTGATTATTTAAATGATCAATGGTACCAACTAAAATCATGTAAGTAATAGAATTTTAAGTCTGATTTTGTTGACCTAATTTATTATATTACAACAGATAGTAGCCTTTTTCTCTGCCTAGGAGTGATCTGGGTTTTAAACCACACTCTTACCCATTTCCACCCCCAAACAGCAGTGCAATTTTGTTCCGGTTTGAAGGGTAGGGTTAAACGATTATTTACGGATTTTAAAGTGTTAAATTTTGTTTTGATATTCCCGACGTTTCGATTGTTTCACAGCAGCCGTGGTTATGGAGGGACTGCAGTGTTAGACGTCCAGATGTCATAGGTAACTTGGGCTACATTCATCTTTTATTTATTCATTTTGGTCCGATCTATGCAGAATGTACTTACAGTATCTTGAGGTTGTGCAGTGGTATGCTTGGTTTTAAATTTAATTTTGTTTATGACTTGATTCCAAGCCGCTAGTACCCAGCCATCTTCTCTATTGAAATTAGTATGTTTTTTGATTTCAATAGCCTCGCGAATCATCCTTGGCAGGAATCGGTGTTCTTTTGCGAGGATTTGTGGTCTATCAAATCTGATGTAATGGTTGGGACGATCAAGGATATGATCACAGACTGCAGACTTCCCAGAGCGTCGGTGTTTCACACAACATCGGGAATATAAAAACAAAATTAAACGCGATAAAATCCGTAAATAATAGTTTTATTTCAAAAGTGTAGTGTTCGCGTAAATACAAGAAATCATTAGGGTGTTACTGTTTGTGAGGCATTCCATTATAGTCCTCAGGGGTGACAATGCATCTCAAAACCTCTTTGTTTGAAGTTGTTTGCTCGGGTCCATGGGCTGCGTTAGCCACTTACCAACAGGGAGGCTGTGGCTAACTTTTCATCCCTATCCAATAATAAAAATAAAATGTAGTACAGTCTCTCAGTTAGTTCTAATTCTTTTTCATGAAGTCCACTGCTGAACATTGGTTATTCCCAGAAAGCGCCAGCGAAAGGCACGTATTTCTTGAATCTTTGATTGTGTTTACAACGGGTTTTGTAGGCGTTTTGTAAGCGGGTAAGGTGTGTGCCTCTCTTCTGTTCCCCATCACTAGCCTGTGGAATGTTCGTATGGATTTTCTGCCATCAATCCATCGCCATCGCCAGTGTCTAGATATTGGCTAGCGTGGTGCTCATGCAGGTGAGGTACATAAATTTCACTTGTCGAATGTAGTTTATTGCAGGCGATTTTTGGCTTTCGACATGAGTATGGAAAAAGGTACCTAGTTATGTCGAAATCACAGACAGACAATACGCCTTTTTTATATGTATTAGATTTTAGATGGACGTGGTTAAGTAAGAAAAGTGTTTAACCCCAGATCCCACAAAATTGTTGTGTATCGGCTGTGGCAGTTACAAAGTTTTTACGCCCCTAATTTAAAAAAAAACAATTTTCGTGCGGGAACCCGAAACGTTTGCCGGATAAAATGTAATGCCTATGTTAATCCCTACAAAGTACTCTATCTTCTAGTTAAAGTCCCATCAAAATAGCTTTAGCCGTTTTGTATTTCGCTGCTGTAATCCCGATAGAGGTAATTGCTCCCAATACTACCCTTCACCATTTATCTGGACCCCCGCAAGTGGACATAGTCCTTTACCAGGAGTTTTGGGGGTTTGGAGGTGGCAGTCTACGCTGCTTTGTGATGTTTTTAGTCACATAATATATATAGCATAGCCGTCCGTCGATGGTGAAGCAGCCTCGACACAGCGATTATCACCAGAGTTATACAATAGAGGTTGGTTGATTCTTTACGGCCAACACCATCCAACCATACGTCATAAAACTTATATTTTATGAGGCCATACAAATATTTGTTGCACGTGGGAATCGATACGCGACCCTAAGCGTTTAAGCCAAACCAAAACGTCATTCAATAGTTGTTTATCGAAAGATTTTCTACAAGCACATTGAGGGGTTTAAGGGGCTTATACCGAATTTTTCTCTAAAGTTTAGCCTCAATCACGCGGTGCACCGTGCTGGCTAACAGACGAGACTCTGACGACGGGTCGTTGCTGGAAAAACCATCCGAGCATCCAACTCTAGAGCGAGGGTATGGGTACAGCTCTTACCTATCTTGCATGCATAGCATGCCATCTTTAGTTATCATTTTAATGGAAAAACCTTCCTCCGGCACACTTAAAGAGCACACAGCTCTAGAAGATGACCCACTGCCTAATTTATGATCTGTTGTTATAACAGATATTTTTTTAAATTGTTATGTAATGAGCTACGATAACCTCGTTGTTTAGGAGAGTAGATTCCTTATGTAGAAGGCTCATATCGAGAAATTGTTCAAAACTTATGTACATGATGATTATGACGGCTCGGTGGCGTAGTGGCCAAGCGTGTAGCTGCGGCGCTGTGGGTCGCGGGTTCGATTCCCGCACGGGACTAGTATTTGTATGGACTACAAATAATAGTTCCCGGTCTGGGTGTTTGTTCATGTGCAATTCATGTATGTAAACCGCCTCCGCGACACAGGAGAAAATCCTACAGCGGAAGGTAACGTTTTTAAAAAGAAAAAAAAAAAAAATGATCCCCAATTATCTTTAAAGGCCGGCAACGCACTTGTAGCCCCTTTGGTGTTGCATATATACGTGGGCGACGGTAATCACTTACCGCCAGGTGAGCCACTTGCTCGTTTGCCCCCTTTTCCATAAAAAAAACATGATTAGTATCGTGGGCTTGGATATTAAAACGGCTACACGCTCACCACCTGTCACGTCCCAAATAAGCTCTGATGAAAAGTGGGTTGAAAGGACAAACTATCTATCTCTGACCACCCCTGTGCTGGGTATACGGTCGTGAGAGGTTATATTTTTTATTATTATTTAACGGCATAAATATGACAAAATGTTTACCATTGCTGTAATTAACATATACATATGATTAATCATATACATAATGACTTAAAATGTATTAACATTTTTAAGTCCTGATATTTACAATTAATGAATAATGATTAACATTTTATTTGACTTCGACACCTAACAAAAATACAGTTCACGGTTTGGAGGCATAACCAGTTATGTGTAAGCACTCTGGCATCCTATTGTGTAAGATAGTATTGCAGGAAGATTGTTTTATAAAAGAAAATCATTTGAAAGGCACAGACAAGAACAAGGTCATGCGTTTTACAATAACTTGGTAAATGCGGGTTGTAATCTTGAAATCATTCAACTAACCTTGTTAATTTTTATAAAAATAATTCTATTAATGTAAATATAAACTTTTATTTAATTTATTTTCGGACATATTGTATTCAAATAAGTTAATAATAAAAACCACGATAACCGAGTGGTAAGAAAGTCTGCCTTCGAATCAGGAAGCACGAGTTCGATCCCTTATGTAGAGGCTCATACTTATGAGTTTCTACCACTCACGTACAGTAGTTGTAACACAGTTGGTAAAGTTAGCTTGGATACTAAGACGTCCATAGGCTCGCACCCTCCACGATCATGAAATGATGGCTTTTGTAAGCGTTGCCGTTTTCTAGGACAGACCTCACCTTAACAGTCTGTAAATAGTCCATTGCAGGACATATGCCTTTCACATAAGGCGGGTTGGCCATAATCGTCACACGTGGCAATCTTTGGGGGAGGCCTATGTTCAGCAGTGGACTTGTGATAGGCTGAAATGATGATGATCCAATTCGTATTATTCGTATATCGTGTCTGTCTTGTATTAGGTTTAAACTAATTCGACCAATTATTTTAACGATCTGCAACATGTTCGCGTATTTGCTCGTATGTTACGGTCAAACGTTATGAGTCATGACTGCGTTAGTTCCGGTTAACGTGAACTATTTGGAAAAGGCCTTGAATTGCAAAAGTGAGGCGTGAAGGAACTGTTGTTTTGCTATTTTAGTTCATTGTAACTTTGCTCTTTTTTTTATTAAAGCTATAATGACCGAACGGTATGTGGATCTGCCTTCGAATGAGGAGACTCGAGTTCGATCCTCGGTGGAGAGCTCGTATCAATAAGTGTTCCGCCGCTTCACCACGCGAGACGTAGATTCAAATAATCTAAAATGATTGTAAGCTTAATTTATTTTATTAAAAGTCAGCTGGGATTTCTTTCGGCGGTAAGATAGTGATTTATTTCCGACCCGAATTGAAAAGGATCCCTATTGTGTCCCTTTCTTTAATTTTATGTAAATAATAAATATCGAACCGAGGCAACATTTGGTTTTACAGTTTCGTAAACAACGCCGGAGTGCAAACGTTATTTGCAAAGATCAAGAAATATAATTGCTAACTTACTCTAAATTTTTTTCGTTCGAGTAAAAATTTAATTAAAGTACGTATATAATTGAATTAAACTAATAATATACCATGGAAGACACCAAAGTATCGAAAACTTGCTAAATTTGGCGTTTTGTTCTGTCTATTGTGAATCATTCGACTACACTTGGCATGATGTCATGAATCATTAAAAAAAATATTTTGTAAACAACGAGCGACTAAGTCATCTCGTTTCCAGTTCCGCCCGCGCTTTTGTCTTAACTCATGGGTGGATTTAATTAAATCATTTGGCCGTATTATGAAGATCTGAGAGGAGCCAAAATCACAGATCATAAAATTTGCCTTGTAGACACACCTTCCTTAAACACTCTTTATCCTTAAATATCTCTAGATTTATTACTTATTTTGTTATAAAAAAATATACGATGGCTGCTCTCAAATTAAGGATTGTTGTTTTAAAAACAGATTTTGGTATTTAATGTTTTTCTTAAATTTAAATTTTTACATTCAGTATTTGAGTTAAACAGGGAGAGCTTAAAAATTACGGGTACTTTTTGAATACTAGTGGTTCTGACGCAGCAGAGACAGCTCGCAATATCAATGCTGCTGCGTTTGCAGAGCCGTGTCTAACGAACGCAGTATGCGTTTTTGGTTTAATCACTTTCGTAGTGAAATCTTTGACTTGAGGCAGCAGACACTGAGGTAAATAACGATGAATAATAAAAGTAATGGAGTGATGTTGATGAAGTTCCGATCCTTGTCAAACAAAGGTCAAAAAATTCGAAGCGTCATGATTGGACATTTCCGCGAATTTGGTTAAATAAAAACTAGAAATGGGTGCCTCATGAATTGACTGATGTTCATAGAGGAGCGCATGTTGAGGCTTGCCATGTTATGATGAGTATGCCCCGCTTTGGACAAAAATGTGACGTGTGAGGAAAAGTGGTTTCTCTGCGATAATCGCAAGCGAAAAACGCAATGGTTGGACCGAAGTCAAATACCGGAACAATAAAGCGAAGCTCTCCAATAGAAAAGTAATGGTAACTGTTTGGTGGTAACTTCGCACAATGATGGCGAAACTCTCGGAGAAACAACCTCGACGCAACGCAATCAGTCATCGCCATTATTGCTCCACGATAACGCAAAACTTCACACTGCCCGACAAACCGTTTTAACATTACAGGATCTGCAGTTAGCAACCATACGTGATGACGTTTATAATATTATGGTAATAAAATGGGAATCGGTTGGGGGCTAGGTCTGGCATGCACGGAGCGTTTGAGCTTTATTCATTTTCCATTCCTGTACGGTAAAAAAAAAAAATTGTTTTCAAAATCGATACAAAATGCCTTTATAGACATTGTAGAGTACCGATCTCAAGAATGCAATCGCAAAGGTATAAATTATATAAGATACTGCGATTAAATATATATATTTATTCTTAAAAAAAAATGGTGTTTATCAATATAAATTTTTGGTATATTTTTTTTAGTACGGTAATGTCTTCAATCCCTAATACTCTTATTGATTACTGGACTTAACACTTACGAAATGTCCTTGCTATTAAAATTATTATTATCTGCACCAAAGGTGCGAAAGATTCTCTGGTGGATTACCGAGGGGACTTATATATTTTACATATGGAGTCTTGTTATAGCTCTTATGTATGTCAAAATCTACACCGGTTCGCAAAACAAAAGCTCGGAGAATAATCGGCCACAAGCGATCTTACAATGTCATTCACAATTTAAAGTAAAATACACTGTCAAATATATGACAATATTTTTTTTAAATATCAATATTTACAATATATCAGTAGCCAGGGGACTCAAGTGCAGACTATAATGTTATTTTCACAATATATTGATCTGAATATAGTGAGAATTGAAGGAAAGAAAAATATTTATTGGCACAGCATAAAGACACAAAACACACAGAAAATGTTAATCAAAAATAAAAAAAGCATAAGGTACAAATAAACCAAAAGTATCGTTAGACTTAATTAATCCATTGAGCGTGTCTCATGGCTGGACCAATAGGTCTCCAGATCAGCTTATTGTCAAGCTTTAGAGTCTAACGCTGGTTTTCATCTGGAACCAATGTTCATCACGGATGTCATATTTAAAGCTCACGGATCTCAAATTTAAAACTCACGAATGTCAAATTTCTAGTCTTTTTTTTTTTTTTTATTTAGAATTTCAAGTTCATGAATGTCAAATTCCTTTGCTTTTTCTGTCAAACGCTCTGAGCGAGTCGGATTAAGATTTTGGTCATATACTAGCATGTTAGTTTCAAAAGGAGAATGTTATCAATAATTGAATGAATGAAGAGAATTTTAATCATAAAATCTTTGTACACGACTTTAGGAACTCTGCTTTGATTGGAATTTAGTCACTTAATCGTACATTATTTGAATAGTAAATGAATCGAATATTCGAATTGCAATTTCTACTTTTAGTTAGCATTTTATATGAACATATCATATTGATTTCGTAACTAAACTTCTTAAAACCTTGACTCCAATTATTAATGTTCAAAAATGCAAAGTGATTTATGAAATTTAAATGTTTACAGAAATGATAAGATCTGTAACAATACAAACTGTCGTACGGTTGGAAAAATCAAGATTATGTATCTGGTTTTTAGGGTTTTATACGTGTGAATTGCGATTTCGAATGTTACAGTCCTGGTCTTTATATTTCTGTAAAAATGCTACCGTTACGTTGTTACAACCGCAAAATTTACGATCGCATTTTTTTACGACGGCGGCAGGGTCTGTATGATCGCTGATGGGATTAATATTTATTAAATTTTTATTGACATTCTCTATACAGAAGGACAAAAAAAGGCGGACTTAAGGCATTCTCTACCAGTAAACCAATGGTGTGGTGACAAATGAAAAGTGAAGTACTAATAAATACTCGTACATATATTAATTAAATAAATAGTAATGCAATGCATAACATCACTTGGATGCATAAATAAAAATACATACGTTTGACAGAAGCGATAGTAAAATAAACAATCATCTAAAATTGTGGGTCTTCAAAAAATGCTCACGAACCAAAACCTTTTAGAAGATCTGGACGTCTGTCTTTTATCATCGGGCAAGGAACTCGACGGCAGTGTAGCCTGAACAGTGAAAGGCCTTTAGAGACCTGAAATCGGATTTTTTTTTATGTTCTGTTTAAATTGGTCGATGTTACAAAGGGACGCCTGTTTCTGGGCAATAACTTGCTTGCTTTTATTAGTTTTAGACTTTAGATGTGAGATGTGAAAGACTTTATTGTTAGAGACGATGACAGTGTGTTTTTGTATATGTATTTCTGTAGTAAACTGGCACCCTGTAAGTACCCACCGCCGGGCAAAGGCCTCCTTCTCAAATATTTGAGAGGGTCTTGACCTTGGAAGGGCCCGTAGTAAATAAAGCACTTAAAATTTGCCTTTAACAATTTTTGTGGTGCCGGCACCGGGGATCGAACCCAGTCTGCTTAGCTTAATGGTTGACAGGGAGAGAATGCTTTTAGGGATTAAGTCAAGGTGGACTTAATGTACCACTTTATGCATCAGGAAGTAACTAAATAAAAAAAATGTATTCACATGAAAAAAGGCTATTAAGCCTATTGCTATTGCTATTAAGGCTTTTTGAAATTAGTTAAGTAAATTTTATAATATCTGCTGTAGACTGGATTATGATATATATACAGTAGGATTTCATAATATGCTTCTTTTTAAACAATATTTTATATATATAAAAATGTGCGATTGTCGAATGTCCTTGTTATTTTTATGTCGTGGTATGAATAGAATTAAACCTTGTTTAACAATTGTTTTCTTCTATCATTCATTCACTAGAACCTATCACAAGTTCACTGATAAACGTATACCTCCCCCAAGATCGTACAGGACTGTAGTCACTCGCTTTAGTCCTACTTTTGGTGGATTCTATTCCCACTCTATTCTCCTCCATTCCATTCCTATTCCCTATACGTATGTATGTCCCAGGTTGCCACTCGAGAACCTTTCAACCCCAACTGTGTCAGTTGGGTTTTCAAGCTATCGGGGCCGTCCCATTGCTTATTCAGCTGTCAGTTACCCTAATTCTGCTGAGCATATCATCGACGCAGATCATATAACGCAGAGAAACACCACATAGCCCGCTGAGTTACTCTGTGCTTCCTTGTACAGCCTGCTGTGGAACAAGAGCCCATCCCCTGCAGACAGAATCTAGATCTCATCCTCTTCTTAATGTCAATATAGATCTGCGCCTAGATATAAAGGACTTTATTTTATGGCGGTATTCTGTCTCTATGCGATTTGTGTCGTACACATTTTACGGCCTTAGTAAAACCTAAAATGTCTACGTATGTCTCATATATTACCCATAATGCCGTATATGTTATATTCGTATAGTGTAACTAAATATAACATGTTGTATTTACTTTTTAAAAAATAAACGGACCGACATCACGCAAGCCTGTAACACACTAACATGTCTCTTATATTTGGTTGTGACTTTTTTTGTTTCATTTCTGTTTAAATATTTGAGTAGGCACGTCGTAATATGCCTGTTATAAACCGTTTAAAATTCGTACAACAGTGGTCACGATGGAAGAGGTTGGCATTTGGAGAAAAATATGGTATATTACCCCCTTAAGCCCCACACTCTGTAACTTACGATACTTTATTTCCTGCGCAGCATTTGATGATAGCACTAACTTGCGGGCTTTCTGCCCGCGGTTCTCTGCCGCCGAAGGTGTAAAGACCACCGGGCCAACAGCATACCAACCGTGGGGGGGTTTTAGTCGGTCCGGCATCTTCAATGTTGATCTCGACGTAACCAGACACCGTCTTAGTTGATTGGTAGGTGTTAGCACTTTGCATAGCGATTTGCCTATATTAAGTACGTGAGTTTTAAGTGTTAGGGCTTAACCGCTGTCTGGGTTCGCATACTAGCCGGAACCAATGTATGTACAATACACAAATTGTTGACCTTCAGGTTTTTTGTGTTGAGTCCTGTTATTTTTGTCACTGCATCTGGCCCTGTTTTAATTTGTAATGACATAACAAGACGTTATAGGTGTACAAAAAACTATAGTAGTTAAACTATACCAGTTTTTATAGTACTGACAAACGCAGAATTACGAATGTGAGTTTTTGTTGTAATGATTATTGAAAGAACTGAGGTCCGCGCGGCTTAATGATTAGCGTATCTAGCTTTGGGTTGAGCCGTAGATTCTGGGTTTGAATCCTAGTGGGAGCCAATATTTTTGTGCAACACGCTAATAGTTTTCAGGCACCAGTTGTGTTTTGTTGCGCACTGTGTCTTTAATAAGTCTAAGGACAATTGTTATAGGAAGGTATCTTTCTCCCTACCTAGTGGTTTTCCCCTGTGTCTGCGCGTAAACTTGTAGCACTGTAATAGTATACGGAAGCAATATATAAAGTAGTTAATATTGTACATTTTTCAAGGCCATTAATGAAAAATATGAGCCTAAGATTTTCACACAGAATTTATTTCGTTGCTGATGCTAACGGTACCTTGGTTATCTTCCTCTGTTTCCGCTGGAACATCTTGTTTAGATAGAGATACAGTATTTCTGTGCGTGTTGTATCGCGAAATTTCTACAGTATCATTAAAATGATACATGTTTAAGAAGTGAGTTATGATGAGTCGTTTTGATAAAGTTTTGTATACAGTGAAAAGTGCTTTACCTGAGAGGATTTTTTCAACCTTTACTGAGTTTATTGGTAATTTACAAACATAGATTTAGTGTTCTCTAGACTACTATTAAATATATAGGTGTTACACCTATATATTACTCACTGGATATAAAATGGTTTTGTTAATATATACTTCTCAATACGTTAAAGAAGCGCCCCTTTTTGCGTCTTATATCTCTAAATACACACAGAGCTACACGAAGGCTACAGCTTTTTTTAAATTTTAATAAAACTGTTGAGTCACATCCGAGAACCAAAGAAACAAGATAATTACAATGTAACGCACACATTTTTTTTATGCTAATTTATTGCCAATTAAAGTCCACAGTTGGACACAGGTCTATTCCAAAAAGCACCATTGCTAGCCTGGCCGGCACATAGCGTTAACAACATTTACGAGCAGTGCTGAATTTACACATTTGCCGCCCCTATTAATGTCTGCAATTCAATACCCTACTGTTTACAAACCTATTAAGTACATTTTCTATGTTAATAAAATTACAATTTTATGATTTGCGCTCTACCTACATAATTACATCAGCTTCTTCCCGTTAGTATGATTGTGAGCTAAGGGATCGTTGTGTCAGTTCCTAGATTATTCTTACAACTCACGATTTAGTGAAATTTACTCAAGAAATAGTCTTTGGGGATATTTATGAGCTAAAAAAGATTCAATCGTGTACTACTTATGTGCTAAAATATTAGTAATTTAGTTATATTTGCGAGACTTCTTTTCTCCGTGTATATAATAAAAAAAAAATTAAGTAAAATTTTTCGACTTAGGCACCAGCCTACTCAGTCTGCTGGTAAATACGCCACTGTTTATGAGTATTTAATATAAAAAAACATTTAGATACTCGTACCGGCACCGATGGCGCGGCCGATGCGGGCACGCTGGACATGGGCAGCCGGTCGTCGCTGCACACGGGCCTGCAGATGTCGGAGGACGAGCATTGGGAGATGAACTATCACGAGGCAGCTATATATTTAGAGGTACGTAGGTGTTTTGTATCCCGATAACTGATATTGACTTTTGTTTTGACACTCGGGTAGTTTCCTCCGCAATAAATAGGAACCTTAGTACATACAAACTCACCCAGTACTTATGCAAACGAAAAATAACTGATTGAATTGAAGATTTAAATTATAAAAAATTTAATTATAATGAAACAATAATTTTTTTTAACAATTTTTGGTTTATTAGAATGATTTGTGAATGTATCTGAAATCTAAACATAAAATTAAATACTATATTAATACCTACACACATACATACAAATAGGAACAAGTTCCCATTAAATACTAACAAAACCTACGCTACTTTTCTTCTATTTATTTTTTTATTCATCAATGGAAATATCTTACGAACATTTGTAAAAATACTAGTGCACATGCATAAAAATGTAATTTAAGCCCGCAGGGTGGAGACCTGGTGTCCAGATATACAAGCCCAATGCTTAGTTTTGGCATCAGCCTCCCACATTATGTTTAAAATGCATCAATTTACATTATGTTAAAAAATTCTTGCGTCACTATATTGTGGAGAGAAATAAAAAATATTATTATTTTACTATATCGATATTAATGTAATACTAATCTCTCTCAACCCTATACCCAATACTGGGGCCGTTAGAGGACTTGTCTCACCGGAGCTTATTTGGAAAAAGTAACAATCAATGAGATTGATTTTCTGCCATCATTCGAACACCAGAGCCTCGTCTGTTAGTCAACAGGGTGCATCGCATGCAGGAGAAATTGTCATTTGGAGAAAAAGTTTAAATATTCCCCTGTTCACCTCAGGTACGTAAACTGAATTACGTGTTCATGTCTTTTGTGGACAAAAGGAAGTATCTTAAAGAGAAATAACTTTTCCAGGAAGGCTTAAATAACGAGAAGTTTGACTCCCACCCGTCGAGTCCCGAGGAGCTACCGGCATACCTCCGCGTCCACAACCCTTGGTACCATGGGTTGGATCTCCTCGCTTCACTTGTACTCATTCTGCTGGCCTTTACCGAGGACCCTGCCGTGCCGGCTTTTGAGGTAAATTAAAATTATATTTAATTAAAATATTTCTTTACTACGTCTAAGAATTTCTCGTGAGCATGCATCTTTAGATAAAAATACAGATTGTTTTCTAGATTAATACTATACATTTTAATACGATCTACACCCGAAAAGTGGCCAACCAAATGAAAATGTGTAATATCTGCCTACCCCTGCATTATTTTTAATAAGATTATGTAGCTACGTAACATATTTTATGATTTAATATAGAATTTATTATCGACTTACGAAAAAAATGTTGATTGTTTTGTGTTGTAACTTAAATAACGTGTTATGTGTTCCAACTGACTTGCAGTTACCAGTTTGGGCACACGGTACGATAGAGCTGATGGCATTGGCCGTGATCGGTGTGGAACTCCACCTTAAGCTGAAGTGGATCGGCTGGAGCACGATACTCAAACACAAGAGGACTATGATTAAGGTAATGGAGTGATTTGAATTACAAGTCTTTGCTAGATGTTATGACTCCTTTTCTTGCTAACGAGCCGTCTGGTTAGGTACCCCCCCCCCCTTCCATACGCTTTTCTGTCGCAATGCAGCAGTGCAAACTCTGTGGTGCTCCGGCTTGAAGGGTATTAAGAGACAGTGTAGTAATTACAGGCCTATATTAGCCTGAGAGGCTTTCCATTTTAGTTTTTAGACGCGACAATGTTACTTTGCTGTGTTTGTTTGAAGTTGGTTGCAGTCGTCTATGGCGTTGGGGTAACGTACCATCAGATGGACTATTTACTCGTTTGTTGCTCACATATTAATTAAAAAAATATATTATCTTCATACTGACAGCACTTCAAAGAGGAACACGAAGATACGTGATTCGCCCGGTTGTGAGGCGATTCAAAGTCTCGGATCAAAATTGTGCAAAGCGTATCACAACACTTAACTGTGCTTCTCTCTCATTTTTATAACAACTGTACGTAATATTTAACGTTTTTTTTTTTTCAGGGCATTACATTACTCATAATGGTGTTAGAGGCGGTTGTCGTTCTCTGTCGCCAGTCGTCACACTTCCGCGTCACGCGCGCGCTCCGCCCGATATTCCTCGTGGACACGCGGCATTGCGGTGGGGTGCGACGATTCATCAGGCAGATATTGCAGTCATTACCTCCGATATTAGATATGCTAGGTATGTGTGTGTGTGTACATTCGTTTTGTATGGATTATGTATTAAAGGTAACACATATAATACAGTCGAATTGATAAACCCCTTCCTTTTCGATTTCGTTAAACAACTCAAAATTCCTTCATTAAAAACGATTGGTCTTTTACTTATTTCCTTTTTTATACTTTCAGGTCTTCTTATGTTCTTCGTCGCGACATATTCTCTCCTGGGTTATTATCTTTTCTCAGAGCACATAGACAACGGACACTTCAAAACAATCAGCGACTCCTTCGTTAGCATGTTTGTTTTACTAACCACAGCCAAGTGAGTTTCATTTAATTTTTTTTAGTGTATTGGGGTGACAAGCGAGCTGACAGTCCATCTGATAACAACTAAATCTAAGAAGGTTACAGTTGTGTTATACTATGAGCGGTTTATTTAAACCTAAATGAATTTATGTAAAATTTTGTGTGTGTTTGAGTGTTGTGTTTACAATTGTATTAGACAATCTGTATAAGATATTAAATGTAGTAGTAGTAAGCATATGCACACAGTCTTAGTAAAATAATAATAATTAATTCTAAATTCAGTGATAAAACAATTCATATATAGTTTCCGAAAAATTCTTTTTCATTTCAGCTTACTACTAGGGGGGACTTGATTCACTAGTCATTGTATTTAAATTTTTCAGTTTCCCCGATGTCATGATGCCATCATATGCCAAGTCTAAATGGTACGCGTTGTTCTTCATTCTGTACATCATCACGGTTCTTTACGTTCTTATGAATTTGGTAAGTTAGGTGCACACTTACAGTTATGTTACACTTTGTCTTATCTAAACAAATGAACACAAAAATATGATACTAATGCATTACTCATAGGTGTGGTAGGGGAGTAAGAAAATTCATTATTAATACGTGGTAGAGCCAAGCGGCTTTTGCTGATGCTGGAATGGGCCGGCTCGACCCGATTAGTACCACGTCCTCGCAGAATACCGCCGCGAAGTATCTTGTGCTTTTAAGTTTCGTTCGGTGAGTGAGGTGACCTGAAGCCCACTCGCCCACCCCATCCCCCTCCTCATCCTCCCTCCCAGCTCCCAAATACCCTTAAAGGCCAGCAACGCACCTCCTCTACGAGGGCGATGGTAATCACTTACCATCGGGGGGACCGCTTGCTCGTTTACCGCCTTTCCTAAAAAAAAATCTATTCCTGGCGCGTGGGTGTCAAAAGTTACGAATGGATGAAATGTACCACAGCGGATTAAAGTAAAAGTGTAGATGTCCCGCTGCTGGACAAAGGCCGCCACGCGTTTTTGAGAGTTTTGGAGCCGAGAAGAGTCCCTCACGCAGGTCTTCCTTTCGAGTCTTCGAAATATTTTTTATTTCTCTGACATGCCGGTTTCGAACCGTTTCACAGGCAACTGATGCATATTCTAGGATGAAGAAAATCTAAAATTAAAAACCCATACATGTTCATTGCAGACCTGACCTAACCAGCCCCCACACGTAACATCTGTTCATAAGTATGACGCATGTAGCTGCTGTCGCCATACCGTATATTGTATATGGAAGGCCATAAGGCAGCACCATTTAAGTCAGTAAGATTATCTCGTTTTGTCCCTTTCTCTACCAAAATGTCTCGTACGAATATAGGATTTAATGCGCCTCTAAATAGAATGGTTAGAAAATATAACGAGGAATATAAAAAAGTGGACGTGGACATTCTCTCAACCAAAATTTCTGAGCTTAGGACTAAAATGCGGAGGGCATTATACAATAATTTATAGAAGTAAATCGTAGGTTGCTTAATTATTTAATTATTTTTGTTATTACCTTTCTTTGTTATAGTGTTACTTTAGATAAGCAATAGATCTGCTTAATATTAATATTCATTTAAGTTTACTAGACTGTGTCTACTGGCTTTCCGTGGTTGCCTTTAAGTAAGGTGGCACATGCCTTTTTTTTTAAAAAACATTTTTATATAAAAAAGAATTTGTTATGTGTTAACCTTGTTGCTAATCCTTAAAAATAGATAAAATTTGAATAAAATAAATAAATAAAAATAAGGCTTACGACAAACGAGTTTATAAAACAGTAGTGTTCTTTACCAGATGCTAGCCGTGGTGTACGAAACTTTCACTCGGATAGAGCGAGAGAAGTGTCGCGCGCTGTTGCTGCACCGTCGCGTGGCAGCGCGTCGCGCCTTTCGGCTGCTGGTGTCGCGTCGCGCCCCGCGTGCCGTACGCCTGCGACATTTCGCCGGACTGCTACGTCATTACGCGCCGCACTACAGTAAGATTGCATCGCCGCTTGCTAACCGCTTTAACGTCCCACGGACAATTCGTGTTGCCATATAAATTAAAGGACATGACAGGTTACAATGTTTGCGATCGAGATGACCCTGGTCGATGGGAACGTGAACTCGAGTAGCAGCCTGTTCTGAACGAACTTAGTTATTGTGTTATTTCGCTGTATATGAATCTAGTTCGGTTTAATTACGGATTTTCGGTCAGATAGGTACTTACATAACGCAAACAATGAATAATTAGGTGCGTACATTGCATATATATTTATATATCCATTTAAATTAACCGCCATTTAGAAACCTGTAAATATTTAAAACATTTAGTAGACGTATGAAGTTGTACTTAATAAAATCACAAAAGAACACTTAATATATATATATATATATATATATATATATAATCTCGTACAATTTCATCTCATCATGATATTAAATATTTAACTTATTTTATTAACATTTGTTCTTTGTTTTTTTTTATTAATTTTTTTTTGTGAAACGCATGCTGAAGTTTTTCTTGTTTTTGTTTTGGTTCGATTTTTGTTTAGTTTCTCTTTTTCGAGATGGGTATTCTGCTCAACGGTTACAATAATTTAAAAAGGACCCGACTGAAAAACAGTGCTGTGATATCACTGAGACGGGAACCTTTTTGACATCGCACAACAAATTAATCTTTTTCATGTTTTATTTTGTTTATTTTTTTTCGTTACATTTTGTGTTTTGTTGTGTGGTTGCCAAATACATGTGTTTCTTTCTTCTTTCTTTCTTTCATACTCACGTGATAGGAATGTATTCGATAAGGGCATCAGCTAACATTTTCTTTCCATGAAAGCGCCAACGAAATCTGGCATGCTTTGCATCTAGGATTTGCTCATACTCACTGCAGGACAAACGGAATTGCCATCACTAATTAGTGGGATTTGGGTTCCGCATATACGGATGGATATTTTGGCATCAGTCGATCGCCAAAGCCTCGTTCGTTAGCCAGCACCGTACATGCACCATAGTTTTTTTTTAGATAATTGTAACTCTAATAACTGACACACTGAACATGAACCAAATACCATATAACACAAGTATATTTAAACTGTTCATCCAAGACATCCGAGCCCTCGGATATATCATGCTGTTTGATGAGAATGAACCTTAATTCGGCGTCGCTACCCGCAGGTGGGCTGGACGTGTACCTGATGTTCAAGCAGCTGAACGGGTCGGGGTCGGGCGGGCTGTCGCGCGCAGAGTTCGCGAACGTGTACGAGGTGTTCGCGCTGCGCTGGGCGGCGCAGGCGGCGCGCGCGCCCTGGTACTCCGCCTCCGCGCTCGAACCGCTCGGCCGCGCCGCCGCCGCCGCCGTGCGCTGGCCGTACTTCGAATACCTCATTTGTGAGTGAATGCGGCTGCTCGTTGCCCACTGTTATTTCATCTATTCATTACCATTTTCACAATAAACACTTATTACACATAGGTTATAATTATCATATAATGGAGAGGGATGGACAAATTTGTGATTAATGACGTGTTGTATGGAGTTATATGGATGTGAAAGAAGTGAGAATCATAATCCATTAATGATCATGGCAAATGGTATGCAAGCGATTACTATTTACTACTTACTACGTGGTTCCCCATTACCTCCCTTCCATCTCCCAAATGCCCTTGAAGGCCGACAACGCACCTCTGATGCTGCTGATGTACGTGGGTGATGGTAATCACTTACCTTTCCCATAAAAGAAATATGTAATATTTAGATGTAAATAGTTCCTTTCGGTTACTTTCTTTTGTTTCTTTTCCGTCTGAGTAACCTCATTACGAAACGGTGGTAGATTAAAAAAAAAGGACAATTGACAAGTGAAATTTAGGTACTGTTTTGGTTGAGGTAAAACAAGAAAACTGGCAAAAGGAACTAAGCGTATGTCTGGGAAAAGCTGTAATAAACTTCAAACGCTAAGCTGCACCTTTAGTCTAATCATACACTATAATACTTTTTCGAGGAAAGGCATCCATTAACTAAAATGAAGGTATCGAAAATAAAAAAGTCTTTTTATCGTATTACATAATAAAACCGGGCCTCCGGTTAACTTACTCACCGAACGAAACGCAGAAGCACAAGATGCCTCTACTTCACGCCGGTATTCCGCGAGATCGTGCCATTACCCCGGTCGAACCGGCCTATTCGAGCAACGGCGAAACTCACAGCTTTTTGGCTCTACCACGTAAATGTCTGCTTAATTTTGTCTATACACTTTCAGATGCTTTGATCATCGGAAACGGCGTGTCGATGGTTCTCCGTGTGTGTGAAGCGGCAGGCGACCTTCAGGATAGCGCAAAGCTTCTGTGTGCATCTTGGGACACCTGGTTGTTCCTTACACGTAAGTAGATAATCAATGCATTTTTAAAATGGACATATTGTGTTCTTCCATTGTTCATTTCATTAAACATTATTTCATGCGCTCATCTACGTAATATCGTTTGCTCCTTATTCATTTCCGACCGAAAAATCACTTAGTATTGAGTAAAGAAAGCCTGGATGCAGATTGGAGAAACACCACAAACATGAAAAACAATGCTTTGTCTCTTTAGAAAGTAAATTCAACCTTCATCATCCATTCATTCATAACAGCCACTGACCAACCCAGTTCTACCCAAAGGTTTCTACAAGGAATGGTCTGATGCCGACCGGCACTTTGTGATCGACCCATTGCCACTTCAGGTTGCTGATACTGCAGAATTCATTTATCATTACATATAAAGCTGTGATTATTTAATTAGATCGTAATTGCTGTCTGTTTTTTTCTTCTAGATGTGATAATTTTACTGAATTGTTATTGTTGATAATTTCTTAACAGTGCCATACTATATGCACCAAGGTCTTTACTTTTAAGGCATTACTTTGCAATAGTTTTCTAGGAGAGAGGAGAGAACGGTAGGATTTAGATCTGCATGCAAGATTCCTTGTTTGAACAAATAAACTTATTTAGAAAAGGCGAGGTTATAATTAATGTTCTTTTTTCAGTGTTCTTACTGGAAGCAGCACTACGAATGATGGCATCAGGTCTTGCAGTCTATTTGGAGAGCGGTTGGAACGTCTTCGATCTGAGTGTAACCCTACTGGCGCTCGTCGGCGCAGTGTTGCTCAGTATTGCTCCTAAATTATTTATTGTGGTGATGTTCAGACCTTTGAGGTGAGTAACTACTAAAATTTATAGTATTCTGTAGGAGACTTCAAACTGCTGCTTAAATTTATCCTATTTCATAAGGATGAGGTGAAAATAATTAAAAGTTACAGTAATAGGGATAGAAACATATAAAAATTTTGTAAGATACGCATACGAAATTAAAATTACCTGTTATAAATTTGAAACAACGCTTTAGAATGCCTCATAGTGAGGCGAAATACGTGTCGTGTTTGTGAGGTATTTTTAATATGATGTTGATTACTTGTGAAGGGAATTTTGTGTTGGATTCCGGTTTAGCGAAATAGTAGACTCTATTAAATTCCTTTTGAGTTTCGACCCGACTGACATGTTAAGGCGTACAGGATAACAATTTATCAGCAGATGTATACCAGTATAATGTTTCCAAGACATTGGTTGGTGCAAGTTGTTGATTGTAAAAGACATGCAGGTCACCAGAACTCTGTCAGCTAAGGAGTCACTCCTCGTGCAGATAAGTTTGGCATTTCGAATCACTCATTTACATCCTCTGGGTGTTCGAAGAGGCGATAGTAGCCTGACGTCTCTCCTGGTGGAAGAAAGTGACTCTTACCAAAAATCTACGGAGTATGCTTAACTCTGGACTGCCTGTAATAACTTTAATGATTTTGAAATGAAACTATTTTTACGGAATTTATCGCGTTTAATTTTAACTTTTTTTCATTTCCCGACGATTCGGGTGCTTTGCAGCATCCGAGGTCACGAGGAGACAGAGGTGTTAGACGTCCCGATGTCAAAGATGACAAGAGCATTTAATTATTGATTTTTGTCCCGATCTAAGCAGGCTTGCGTGATAAGGTCATGCAGTGGTATGAATGGGTTTGGTCGAAAAAAAGAAACGCGATAAATACCTTGATAATGAGATAATTGAGAAAGAGATAAATTAATATTTGTTTAATCTCAATGTCAAGTATTTGCGTGAATGAAAGAAATAATTGTTTGAACTTTAATGATGATTCTTTTAAGATTGATGCGCCTCTACAAACTGAAGAAGCGCTACCGGGACGTGTTCGGAACTCTGGTGCTGCTCTCCCCGCTCATGTCGTCGGCGGGCTGCGTGATGCTGGTCATGTACTACTTCTTCGCAATCGTTGGCATGGAACTATTCGCTGGATACGACCTCAAGAACTGCTGCGTGTAAGTATTAGTGCTGGGGTATTTCTATATTTACTCATCTGGTTGGGTTGTATAAATAAATAAATATAGATACAAATAAATTCCATAATATAAATAATATTTTATAAATTATATATATAATAAAAAAAAATAGATACTTAAAACCCAACCAGATGGAAACCCCTGGCAGGGGAGACCAAACGACCGAGGGTTAGGGATAAAGGGAAAGAAACCGGCGGACAATGCGAGCGGTATCGAGTAGCACCGCCTTCTGCATTTGAGCTCGGAGCGGTCCGTCACGGAGTCCCAGCCGCCTCAGATGGGAGGCTGACTGGGATTAACCCATTCGCAGAGACGACGATCGGAATAATGTCGTTTAAGTATTAGTTATTATTGTGATTCTCATTTATATTTATTTATCTATCTACATATGTAATAGTATATTATTATGTATATTATATCATATTTTTATTCATTAATTTTATTATATCTATTTATATTTGTTTATAGTTATTTTAAAATAATTTTATTACTTAATTTATTTAATAAATGAATACACCTGCTACGGCTATCTCACCAACCCATGGGTTGACTGGCAGAGAATGCCAATAAGCATTAAGTCCGCTTTGTAACCTCAAATTGGGGTGTAAGCAATAAAGTATTTTAAATAAAAAAAAATAAGTACAAAATATTGTTAAATTACCATCTTAACAGGTAGAAGTTACTAAGGAAATGCTACCACACCTCTCCTGCAACAGATTATAGAGGTTACGCAGAGATTACGGATTTTCATTTGACACGACTCAACAGGGTTGCCAACATTTTTATGGCAGGTTATAATATTTCAATTTAAATCCAATCAGATGTTAAAAGGAGAAAAAAAAAGAGTGAGGTAACCGGAGGGCCACTCCTCCTCCCCATCCCCCTCCTCAGCCTCCATTCCATCTCCTAAACACCCTTAAAGGGCGGCAACGCACCTGCAGCACCTCTGATCTTGCAGATGTACGTGGGGGGCGGTAATCACTTACCATCAGGTGAACCGCTTGCTCGTTTGGCGCCTAAAAAAATACCTGATAGTAGATAGTCTACCTGGTAAGTGACTACTGCAGCCCATGGAAACCTGCAAACAACCTCAATCGAAGAATGTCACAGATGCGTTGTCATCCCCGAGGACTGAGATGGAATGACTCACAGCCTGTAATTATACTGACTCTCCATACCTTTCAAACCGAAACATAACAGTAATTGGCAGTGCTGTTTGGCGGAATGTGGTATCTGCCCAGGCGACTGGACGAATGAAATACGAATATCTATGCCAGCGCCACTCAAATTTTGAATTGCACTTTGAATGCAAAAATCGACCACGCGCTCGTCGGTAAAGGACAACTTGAAGAAATCAGTGGGAATTTCTGAGAAATAATAAAAAAAACAGGACGAAGGACATCCGATAGAAGCGAAGCTTCTTACGCTTTATATGAAAAACCAAACGCTTTGTATGTAAAATCCAATCATTTGTATATGAAATGCAATATGATTTGTATGTAAAATCCAATACGCTTTGTTTGTAAAATCCAATTATTAATTAATATAACTTAATTTTTATTTGTTAGTAAGGCGTTTATTGGTGTGCGAAGAAGGGACTGGCACTGCCTGTCATTTCCCTTCTAGTAAAAGTCTGCCCAGTCAATTAGCAGCGTTGCAACTGACGTTCGTACTTTTGTGACGTTTCACATTTATTTTTAATTAGGTCCCCATACTAAACGTGTGTTAAGAAGCTTCACTTCAAAAATATTTCGTAGACATGTGACGTTCGTCAACTTATATTTGAGCACCGAGACTCGTCCTGATTCCAAAAGTCTCTTCAATAATAGGAAGCTTTTGCCAAACATGGGGACATTTATAGGCGGCTCTTTTACTTTACTTATGTCTCTAACTATCATTATATTTAATCACACTTGCAGCAATACAACAGTGGAGGACTTCTATAAGTTCTCAGAGAACAGCTCCACGGCGCTGGGCTATTACTATCTGAACAACTTCGAGAACATTCTCACCAGCGGAGTTACTCTGTTCGAGCTGACGGTCGTCAACAACTGGTTCATATTGATGAACGCTTACGCAACCGTCGCTGGCCAGTTCAGCAGGATTTACTTTATGGTGAGTAAACAGATAAAAAAGGTAGACTTGTATTTTCTAGTAGTTTTTAATTTTAAAGTTACAAATAAGACAATTATTACCATTCATAATTATTTCATAATATTGTATTATTCGACGGGGTATACATTTGACTGTAGAACGTACAAAAGATATGTATATAACTCACATCTCTCGCCCACAGTGGTAGGCTTTATATATTTATATGGCACGACTCAATAAAGCCAAACGAGCTTGCGTCATCCATTTTCGTCTAACCGGGAGATAGAATATGACGCTGAAGTGTCTCGTTACCGTATTTGATCCGGGAGATTGCCATGGTATTCTCAAACTTTTCCTAGTGTCGCCTCTTACGACACTCATGGCATAAAAGGTGATGACAGAACATTTTCAAATCCTGACATTTCAGATGACATCGGGACTTGAACAACCTTAATCCCCCCGTGACCATTGCTACTGTAAAGCACCCGAAACGTCGGGAATTGAGAGAGTTAAATGAAACGCGATAAAACACGTACATATTGGTTTCATTTCAAAATATTTCACCACGATTTAATGCTACCTATATATTATTTGGGGTGGGTGCTCAACTGACAGTCATAAGTATTGGTGCCGTTGTTTATTCCGTGAGTTTTTTTTAGCGTAGCATAACCCCACGACAAGAGATACTCTGTTAGCCCGGCCGCCTAGAGCTAGTACAAACACGGATATAAATAATACCGACGTTTATACCTGTGGTACAGGCATAGAAAAAGCAGAATAGCAGTTCTACACCCGCCTCGTGCGAGACTGAATTGCCTAACGTTACTGGGATGTCCCTATCTCTTTTAGTTATGTCGATAATTAAAAATGGTATGTGTCATTGATAAAGTAAAGTGGCAGCCTGTTAATGCCCACCGCTGGGCAAAGGCCTCATTCTCAAATATCTGAGAAGGTTATGGAGCATGGAAGTGTCCGCCACGCTGCTCCAGTGCGGGTTAGCGGACTTCACATGTCCTCGAAATACGATTTTTTATTATTTCTTAGACACGCAGGTTTCCTCACGATGTTTTCCTTCACCGCTGAGCACCCGGTAAATTCAGCTCTTGAAATTGCTATTAACGCTTATGTGTCACAATTATTAGTAATATCTTTAATTTCCTTTTCAATATGGTCGCTACGATTTTGTTGTTCCTAATGTTATTCATAAGATGTTTTTTTAATTGTTATCAACAGGTGTTCTATCTGTTCACTATGGTAGTGTTGACGATTGTCGTAGCGAGCGTTCTAGAAGCGTTCAGGTTCAGGATACAATACAAACGGAGCACTACTAAGCGAGACGGTGAGCGAAGTTTATTATTAAAAAGCGCAATTTTGAAAATTAATAACATTATCTATAGCTGAAAAACCGATTGAAATAAAAGTTAACCATGTTTATAGGTTTGACCATTACCTAATTAATATGACTTCCTGGAAATCGACCCTGTATATATACACTGTATTTCATTTTCAATGCTGCCTTTCAGAGGAGAAGCTGCTACACGAAGAAGTCCATACGAGTTGGGAGGAGGCTCAGCGTCTGGGAGCCAACGGTGACCTGTCCGACGAACTAAGGTCTTTCTTACCACCTGGGGTAAGTTAAAAATACGTTAGGCATAGGAAATAGAACATGATATTGTTACGAGCTACGGGTTGCGAGATTGGAGTAAAAGGCCGGTATTTTAAACTCCTGTTTAGTTGATTTGATTTGAGCGCGAAGTACGTCAAGTCCACCTAATGGAGTTGCACCCTGAGCGGTCTGCAAGAAGAACAATTTTACCAGGAGGCCAAGCGCGCCGCCGTGGAAGATCACCTACGAGGAATAGCGCGTTAGGAAGAAACTAGCTGGTTTCTTGGTCAAATAAATAGAAGTTATAGGTTGAACTTTTACATGAATCTCGCAACCCATAGCGCGTAACCATATATTAAGTAAGGGTGAATTGGTGTAATCCCCACACCACGTTTTTACCAAACTCCCCTTGCACGGGGTCACACCGCTGGCTGACCCAACTAGGCTCTAGCGTTGACCACAGGTTATAATTATATACCAATTTTCAGAACTAAAATCCCACAGACTGGTTATAGGTGCAGTAGCATCTCATCGCTCACCTTTGATTATTAGTTTTTGTATCTGTGGTACATATATATATATATAATTTTGTAAATATCTGCGGAGTTTTTAACTGATATAAAGCCAGTTCTTCTAAATCGACATAAAATTTAATTCTAAAAGAAAACACCAGCGAATCATCCCAGGGCCGGACAAAGATCTTCACTCAGTATTTGAAAGGGTTTTGGTGCCAGGAACGGTCATTGCATTGCTAGCTCAAGTGCCAGGACATGTGTAGTCCGCCAACTTTAGATGTACGTGAAATAAAATTGTTTATTAATTCTCCGACATGAAGATTAAATTAATAAATAATAGACCAGTGTTAGATATACTATGTGTAGCGCCGTACCAATAAGTTTTGGGAACAATTGTACGATTATTATGAACTTATGTACTGAAACGACAACTCAGTATTGACGGTTGTGAGAGCTTATTTATTTCAATACTTCTCAGACAACCGGTCCGAGAATAATTGAATAATGGAGCTAAATAAATAGTTAAATAACAAATAAATAAATCCTCATGATGTTTTCCTTTACCGCCGAGTATGTTTTAAAACCAACATTAAATTATTTTCTCAGGTGGAAGTGACGTTCATTGGTTCGAGACCTCGCACGAAGGAAGTGCTGCAGAGGCGGATGTACCAAACTGATATACAGAAGTGGCTGGCGGACGAGGATGATAGTGAAGGTAATAATAATCACAACTATTACTTAATAACAAGTAGCGATTAAATTATTAAAAAACATAAACCTTCTGCGCCAAATATTTACTTTATTAGCAGAAGCCATATTTAAATATATACCTCATGTCATTCCCACAATGAAGACGAATCTCCGGACATATGTTTAAATCCGTCGAGCCGTTTAGGCCACAGAGCGTGCTACAAAAATCCTCCATTACCCTCAGGAGCAGTCGGATAAAACCAGTATGTTTTAAATATGTTTTACCGTTGGGCAAAACATATTAATGCCAGCCGGCAACGCCCCGATAGCCGAGTGGTAAGGTGAATCTGCTTATGAATTAGGAGACTCGAGTTCGATGGCCTATTAGAATGTACGGTTTGTGTCTATGGCGTGACTTTGTGGTCGTTAACGGCGACAGGTTACTCCGAATAAGTTTTGGTGAAGAGGACTTAAATGTCCAGATCGCTTGTTAATAATCTTACTTTTTCATAGATTGATTTTCTGTACACGTACTTCCGCTTCTTGAATGTACATGCGTTTAAAAAGTCGGCTAAAATTAATCAAATTCAGCACATGGTTTATTGTTTCTGAATAAAAAAATACCATTAAATTAAATCGTGCTGCCCTCGAAATTGTAGTTCTGATTTGACTATTAAATTTTAAGCCTATTTCAAAATGTTTCGTAACCCTCAAATTTTGCCATTCTAGGCCCGGTCCTCGCGGGCTTGTCTTAAATCACGTTTAAACGCTGCTTAAGAGCAGATGTTTCACATTTAACATACTTCTTAGTTATGCGAAAGTTTCAAAAGTCCGAAAGTATATATATTAAGAAAAATATGCCATCTGTCGGCGTTATAAATGAAATTTTCGTTTTCAGATCTGCCTCCTTCAACTACGGTTACATCGAGCGAAGATCCCCTCGCTCCTCCACTGATCCAACAGCCTGATGCTGAGACTAATCATCAGATCAGAACCGGTTACCAGTTGTAGGATATGATTCTCCTTGCCCTACACAACAGACTCGTTTTTATATTGGACGCTTTGAAATCGTTATGATAAATCATAATCCGTTGGATATGTGATTTAATTTTTAAATGAAATACGGAATTGGTGACGGAAGTGACTTATCTGTTAACTTTGATGCAATATTTTGAGTTCTGGAGTTTGTGGTCGCGGAATGATGACGTGTAAATACCTACTAACGTTTGTACTATAGTGAGTTTATGGTTTTAACCCATTATTTCTAGACTGCTGCTACTAAATGACGTTAAAAGCATTGTAACAAAACGGGGAATAACTTTAATCTCGGTTTATGCTTATATAATAAAAGGGCAAAATAATTATAGCTCAAGCAGAGACTAAAGTTAAAACTTACTTTGTAATAATGATGTTTTAAATGTTAATTAATCATAGAAGTTAAAGTTATATAACTATTAGACACGCATTGAAAATAATCATATGCTGTATTTATTCATGAGCCCGCCTATTTATGAAATGTCAAATTCAATAATGATGATATTAATTTTCTTTCATCGTAGGTAATATTAACAAAAAGGTCGTGGCCAAAGTAAAAAAAGGTACAGAGTAACATCTAATTTTCCGTTTAACTCTAGAAATTATGTTCAGATATTATGACTTATAGATGCAATTGTAATATAAAATTAGTTAAAATAAACCCATCTAAAAATGCTTAAACTTAGGGAGATTATATTGATATATTGATTATAACATCTGTGATAGAAAAGTATGAAAGCAAAGCTTGTTCGATTTTTTTTATTTATTAAGTAGTTTAGCAGAAATTTATTTATTTTGATTTTAATTTTTTCTAAACTAATGAGATTATGGTGTGGTTGTTATACTTACCAAAGTTCAATTCACTCAATGAAAGAATCAAATTAAGCTGCCTTTTTAAGTTTTGTGATTAAGTAAGAATTCTGCTTAAGTTCAAAGAATAAACATTCTATTGTGACTGTACAATCACATGTTCTAAACGAAAACACTTGAATAGTGTTTGACCCTTGAGAAAAGGTTCAAAATATTACTAACTAAATATTTTTATGTTTTTAATTCTACAATTATATTCTATATTATTTTATATAGCAAATCCCTACGTATTTTAATAACTGACAGTATTGCTTAGTTTTTATTTGAATAGAAACCACTAATGTAAAAAAATACGATTGATGTTAACTTCTTAGCTAAGGCAGCCAATGATATTAGAGAGTTCTGTTGTTATGATAAAATTATATAGTTTTAATTTTAACTTATTTAAGGTCAAAATAATACGTGATCGTTAATCGGAGTGTATAGATAGATCGATCTATATTGTAGTATAAGCGAACGCCTTCTTAGAGTAAGAAAGCATAGGCTTAATCCATAAACAGATGTTAACCATACACCAACTCAATGTTAAGCCAATATAAAACATTTAGGAAAAAACCGATGTAAGTATCATTATCAATATAAGCAGTGTAATAGATAAGTCCAATGAACTATTCCATGAGCGAAAACATTTCGATAGTTTGTAAAAAGAATTAATTGATATTTGTTCTTTTATTATTGTATTTTGTTATGTTGATGTCACTTTATTGTTTATCATGTATAGTAATTATAAAATTTTACTACACAGTATTAATAAAAATAGACATATAAATAAAATAGAAACAATGTTGCAACGTGATGAAACAAACATTGAAAATATTATGACACCTTGAGAAGGGTTAAACTTGAGACACAGCACAGGTTAACTATTTTCGACACACACACTTGTACTATCCGGTCGTAAAATAACATCTTAAATAATCAAAGAACTACAAGATTCATGTGTACATTTAGATTGTATTTTTGATAAAATAAATGTATTTGATAACTACTTCCATTATATTTAATGTTTAGTATTAATATTTAGTTTCATAAATGTAAAAATATTTCAAGATTCCTTTCGTTTTCTATTATTGATCATTCTTTACATTCCTCTTTAGATGTTGCCATATGAAATTAAATTCTCAATCATGTAATGTACTGTGTAGTATTAGATTATAGAATGGTGCTTATGCTTACGTAATGGACTTAGTAAATTGTAACAAAAAAAAAAGAAACTCGTTAGTAGTTTCTACGTGACCCATCAATACAGATAGTAAATATCTTTAGTCTCTATCAAGATATTTTATTAGTAGCAAAACATGATTAGAGTTGTAACTGATCCATTTTTAAAATAATCTGATATCCTTGATCGCCCCAACCGTTATATCAGATTTGATAAACCTCAAATCCTCACAAAAGAACACCGATTCCGGTTTGGGATTCAGTAATAAACAAAATTAAACCTAAAAAAACAAAGCATACCACTGCACGACCTCAAGATGTGATGTGAGCACATTTTGCAAAGATCGGACCAAAAATTAATAAATAAAAGCTGAAGGTAGCCCGAGTTAACTATGACATCTGGACGTCTAACACTTCAGTCCCCCCGTGACTACGGCTACTATAAAGCAATCGGAAACGTCGGGAACATAAAAACCAAGTTAAACGCGATAAAATCCGTAAATAATAGTTTCATTTAAAATGTGTAGTGTTTGCGTAAATAAAGGAAATAATTATATTTACCTAACTTCGAACTCTTTGAATTTATTTGTTTCATAGCGAATAAACCACCCGACTGATTTTGATGCATTCTTCAATTTTTGTCAAATTATAACTTAATTTAAATAATTTGATAAAGGCTTATACCGTTCGAAGGCGTATGACTCAAATTATAAAATCCAATACATTTATTCCCGAAAAAATTCGGGACCGTAATATTAATTCGGGACCGCCATAACGAGATTAATATCATAAGTAATAGCCAGAATAGGGCTATTCACAATCAACACAGAACTATTTAAATGTTACATTCACTGGTCGGAAGTCCATGAATAATTAATGGAACTATTATAATAAAAGTATATGAAATCGCGAGCCGAAGCCAGTACAATATAAAATTCTTAGTTACTTGAATATATTTACTACCCCGATAAGTGTACTTCTTCCATACTCTCAGGTACTGAGCCTTTTGTTTTTTAATCTATAGTATGAGGTATTTACAACTAATTGTATCGATATAATATTGAAATAAAAAAACCAACATCATCAGGGTACTGTAAAAATTCCCCTTAACCATATTGTATAGTAGATTAAAATGAATATCAAATATTAAAAAAACTTACCTATAGCATAGTCAAATTGCGGAAAATGGAACGCAGGGTTAAAGAGAGAAGAGACATGTAACTTGCAATTGTTTCGGTACCTACCTACTAAGTCTTCGTAGAATCTAGTTGAAAATTAGTAAAATGTAGAACATTTGCCAATCCATTTTCAATAAATATCTGATTATATTTTTATTGTTAATACCTATCTTTCGCACGTATTATTGTGCTACAAAGTGTTAACCAGTTAGTAAATGTATTGAAATCGATTCTTGAAATATTTATTCTTTCACTGCCACGTATTTCTATAAAAGAAAATAGTGTCTAAAATGTTAGTTTTAGGACAAAGAGAATGTTGATTACATTATTGTAAAAATTAACTCTGTATATCATTATTGGTAGTGCAACAAATACAAACTTATCAGGCCCGGTGACCAAAACTGGATGTAGCTACGTCATTTTCGATATTTTAAAATCATACAGTGTCAAAAACATGATTTTAGCTTTGGAAAAATTGCCTAAAATTCGGTATTAAACATTGTATCCCCAATATTACGTTTTAAGAATATAAAAAACATTATAAAAATATTTAATGTTACCATTATGCGTCGACAGTAACTTGTGTCACGGAGACAGATAAGTTCGTAGCACAGTGTATTTAAGTTCACTTCGCTGTCAAGGCCAAGAAACAAAATGCAGGTACAGATAATGATTCGACGGGGCGGACAATCTCGATTAAAGTTATTTCATAAACAGGCATTTAAATAATGGTAAAGCATAAGCAAAATAGTTCGTTTTTCAACCGACTTCAAAAAAAGAGAAGTTATTGGTTTATGTATTGAAATGAAGTCTTTGGCCGCGATGAGAGTAATATTTCAAGTTCGAATTTGAGTACTACGTTTTGATGTAACGTTTCGGTTAGCCGGTAGTGTCTTGCATTTTGAGTTGGAAGTGTGTAATATTAATTTGTTTATGTAGTATTCGTATTTCAACAATGAGTAATGTTTATGGTTAATTAATAATTGTTTATATATTAAGAAGTAATTTTTGAGGGTGTATGTTAAGCGGTATGTTTACCGAATTTGAATCAAACATTGATGTTTATTTTTTACCACGATTTTTCCCACTTTAATTTAAAGAAAATTTTTCTCCACTAAGGCTGTTGTTTCTCTGAATATTTGTTTTAATTCACTTGTTACTATGACTGCTTATCCGGTAGATGTCGCTGCAGATTGTGGTTGAATGTCATTTGTAAACTAAGGCTGTAAAACATCAAATAAAATAACATAAATGTAGTCATCTTTACGATGTTGAGGCTTAGCGACACACTCAAATTAGATGTTAGCTTTTCGTATTAATAAGGAGTAGACGTGCCTTCGATCTAAGTCACAGTTAGTAATATTGCTATTTTCAGTTCTTAATGTTGTAACAAATTAATTAATTTTATTAAGCATCTTTTGTAATTTATTGACGAATTTTTTGGAGAAGTTGGGTACATTTACCTAATTTTTGTAACAGTATTAAAATATCTCATTTATTTACATAAAGTATTAATTTACTCAGACTCATCTCCCAGCATAATTATATCAAAATATTATAAAATAAATAAATTAAATTGAAATGGATGTTTGTTTGCTTTAATATGGCTAAAATGTTATAATGTAAATTTTGCATATCAGTAATTAAAAAAATAATAGAGTAAATGTTTTTGATAGGGTTTAGATACTAGGTATTAGGTAGGTCAGAAAATGTATGAGATACTTTTATATTTCACCAACTTTTGTGCTATCTAGATGATTTTCTCCATTACAATGAAATCATACTGACATTTTTTTTTATGGAAAAGACGGCTAACGAGCAAGCGGTTCACCAGATGGTAAGTGATTACCGTCGCCCACATACATCTGCAACACCATAGATGCTGCAGGTGCGTTGCCGGTCGTTAAGGATATTTGGAAGATTTGAGGGAAGAGGAGGGGAATAGGGAAGGGGTGTGGGCCTCCGGTTACCTCACTCACCGAACGAAACGCAGAAGCTCAAGATGCCTCCACTTCACGCCGGTATTCTGCGAGGCCGTGGTACCAATCCGATCCGGGTTTTGTAACCGGAAACTTCCCGTCAGGTCCATCAAAGGATTCCATATTAGTTTTCACTTTCTTAAATGTATAAAAGAAACAAGGTAAAGAATTTAATTTTTATTAATACCTTTCTGCTATAAAAATACAATAAAATAAACATTTATCACCTACAATATTTCGTTTCAGATTACGCATATCTACTTTTCAACTGAATTATATACCTTACCATTTGCTCAAATTAACACATTATTTAATACTATTATAAGGAATGCATAAGAAACAATAAAATAAATTAACGTCCACGCACGTGACATATAATTGAACAACTATGTGAAAAATATAAATTATAATATTTCATTAACTTTATCATAGATTTTTATTTTCATGGTATAATATCATGAATAATATAACATACAGAGAGCGAAAATAAAAAGTTAAAATACGCATGCACTTGTCCGCAGCGGACGTACGGCATGCAGCGGGTCGTGAACGTAGTTACATAATTTTTAATACTTTAAAATATTTTAAACAGACTTACTTAACGTTCCAGCTTTTTTTTTATAGGAAAGCCGGCAAACGACCTAGCTGGTGACGGTTATCACTTACCTGATGGTAAGTGATTACCGTCACCACGTACATCTGCAACACTAGAGGTGCTGCAGCTGCGTTGCCAGCCTTTGAGGATATTTGGGAGAAGGGAGGGAGGATGGGGAGAGGGATGTGGAGGGGTGAGTGTGCCTCCAGTTACCTCACTCACTCACCGAACGAAACGCAGAAGCACAAGATGCCTCTACTTCACGCCGGTATTCTGTGAAGCTGTGGGTAATAACCCGGTCGAGCCGGCCCATTCGTGCAGCAGCAAAAGCTACTTATATATAAGCACTATTAGGTTTAATAAAAGTAATTTAACAACAGAACTTCATTTCTTAAATTTTCCACCAATACGCCAACTACAGTAAGTATGAAATTTTTCCTATATATTTTTAATTAAGCCTACAATGAAAACAGTCACTGATGAATTTCAACACCGGTACCACCGACCAAAGTGTCGGTAACACGGAATCCACCTTCCAGGAGCTGAGTTTTCAATGCAACCACTCTCGACTCCGCCGTCGATGGTGGGATCAGCACTATGGCGTTTCTGGAACATAAGTTTTTTTTTGTAAAAACCAAGAAAATTAAATCTCGTCTGGATATGTACGGCATATTATGTATGCCCCCGTTTTCTACGGTGTGGTGATTCCGTAAGAATTTGCCACCCCCTTTCTTCTCTTGGGTGTCATAAGAGGCAACAAAGGAAAAGCACTAAAAATTTCAAGCTCTTCGACAAAGCCGTTGCAAATTGTATTAAGTAATCTCTGCATATATAAGGTTGGATACAACGTTACGACATTAAATGTCAATTATATAAGAACAGTAGTTATATCTCTGGATATTTTTTTAGTTTTTGTTATTTTGACTCATGATATATTTGCGCCACTAAACTAGGCCAACGACACCCAGGTCAAAGACCTCATCGGTCACCCGAGCTGGAGTCCGACGCGCCGACATAGAAATCCTGAAAGGCCGGCACTCTGGCCGAGGACAGTAGACTAATATTCGTAACGAATGGCGCTTGCATTTAATTTGGTTTTTGGAAATGTGAAGGAGGTTTGTTACTACCCAGAGACGACTCCTAGGTAGAGGAGTGAAAAAAAATTCAAGATTTCCAAATGACCACTAACACAAAGTTTTCTTAAAATGCCAATAAGGCAAGCCATCCACTATGTATAATTGGTGAAGATCTCCACGTCACGGTACTTATCTTATCTTCAAAATAATGCATGCATAACGTCCGATTCTATAAAATATTTTAAAATAAAAATATGCGTGGATATGATATGCCCGAGATCTTCGAAGGTAGAGGTCTGTGTTCACTTACCCCCCTCCCCCAGCTCCAGTCAATTTGCAAGCCAAGCCGTGTTCACGTGCCGCTGACCGTATGGCCTCCAATGCTGGGTGAGATACACCCAGGGACGCTAAAAGGCAATGGTTCATCTCCCATAGTTCCTGCAAACGTAATTATGTGATATTTAATTATTTTTAATGTCAGGAAAGCGAAAAATACTTGAAATATTAAAATATCTTTAATATCCACTAAATATATAATTTAGCGGATTCCTATTTGCTTTTTCTCTCTGGGTTGCCAGAGAGAAATCGTTTCTTGGCGATAAGGCCGCCTATTGTACATTTTTTTTGTTTATTTAAATAATCTTTGTTTGTTTAGTGTATTATTATGCGATAAAGTATATTTTATTTCATTTCATTATGCGATGATTATCATTTCAAATACCTATTTCATGTGTAATACGTCTGCTGATTGATAATGGTGTTTCTGACGACCGTTTAATGACAAGGAGAATTAACGTTTACTCGCAAATGACACCATCTCCTGGACGCACTACACGAGCTGCCGACTAGCGGAGGAGGCCCCGATCGACAGATGGTGAAAAATCTATCTGAATGCGCCGAACCCTCCAGACTAGTGTGAAGGTACCGGCACTGCGCTCACCAACCCGCCTGTCCAGCGTGGTGGGCACGGGCATATCATCAATTCATGGTATGGCACAACTTTAGTTGAAGTCTTCAGTGAAATTTAAGCCCACCCGCAAGCGAAATTAATGTTTTTTTTATTCTTCTCCGTAAGAAAAATAATTTCGTTTGTCAAATCTTATTTTTTTTTTACAATCTTCCACCTTCTCGTAATGAGTCTCCCGCGGACGGACAAGAAACAGGTTAAAGTAACTCCGTAGGTATCCTCTTTTTTAATTTTATTTTCTCAATAATTACAATGTACATCATAAAATAAAAGGTATGATCCTATAGACAAGTGAAAGCATGCAGCAACAAACAGTGATCCAACAAACTAAAACACCACGTAGGCGTCATGTTCAGCGGTGGGCTTAAAAGCTGTTAAAGCAGGAGAATAATTTCAAAATTACATTGAAACGTTGCATGAAACATTTCGTTTCATACTTACGTGTAAGTGTTTGTAGATGCAGTCGATGTCCTCCTTGGATTTTGTATCTGATAGCTTTTTGAGGAGCTGCAATCGAAGAGATAACAAGTGTAATTATTACAGTAAGAAAACATTTTCGCCATCGAACGTTTTTAATATTTAGCATAAAGTCCACCTGATGGTAAGTGACTACTGGAGCCTATG
This sequence comes from Bhutanitis thaidina, assembly GCA_029286595.1. Lineage (NCBI taxonomy): Eukaryota > Metazoa > Arthropoda > Insecta > Lepidoptera > Papilionidae > Bhutanitis > Bhutanitis thaidina. The sequence continues at coordinate 11,451,996 of JAGSMS010000016.1, forward strand.
GACACACCAGAAGTGCTGCGAGTGCGTTGACCCACTCCTCCTCCCCTTCCCCTCCACATCCTCCCTCCGTTCTCCCAAATACCATTAAAGGCCGCCATCGCACCTCTACCTCCTCTGGTGTTGCAGATGTACGTGGGCGACGGTAATCTCTCACTTACCATCAGGTGAACCACTAGCTCGTTTGGCGCCTTTCCCATAAAAAAAAACCACAAACAAAACTTAATCGAATAAGGTTAATGATGCGTTGTTGTCAAGATGGAAGATAGGCATCTTTAACAGCCCGTAATTATTTTTTTTTTTTATGGGAAAGACTGCAAACGAGCAAGCGGTTCACCTGATGGTAAGTGCTTACCGTCGCCCACGTACATCTGCAACACCATAGATACTGCAGGTGCATTGCCGGTCTTTAAGGATATTTGGGAGATGGGAGGGAAGAGGAGAGGAAGAGGAGGAGGGGGATGTGGGCCTGAGCATAAGATGCCTCTAGTTCTCGCCGGTATTCTGCGAGGCCATGGTATCAATACGGTCGAGCCGGCCCATTCGAGAAGCACCTAAAGCCGCCGCTTGGCTCTACCACGCTTAAATATAAATTATACTGGCTCTCTATACCTTTCCAGACCTTCCTCTATACCAGAACACAACTGTCTTCACACGGCTGTTTGGCGGCAAAGAAGGAGAGCCTACCAACAAGTTAAATCAAGTAATAGAAAAGAACGAACACGCTAAAATCCATGGCAACGAAGCAAAGACAAAGGTACTACACCTCTCCACACTGCACTGGAATATATTTATTTAAATAAAGAATTATAGAAAGTGACGTATAGAAAGTACGTACCGCAGCAGCGGCGATAGCAACATTATCCATGGCGTCCATTATGTGGTCGACGGCCGCTGTGTTCCTGCCTCGTAGGGCTCTAACACCGGCAGCAACTCTACTTGTCTCCCTTCCAACACGCGAGTCGACTAATAATACGCGGAGCTCGGGGCTGGCCAGCAAAAGAGGTTGTTCGCCTTTTTTGAACGAAACCAGGGAGCCATAGGTACACGTTGTGTTGTCTATGCCTGTTAAATATAGAGTAATAAACGATAACAATTTCTGTGGAGAATGGGTATTTCATTTAAGAATACTCTCTACCGGGGCCTTATTCTCTATGCCACAAGAAATCGGTTTGAAATCGATCGATTCAATCATACTGTGTTATATCTCACACCCATGAAATGTTTATGGTGACCATAGCGAGAATAAACGAAGTTATTTGAAAAAAATTATACGATATGGTTTAATCAGGGAATGCGGTTATAATAGTTAAGTAACCTGCATGTTTCATTTTGCGAAAGGCATATTCAGATGGATTTCCGGATAGTCAGAGTCTCCCCTGTTAGATGCACCGTAAGCAAGTGAAGTAGATAGTCTAAATCGCCTACAGCTAGAGATAGACCTTCCTAATGGAAACATTTGTAGTAATCGTATCGCTTGGCAGGCGAGTTCGGGATGATGATGATGATGATGATGTGTGTAAGTATATATTTTGATATTTAAATCTTTTTACTTGTTTTATTTTATTAGCTGTATCGCCTCTATTATGTGTTTATATCTGCTTAGCCTAATGGTTGACTGGGAGAGAATGCCTCTAGGCATTAATTCCGCCATATGTACCAATTTGTGCATAAAGATTAAATAAATAAATGATGTCCTCTTGGCCGATTTCGACCACGGTGACAACCACCGATTACTATCGGCAGGTGTCAACTGCGTCGGAGATATTATAGTGCCGTGAGCGTACGCGCAGACACCCAGGTAATCGCTCGTCTTTACCTTCCCGTTCACGATGAACCGTGTATGAGATAAAATCGAAGGATGGATCAGATGCAGACAAAGACACGGGACGCAACACAACACCACCAAACCCAATAATTTGTATTTGCATAATTATTGACCCCGGCGGGTTTTCGAACCCTGCACCCGTTTCTCAGCAGTCAGGTAAGTATAGACGATTATTTCGCCATCTGGCGGAGGTCACGTGATTTTTAAGAGGCACCCACGTGATGAGTAAGGGTGTATATATTACTGTCTTTTTCTACATATATACCTAATTTTTATACTATGATTAGATTCACTTAATTCTTACCAGATGGCGCACCGTGCATGATTTTCTCGCAGTTGAACGCCCACGTAGATACAATCTCCTTCTCTTCAGCGCTAAAACTGTTAGCATTCCCTATGGTCTTCAGCTTCACTAATTGTAGCATAGCTCCAGAAAGACACACGGAAAAAGACGCCGAACTGCCTGTGCCAGCACCAACGGTAAGATCTGATGTAATTTTTATCAAGAAGTCAGCAATTTTCAGCCCCGAACCCCCAAAAATACCACCAAAGGTGTACAGAAGAGTTCTTAATGCATTCTTCAGATTATTCTGAAGATCCTCAAAGCCTGGCCTGACTTTATGAAGTATTTCATTCACGGTCTGTAAGTGGTTCACGTGATCTATCTTCATGGGTTCATTCCAGGAGCTGTCTCCAGATGAAGTTGTGAAGAGTTGTTCGATGATTGGATTCAACGGAAGGGTCTCATGTAAACCCACGTTTGGAAAATCGACGTGAATTTTGGGATCATCAGTCGCAGCTAGTTCCTGCAAAATGTTTTTCTTTTGTTATATTATAGATATGTATGGTAAATACAAGCACAGATTGTGACGTAGAAAATCGACGTACGCTTGTTTGTATTTTGTAGAATATACTAACTTACTATCTAATGCCACCGTGTACGCGGTTTCTCTTGTTAGCGAGCGATGCTCCTGCGACGGACTGATGGTAATTATAATAATATTTTGTATGCTTTATCTATGTGTATATATATATATATATTTATATGTATTCATATTTGTTTATATGTATTTATTCCGTCAGTATGTTGTAAAAGTCAATTATTCACGTTTTTTAGTTCATTTTTTTAACAAATTTAATGTTTGGCACCCTTAAAATATCTCTCCACGCCCCGGGTTGACTGGCAGAGATTGCCAAGAGGCATTAAGTCCGCCCTTTGTAATACTTTTATTTAAAGGTATTCCAATAAAGTTTATATAAATAAATAAATATCCCGAACCTAAATACAAGAGACTTGTGATAGAGAGCCATATCACTGATACGATGGCACCGGGCAACCCTCCCGGTCAACGTGATGAATACGGGCAAACCATGCATGGCATGCTCTAGGTGGCACTTTCATGGAAAGGAATATTTGTCCAGTAGTGAACTTTTACAGGCTGATAAAGTAGTGTTAAAAAAGTAATCTTGATTATTCATTCAGGATCACCACAAGCAATAGACAACAGCGACTTCCTAGAATGAGGTTGGACTATGTATATGCAGTATCTAGATAGAACACTAATACATTTAATGAGTCAACTCAGTGTATATCGCAGTACGAAGTGTCAAGAATCAAAATGCAGACGCTATTCAATCATTCACCTTGCGAAATACAGCGATATTATACTTTGACCCTCTTCCCAGTTGAGAAAAATTCGTGATCAGATGCTACAAAGTAATTTGTCGAAATGAGAATAAATTTAATTCAAGCCTTGACAACTCCGCCCGTCGACCCGCGCTGGAGCAGCTTGGCGAGCCCTTTCCGGCTCCTAAACCCTCTCTGATACTCGTACTTGAGAAGGAGGCCTTTGCCCGGCAGTGGGCACTTACAGGCTGCTACCTCTACCTCTTTGACAAATCAACCACAACTCATTTCGAAGAATAAACTGAAACTATTTTAAATAATTTCGTATCTAAAATTAAATACATAATTCAGGTCTTTTACGCTAATTAGCATGTTATATTTTCAATAAAATAAATAATAATAAATAGTCGTCTGTTGATTCTCAAGATAAAGAATTCATCAACCGTAGGGAAATCTTACAAATGACACCAAACTTTCATTTAATGTTTTGTATCGTCAAAATATTTTCAAGGTCATCGTTTTTTCAACTATTTTCAATAGTTTCTCTATTATTAGTATAACATATAGCAATTAAAATATATTTTGATTACCTCGATGATAACTGTAGACCTTAACCCCAAGCTGACTGCCAAGGCCGTCTTGCCATACATGACGGAATGTTCTCCATGAAGTATTATTTTTCCAGGTGCCGACACTTTAACAGTTTTTCCCGCCATAATTTATGCTTCTTTCACACTATCACGAACACAATCGGAGAAGGTAAGTTAAAAGAAAACTACAGTCTATATCATTCCATGTTCTATTGTAATATCGTACATAAACACATAAAATATCACTGCTGTTTCCACTGTTCCACTGTTAGCGTCTTTTGTGTAAATGCGTGTATCGTTTTCAACTCCTCCTGCAGTACTGAATTGACGAGTCTGCGGAAGAAGTAACGGTATTTTTTTTACTTTTTCTGTCTTACGTAATTGATTGCGGCCAGTTATATTTACGATTGTAAAGTTAAAAAAAAAGTTGTGTGATTTATATGTGCATATTAGTTTTCTTTTTCCATTACATGATTTGCTAAAATTATGTTTAGAGGACTTTTCAAAAATAATTTTACCATATAATAATATAACAATCTTTACTCTAAATGTCAATCCTGCACGCCGTGCACCTGGCTGGCGACGGACGGACGAGGCTCTGAAGACTGAACAATGGCGGCAAATCCATTCGGCTACGCCGAAGCTAAATCTCAGAGACTCGTGATGGGGAGCAGTATCTCTAGTGTGGGCACTGCGCTAACAAACCTACCCTTCCAGCTTAGCCAGTATGGGGAAATCTTCTACGCATCGCATACCAGTTTTTATTAGCACTTTCATGGAAAGGCCTATGTCCAGCAGTTGACTTGTACAAGCCGATAATGATGAATCTTGAAATAGAAGAAATGCAATTATTTTTTTTTTTTTTAGAAGAAGGGGGCAAACGAGCGTGCGGCTCACCTGATGGTAAGTGATCACCGACGCCCACGAACATCCACAACACCAGAGGAGCTACAGATGCGCTGCCGGCCTTTAAGGAAGGAATAAGCTCTTTTCTTGAAGGTACCTAAGTCGTAACTGTTCGGAAATACTGCTGGCGACAGCTGGTTCCACATTACAAATGTAGATATAAATTCTGTTTTAAGTAGCATTCGCTCTGATCACAATTAGCGATATTTAAAAATGATGTAACTGACTGATAACGAATTGAAGAAGATGCATGATTGCATCCTTTCGTCCTCATCTTTCCGCGACGACAGACTATACTAATTTCGGTTTACTTTGGTTCACACCCAGGTCGGTCACCCGAATGGGTGGGCAGAGTTTAAGGGATTTCCATTTGGCAGGACACAGCGTAGCCAACCACTTATTATATGTTAATGTAATGTTTTGCTCCCAGAGATTGGCATGAGATCTCTCAACGCTTTTCCATTATTCAGAAACAGTGGCAGATTATTATTACGCCGCTACCATATGGCATTACTCTGGCAACAATACTAACAACGATCAAAAACATAATGTTTTAGAAAATTATGCGAACAACATTATTCAATAACGAGGCCACTTTTTGTGAGATGAAATGACCTTGTAATTTTCTTTCCTTGTTCGATAGGAAAATGTTTAAATGGACGGTGGGCCAATTACGGTAATAATAATTACGCGAGTCATCTTTTTTTTTTTAAAAACGTAATACTGCTCTCATTTTTAACCACAACCCACAGCTGGGAACCCCGGCCTTAAATATTTTTAAGGAGTTTTGGGTTTTGGCTCGGTGTTGCGGCTCGGTAGCGCAACGGCTAAACATTTGGCTGCGGTGCTGCAAGTCGGGGTTTCGATTCCCGCACATAGAGTATTTGCATGACCTACAAATAATTGTTCCAGATCTGGGAGGTCCATATACAATGTATGTCTACCAAACGGTTATACGACTCAGGAGCCTATACTAGATGGTAGTACTTATTTTTAAGCCCAGATGCTGTCAGGGTAGGTACCAGCCTCTTGCCATTTCTGCCGCTGTAGCATTGCGACCACAGTTATGTTCCGCCATACCCCTGAAGGGCATAGAGAGCCGGTATAATCACATGATGTGAGGCATTCCCTTTTAGTCATCATAGGTTCCTACACCCGTGTAGCCTTCTTCTTTGCAGGTGTCCATGGGCTGGAGTAACCCACTTTCCACCAGATGGACAGTTAGCTTGTTTGTTATAAAAAAAGGAGAAACTCCTTAAGTAGTAAGTAGGAACAAATATTTTTCACAACAAAAAAGATCACCTATGGCGCGCCAGCAGCGGCTTCCCCTGGAACTTATCGCTGACTATGAGGACGGAGAACTTGCCGCCGCAGCCGTCGCTCTCGTCAGTCACTTCCTGTGGATAATTATAGAATGGAAAACCAAAACTATTAACACCTACTACGCCATTTTTTTAACACACTTTTGTATGAGTTCACATGTATATATGTATCAATATAATAAAATTTGCACCCGCATCCAGACATCCGAATAATTTGGAATTTTGTCCTCCTATTAAGATGCCGATGATAATACACTAATATGGTATCATCGAGCTGTTCTGATGATGGAGCTGGAAGGTGGGTAACGGAAGGTTTGAACGGCTACTTGTAAACACATCGAGTTCGGGCTTATTAAAGTCCTCCTTAACGAGTCCTTAAAGGGGGAAGAGAAAAACGTGTACATTGGTTGTTCAACCATTTTTTTTTATTGTATTGTGGTGAAAAACGAGCTAACAGTCCACCTGTTGGTAAGTGGCCACTGTAGCCCTTGGACACTTGCAAACCACTTAAGAAGGTAACAGCTGCGTAGTCACCCCTTTATACCTTAGAAGAGAAAAAAAGAGAAGATACCTTGTCTCACTGCCCGCAATTATACTGTCTATACCTTTCGAACCAAGCAGAAATGGGTAAGTGTGTTACCAACCGAGACGACGCGGAGAAGGAATCTACCACCTATTAATTTATTTTGGTATAAAAAGTATAGGACCTAGTGTAAGATGGTGATCATGTAAAAGACGCTGGTTCACTATAGTGAAGATGCCTAAAGTAAAAAGTAAAGTAGCAGCCTGTAATCGCCACCGCTGGGCAAAGGCCTCCTTCTCAAATACCAGTATCAGAGAGGGTTTAGAAGCCGGGAAGGGCCCGCCACGCCTCCTCGAATTAATATTTTTATTATTTCTCAGAAATGCAGGTTTCCTCACGATGTTTTCCTTCACCGCCGAGAACGTGGTAAATGCCTATTTCAAATAAAGAACTATCTGACCAGTTTGGCAAACCATATCGAATCGCGTGAGTATTATTTATTATATTTATGTAAATGGTAGACTCGTTTCACACGTCTTTACTGGATCGTAACCAACACCAGTCAGGTGACAGTGAGTCTTAAAGTAGAACATTAGGAGTGAGGTGTTATGGCAATGAAGATTATTTAATATATGTAAGTAGGTCCAAATACAAAAACGACTCTACCACCAAGTGAACCGCCTACGTCAGATAGATAATATATAGATAGAATACACAGATACATAATATACTGATGGTAATAAAGATAGTCAGTACGGCAGTAACGTTTGGTGCGAGTAGACGTCTCGTACGTACTGCGATGTCCTGTCATTCGATTTCACTCTATCATTAAATCTATTAATGATGCTCTATTTATCTGCTGTGTTAATTATTCTCAATGACGTGGATTAAATATTAATAATTAATTATTAACGTTTTCATAACTATTACTAATGATGTAAATACGTTTTAATGCTAGTCGAGCGGTCATTCAAGCATATGGAACTGAACGATTCTAGAAAAAAAATATTGCCCGAGTTTAATCATAGAAATAAGACCGCGGGGCTTGGTAGTTAGCGCACATGGCTATCTAGGCACGGAACCTGGGTTCGAATCCCAGCCGAAGTCAATATTGGTGCAAAAACACAAATGATGTTCGGGTCGAGTTGTGTTGCATTCGTACCGTTTCTCTGACCCCCTCCTCAGACCTTATCACATAAGCGTTACATCGGATATGGGTAGGCATAGACAAATTGCGTCTGTGTTTTAGCGTACATTTGCGTATTACACTTAGGATATTAGTATACTGCGAAACACCTCGGGGTTTTGGTGGGTGAAGCCCGACATAACCTGTCCCTTGTCCCTGCATGAGCGGGTGGTTAGGTACAGACCGTTAAACCGACCCAGTTTTGGTTAACATTACTCAAGAACACACTGTACACACAGTTAGGAGTAGAAACACTTTCACAATACCCCGCCGACGCATAAGAGCGTATCGTGCTAACAAAACTCCCGCGTACACACCGTACACCCGGGATTCAGGGCGGTCCTTACCGCCCACTTCTATCGAAACACCTCGACCGTCCGAGACGAGGCCCGAACCTCCCTCGGACGGTCCATAGATAGCTTACTATATAAAGAGGTAAGCAGTAGATGTACTCTTGCACATCTACTTAAAGCATAAACGCACTACTTAAAGCGCAAACCTATGAAGCTGTAAACGCCAAAACGGCTCACAGCAATAACTTCATCGAATACATATAGGGCGGTTAGGTATTTCCCCACGTATAAAAAAGGGGTGTAATAGGGAGGTCCCCCTTACTAACTAGGTTATATATATACTACACTAAAACTACTATCATGTCGCCAACGTGCATCTGCAACACCAGAGGGGCTGCAGGTGCGTTACCGGGCTTGAAGGATATTTGGGAGATGGGAGGGATGATTAGGAGGGGGAATGGAGCGAGGGCCGTACGTGGCTGTCGGTAATCGCTTACCATCCGTGGAGCCGCTTGCTCGTTTGTCCCATTTCTCATAAAAATACAGACTTAGTGGTAGACTCCTAGAAGTCGGATTTCTGCCATCAGACAGCAGTGCAACAACTGTAGCAAAAATATGTACATACAATCTAGTCCACCAAATATAAACTCATGTTTATTTGCTATCGCTCCAGACTGGTCCAGATATGAGCTTTCCTCACAATATTTTTTTATACATGTATACATGTAAACAACACTTTTTAAAATTTAAAGATTTCAGCAACAAATTCTGATTACTAATGTTGTTATTGGATATAAGGATATGTTTACTTTCCCAAAATCAACAACAGTATCAAAGACTTGTTATACAACACAATACTTGTGTCGCTTATCAAGAAAGGGCAATATTCTATTTTAACATAAATGAAAACACCAGTAAAATATTGAAATTTGTTAAATTTTATTATTTATATAAAAACTTTAAACAGATTCTATTATGAATTTTCTATTTTGATTTAGCCTTTTGCATTGCTGGCAAACATTTTGGTATCAAAAATTGTTGATAATTGAAATAAAGAAAGAAAAGCAGAAAATGTGAACAAGAATACACTGATATAAGTAGTGGGAAGAGGTCGGGGAACTTTTCGGGAGGTTTAATACACATTATTCCGAGGGTCAAAATTAACATACCTAGCAGGGAGACAAAGAAGTAGAAACTGACAAGCTTCAGGAAAACTGAATTTTCACTGTTGTTTGGATTCACTATTCTATAAACACTAATTGCATTCATAAATGTAAATAGCCCCGCATTTGGTTGGGATAGTTTCAAAACAACATTATAGACACCTAAATAAATTAAAGTTGTAGAAACAAAAGGTATTAAAAGTCCATCTTTAAGAAGCAAAGGCAGCATACTGAAGTTAGACACAAGGAGAAACCAGAAACACATATACGGATCTTCAGGTAGATGCAATGCTACTGGAATAGCCACAAGCAAAATGGTCTTTTCATGGACTTGGAAAGAGAATAAAAAGAATGCTAATGCCACGTTAACAAGAGACAAGATAAATTTCTTTTTATTGATCCTATAGAACAAATCTATGCAGGACGGCAATACTGCAACAGCTGTTGTAATTAAGCATATTTTAGCCATTTTCTCATGACTATACAGCGATTTTAATTTAATGAACACATTAATAAAACACCATACGTTTGAAACTTTGTCCTCAAACACTCCTCTTGTTAATGGAAACAACCTGTGCACTACTTGAGAAATGTTGTCCCACGATGATAAAAATGGATACCAAATTACAATAAAACAAGATATAACAGCTATAGCTAACTTGTTGAACTGGCTCATGATATACAAAAATTTCCTCTTTGGCGGTACATTGATAAAGCAAGTCCGTAAAAGGTAGATGAAGAATGGCAATGAATGATACAATTCCATTTGTTTATAATTTAATGCAAGAACAAAGAATATTGTTGCTAGTATATCATTTTCAATAGCTACTATGTAAAATGTTGCCCACAGAAATAATCCCAGTGATAAGCAATTATACTGGAAATGGCCATGGTCTATCAATATCAATCCAGGGTACAGAAGGAGAAGCGTAGAAGCTACATCAGTCCTATTGAATACATTCTTTTCTTCCTTAGGTTTAACTCTTTCTTTATCTATACAAAGGCATAATGCAGCTGTTACATAAAAGTAAAAATCACTCAAGAACACAGTCCAGCGCATGAATATCTTGTGATTCTCATTCTCATAGCCTCTGGAAGCGAAAAGACGCACAGATTCCGGATCCAACCAGTCTCCAACGACAGCTATGAGTAATGTATGATAAGCCGTTAGTGGTGGATAGTCCAAGCCCCAGTACTGAAGGTCATTATGCGTCGTATTCCGGTACCAATTTGCGATCGGCGTGTGAAGCGTTATCTCTTGCCAATGTCGTTGTGCTTCGAAATCACCGTACATTGGCGGTGTCTTATAACCAGAGTAAGGATACGCCGCTACACACCATCGCACCAATAACGCGAAAAGTAGACCCGGTAATAGCGCGTCTTTTGAAATAATGAACTTATCTGCATCAGATTTTTTTCCCATGTCGTTTGATTTGGCAATACACTAGTATTGAAAACACATGCTTATTCATAAAAATTATCTTTATCGCGGCTAACTTAGAAGTCAAAAATTTGACAGCTTGTACTTACGACGTGAACAGCATCTAACTCCTTGGATAATTTTTCCTTAATGTATGCCTCGGTATACACCATACTTATCGCTATGTTCACAAAATGCGTTAAAAAAAGTAAAATTTCATTTACCTCCAACGGAATTAACAAATATTTCACGCTGAAGTTTGCTGGTGACACTTAGAGGTTAAGTTCACAGATACAAAACCCCCCCCCTGCCCTCTAAAATTACGAATTATAATTTGTCATACCACGAATTTTAAATAGGTTAAAAACCCACAAATATTTACTTAGAGGGGTAGGCAGTGATTACATATATCCAAAGACAATGTTGTGATTGTCTTTGAATAAGTGAAGTATTTAGGTTAGCTAACTTATCCCACGGATGTCGATTATTCAAGTTCTGTTATGGATATCATAATAATAGCCCTCTGAGCTCTAAGCTAACACATGCAGCCTGTAATGAGGAACTACCTCTCAGTTCGGTAAGTTATCACTGGCAACAAACGCGGTTCAGCCAAATTGAATATGTTAGTTAATTTCACTCACTTGACGATTCAGCTAACTTGACGGACAATTTGTTCTACTCATCAACAACTTGAGCGTATGATTCCCAACATCATCATCATCATCATCATTTCAGCCTATCACAAGTCCACTGCTGAACATAGGCCTCCCCCAAAGACTGCCATAAACCTCGGTCCTGAGCCACCTGCATCCAGCGACTTCCCGCAACACTGCGCAGGTCGTCACTCCATCTTGTGAGGAGTCGTCCCACACTGCGTTTGCCTGTACGTGGCTGCCATTCGAGAACCATTTTTCCCCAATGGTTGTCGGTTCTGCGAGCTATGTGGCCGGCCCATTGCCACTTCTGCCTGCTGATCTTTACGGCTATGTCGGTTACCTTAGTTCTGCTGGGGATATCATCGTTGTAGACTCTATCACGCAGAGAAACACCGAGCATAGCCCTTTCCATAGCGCGCCGAGCAACTTTGAGCTTCCTCATACGGCCTGCAGTGAAGGACCAAGTCTCGGATACGTGTGTCATCACTGGCAACAAACGCGGTTCAGCCAAATTGAATATGTTAGTTAATTTCACTCACTTGACGATTCAGCTAACTTGACGGACAATTTGTTCTACTCATCAACAACTTGAGCGTATGATTCCCAACATCATCATCATCATTTCAGCCTATCACAAGTCCACTGCTGAACATAGGCCTCCCCAAAGACTGCCATAAACCTCGGTCCTGAGCCACCTGCATCCAGCGACTTCCCGCAACACTGCGCAGGTCGTCACTCCATCTTGTGAGGAGTCGTCCCACACTGCGTTTGCCTGTACGTGGCTGCCATTCGAGAACCATTTTTCCCCAATGGTTGTCGGTTCTGCGAGCTATGTGGCCGGCCCATTGCCACTTCTGCCTGCTGATCTTTACGGCTATGTCGGTTACCTTAGTTCTGCTGGGGATATCATCGTTGTAGACTCTATCACGCAGAGAAACACCGAGCATAGCCCTTTCCATAGCGCGCCGAGCAACTTTGAGCTTCCTCATACGGCCTGCAGTGAAGGACCAAGTCTCGGATACGTGTGTCATCACTGGCAACAAACGCGGTTCAGCCAAATTGAATATGTTAGTTAATTTCACTCACTTGACGATTCAGCTAACTTGACGGACAATTTGTTCTACTCATCAACAACTTGAGCGTATGATTCCCAACATCATCATCATCATCATCATCATCATCATTTCAGCCTATCACAAGTCCACTGCTGAACATAGGCCTCCCCAAAGACTGCCATAAACCTCGGTCCTGAGCCACCTGCATCCAGCGACTTCCCGCAACACTGCGCAGGTCGTCACTCCATCTTGTGAGGAGTCGTCCCACACTGCGTTTGCCTGTACGTGGCTGCCATTCGAGAACCATTTTTCCCCAATGGTTGTCGGTTCTGCGAGCTATGTGGCCGGCCCATTGCCACTTCTGCCTGCTGATCTTTACGGCTATGTCGGTTACCTTAGTTCTGCTGGGGATATCATCGTTGTAGACTCTATCACGCAGAGAAACACCGAGCATAGCCCTTTCCATAGCGCGCCGAGCAACTTTGAGCTTCCTCATACGGCCTGCAGTGAAGGACCAAGTCTCGGATACGTGTGTCATCACTGGCAACAAACGCGGTTCAGCCAAATTGAATATGTTAGTTAATTTCACTCACTTGACGATTCAGCTAACTTGACGGACAATTTGTTCTACTCATCAACAACTTGAGCGTATGATTCCCAACATCATCATCATCATTTCAGCCTATCACAAGTCCACTGCTGAACATAGGCCTCCCCAAAGACTGCCATAAACCTCGGTCCTGAGCCACCTGCATCCAGCGACTTCCCGCAACACTGCGCAGGTCGTCACTCCATCTTGTGAGGAGTCGTCCCACACTGCGTTTGCCTGTACGTGGCTGCCATTCGAGAACCATTTTTCCCCAATGGTTGTCGGTTCTGCGAGCTATGTGGCCGGCCCATTGCCACTTCTGCCTGCTGATCTTTACGGCTATGTCGGTTACCTTAGTTCTGCTGGGGATATCATCGTTGTAGACTCTATCACGCAGAGAAACACCGAGCATAGCCCTTTCCATAGCGCGCCGAGCAACTTTGAGCTTCCTCATACGGCCTGCAGTGAAGGACCAAGTCTCGGATACGTGTGTCATCACTGGCAACAAACGCGGTTCAGCCAAATTGAATATGTTAGTTAATTTCACTCACTTGACGATTCAGCTAACTTGACGGACAATTTGTTCTACTCATCAACAACTTGAGCGTATGATTCCCAACATCATCATCATCATTTCAGCCTATCACAAGTCCACTGCTGAACATAGGCCTCCCCAAAGACTGCCATAAACCTCGGTCCTGAGCCACCTGCATCCAGCGACTTCCCGCAACACTGCGCAGGTCGTCACTCCATCTTGTGAGGAGTCGTCCCCAATCCGAGACTTTGAATAACAAGGTCTCGACTTCAGACACAAGTTTGTTCCGGCACTCGTCGACGTGTTCCCGAGAAATATTCGCACGGCCTGTATATAGGGCATCACCCGTGCTGTCGTCTGCATAGCAATGAATGCTACTGATTTGTAGCATGTCGTTGATATGCAGAAGGAACAGAGTGGGAGATAGCACACAGCCTTGTGGAACACCAGCATTCACGGGTTTGGGGTCCGAGCATGCACCGTCGACAACAACCTTGATGCTCCGATCTGTGAGGAAGCTGTTGACCCAGTTGCACAATCTCTCAGGAACCCCGTAAGATGAAAGCTTTGAAAGAAGCGTTTATGCCAAACCCTATCAAATGCTTTCGCTACGTCCAGACTAACCGCCAAAGCCTCCCCCTTAGACTCAACTGCTTCTGCCCATCGGTGAGTCAGGTAAACTAGAAGATCACCAGCTGATCGTCCGTGACGGAAACCGTACTGTCGGTCACTGATGAGCTGGTGTTCCTCCAGGTACCTCAGGAGCTGGGTGTTGATGAGTGACTCCATTATTTTAGATAACAAGGGGGTGATGGCAATAGGCCTGTAGTTGGACGGATCAGAGCGGTCGCCTTTTTTGGGTATTGGATGCACAAATGCTGTCTTCCAAGATTCCGGGACGACGCCTGAAGAGTAGGAGTGCCGGAAAAGACGCGTGAGAACCGGTGCCAACTCAGGGCACACATCCTCAGCACAATTGAGGGATTCCGTCCGGCCCACTAGACTTATGAATGTCCAGGAGCGGAGTGCCTTTCGCACTGAGCTCTGCAGAAACTGAATTTCCGGCATGGAGCACTTACACCACGGGATGGTAGGTGGAGAGTTTCCCCGGTCATCAAGAGTCGAGTTGGATGCAAAAAGAGAGCCCAAGAGATCGGCTTTCTCTTTTGCAGTATGGGCCAGCGAATCATCCTCCTTGTGTAGAGATGGGAGAGATGGCCGACAGAAATTCCCCTGGACAGCCTTGGCGAGAGACCAGAATGCGCGGGATCCCGATGGGAGGCGAACTAGTCTCGCGCCAATTCTGCCAATGTGCTTTAACTTTGCCGCAGCGATAACTCTTTTGAAGGACCTGGAGGCAGAGTTGTACTCGTTTTTAAGAGCACTGGTTTTTGCATCCCGAGACGCCGATGCATCGGCCCAGGCCTGGTAGCACTTCCGCTTTCGGCGTGACGCTGCAGGTGCGACCAAACCAGGGCTGGGATTTACCTCCGACAGGCACTGCAGAGAACGGAATAAAAAGTTCCATTCCCTGAAGTACCACATCGGTGACAGAATCTGCAACGGCGTTGGGATCATCCAGCGAGAAGCAAACCTTCCCCCATGGGTAGGAAGCAAAGAAAGACCGCATTCCATCCCAATCTGCCGACCTATAGTGCCACACACGGCGGAAGCCCGCAGATCGCGTTCGGGATCGGCGCGCGATAGGCACTACACTCCGGATCAGACAGTGGTCCGACGAGCCAAGAGGAGCATCGACTGAGACCAAATATCCGTCCGGGTGTGAGGTCAGCAAAAGGTCCAACAGGGAAGGTGTATGACCTTCCACGTCTGGGATCCGTGTCGGCGAGGTTACCAGTTGTGTCAGGCCATATGCTAATGCAAAGTCGTGAACAGATCGCCCCGCATGATCGGTTATGCGAGAACCGAGCCAATCGGTGTGGTGGGCTCTTGAGGCTTTGGGGTATACTCGATGAGAAGATATGACGTAGTTTCCCGAACGCAGCCCAGCCGAGTTGGATTCGTCGATTGACCTCTGAGTCGAAGTTGGACTTACCTAATCTAAATACCTTACCTAATTCCCAACATAACCAACGTTTATTGGTATTAGTGTGACATGGACATAAGATACATGATCTTCGTCTTGTCGACGTTTATCCTATATGTGTGTAAGATTATTGAGGATCTGGCGACATCTATATAACCACATGAGAAGCTCAAAGTAATTCATTATGTAATCCAAAACAATATATACAAGTTACAGTTAGCATTCTAGAGCATGAGACGTTATTGTCAGGTCATTAACACCGGATCTGGCAGGCATCGACCATAAGCATAATGTCAAGGCAGCAATATATATACTATATAAAACAATGTACTGCAATCTTGCCTTACTGTTGTATGTCATGTCATTTTAAAAATACTATTCTCCTTTTCAGTCCAGTAGCGAGAAAACATTTTCCTACAGCGGCGAAGAGTTTTAGCGATATAACATCACATTGTCTTTGTCATAGTCCATAATCACCAACCATCTTTATAATTTCTATATTTAAAACGCAGTCGGAGAGAAACTTTGTTCAATTATAAAGGGGATATCACATGATATCACAGATGAATAAGGAATGTACTAAAGTAGTAATTAATACATTCTCTTTCGTATGTATTAAGTGTATATAGAAATTTATAAGAATTTTATTCATATACCTAAACGCTAGACGTATTAATTTTTTTTTGGATGTCAATGTGTAAGTCCATATAGTTTTATCATCTGTCAGTGTTATCAGTCAGACATGTACAATATTCGCAAATAAAATTTTGGTTGATTCTAATTTTCTGAAAAAATTTCATTCGATATTTGACTCCGAAAATGGAAGGGGAATCACCTGCGTTAAAATTAAATTTAACAGAGTGGAGGTTTAATCAGTATCCGAAATACATATTACTACCTATAGACGAAAATTATGAGCAAAACCGATTGAGTTTAAAAAATATTATTTATTCCGAGGTAAAAAAGAAAAGTCACGTGTTTTTATATCTACATAACTACCATGGGTAGCTACCGCACTTAGACGCGTAAGAGAGTAACCGTTAAAGGTTTCTGAATGCGGTAGTAGGTTAGTCTGACTCTTTCATTGATTTGACTTTTTTAAGGTAATACCACGTCCACTCGAACGTAACAATCGTTTAGTTTGTGTATCTGAAGAAGCTCTTATGAATGTTTTGGATATGGATCCCGGAGTCACAAACAGAGAAGAATTTCTAGAATTTATCACAGGTCGGAAACTACCATACGGTGCTTTGCCTGTAGCACATCGGTGATTTGATAAAATAATATTCTGATGTTTTTTTTTAATTTATGAATTCGCAATGGAATTAAAGTAATCAAATTCTATAATTTCAGATACGGAGGACATCAGTATGGCTTATGGGTTGGGGAATTGGGAGATGGAAGGGCACATATTCTGGGTGAATATGTAAACAGGTAAAATTATATTTGCCAACAATGTAATGTAATAAAATTATATATGTATTTGATACAATGAAGTTTAAGTTTACCTAAAAGCAGATTAGTCTTTGTTCAACATTTTATATGTTACTTTCTTTAATGCTAATTTTATATCATAACGACCATAGGGTCTTTTATTCTAATTACGTAAGCTGATAATGTAAGGATTGTAAGTGGAAAAGGAATGAACCATCTTTCATCTCCAAAGGCCAAGTGGCATTTACGTGAAGTTCTCTCTCTCTCTGGTGAAAAATTCATCGGAATTGTCGAACCCTAATCTCTCAAACTTCAGTGAGGGACGGCATCTTTTGTGGTCGCTTTCATGAATGGAGATATGGAAGGTCCAGGAATGAACTTAAACTGGCTGATAAAGAAGAATTACCTTTAGAACACTAGTGGCGCTGCAGCACATCCTGCATAAATATTATACGTCTTAAGGCATATAAAACATTTGTGATAAAGTTGTTAGATAAAAATGTTTTGCACAATTCCGTATACAAAAACAATAAAATGGCATATACTACCTAGTTCGAAGTATAGAAGAGCACTCGCTCCCTCCCACAAATGCGTGCACTACTTCTTTCATACCATGCGCCTTCACCATAATAATCAGTCGCCAACCCATAGATTTCTCATATATAGTCAATAATCTAATAAATCTACACTAAGACTTAGATCCCGGATGAAAACGGAAGCGGAACTAAAACCATCACAATAAAATAACATAGACAATTTAATCATAAAAAATATTTTGAATAAACAGAAAAGGCGAACGCTGGCAGTTACAATTAAAGGGCTCCGGGCAGACTCCTTACGCTCGAGCACACGATGGTCGTACGGTGCTGCGCTCGAGTATACGCGAAATGGTCGCCAGCGAGGCATGTCACCATCTTGGTATTCCAACAACAAGGGCTGCTGCTCTAGTTGGTAACAGCAACAGCATTTACATATATGAATACATACTCTTATTTTTTTCCCATTTGAGATAGTTATCTCTAATAGATAGAAGCATTCTAGATGATAGGAAAAGACTACGGCTTAATACTTAACCTAAGAAAACACAGGATGCAATAATTACTGTATTCGTAATCTCGAATCGTCGTTAGATTTACGTTTACATTCTTAATTGTCGCCGCTTTAATTATCAATAGAAAAGGGAACTGAACTGCTTTAAACAGTGTTAGATCGGACATGGTTCAAAGTTGATTTATAATGTTACAATTTTAGTTGTACCGAATGAAATCCAGTCATAGTATGTAAAGTTGGGCTAACTAAACCTGATGACTTGAATAACAGTTACAGTATTATCCATCATATAATTTTCTGCTGAACATAGGCCTTTCCTACAGATGTCCACAAAGCAAGCAGCATTAATCGTCATCATCCCGTATTCCCACAACAGTCACAGTGTGGTGGTTGCTGCATCTTGGGGAGGCCCTACTACATAATGCGTTTACGAGGTATACGAGGTCACTAAAGAACTTTTCTTTCCAGCTATTATTTCATTAGTTCTCCATGTAATGCGGCTGGCATTCCTTCCTTTTTTACAAGGGAAAAATGGCCTTCTTTATATACGAACTTTACACGCTCACGCGGGGCAAGGATGGGTTACGCCGGGATTAAATCGATTAAAACCCCGCGGCATTCCACCTTCGCTGCATATCCTTTTGGTTCACCGCGAGTGACAATGACAAGTGACTGCCGTGACATAGTGGGAACTCGTTCGGGGTCGTAGAGCAACACCTGGCATAGCCTTTTTTCATATCTCGATCAGTAACTTTGAATCGGCGAAAATTATAAATATTTAAATATTAAATCACAGTTAGTGACGACTGTGTGGTACGCGATCTGTACTACACGGGATGCCCACGTCGTGAACGTGCGGCCATTTTACTCCGCTTGGCACCCAGTTGGTTTCGTTTCGGCTCGCTGGAGATACTGGCGAAGACTGGTGAAATATCTGTGCTGAGGCAAATCGCTGAATTTTCTATCAAGGTTTGCATTTTTTTTAATCCTTATCAGGTTATGTTTTTATTCGCCAAATACTCACCAAGTCCTGAAATTACTAAGCTGCGCTTGTGTTTTTTCTTTAATCAAAAATTTAAAAATCTGCTTTTTATTGTGATTTAAGGACAGAATACTGTTCAGCATATATACAAGTTTTTGATTTGAGAATTACCACATATAGCCCTTCAAGTGTCATAGCAATAGTGTTGTGTCAGCGAGTACAACATGCGATGGCGGCATTAAGTGCATTATTGTAGAATTCCAGATCGAGTTGGCAAAATACGAAAGATAGCTCAGGCGCCAGCGAGTAATAGCATGTTCAATATTACCTGTGTCACCAGCGAAACTTTGAATAAAAAGTGATTTCAACTGCAATGCAGGCGACTGAAATTCTCCGGCAATATCACCAGGAATATGTGAAAAACGTGTGCACAGTATCCTGAAGTTCTTGGGTTCACTGGTACATTTTTCACACGTGTAAATGTTAAAGCTAAACCAATTTACTCAGCAGAAGAGGCTAGCGTTGACCTAGGACTAATAGGAAAGTAAAAAAACTTCATAGGGTCATGTATAGTGCCTTGTGGAACTCTTAAGATTAATCTTTACAAGGTACAACTTTTTTCATCGAACACGAAATATAGCATTTTGATCTGTTACTAAGGTAGCTCATAAAAGCACATCACACCTTCAAATTACTTTATTAGGACAGAAAAGAAGGAAAAAGACCTTTAAAGAGACCTAAAATTTTAAAGACATTTCTAACGGTTAAGTTTTTTAATTAAGTACATTATCTTGTATTACAGGAATATTTTCCGGAAATACAATCATCCGATGAAAACAGATTTATTCGATTATTTTCTGAGGTTGCACACAGAACTTTGGATCTTGTTGCTAAATGGCAAGGTAAAAGTAAAACGTTTCTGTGTTTAAAAGTTTCATTTTGTTTCAGTATCAATATTTCTGTTATTTATGATAATGAAGAAGTAGAAATAAGTGTAATGTAAGATCATGCTGAACAGCTTTTGCAAACAGCACATCTTAACAAGTATGCATTGTTACCAAGTATACTTGTTAACATGTGAATAACGATACCATGTATATGAACTACATCGAATCGGCTTGCCGTGTGGTTTCGGCGTAAGATTACGGCACCTACTTTCTTCCCGTGGGAATCGTAATAAAAGTTGACTAAGGTAGAATCATGATAATCGCAAAGACTACCAACATATGATGGGATAACGACGACGTCTCGAAAATTACCATTTTAGAAATTAAGCAGACTGATGGCAGTCGCAGCGATTTTGGTGCAGATTGTCTGGCGATCGCATTGTCTCTCAAATATCCAATTGTAATCGAATAGTCGTTCAACCGTTTACTACAATAGTTTACATAAATTCACACGTACGCTACAATTCAAAAGCTTAATCATTCGTTTTGTTTAAGGTTTGGGCTTCGCACATGGTCTCTTAAATACTGACAATATGAGTCTACTTGGTCTAACTTTAGATTACGGGCCGTTTGGTTTTGTGGATTCTTACGATGGTGGATTTGTTCCAAACAGCAGCGATGGCGAAGGAAGATATGCTCTTGCCAAGCAGCCTGATGTAACCTTTTATTATTATTGTATAGTATAGTAATGTATCTTAAATCATTGGGTTGTAAAAGAGAATTCGCCTTACGTCGAGGGTATTGCAAAAGACGACTAAGAGAAATACCAGACAAGCATGACTCTGTCACCAAGTGGATCTTCTAAATTATGCTAAGCTTGAAATACCAAGGTTACTTTCTAGCTGCAGCTAACCGACTTAAGATACACTTGAAAGATATGATAGTGAACAAATTTCAATAATATTTTTGAAGTAATAAAATTGAACTTCATTAGTCACACATGAATTCTTTGTCTTTACGATATGGCACCGTTTCGTAATTTGGTTCCTCTGACAGGGAAGAAACAAGAAAAATAAACTCCGAAGCTGTCCCCTCCTTTTTGATATTTACTTAATATTTTCATTGTACCTGGTAATCAGGTATCTGACATTTTTATATAACTACTACTATAGGAATGCAAAAATCCAAAAGAATTAAGTACAAGTACACTGCGGTCTCGAGTAGAACAGCCTCCACATGCAGCATCTGTAACATCCATTTTAACGTTTGAAACAGAATGAAAGTACTCATTTCTATAAAAGTATATAGTATAAAAATTTCTTTATTGCTATGTTTGTCATTACTCATAAATTTTATTTTGAATTTGATCAACGATGTTGATCTATACTTCTATTACAAAGAGAGAATAAGAGGTAGTCTATGGAACTACTGGACCTATTTTAAAATATTCTCTTTCTTTCTCTCTCTCTCTCTCTCTCCTTCTGTATCCCCGGATGTTTTTGTAATCTAACAATTATTTTATTTCATGTGTTTAAGTGATAGGTGTTTAGATTTTCTCACTTCCTTGACTGCAATTCCTTTATCACATTTACAGATTGTTGTATGGAATATTGGACAGTTTGCGAATGCTTTAAAGCCTCTCATGACGTCATCTCAGCAGGTCCATTTATCACATATTTTGAAAACGTTGGACTCTTACTGCAAGAATAAAATTCTGTAAGTCTAGAGAACTTTATAATTAATAATGTTGATTGTCTACCTCTATGATATACAAATACAGGGCATATGGATATCGCATTGCGTTTGCGCTTGATTTGCATAAGGGTAAGCAAAGATCACTACTATTTGGCATGGCTCAACGCAGTTAAACTGGCATCCGCAACCCACTTTTCGTACCATCGGGATATAGAACTTGATAATAATAGAGTCTCGACGCCATGTTTTCTCCCGAAGTTTTTTATAGCTGCAGAAATTATTTACGACTTACGTTTCATCTTCTCCTTTATCGACCTATGTAAGTCCACTGCTGAACACTAGCGTTTTCTATAAACTGCCTACAAAAGCAGGCATGGTATGTTTGGAATATTTGACTATTTTTTTATCACGCCTATTAGGCAGGGCAGTGAGCGCAATGCCGGAACCCTCACACTAGAAATGCGGCTCACCGTTTCGACTTTATGGAATTTAAGTTCGGCCTTTTCGGATACATTTTTCGCCGTTATTCGGCGAGCCATGTCCGTTAGTAACCAGCGTGCACTACCTGCAGGTGAGGTTGACATTTGGAGAAAAATACTCGTGATACTCCGTTTCCCTTAGACACGTTATGACATAAAAATTATATTTTAAGTGAGATTTTGTTAGTTGTATGTTTATTTTTATATATTAACATGTTTTCTTAAAATGTTCATGCACGTTGTAGAATTAGTTACGCCTTTGTAAGGTCAGACGATTTCTTCTTTTACGATGCTTTACTTCGTGGTTAGTGAACTGATATTCGATAAACTGTCATCTTACATTGATGACAGTTTATCGAAACACATCATGAGAAAATGACAGAAGCAGGTTGTACGTATATTATTTTTCCAGAGAAACATTTCTATTGAAAATCGGTTTGAAAGAGGAGCGATGGGGTGATGAGCAACTAGTGGAGAAACTCTTAGATATGATGCAGCAGACTGGCGCTGATTTTACATCAACTTTTAGACAGCTTTCTGAAGTAAGTTAAAAAAAATGTTAGTAGAAATAAAACAGAAAGAATCTGATAAGAGAGAGTTAGCGATTAAATGGCATCACACTGCAAAGAGAGTATTTTTTTTCATCCTTAGGTTTCATTACATTCTGCCGTAGTCTGTTTCCTTATTTTTTTCGTTTCAAAGTTTTCGTTTGAAACATAGTTATGTCTGACAAAATAGAACCAACGCTTTGCTACCACCATTTGAATTAAACGCGTTTTTAAAGTTGAGCAAGGTTCTTACTTTTTTTAGGTTATACTTATTCATCATCCTAAGTTCACAAACTAGACATAGAGCCAAAAGAAGCAGATATGCATTGCATGGAAGATTTCATCTGACATGTATGACATGTTTTTTTATTATAGTTAGAACCATGTGAGATGGTAAGCGAAACTAAGATGGAGGAGAAATGGTCACTGAAACGATTATCGTCGCACTCTTCTTGGGGCTGTTGGCTTGATCAATATCGGGAACGGCTGGATAAGGAGGCAGGTAAGTTATGAAGCGAAGTAGAAGCGATTACGGCAAATCAACTTCAAAAGTGAAGGCCTTTGTCTAGCAGTAGACTAATCAGGGGCTGGCAATTATGCTCATCGCAGAATGATGTGTATTTTATTCTTGTCAAATTTAATGTCTATTTTTTAAGAGTAAATAAAATGTAGTAAGCCGCTCCATCTCATCCAGTGAGACTCGTAAAAATCGACTAAGGGAAATGTCAGACCAAAAGTAACCAGACCGAAACCGCCTTGAGAGGTGTTCGACGATTTTAGCACCATTAAGAGAGGCCTACGTTAATCAGGTACTTTATGCTTCTTGTTATCGTATTTTCCTATTAGTAGACGCAAGCTCCTCAGGAATGTTTGAAGACGAACGTCGAAGACGCATGCTAAGCGTGAATCCGGTGTACGTGCCGCGCAATTACATGATACACGAAGCTATCATTGATGCTGAAATGGATAACTTTGAAAAAGTAAGTGTTTTATTTCATTATTTAGAAAAAAACCAAAGTCGCTTAAGCGATCTTCCAAGAAAGGTAGGTTGCTGTGCTTGAACTTCAGAACTAGAAAAACCGACGCAGTCCAAAATATCTTTAATTACAAATGATGAATCTAAAAAATTTCAAATCATTCCCGTGACAGACACGGAAAACAACAGTGATCCTCTTAAGATTTTGTTATTAGTGCCTAATAATCTTCAACGTTGTACAAATATCGACAAGAAAGTAAATTTAAATTAAATGAATATTTGTTTGATCAATAAAATTAAAATAATATCTTGCTCAGGTACATTATCTGCTCGAAGTGATGCGCAACCCTTATGAAGTTCAACCCGAGGCCGAAAGACGTGGCTTTTCAGCGCAGCCTCCTCAGTGGGCTTATGCCTTAAAAATCAGTTGTTCCAGCTGATAATGAATATAATACTGCGATCAGAAATTAAGACATCATTTTTGATAAAAAATAAATGATAAATTAAATATTTCATTTGTTTTCATTTTCTAAACTAGTACATTATCATAAAACACGAGAACAAATTAAATTTTGTGTCTGGTACAAAGCAACCAATTTATAACAAATATTGTACTTTTTCTTTTTCATAAATTTGTGTCAAACAAGAATGTTTTGTGTAGTGGAAACTTTGTTAGTTGTACGTTATACCTGTTTAGAATATGTTTTAAAATCTATAACTCTGTAATTTAATATGCTGTAAGTTTAATGTAGTTACAAATAAGTAAGGTAGGTAAAGCTGTTACAGTTGTGTACTAACTACCAATTAAGAGAAGCAATAAAATTGTCAATTGTGCAGTATATATTACAGTATCGTAGGCACAAACAAAGGTTCAGTATCTGGTCTTTACTTTCTTGATGTAACGTTTATGCGATAAAATCGGAGGAAGGTTCAGATTTGTTTTGTTTAAATATTAATTTGCTCTTTTAGTTACCTTATGTACAAGATATAAAGATTTACAATTAATAAATTATAACTTAAAATGAACATCTGAACGTGATGCAAGGAAAGTCAAGTAGCCTATTGTCACGATCAAAAAGAATAATTATAACAGTACGTTTATTATATAACGACTATGGAGTATAAATAATTGGAGTATAATATCTTCGATGTTTTGACAGTTGTCACTATCTCATTGAGTGTTCGATGCCATGATAATTGTGATTACATTACGTGTTTATTTACGTAAAATTTTATTTTGAAGTAATACGATAATGTTATCATTTCTAAATAATTAATTTAGATTAAGGAGGAGTTTTAATAATTACTAAAAACACTTGCTCCATAATTTCTACGGTTTAATTTACATTTCAATTGAAATTATCCTTGCTCATGAGGAGAGCATTTGGCGTTGGCGTGTCTATATTAAATGACAATAGGACTATAATGTTTGGACCCGAGAGTAAACTAATACTAGATCTGAAGAATTGGAAGTTTCGCTGTCCTCCAAACTTTGCGGAACTACCCATTAGTGAGGATCCAGAATATAACGTGCCTGTGGCCGTAAAGAATGCTGTCTTCTCAAAGGTAATTTTGTTTCTGTTATAAAGTTAACATTACAAAGTATACCCATACATTTGAATATAAAATTTTCATAAAATTTATTACACTATTAAATCACCAGTTATTGAGATTTGTGACCATCTGCTTACAGTAAATAAATTTAATTAAGGTATAATGTTAACAACTATGCTGTATCGACTACAGAAAAAATTTGAAAAGAAAACAGACATAGAGAAATACAGTTGGTATTTATACAGTAATAAGAATAGTACTATGAATAATAATAGTATTATGTAAAAGTAGCAGCCTGTAAGTGCCCACTGCTGAGCATAGGCCTCCTTCTAAAATAGTTTTTGAGAGGTTTTGGAGCCGCAAAGGGTCTGTCACAGAATAATATTTCTCAGACATGCAGGTATCACTATGTTTTCCTTCACCGCCGAGCATGTGGTAAATACAGCACTTAAAATTGCTATTAACAGTTTTACTGATGCCGGCATCGGGAACCCAGGTTGCTCGTGCTCTTTGAAACTAAAGTGAGCAAGTGAGCTACCATGGCTCTAGTATTATGTATTCTGTGGATTAAATCACCAGTATTATGAAATGTTGCCGTCTCTAGTCCTTGTAAGCAAGCATTAGTGTAACCTAACTGATTTTAAAACAACTTTTAACATACAGAACGGATTTGACAGTACTATTATTTTAGGTAAACTAAAAAGTAAAAAAAACTTTTATCATACAATGTATAATTGGCCAATAATTGGAATGAAATGCATGCTTTATTTGTAATTTTTTTTTCGACGAATTGATGTCTAGAAATGTGGGTACCAAACACTGAAATGAGCTGTTTGATCTTGCCATTGAAGGCCAAGTAAACTATTAGTGTGAATATATATCTTGAGTCAAAGTAACAAAATCTTAAAATGTATCCTACTACTAACCTACTGTACTACTTTAATTCATATTTGGTTTATGCCCTAAAAGGCCTGTATAATATGAGGTTAAATGTTTGATAGGTTGTTGGAATAGTGGTTAAGAGTTTGACTGTGGTGCTGCGGGTTTCTGGTTTGATTCTCATAAGTATTTCCACAAATAAATTTTATGAGTCACAGTGTTGGTTCCTGTGGAATTTATGGCTCTGCAACACAGGAGAAATTCCTAAAGTGGGAGGTAACATTTAAATGAAAGGAAAAAAATTTAATGTTGTAATGTTGCATCCATTCAGTATGTTTTATGACTTGATTTTAATCTTTCAGTAATGATTAAATGTGTTTCAAAGTTAAGTCAGTTTACTTTATTCTTTAACAGGTACCACCTGAACCTCTTACTGGTAACCTCCGCTTGGTATGCACATCTGAAGAAGCTATGAAAGAAATATTAGACTTGGATCCAGTAGTTGCAGAAACAGAAGACTTTATCAATTTTGTAGCTGGAAAATATTTACCAGAAGGAGGGTTTACTGTTTGTCATAGGTAGTTTATCATATTTAACTTTCACTATCCTATTCTATTTAAATATATACATATATATATAAATAATATATAAAATATTTATATAAATACACTGAAAACCAGAGGCATATTTTTTATGAGAAAGGAAGGCAAACTAACACATGGCTCATCTGATGGTAAGTAATTACCATTGCCCATAGTACATCAGCAAAGCCAGAGCTGCAGGAGCGTTGCTGGCTTTTAAGGATATTTGGGGTAGGGAGAGATGATGAGAAGGGCAGACACATACAATACCTCTACGTCATGCAGGTATTCTGCGCTGTTATGCTATTACCCTAGTCAAGCCGGCCTATTCGAGCAGAAGCAAAAGCCACAGCTTGGCTCTACCATATACTAAAACTTCAATGATACTGTCTTCTTAGTTTGTTAGTTGTTGACAATAAAAATAGAATTTATGTTGTTACAACATGTCATGAGTTACTGTTATCTGTATACGTAAATAAATAAAAAAAAATCAAGTGGGAAAGAGCTGGTTGTAGAAGAGTCACATAGAGGGCACATATTCTTGAGGCTACATTTAGGCAAATATAATATAGAACTAGCTAATTAAATTTAACCTAAATGAGTAGCTGAGGTTCCATAGGAGGATGCTTGCAAAGAATAAGTTTCCTAGGTTTGGCCCCTGGTGTCTGCACTGCACAACCTATTAAATTATGAATTGTAATTTTCTGGGTATATTTATCACCTGTGTATGCAGTGTCAGCGTAAGAATGAAGGAATGTAACTGTGATCGCTCGTCCACTAGCCGAGTGTGGCATTTATGGCACATTCTCCTTATAGGAGGAGCAGGAGCAGGCCTTTGCTCTGCAGTGGACTATTTTCAGGCTAGTAAGGGCATATTTATAGTACAGTAGTAGTGCAGGAAAATATTGCAATGGAACATTCATGTCTTACACCATTGCTTCATGTACTCAAAATGAGTCATGATTATTTTGTGTTACCACCTGACAAATCTTAACCTAGATTTCACATAAATATAATGTGAAATGAAAATATTTCCAGAAGCTGTCAACCAAGACTGGAGCACGAAGGTCTGTTTCTAATTCTGAAACCCTCTCTTACCTGATTCAGCCAGCTTAGTAACTGGAAATCATATTCAGGTTGCTTTTATACCTTTAAAAATTAAAAAAAAATGTTAATTTAAAACCTGGCAACATGAGTTTCACCAGTTCTTTAATTACTTGGTTTACTATTACTGCAGCTGGCTGAAGAAAAGCCACACTCGCAGAATACCAGTTTAAAATTCAGCATAAGGCTGCTAGTTCGTATAGTGAGTGATTTAACTGGAAATCAATTTGCTGAAATTGAGGCATTCCGCAATCCTCAGGTGTGACAATGCATTTAAATTTTGATTCTTAACCGAGGTTATATACAGTTGTCTATGGGCTGCAGCAACCACTTACCATGTGGAAGCAGACCATTCACACCTGCAAACAACTTCAAAATCGTAGGAGGTTTACTGATGCATTGTCACACCTAAGGACTGCAGAATGCCCCTCAGCCTGTACTTATACTGGCTCTATACCCTTCAAATCGGAACACAACATTGGTTAAATAACTGAATGGCGTCATGGCGTAGGTAAGAGTGTGCTACCTACCCAGACAGATACTAGGCAGTGAAGGTGACTGGCGCCTAGTGAAGCGTGACATGTTTTTAAATAATAATTATCGAAGGAAAAATTCCAATTTTACAATTATTTCAGGTACGGTGGATATCAGTTTGGTTACTGGGTTGACCAACTTGGTGATGGAAGAGCACATATCCTCGGAGAGTATGTCAATAGGTGAATTACGATTTTTGTACTGTATATATTCTTAATCAGCATTAATAGTCCACTATCTAACAGGTCTCTGCCTATGGGAGGATTTACCTTAAATAATTAAGCTTGACCCGTCGTCGGTGCGTGTATTTTCCGCTGGCATTTTTTAAGATAGTCTAAATCCACCATCTTCCGGACGCAAAAAGATTTGTCTCAACGTGTTCTCTTATATGGTTCTTACGAAAACCACGCGATGTGACCCATGTCCTTATTCTGGTTTCGGCCACTGACTTTTTATGGGAAAGGCGGCAAAAGAGCAAGCGGTCCACCTGTTGTAAGTGATTACCGTAACCCATGTACATCTGCAACACCAGAGGTGATGCAGGTGCGTTGCCAGCCTTTAAGGGTAATTGGGAGATGAAAAAGAGGATGAGGAGGCGGATGGGGAAAGGGTACTCCTTTAATTTTACTTAAGCACAAGATGCCTCTACTTCACGCCGGCATTCTGCGAGTCTGGGGGACAAACCCGGTTCAGCCGGCCCATTCGAGCAGCAGCAAAAGCCGCGGCTTGGCTCTACCACGTAAGAATGATGACTTACGAATACTACCGCCAATTGTCAACTGAGGCACACGCTTGGCTTTAATGCTTATGCGATAAGACCAGAGGAAGAGTCGGAGACCCGAACACAGTAATTTGTGTTTTTGCACTATTAACTTCGGGGGGGATTCGAACCCTGTACCAATAGGTCAGCAGTCAAGTAGGCTAACCACTAAGCCATGCGGTCGTCACTTGTGGGTAGTCAAGAGGTGGTAAATTTCGTTAAGCCACGTATCTTTTTTCCATCGTTCTGGAACCGGAACAAAACGTACAAAATTACACTAAAGATTAATATGTAATATATATATATATATTTATTATACACAGTTAAAAGAGCAGTGGTAGCCTAGTGGCCAGGGCGCTCAATTTAGTTTCATAGAGCGCTTGTGACCTGGGCTCGATTCCCGGCTCTGCTATGAGATCTTCTGCGTCTTTTCGCTAATTGATTCTTCCGAATTCCAGGAGCTGGTATTGATTTTAAATGAAAGGGGTAACCATATGTTTGTTTCAGCAAGGGAGATTCATGGCAGCCACAATTGAAGGGTTCAGGTGAAACGCCATACTCTCGCTTCGGAGATGGGCGCGCCGTCCTCCGCTCTTCTATAAGGGAGATGATTGCTTCGGAAGCATGCCACTATCTCGGGATTCCCACCACGCGCGCTGCTGCTCTGGTGGGTAAGAGATGTATCTTTATATACATTTCAATTTATGTGATATGGTAATATGGCCATGTAAGAGACCTTACTAGAAGAAGCTACTGACAGATGGCGGTGCAACAAACTCGAAAAATACGAGACCACAATAAAGCAGACCGATGACGGGCCAATCGCCAATCCGCTTGTCCAGCGTGGCGATTATGGCAAATCCTCCTTATGGGAGGCATATGCCCTGCATTGGACTATTCACAGCCTGTTAAGGTAACATAAGGCAGGCTAGGTTATCATCATCATTTCAGCCTATCACAAGTCCACTGCTGAACATAGGCCACACCCAAAGATTGCCGTGAAACTCGGTCCTCAGCCACCTGCATCCATCGACTTCCAGCAGCACTGCGCAGGTCGTTCCACTCTACGTTTGCAGGCTAGTCAATAAGTAGCACTTAAACTCAAAACTTCAACTGGTCCCCAGAGCTTCATCTTTTGGCAGTAGCAGATGACGTTGACATTTGGATAAAAAGTTTATATATTCCCCGTTACCTATTGTATAATAATATTTGCTATCCAATCCCGCTTACCCAAAATATCTGATTCTTCAACACCACGCGAACTATGCTATCGGCGGGGCTCGCTGGTACGTAATAACAGTGTTGTCTGGGCAGTGAGCGACGACCACAGAGTATGGAGAGACAAGAGCTGGAGCGGCGCGGCTCGACAGGAGCGCGCGGCGGTCGTGTTGCGTCTCGCGCCCGCTTGGTACCGTCTCGGCTCCTTCGAGATACTTCTGAAGAGGAAAGAACCGC
The DNA here is from genome assembly GCA_029286595.1 of Bhutanitis thaidina. Classification (NCBI taxonomy): domain Eukaryota; kingdom Metazoa; phylum Arthropoda; class Insecta; order Lepidoptera; family Papilionidae; genus Bhutanitis; species Bhutanitis thaidina. Next base: position 11,482,651 of record JAGSMS010000016.1, read on the forward strand.
ACACCATGAAACAGCTGGCCGATTTCGTTATAAAGGTACTTCTACAAGCTGAACCATTGACGACTGCCTACCCGGCTGCTGAACCAACATTTGTGCAAAACTAAAAAAATTTACACTTTGTGTTGTGTTTGCGTCCCGTGTCTCTGACACTACAGCTGTCCCATCGGACACCCAGGTAAAGAGTGAGTGCCTCTTTTTGAGTATACACTTGCGGCACTATAATATCTCCTGTTTAGTTGACAACTGCCGATAGTATTTGGAAGTTGTGGCCGTGGGCTAAATCGGCCAGGCGGACATCATGCACAGCACGCGACTCTCTCGTGTGTCTAGGCACATGTACTCGGATGGCACCTGTGTCTCCAAAAGTTCCTCCAATCACATCGATTCGATCCCGCATCGCGAATTGGTTGCTCTAATTGCTTCTTCTTTTCGACAGCATTTACAGTTTAAAGAGACCACTGCTGGACCTATGTCAAGGTCTATACCTTGCCCATAGGCAATTTGCATCTAGGCACACGCACGGAAACGTGGATACGCTGTGAGACAGACACAAAACTTCAATAAACACTGACTTGAGTAGTCACTCATACTCATCATCTTTTTCGTCTCCTCTCTCTACAAATTTTTCATCCAAGAATGAATTGATATAAAAACCTATTAATACTGGAACTTTAACAGAAAACACCAGATATAATCAGTTCCTCCTCTGCCCAGGAGCCGTATGGGTAGCTACCACCCTCTTTACCACATTTTTTCCGCTGATCGGCAGTACAACTACTGTTGTGTTCCGGTTTAAAAGGTATAGAGAGACAGTGAGGCCTCTTCGATTGAAGTTGTTTGCTGGTGTCCATGGGCTGCAGTAGCCAACAAATTTTGTCTGTGGTAGTAGAACCAAGCAGTGGCTTTTGTTAAAGCTCTACCGGGGTAATACCACGACCTCGCAGAATACCAGCGTGAAGCAGAGGCATCTTGTGCTTCTGGAGTTTCGTTCGGTGAGTGAGGTTACCAGCGGCTCCTGCCCCTTATTCACCCTCCCAACTCCCAAATATCATTAAAGGCCGTCAACACACCTGGAGCCCCTCTGGTGTTGCAGATGTACGTGGGCGACGGTGATTACTTACCACCAGGGGAGCCGCCTGCTAGTTTGCCTCCCTTACCCATAAAATCACCATCTGGTTGACTGATAGCAAGGTTGTCACCCCATTCCAATTTAAAAAATTGTTTCAGCACCATTTTCCGGATATTGTATCAGAGGACCCGGACAAATATGTTAAGTGGTATTCGGAGGTCGCTCACAGGAATCTGGACATGGTGGCGACATGGCAAGGTAATAAGCGATAGATTTCTGTATACTATCAGAGGGTCTTTGGGGGTTTGGGCTTAATTGTCACAGCTGGCATTACTTAAGTACTGATCGGCTGCGATGGAACACATCGTGTGATGACTGTGTGCCTGAGAAATAAGAGTCAAAAATATCTGCTGTTAGCCATGTATGCCTTAGAAGTCGAGGATTCGGAAAATCCATCCGAATATGTCTAACCCAGAATACCACGGACTAGTGGTGGGGTACCGGCGGGGCCGCCTACTCGCGTAACACGCGAGGCTTGCCACTTTTTGTTGGCGGTATTCGACGTAAGAAATTCAGATTTCGTTTGGTCATTTTTTTTATATCTACCACCGTTTAGTTTCCATGGGAATGCCAATGCCGTCAAACTGTTCGCTTGTACAGGTTGATGAAGATGGGCGGAAAAAAAAATTCCAAGTGGTTGCCGTTGTAGTTTTTTTTTTATTAATCTGATATCGGTAACGTAAAGTAAGTGCCCACTGCTGCAGCCAGGCAGTACAGGATGCTTTTCAAATATCTGAGAGGGTTTTGGAGTCGGGAAGGGTCCACCTCGCTGCTCCAGTGGGACGGACTTCACATGTTCTCGAAATAATATTTTTTATTATTTCTCAGACATACTTTCCTCGCGATGTTTTCCTTCACCGCCAAGGACGTGGTAAATGCAGCATTGTTATTAACAATTCTAGTGGTGCCGGCCACCGAGGATCGAACCCAGGGTCACTGGCGCTCCATGAAACTAAAGTGAGCGAGCGCCCTTACTACTGGGCTACCATGGCATCGGTAACCTGTCTGCTGTTAATTTATACGTGTCAAAATGTGTGCAGGTGCGGGCTTCACGCACGGCGTGCTGAACACGGACAACGTGAGCGTGCTGGGCGTGACGCTCGACTACGGCCCGTTCGGCTTCGTGCAGCACTACTACGAACATTACGTACCGAACACGTCCGATGACGCGGGACGGTACGCATACAACAAGCAGCCCGATGTGGGTATATTTCTTTATATATAGGCTTGTTTGAAATGATTGTTGCATTTACTACCTCTCCAACATTTTTGAATGCCCTATATATATTTGGTTTTTAAAAAGAATACTAGCAATGCTATTTAACTAACATTACTAATATTCCTGTTAACCCTCCAACTAAGCATTAGAGCTTGTATTTGGAGTGGTTCACGACAATAGTCGAATGGTGGGCTCGAACCTGCGACGTCATATTTCGCAGTCCGCTACCTAACCCATTAGGCAATAGGCAATAGGCGCTGTAGTATACATACACATGATCGAAATATTTTTTAATATTATTTATCAGAGATAATCACGTTCTTTTCCTTCACCGCGGAGCAAGTGGTAAAGTCAGTGTTTGAAATGGCAGTTATAGTCGTGCCGGCAACGATGGCCGTCTCGTTGTATCACCCGTAGAGGGAGAAAACTGGGTTTCGGAAGCCATCTACACCTACGTGTGATAGGCGCGAGTGCTTATTATTTTTACCGGGGGTCGAACCCAGGTCACTCGGTTTATTATGAAATTTAAAGCGTATGTTTCGCCCTGAGCTCTTGGCTGAACTTCTACATCTATACATGAAAAGGCTAATGCTTAGCTGTGTGTTGTGTGTGATGATAACTATTTTTAACAATTCATTCCAATTGGTGCTAGATAATTCTTTGGAATCTGGAGAGGTTCGCAGAGGCTCTAGAGCCCATATTATCGGAAGATCACAAGCAGAAGATAAAAGATGTACAGACAACACTAAGTGATTATGTCAAGAGGAAAATCATGTATGTTCATTATTATGTATTTATTAAGTATACAGATTTAATTAATACGTAAATATGCCAATATTATGAATAATAATTAATAAAATTTATTGATATATAATATTTTATATTATATTTTTATAAATAATATTAATTAAAGGCAGTGTGTCGTCCAGGTTACATCTGGATGTCAAACACCTAATGATGATGATATTAATTTATCCCTAATGGGAAAGGCAAAGGACTTTAGTCCATACAGCCAGGTCTTGTTCTTAATTGTACTAAGCAAAAATAAAACAACTCAAACACCTAAGTACCTTGTGACAATCGTTGTAGTACCCGAAGCACTTGAAATGTCCGAAATTAAAAAGTAAAAGTTTCAATATTCATTTAAATAATTAATTAAAGTCTAAATTTTTTAATTATTACTTTTAAATATAGTAACTTTGAATCGCAAAGTACACTGCTATTCTTATTTCATCGTTACCAGACATAGGCATAGAATAAAGAAATGATAGAGATATCGTGGATTTTTGAATGAACCCCGATTTTCGGGAAAATTATTAATTAACTCGTGGAAGATAATTTCTAATTTTAGAGATATAATGAATACTTTTTCGACCCAGAGGTCAATCGACAAAACCAACTCGGCTGGGCTGCGTTCGGGAAACTACGTCATATCTTCTCGTCGAGTATACCGCAAAACCTCAACAGCAAAGTATTTTTTTTTTTTATGAAAAATAGGCCTGCGTTTGACCTCAATCTTGCCCGATGGAAAGCGAAGATGAGGCCTAGGATGGTACACGCTTGCCTAGATGTCTGTTCACTTTGGCCTTGAAGATATCCAGGTTATAGGCCTCCGGAAAAACCGACCTCGGCAGAGAGTTCCACACCTTAGCCGTCCGCACAAAGAAAGAAGAGGCAAACCGCCTCGTGCGTAGTGGAGGAATGTCTACAACATAAGGGTGGAACTTCTCGCCGCGTCTAGTCGTTCGGTGATGGAAAGGGGAAGAGGGTATTAGGTTATGCAAAACCTCTGCACACTCTCCGAAATGAATTCGATAAAAAACCGAGAGGCAGGCCACTCGTTTACGGTGTTCGAGGCTTTGAAGTTTTGCCTCTACTAGTGAGTCACTGCCTATGATCCTCTTCGCTCGGCGCTCCAACGAGTCCAAAGCATCAAGCTGATGTTTAGCCGAACCATCCCAGAGGTGGGAACAGTATTCCATGCAAGAGCGGACTTGAGCTTTGTATAGATTTAAGAGCTGCTCCGATGTGAAGTACCGTCTCACCCCGAGAGGATACTAAGTTTTTGGCGGCAGTGTTTGCTATGGACTCGATGTAACGACCGAAATTTAGGTTAGAAGAGATCAAGACCTAAGAGCGCAAGACGGTCATTTACCGGAACGGAGACATTCCGGAAAGTCGGAGTCAGTTGGAATGGACTCCGTTTCGCCGAAAAAGACAAGCCTGTGTTTTAGAGGGGTTAAACTCGACCAAATTGGCATCACCCCATTGGGAAACAGCCTCCAAAGTCGAGTTCACCCCTCAATCATCGATTCTCTGAAAGACTGGACTTTTGCCCTGACTTCGCATCGGACAAGTATCTCCCCGAGACTGTGCTGTCATCTGCATACCCAAAGATATCGGGTGTTACCAGCAGGTCGTTGATGTGCAGCAAAAAAAGAGTCGCGGAGAGCACAGACCCCTGAGGCACACCGGCATTAATATCATGGAGATCGGACGAGGCGCCATTAACGACAACCCGAATCGATCTGTTCCTCAGGAAATCCTCGATCCAGATGCAAAGCCCGGGAGCAATACCATATGCCGGAAGCTTGCCAATGAGACTTGCGTGCCAGACCCTGTCGAAAGCCTTAGAGATATCAAGAGACACGGCAAGAGCTTTACCGTGTCTCTCAATGGCTTCGCTCCAGAGGTGAATAGCATACACAAGAAGATCCCCAGTAGATCGGCCTCGACGAAACCCGAATTGACCCTCAGTGACCACTGAGGAGGTCGTTGTCCTCCAGGTATGCAAGGAGGCGGTTGTTTAAAACGCGCTCCATAACCTTACAGAGTATGGAGGTGATTGCGATAGGTCGGTAGTTGGCAGGGTCGGCACGACTTCCTTTCTTAGGTACAGGTTGGACATTGGCAATCTTCCAGGACTTCGGAACTTGACCAGTCCTCAGGGACAAGCGATAGAGGCGAGTCAGAACAGGAGACAACTCAGGCGCACATGACCGCAAGACAATGGCAGGAATGCCGTCAGGCCCACTAGCCTTATTCACATCTAGAGTTCTGAGTATTTTGAGTACCTCTTTTTGCCGAATGTGTACCTCAGGCATTGCAGAGTCACAACGAGGTAGCAAAGGTGGGCAGTTATCAGCTGCATCTAGTTGTGAATTCTTCGCAAATAGAGAGGCAAACATGTCTGCTTTCTCTTTGGCGGTGTGAGCTAATGAGCCATCAGACTTCTGCAATGGCGGGAAAGAAGACCGGCAGAAATTGGCTTCGACCGATTTGGCAAGAGACCAGAAAGCTTTACTCCCGGATGGGTAAGACGCTAGTTTGGCTCCAATACGGCCAATATGGTCGAAGCGGGCCTTGCGGAGAGCACGTTTGCAGGACTTAGCAGCACTATTGTAGGCTCTTTTCAGTTTCGGGACATTCGGTGCTTTGCGGGCTCGAGCATCCGCCCACTCTTGGTAAGCTAAGTGCTTAAGTGCTTCGGCACTATCACACTCAGAGTTGAACCAAGGGCGGGCTCTCACATGGAGTGAGATATCAGAATATGGAACAAAATATTCCATAGCCTGATATATCACTCCAGAAACAGCATCCGCGCAGCACGCCGGGTCGTCTGAAGAGAAGCATAAGTGCTGCCATGGGTAGGATGCAAAGAAATGCCGCATCTCATCCCAATCAGCTGACTTGTATTGCCATACACGCCTAGTCCCCATGTGTTCGGGTTCAGGTGGCGAGTAGACAGACACAGATTTCACCAGACAGTGGTCGGAGCTACCTAACGGGGAGGAGACTGCAACTTGATATCGGTCTGGATCAGTTGTCATCAGAAGGTCCAAGCAATTGGCCGTGTGGCCATCAATATCAGGTATCCGAGTAGCGCCAGCTACCACTTGGGAGAGACCTAGCGGTAGAGCAAATGCGTATGCTAATCTCCCGGCATGGTCAGTGTTTAGGTATGGGTACAGCCACTCCTGGTGGTGGGCGTTGAAGTCCCCCAGAACAACTAGCTGCGCTGACGGGTACCTGAGCTGAGCTTTTTCCGCAGAGTCAGTTAGATACTGAAAGAGCCTGGTCGTCTCCTTGTTGTCGGTATGCGACCGATAAACACTGGCATAGAGTATCTGCTCCAAGCCAGTGTTCACCAGAACCCACAATACGGAAAAACTGGAATCCTCAAGGTTACGGAGACGTCGACAGCAGATGTCATCGCGAGCATACACGCAGGTGCCAGCGCGAGATTTGAAGTTGTGTTCCAGGGTATACAAGCATTGCGTGTTGCCAGTGATGACATATGGAACTGAAACATGGTCCTTTACTGCAGGCCGGATGAGGAAGCTCATAGTTGCTCAGCGCGGATGATATCCGCAGCAGAACTAGGGTAACCGACATAGTGGCAAGGATCAGCAAGCTGAAGTGGCAATGGGCCGGCCACATAGCTCGCAGAACCGACAACCGTTGGGGAAAAAGGTTCTCGAATGGCAGCCACGTACAGGCAAACGCAGTGTAGGACGACCCCTCACAAGACGGAGTGACGACCTGCGCAGTGTTGCGGGAAGTCGCTGGATGCAGGTGGCTCAGGACCGAGGTTTATGGCAATCTTTGGGGGAGGCGTATGTTCAGCAGTGAATCTTGTAGTAGGCTGAAATGATGATGATGAATGAATACTACTGCAACTGCAGAAATATGGGAACCGATATAGTCTTAAGGATCAGCAAGCTGAAGTGGCAATGGGCCGGCCACATAGCTCGCAGAACCGACAACCGTTGGGGAAAAAGGTTCTCGAATGGCAGCCACGTACAGGCAAACGCAGTGTAGGACGACCCCTCACAAGACGGAGTGACGACCTGCGCAGTGTTGCGGGAAGTCGCTGGATGCAGGTGGCTCAGGACCGAGGTTTATGGCAATCTTTGGGGAGGCGTATGTTCAGCAGTGAATCTTGTAGTAGGCTGAAATGATGATGATGAATGAATACTACTGCAACTGCAGAAATATGGGAACCGATATAGTCTTAAGGATCAGCAAGCTGAAGTGGCAATGGGCCGGCCACATAGCTCGCAGAACCGACAACCGTTGGGGAAAAAGGTTCTCGAATGGCAGCCACGTACAGGCAAACGCAGTGTAGGACGACCCCTCACAAGACGGAGTGACGACCTGCGCAGTGTTGCGGGAAGTCGCTGGATGCAGGTGGCTCAGGACCGAGGTTTATGGCAATCTTTGGGGGAGGCGTATGTTCAGCAGTGAATCTTGTAGTAGGCTGAAATGATGATGATGAATGAATACTACTGCAACTGCAGAAATATGGGAACCGATATAGTCTTAAGGATCAGCAAGCTGAAGTGGTAATGGCTGGCCCAATAGCTCACAGAACTGGTAACTGTTGGGAACCTCGAACAGGCAAAGGTGTAAACGTACCACCACAAGACGGAGTGATGACCTGCACAGTGTTGCGAGGAGAAAATGGATGCCGGTGGCACACACCGTGCTTTGTGTCAGCCTTTGGGGTAGGCCAATATTCAGCTGTGGACTTGTGACAGGCTTCAATGATGACACTATTGCAGAACATATACTTCCTCACCTTTATAGAACCATATTATTTTTATATTCGGCGGCGTTGTGAGACACAGTGCACAACTTTACATGCTATTTGCAAAGGTTTTATTTATTTTTAGGCTAACATATCTGGGTAAACTCGGATTGAAACAAACCCGAGAATGCGATGATAACTTGGTGAAGGAGCTTCTGCAAATGATGCAGCAGACCATGGCCGACTACACGTCCACGTTCAGACAGTTGGCTGAGGTGATAATATACATATATGGGATATAGCTTATAAGACGCATAAACACTCCTAGCGCCGATTGAAATTACATCACACGTATGTTGTAAGCACCTCACGCACACATGCATGTACGAACTGACGCACCTGCGCACCCGCGCCCGTACATACTCACGCACTTGCTGTGCTGTATCTTGGTATATACGAATTATCCAAGTACACATATATAAATTTAAATAATGTTGTTCTTTGTGTTTGTTTATTTAAACGGAATTTATTTTAAAACTATTTCACGGATTTTGATGAAACTTTTTCTATAATGTATTTAAGTGTTTTAGTAGCGAATTACAATGTTTTGCCAGGAATCGCTCTAAAAAATTACTTAAGAAGCAACTACATAATACACACACTTATGCACGTACGCGCGCAAACTCGCGCACGTACGCATGCACGCTCGCGCACGATGTACAGAGTAATCATAATCTGAAGCCATCTCTTCATTTCTGTAAACAAAATCTATGGGATTTGGGTTCGGTGAATTCTCGCGATCATTCGGTCGCCAGATACTTGTTTGTGCAGTGCTCCGCGTGCTTGTGAGCTTGACATTTGGACGAAAGGATGGTATATCATATATAAATAACTACATAAAATTAAAGTGCCCATAAATGCCCACTGCTGGTCAAAGGCCTCCTCTTAAATATTTGTAACCGTTTTGGAGCCAACAAAAGTTCACCATGCTGCACCAGTGCGGGTTGGCGGACTTCACACGCCCTCGAAATAACATTTTTTTTTAATTATTTCTTTTCTTTTCTCAAACATTCAATTTCACTCACGATGTTTTCCTTCATCGCCAAGGACGTGGTAAAGTCAGCACTAAAAAACTTTAGTGATGTCGGCACTGGAGATTGAATTCAGTTCATTCGCGTGCTATGAAACTAAAGCGAGCGTCCTACTAGTATAATAGTATTGACTGAAATCATTTTCGTAATGTACAAACCAGTCATCAATACTTTGTATTTCCTTTAGCTGGAAGTGTCTCAGTTGGTCGACACGACGTCACTGGAAAGCAAATGGTCTTTGGCGAAATTGAGCAAGGCATCTCAGTGGGAGAAGTGGGTGCGGAAGTATCGAGAGAGATTGGAAGAAGAAAATGGTGAGCATCGAACAACCCTCACTGTAACAATTGTCCTGCATCGGTGAGGCGTCTTACAATTATCTGTAAACCATACGAATACATGATCCGAGCTAGAACCGAACCCGAGAACCATAGCGCCTAAATAATTTTTTTTTTTTGTGTTTGGTGATTTCGTTTTTCATCGTTTCTTCATTTCATTAGCCTCGGCAACAGTCGATGTGGTGGTAGTGTATGAGATCCAGCTTTTGATGTTTGCCATATTCTTGGTGTCTTAATATTCAATTATAGGAATATATTAGGGGAAATTTGCCTTGCCTCGGACAGATAGGGGAATATCATCAAAAATACACACCTGTGTATGATTGATTGATTGATGTTGTCTCGAAAACTTAGGTACCTACCTAAGTTTTCGAGACAACATCAAATCAATACAGCCTTAAGCGCCATCGCTTCCTCTTTAAAATTAGTGTTATCTTTTAACTTTGTTTGTTTTATTTAAGACATAATTACTGTTAAAGTAATCGTGATGCATTGTCGGGATTTGACAACCCAAGTCGAAACGAAGCAGTAGCAGTAGGACTTGAATTGAATTGTTAGAAACGCCCTTGCACACGAGTAAATGCGTGAATCTTTGACCGCGCGTTCGACGTATGTGTGGAGTAGCGGATTTCCCCATAGACAAAGTAATAGGTTAAATGTACCGCTCCATGTGATACTCCTCCCGGCTTGGTTAGGGGGTGGTCAGTGAAGACCATACTGCCTACGGACCAAGTGGCAGTGACGAGAAATCGGCCGAATCCTGGCGATGCCTATGTCCAGGCCGTGGTCTATTCACGGGCTGAAAATGAGACTTTGCTTCCAGTGAGCGAAGAAGATAGACGCGCGCGCATGCAGAGCGTGAACCCCGTGTACGTGCCGAGCAACTGGATACTGCAGGAAGCGATAAATGACGCTGAAAAAAACGATTTTGGAAAGGTACGTTAAGAGATTATTTTTTTGTCTACAATACTTGTTTATTTATTTATTTAAGCTTCATGCATAATGTGGTAATAACACATGGCGGACTTAATGCCTAGAGCCATTCCCTCCCAGTCATAAACACATAATATAGGCGATACATCTAATAGATTAAAAAAAGTAAAAAGATATAAATATCAAAATATATATTTACACAGATAGGTAGATACATACATACATACATACACTCGAACAAAGGCTTTGTTATAATAATAGCAATAATGAAAAAGGCGCGGATATTGAAAAAAAATAATTGGTAAGAGCACATTATACGAAAATGTGTTATAAAAAAAATAGTATTGGAAGATGTATAAACTTTTTGGTTTCTATTTTAGGTGCGACTCCTGCTAAAAGTTTTTCGAAATCCCTACGAAGTTAATGAGGAGGCTGAGATTTTGGGTTACTCATCACAGCCACCCAGCTGGTCGTATGGGCTGAAACTTAGTTGCTCCAGCTAAACCTAACGTTAATAAGGTTTTGTTACAGAATTAAATATTTGAAATGAATCTAGTGTTATTGGTTTATGATAAAAATATTTGTTAAAGGGTATGGGTATGGGGTATGAATTATGAATAAATTATCTTTGAATAATTATTATTCGGATTCTTCATCAGGTTATAAGTACACTGCTGAACAAATTTGTTGGTGTTTTAATAAAACACCAACAAAAGCATAAACAATATTAAGTACACAAAGTTACTTTAAGTTTTAACAATACTTTGTTAGGTAAGTACTACTTGCCTTTTATAATTTTACAAACCAACAATATCATTTAGAATAAGTTATTATTCTAAAGTTATCGTAAGACATTACTATAGTCTGCCAAAGTCCTCTACTGAATATAGACCTCTTTCATAAATTGTTGAAAGACAACACGGTCCCGAGCCACCTACATCCATTCTAGTCATGGGAATTAAAGTCGCATTAAGAATCCTTTAACCTGTGAAATTCATCTGTTGCGCTTAATTCTCTTAATAAATGGCTTTTACCGCAATCATGGAGACCGTTAGTTAAAAATTAACCAATGTTATAATAATTTGCTTTGTGAATTTTTAAACCATCCGCCATTGTAAATATATATTATACTACATGTGAATTGTATAAATAAACTTTTCTTTATACTATTTGGTGATTATAATATACTTATCAAGCTAGGTGCAGTTTAAGAAGCAATTAAATCAACATTTTTGCAGCTGGCAGTTTTTTGTATAAAATATTTTAAAATTAAATCATTATTTACGGATTTTATGTTTTTGTTTTTATATTCCCGACGTTTCTTGTGCTTTACAGCAGCCGGGTCATGGAGAAATGTCGGGAATATAAAAACAAAAATTAAACGCGATAAAATCCGTAAATAAGTTTCATTTCAAATAATATACGTTTGCATAAATACAAGAAATCATTATGTAAAATATTTAAATTTATGTATTGTAGAAAAATAATTTAAATCATGGTCATGATATAATGTAGTGTAGCTGAAAAGTAAAATTATAGCGATTAATGAGTTAAAACAGAATAAAATTAGCATAAATGACATTTGTTTGGTTTTTTAATATTATACTTTTGTTAAATAATCTGTACAAAATATATATTTTCAACATTACACTGTGCACCTTTTATTTCTGATCACATTAAAGGTGATCACTTAAACACAGAACTTATCATATGTATATACAAAAAATAATAACATAATTTCTTTTACTAACAAAACCCCAAAACCTGCTTTTAATAAAAATAAAATCACACATAATCTTCATCACCACTGTCATCTGGTTCAGAATAATCTTCATCAATTTCAATCTTCATTTTCTTTCTCTCTTGTATATTCTCCTTATCTTCATCTTTCTCATCCAATTTAGCTTCAGTCTGAGCGGAGCGATGGTGAAATACGAATGATATGCTCTTTGCAAGGTCCCAGCATTGTTTCAGAACAAGATCGGCCAGGTTCTTTTTATCTGCACAATGATACCAGTTAGACAAGTCTGAAGTGCAATCTGAATTTTCGGGCGGTAAAGTTACTTGTATGTTATTTACACACCTTCGGCACCTGAACTTGCTGTGTGTGTCTGATAATGTATTATCTTCCAAACGGAAGAGATCTTTTAAGTCATCAGATGTAAAGTGCCTGACTGATTCCTCATTTTGGTCAACAACTGTATCACTTAATGCCTTTTTGTGGGCTTGACGTTGGAATATCTTTTCCTCTATAGTTCCAGTTGCTAATAATCTGTATATGTAGCAAGGTTTCTTCTGTCCGTCACGCCATACTCTAGCCATGGCCTGGTCATCATTGGCAGGATTCCAGTCAGGGTCAAACATGATCAAACGATTGGCTCCAATAAGATTTAACCCACAGCCACCAGCTTTTGAACTAAGCATAAATATCCACTCCTTTGAATCTTTATCATTAAAGCTTTCTACAACCTTAGCTCTTTTCTTTATTGTCATAGAACCATCGAGTCTTACATACTGGTAGCAGCGTTTACGGCATAACTTCTCAAAGAGGTCAAGAGTCTGCGTGTAGTTAGAAACTAAAACAATTTTGTCATCGGTGTTTGTTTTCAAGTTGGCTAAAATGCAATCCAGTATCATCAGCTTGCCTGAGTATTCTGGTTTCACATCCTTGATGTCATAATTACATGGCAATAAGTCTCTTGCCTTTTCAAAGCCCTCTGATCTCTCTATTATCTTATCATACACTAAATCTGGATGATTACATAATTTCTTCAGCATAGTTATGCTAGATAGAGCACTCAGTGTATTCTTATCACCATTACCAGAAAATTTGTTGCGTATAGCATCTGAATTGATGAAATTCTTATATATTTGGGTTTGAAGTGGAGTCATTTTGACACATATGACTTGTTCAAACTTCACAGGTAAGTACTTTGTAAGTAAGCTGCTAGTTCTGCGTATCATACACTTATTTACTATTGAGGTCAAAGTTTGTAGACATTCCTGGGCTCTCTCTCTTTCTTGAGGAGTAGCTAGAGCATCTTGACCTTTGAGAATTGGATTCTCGTATCTTTTCTTGAACTCTTGAGCAGTTCCTAAAATTCCCTCATTCACAAAGTGTACTAAACTAAAATATTCTGTAAGGTCATTTTGTATGGGAGTACCGGAGATCAAAATTCTTCTTTTTGCCTTTAAGCCCATCAAGGCTTGATATGTTTGATTTTCACTATTTTTTAACCTATGACCTTCATCACAAAGCACTAATCCCACTTCAGACGAATGCAAGATATTAGAGTAAATCCTAAAAGTTTCATATGAGATAATTAAGACAGGTGTCGCAACTCTAGTAGCTGAAAAAGTATTCATAAATTGCTGCAATTTTAATATTATGTCAGCTTTACTTCCACCATCCATTGGCAGTGCATTTATTCTTTGCCCGAGCCATTTTCCTATCTCATTGTACCAGTTCTTGACTAAACTACTTGGACACACTATAATAGCTTTACTTATTGTAGGTTTACAGTCAGGACTTTGTCTCAGTAAAGTCCATAACAAAGTAATACATTGCAATGTTTTGCCCAATCCCATTTCATCTGCCATGATGCATCCATATGCATTCTCAATCTGTTTTCCAGTTACACAGTCGTACATAAACTTAACTCCTTCCCTCTGATGAGGCCTCAGTACATTTCCAAGGACGGGGTCAACAACTACAGCAACATTAATATCGTTAGCATTCATTTTCATCTTTTCATGCTCAGGAATGTATGGCGGACGATATAAAACCAAAGCATTGGGTTCATCAGGATCGTGAAGAGCACGTCGTATTTGAGTCCTTTTTAACCCTAAACTTTTACTGCAATACGAAGAAACGTAATTAGAAATAGGCACTTTAAAGGGCTTATTTAGAATCTGTCGAATAAGATTCTCGTGGTCTGACGCAGACAATGACTGTGAAGGAGATTTTTGAGCTAGGGGTATCTTCGTACATTCCCGCTTTTTGCGTTTTGCGGAACTAAGCAGCGGACTCTTAAATACACTGTCACTCGAGCCGATTTGGCTCGGGGCCATACTGCGCCGCATTTTATTGACTGTATATTATAATCCGATATTTTCATATTATAAATTAAAAAATATAATTTTAAAGGAACATTTTTTGAATTTATTTTTAAATTTGAATTGACACAACTCGATGACAACATTGATTGACAATAGTACAGACAAGTTTCTTTTTTTCTTATCCTATATGGCAACAGTGTTTGACTATCTGCCAGTGTCAAAGTGATATTATAACAATTTTCGGATATAAATCCAATTTTACCGAAAACTTTTGTTGGACCTACATTGTTTCTGTTGTTGGAAACTACACTACTATACAAGCTCTTGCTGAGTAATATACTATCAATATACATCAAAACTCTAATACAGTTTGTGGTAACGGAATTGTAATCCTTTTAAACTTTATATCAGCATATATTCATTTATATATTATAATAATAATACTGCAGTCATCTGTATATTTACCGGGGTGAAATCGTCAGATGTCATCTGACGATCTCCGCAACTAGACTGCACTTGAATTACATCCGCTTTCCAGCTTGTAAATGTCCACTGCTCGTCGTAGGAAGCTTACTTTTCATTAAAGCCGGCATACCATGCATAGAAGATTTGCCTATTCTCATCACGCTGGGTGGGCGGCTTGATAAGCTCATCACCAGTTGGATGGATTTCTAGTGGTCAGATTTTCGTTAGTTATCAGCGGGATGAATCGCGTGCAGGTGAGACTTTCATTTCGAAAAGATGATGTATATTCCCTCTTACACCCTATTCTAACGGCAAACTTCTTAAAATGAAACAGCTCTCTGGATTGTTTGGAGTAATAGAGCTAAAACCTTTTTGAAATTTGTCAAGTAATTTTTGAATTTACTTTTTACTAATAAACAAACAAACTATTAGTGCTTATGTGCGCCTATTAGATGTATTAACATTGTTTCAACTTTCATTTGCATCAATCATAGGATAATATTTTTACATTAATAAAGTAAACTCTATGACAATCAAAGAAGGACCAAAGAAACCAAGGAAATTTTATTAAATTGAAATATCTGATTATGTTTTAATTATATTTTATTGGTAACACTTACCTAAAAGAATATTACAATAAAAAAAACTTAACTAAAATTAACTAAACAATTTACAATATTTGCAGCTGATCTGTTTTCGTACTGAAGACCGTAGACGCCCACCTCGATAGTATCCACAGCATAAATCCAATGAATAGGTATCGTACTACGATGTCGACGGTTTTCATTCTAAAGTCAAAAGAATATAAACTTTAAGTAAAAACATTACTAAATAAATAATGTGGCAGAGGCGTGGTTGAATCTGCCACCCCGTCTCACCCTGTGGATGTCGTAAATCGTTCCAGTGTCTGGTGTCTCCGCCAGATGGCCGAATAATCTTATGTATGAAATGAAAGAAAATTATTTATTGTTCGACGTAAAAATTAAAATTTCGTTTGTCAAAAATCATTTTTTTTCGTAATCTCTCCCCGTTTCGTAATGAAGTTCTACCGACGGAAAGGAAACAGGGAAGAACCTTTGACGGGCAGCAGAGGGTTTGCAGCAAGGGACATCACAATATTTTATTATTTCGGATCTGCATGTCCGACGTATCGATGTTTTGCTTCACACTCGTGCACTTGGTATATTGAATATTTAAAATTGGAGCCTACGATGTTAGTGGTATCCACACCGGGAATCGAATCCAATGGGCTCGCTTACTATGAAATATAAACGTTATTTTCAATTTCCAAATACAACGATGAAAATAATTAATTGTTTTATGTATCTAAAACTATTTTCATGTAAAAAATTTTTTTTTAACAATTTGTGTTCTGAATAGGCCAATGCTCAAAATTTTCAAGTACAACGTTTTATTAATATGTGGCTACTGCAGCCCATGGACACCGGTCAACCCCTGAGGACTAAGATGGAATGCCTCACAGCTCGTAATTATACTGGATCGCTTTACCTTTCTAACCGGAACACAACAGTTGTTGCACTGCTCTCTGACGGCAGAAATGGGTAAAAGGGTGGTATCTACCCAGCCGACTTGGGGCAAACGAGCAAGTGTCTCCTCGGATGGTAAGTGATTACCGTCGCTCACGTACGTCTGCCTCACCAGAGGGGCTGCCGGTGCGTTGCCGGCCTTAAAGGATATTTGGGAAATGGTAGGAATGATGATGCTTATCTCATTCACCGAACTAAACGCAGAAGCACAAGATGGCTCTACTTCACGCCGGTATTCTGCGAGGTGGTGGTACTAACCCGGTCGAGCCGGTCCATTCGAGCAGCAGCTAAAGCCGCTGCGTGGCTCTACCACGTCCAAAGTAGTGTAACAGTTTATGTTTTCCTTATATCAATGCTCTTACATATTCATATGGCGCTTCGCCGCTGGTATGGTGTCGTCGCTTTCTTTGAGAATGTACACGCGGGCGGCTCGCACGCACGATTCAAAGTAGTCGGGGATGTTGACACCTGAAACCCATTTTCAGTACATTACGTACTTTCTATATAGAGAACGTAATATATAAGAATCACGTTTTATTAAAAAAGAATATTCATAAATAAATTTATTATAGACGATAAAACTATGCTTGAAATAAAAAAAATACAGATACTAACGGAAAGTCTTTGAAGTAAGCAAACGAGCAATTTTATTTTATCATAGCAGAGTAACTTGTCGAGTTAGAAATCGACTTATTATATATCGATTTATTAAACGAGTTATGCGCTCATTCTCTTACCTTTCGTGTACTCTCCCTCTTTCAGCCAAATGTTAGTGAAGCCACACATATAGTGTTTCAGATATCGTGACGGCGATTTTTAATTAAACTTTGTCTAAAAAAATTATTTTCACTACAATCACTGTTGCGTAATGAAATTCCTTTGACAAGAAGAAACAGGAGAAAGAAACTCCACTGGTCTATTTTGACTTTTGTTAAAGATAATTGTAATGTATAGAATATCAAGTAAAAGAGGAGTAAAATAGTAGGCGTGGTCCCTTAGGCAACAGGAAGCGCGCGACAATAATACCACAAAGATAAAGTAAAAATATCACACAAGTACGTCGCATGTGACTCCTCGTCTAATGTGACTGGGTAAAAAAATAAATCTGATGTGACGGGGTAAAGCAAAGTGAACATACCGACAGCGTCGACCTTGTAGTCCTCCTTCTCCCGCGCGTTGAGGTACGCGCGCACGCGCTGCACGGCGTCCGACTTGAAGTCCCACTGGTTGTTGGTGTAGTACTCGAACACGTCGAAGCCCTTGCTGATGCGACGGTGCACTCGCATCAGACTGTACAAGTTATTATATATTATTGTTTTTATTGATCTTTTTATGGACGTGGGCCTATGCCTACTTTACTATTAAAGTAAGTAACGGGCTAGCAGCCAGTAAATGCCCACTACTGAGCAAAGGCCTTCTTGATGCCGGCACCAGGGATCGGACACTCGCGCTCTATGAAACTAAAGCAAGCGCCCTCACCTCCACGAGCTACCACAGATATTATCGACATATACAAGGATTTATTTGCTTACATCTTAAGCTAAAAAGAGTAAATAGTTTCGTAATAAAAACGGCTTCGTGAGTGTTGTGGTGCCAAATTGAACACCGATTCAACGTTTGCTATACCAGGAGCTACGAAAGCGTTTGTTTTCAGCTTTGCCCGTGGGTGGAGATTGGATATTTTTTGGTTTTAGATATTTATTCTCATTAAAGATTAATAAGACCATTCACGTAACATGAGAACATAATTTATAATTATACAAGATATCATACTGCTTTTATTAGTTTTTGTAATTATTCTTGCATACATTACACTCGTTTATTACCTAACCCACTAGTTTCCGTTCGAATTTTTTTTTCAGAGTTCAAGGACAATCTCTGTACCAAGTTAAAATAATCAAAATCGGTTCAGCGGTTTAGTCGTAAAAGTCTAACAGACAAACGGACGGAATAACTTTTACATTTATAACTTAACTTTGGATATAGAAAAAAAGAGTTGGAATAAATTTAAATCTTTGACAAATCCTCGTTTCGCCTTGCAACAGGGCACACATAGTGAAGGACATTACCTTGTTGGGTCATAGTTGTGCTGAGAGAGAGAGAGAGAGGAACGAAGAAGAGTACCGCCTCTTCTTCTCTTCGGATTGGGTAATAAATGCCATTTTATTATTTATTTCGTGTGAAATTGTGCGAAGTAATTTATTCTTAGATCTTTAAAATGATGAATTTCCGCAAAGTCTATTACTATGGATATAATCATGATATACTACTCGTAGTACTCGTAGGTAAGCTAAGGAAATTAATATGGACGGATGCATTCATTACTATAAATAAATAAAGATTCTATTATATTTTACATGTTTTAGTTTAACTACAATGCTAGAACTATACGAGGCAATCCAATAATTTGTGTTGGTAAACTTACACTGGTTCAAATCTTAGTATAAAGAGTAATGTGTCGACTAAAATGGCCGGTATCCAGTGGAACAAAATGGCGCATATATTGTGCGTCAGGCGGGAATGCTTCATCGAACCGCCGGGGTACCTGAAAAGTTAAATAAAAATATATTTTGACTTTGACGGCCTGACAGTGACCTGTCACGTTTTGATGCTGTAGTTTTTTTTGTCATGAGTGAAACCTAATATAGTTTAATAATAAGGATGAAATATCAGTAAAATGTTTAGTACATAAAACTTAGTTTGGTCTTCACGATACAGGCCTATATATATAGTACCTGTTCGCCTAGTGTGAGGTATTATTTAAAATGTTATACAATCATAGACTTAGCCGTAGTAGCCTAGTGGTCAGGGCGCTCATTTTCTGTTTTATAGAGTATGAGTGACCTGTGTTCGATTGTTAATAACAATTTAAAGTGTTTACCAGCTCATCGTGCCCAGCGGTGAAAGAAAACATCGTGAGGAAACCTGCTAGTCTGAGAAATAATAAAAAAAATATTATTTCGAGGATATGTGAAGCCCGCCAACCCGCACTGGAGCATCGTGGCGGGCCCTTCCCGGCTCCTAAACCCTCTCTGATACTAGTATTTTGGAAGGAGGGCTTAGCCCAGCAGTGGGCACTTATAGGCTGCTACTTCTACTTCTTTACAATCATAGACATTATATTATAATGATGTATTATGGTTGCAAATAAATTATTTTTCTTTAATTTTGTGGATACTACAGTACAGTAGCATTATAATTTATAATTATTGAAAAAAATAGGATGTCTGTGGACTTTCTTTCGCCTGTTTCTTCTGTATCAGAGGAAACTCATTACCAATGGAATAATAATGAGGAAGAATTTACATTTGACAAAGGAAATTATCTTTCTCAAGTATTTTTATTCATTCATTTCAAAGTATCGTATCATTAGTCTATGGGATTTAGGTTCGGGAGATTTCCCGCCATTAATCGTTCGCCTAAGCCTCGTTTGTCGTTAGCGTAGTGCACGCAAGTGTTGCATTTGGTGCAAATGGTGCATTGCCCCCTCCACATATGTAGCGCAAACGATGGATTCCTCGGTTCGAACTCGGCCGAACGGTTACAAATGCTACTGCCACTTACCCATGTCAGTTTTCGAGGTTCTGTTACCGCGGCTTGGCGACAGTAGTATCAGATACAAGTAAGAGATTCGTATAATTTAGTTCTGGCATATCCTTCCCCCCGAACATTAAGGTATGCATCTTGTCGTGGAGAGAGCTCAGTAGCCGTGAATCGGTTTGATGCGTGATGGATTTGAAGTTGTCGCTCCGAATCGGCTTGGCGACTTTGAAGGCACCAGCAATATAATAGAATTATTTACGATTAAAAAAAATATCATACCAAACAACTCCATTGAGGGGCACTCTATTAAGAATGATTTGCCTGCCGGTCTCGATCAGTTCTGTCCATGTGATCTTCACTTCCGCTGAGCTCGTGAAATTGTAGATCATCGTTTTCTTGTCACTAATGTTAAGGTATTAAAAAAAAAGATTATTTAGTTACAGTCAACTTCAAAAGTAAATATTGGAGCATCATAGAGCCTAATAATTTTTTTTCGGTTTTTTGATTTTGACTCTACATTAAATGCTTATACGTTGCTACTATTCCTTGTTTTGTCTATCTTTATACATTTTGGTATATATGTTTAAGATTAAAAGACTTCGAAACCGTTTGACTGTCTTGACTCGCCACTAGATGGCGCTGCAGCAGATCATCTTCTATATCGTTCAACCGATCGCCATAAATGTTGGTATATTTAGGTTCCATCCCTTTTCCGAGCACAGAGAATAATTATAATATAACGAAAGGAATAGTCTGGAATATTGTTCATGAGCCTGAATTATTATTAAAAAAATGTATGTAGTACGTCATCAATTTATTCCAATAAAAAATAATGGTATCTCCCATGTGGTATGACCCACCTTTCACAACGAATCATAGGTTCTATCTAGATTAGGCCAACCACTGAGCCACGTGGAATGATAGAAACAATAGGTCCAAATTAAAAGTAAAATAAAAATAAACATTCACCCGCGCTTAAGGTAATTCCATGCGACCATCATGATGCCGTTTATGAAGACGTCTACGGGCAGATAGTCAGCATAACTGTTACTGCGACAGTACATAGTGCGTAAAACGCCTTTGCCAGCACCTAAATAACATAACAATTTAATTATTTTTCATTGATTAGTTTTTATTAAAAAGTAGGCAAATGAGCGAGCGGTCTCAAGTAAGTAATTACCGACGTACACGTACCGATATACGTGGATAGATCTGCAACACCAAAGAGCTGTAGGTGCGTTGCCGGCCTTTAAGGATATTCGGGGAGGGGAAGAAGAAGGGAACGAAACGCAGAAGCACTAGATGTCTCTACTACTACCCCGGTCGAGTCGGCCCATTCGAACAGTATACCAAAAGCCACTGCTTGGTTCTACCACGTACACGAAATGCATATACCTACATAGATAAATACTCATACTCATACATATATGAACATCTATGACTCGGTTACAAATATTCATATTCATCATACAAAATTTTCCCCTTGCGGGATATGAACTCGAGGGTTGCCCTCTGCTTCGAAGGCAAGGTCACTATCAACCCTATCGTGCTATAAGTAGTATTTTGTAGTCAAACCCCAGTTTTAAATGCAGTCAACGATGTATTATTTCAAAATGGGGCAGTACTGTGCATAATTTACAAACAGAAAAATGAATAATTATTGTAAACTCCGTGTTTAATAAATTGTAATATCATTATTCATTACTTACCAATTAGGAGACCCGTGGGTCCATTTATATTGTCTGTCCAACCGGGCAGCGGTTCCCGCCAAATTGGTATAACTGCAGATATGTAACAATAAAGGTTAAATATATTTATTTTAAATTATTCAACAAACAATTGTAGACTTTTTGTTTCGCCTCAACAGTTTTAGGGTTTCGAACGGTTTTACTAAGCCTACGTCGTATATCCGTTCGTCCGTCGGTTTGTCTGTCTGTCCGTCTGTTTTACATAATCGCCTGTATCTTGAACCTAATAAAATATTGTAATAGGGTTAAGATTTCAATCTGCTACGATTGAAATTTTCCAAGAATATGTGTTAGTATACAAAAACTAAAAATAAAGAAACACAATATAAAAAACATTTTTTGTTTTTGATTTCTCCTTAAAACGGTGATATGTATCATATTACCGTTTTTTAGCGTCAAACTTAGTGTGATTATATAGTGTAAACTCTAAAGTAAAACCACAAACAAAAAACTAGCCAAATTTTAGACGGTCTCGGGCTATTGATCTTGAACTGAATGAAAAAAATTACAATATTTTTTGGAAATACTTAATACACACTCGCACTTCGCGTTTTTTAAACAACTTTACCGCTACAGTCGAAAATGGAACATGTTGCATCTGATCATATAAAGGAAAAAAATCTGAAATTCTTTCAAGTAATTTTTAGATTGAAATTTAACTTGTTTTTAGTAGAATCAGTACAGGAACGACTAAAGAGAGGATGTCTTTGCTCTGCCCCACTATTTCACATAATTCTTTCATCATCATAGGCTATTTCTTGAATTTTTTAAAATAGTATAAATATTACCGATTGAAGGCCTGAGAATCATAACAGGGATCTGTTTCATAGCTTCAACGGCTAGTGCTTCGGCCAGTGCTTTTGTGAACGCATACGAATTCGGCAAGTTGTTGAGTAGTCTGTGGTGGGAGAAAAAAAAAAGTTTTCAGAATACGTAACGCTTGACAGTAAGTAGCGCGGCAAAGCGCCAGGTGAAGGGAATCAATGCTGCTAGATACTGTCGTGAAGTAAAAAAAAGTAAAAAGCATTTTGGTCAGTGCTTTGCACAATATTAGTGTAATATACATTTCCTAACCGTGGCAGTTCACTTGCTTTCATGGTACGCGAGAGACCCGGTGCCGATACCACTAAAATTGTTAATTACAATTTTAAGCATTGAATTTACCAAGTGAAGAAACCTGTGTCTGAGAAATAATAAAAATAATTTCGGGGACATCGTGGACTCCGCCAACACGTATCTGAGCGGCGTGTTGGATTCTTATCGTGTGGTATCAGCGTAAGAATTTGCCCTCTCCCCTCCTTGAAAATCGGCCTACGAGAAGAAAGGGGAGACTATGGCGGGATAACCATCTCGAAATATACCAGATCAAAATTAAGCAGAACGATGACAGGCAGCAGCATCTAAGGTGAGAGGTGTCTGGTACTGCAATCGTCAATCCACTTGCCGAGGGTGGCGATTATAGCAGATCCTCCTAATAGGACTATTCACAGGCTGTTAAGGATCAGGAGAAGATGTACTCTTTCCGGCTTCAAAATCCACTGAAAAATGAGACGACGCTGGGCACAGCCTAGCCGTGGGACGATTAAAGGCTATGTCTCGTTCGATGACATTTGATCATGATATCCTAGTTGCTGTTTTCGACGATGGTGACAATATCTGAATACTATCGTCAGTTGTCAACTGCGCCGGAGATATTATAATCTCACAAGCGTATGCACGCACACACGGAGGCACATCGCGTATCCGATGTATAAAATCGGAGGAAGGGTCA
Source organism: Bhutanitis thaidina (assembly GCA_029286595.1). Classification (NCBI taxonomy): domain Eukaryota; kingdom Metazoa; phylum Arthropoda; class Insecta; order Lepidoptera; family Papilionidae; genus Bhutanitis; species Bhutanitis thaidina. The sequence goes on from JAGSMS010000016.1 coordinate 11,506,021, forward strand.
AGATGGAGTGCCGGAAACATCGCACGCGTGATGATACGACCTGACCTGAAAACCAATGTCTTTTAGTTTAGCCTTAGTGATTAGCACACCCGACTTCGGAGATATGGGCTTTATGCATAATGAAAATTCTCATACTTGGTGGCGATACCCTCGATGGTTTCGTGGTCGAAGAGTTCTGCAGCGGCGAGGACCTTGTGCGGGTCCGCAGGCGGCTCATAGGCTATTTCTTCTAGCAGCTTCTCGTGTAAGTGGCAGTACGCCGTCGATATGTGTACGAACAACTGAGAAAAAGAAAACAAATTTGAAATCATTCCAGTCAATAATATTTTAAGGTAATAGTGTTAGCCCCGAGGAGCCTGAATAAGGCTCGCGGAATTGATAACCGTTGCGGAAGAGGTCGAGGACCTTCCTGCGTACATCTGCAACACCAGAGGAGCTTCAGGTGCGTTGCCGGCCTTTAAGGATAATTGGGAAGTGGGAAGGGGGATAAGATGGTGACGGGGAGGAAGACTAGACCTCACTCACCGAACGAAACGCAAAACCACAAGATGTCACTACTTCTAGCCAGTTTTCGGCCTCGCCGTGGTACTATAGCAGCAAAAGCCGCCACCACATGTAAGAGCGTCGGAAGTTGATGGAGAATCTGAATCTGAACCTGATCAACCCAAATCCTACAAACACACTAGTTTGGGCCATCACTTTGAGCAAGAGGATCTTTAGGGCGAGGGTGCCGGTACGTTACTGCGCTCACCAACCCGCCTGACTCTCATGGCGAGAAGAGTATGGGCAAATCCTTCGGGATGTTTAGCACGCGCTTTCTTGGAGTTGCCTATGTTCAACAGTCGACTTGAATAGGTCGATGAAGAAGTGATAGGATATATAATTAACCTCAAAGTATGAAAAAGATCCGCATTCAAATATTTATGCGAATAATTCCATATTACTTACTTGCATTTTTTTAAGAACTTTGTCAGACTATTAATAGTAAAGATAATTGTTAATATAGTCTACACTTATAAATATAACTTCAAATTTTATACACAACTCTATATAACTGTAGATGAGTGCACAGCTGATGCGTTCTCCTTCTCTATTTCCCTTTCTCTTTCTCGTCACACACACGCATTCACTATGTTGGCCGACAGTACATCGTGGTACCAACCTCACGCAAAATGGGTTGGCACTATCGGACAGCCATCTCTCCGCCACCGCGCGCGCTCATTGGTCAAATCAAATAGCGCGCGCTTCCCCGGTTTCCTGTAACACATTTCCGTCCCTTTTCCAAAATCACTCCCACAAAAAATATCCAGCAACCGAGAGGAAAGATGTTACACATCAATAACATTGTGAAACTGAAGTTAACAGAAGTATAAATTGTGGAGCTGTAAAAGAAATTGTGGTAAAATTTGACTGATGGCTGATTACTGTGTCCTATCTACGAACGGATTTGCTTACTTATATATATATATTTTTTTTTTTTTGGAAAGGAGCAAGCGGCTCAGCTCAGTGGAGCAGTGATGGTAAGTGATTACCGTCGCCCACGTACTACTTAAAAAGTAGCAGCCTGTTAGTACCCACTGCTGAGCAAAGGCCTTTTCCAATATCTGAGAGCATTTTGGACCCGGAAAAGGCCCGCCACGCTGCTCCAGTGCGGGTTGGTGGGCTTTGTATTACGTATTGTATAATTTTTTATTAGCTTACCTTTAATTTCTTGCATTCTTTAGCTAGATCCAGAATAAGTTTTGTGCCCCGTACGTTTAGCAGTATAGCTTTCCTTAACGCCTCGTCGAATCTAAGAAGGATTTTTTTTTTTTAATAATACATCAATTACAATAGGAACTAACGCATTCGCCAACAGATTATATACTGCCTCGGCCGGGAAACGAAATTTGCAGGTGTTACAAGCATCTGCAAGTTATAATGTCTCTTTGTCTATATTACGCCGTACATATTTGTGACTGTACTGTTACGCTATTAACCACATTGAGAAAGATGTCTTTACCAAATAGAAAAGTAAGTATTATATTGTAGTATAATATTCGAGTATATATATATATATAAATAATATTATTGTGCACATTAGATTGAACATTTTCTCTGTTCAATCTAATGGTAGACTGATAGAGAATGCCTCTTGGCATTAAGTCCGCCTTTTTGTTATGTAATGTGCAAATAAAGTTTAAATAAAAACACTATGATATTATTGCCTTCTTTTAATTAGCATTTGTATTTTGGTGATATATGTTATGTTATAACTGGGCAGTATATCCTGTGATAATTGCGGAGGAAGGGTCCGATGCAGAGTCAGACACGAGAAGCCCAATCGGACCCGTAAAACCAATTATTTATGTTTTGTCAAACATTGGAATTGATAAAGATTTTAAATAAGCAAAGAAACAACGTGACAAAGTGACCCATTGACGACTTCTAAGAACGCGTTCTCGTTTGTAGCGGCAGTTGCTTAATGTTATCAAACTGGTTTGGTCTGACATTAAGAAATGCATAACTAACATTGAACGATAACTGAGATCTATTACAACAGAATCTCATAGACAAGAAGTGACCGTTTAAAAACAATATTTTTTTTATAATTATATTAGCAGCGCCAATAGCCTATTGGTGGTAGAGGCAAACTGTTCATTAAAATTGGTGATGGCATTTTTTTTTAGAAATTTAGTTATCTAGATTGCTAGTGGAACGCTTTAAAATACTAACAATTACCTTAGAGATATCTGGAGTGGTTCGCGACAATAGTAGAATGGCGGGCTTGTACCTGCGAAGTTATGTTTCGCATTTGTTTAGATATTAGAAAGGGTTTTTTTTTATGGATAATGCGTCAAAAGAGCAAGCGGTTCACTTGATGGTAAGTGATTACCGTTACCCACGTACGTTCGCAACACCAGAGGTGCTGCAGGTGCGTTGCCAGCCTTTAAGGGTATTAGGGAGGTGGGAGTGAGGAAGAGAAGGGGGATTGGAAGGGGGCGTGGGCCTCCGGTTACCTCACTCACCGAACGAAACGCAGAAGCACAAGATGCCTATACTTCACGCCGGTATTCTGCGAGGTGGTGGTACTAACCCGGTCGAGCCGGTCCATTCGAGCAGCAGCTAACAGTCCGCGTGATGGTAAGTGGCTACCGCAGCCCACGGACATCAGTAAATCATCACCTCTGAGGACTAAGATGAAGAAGAGAATGCCATACAGCTCGTAATTTTACTGGCTCTCTATACCTTTCAAACCGGAACACAATAGTGCTTGCTACTGATAATCGGCAGAAGTAGAGTTAAACCAAAACGCTACTTGAAAGAGCTCTTCCATTTAATCATCGCCATGTGGTAAGAGACAAGCGACTAAGAGAAAAACCACGAAAATCGCAGTGGCTACCGACAGATGGCGGGATAACGATCTCGAAACCATACCAAAAATGAGTCCGATGACGGACTGCGGCGTTTAATGTGCGTGGTACCTATCTGGTACAGCGATTATGGGAGACCATCCTTATGGGAAAGGCGTAGGACTATTTACAGGCTGTTAAGGGTAAGCTGGAGGTTGTGTCGGGAGCTGTGTCGTCCACTTCGTATGCGAGTTGGTGGAATGTTGGGAGAGTGTTTGTGACGTCGCTTTGCATCGCGATGCCGCACCGGATGAGTGTCGGTATTACGATGCACCGCACTCCCTACCCTTCGCAACTGAAATGTGGTCAGCGTCGGAGCCAAAGACGAGATCCGACGCTGTGCGCCACGAGGGCTTGTCTTTGAGAGCGCTCCAGGTGGCGGACTAGTGGGACTCGTTGTCCACAGGAGATTAATGGCCGATTAGGTTGGCACATCCTTGTTTCGGTGCGTCTAGGAAGGGGGAGAGGATTTGTTATTTCCCGAGCAGGGGCCGCCTTCAGCCAGCGCTGGTGGTGTCGCGAAAGTGTGTGACAGCGTTCCCGTGGCCCTGCCGATATGCCGCGTAGGAGGGACATCGTGTGGTTTTAGACGGTGCACGCCCGACATAACCCGCCCTTCTCCCCGCTTGGGTACGCGTGTGGCATTTCCCCACGTATAAAAAAAAGTAGTATCAAACTAATGTTGACCTAACTTGCGGGCCTACCGCCGAAGCTGTAAAGGACACTGGACCAACAGGGTATCTACCGTGGGGTGTTTTAGTCGGTCCAACATCTTAAGTGTTGATCCCGACATAACCGTCACCTTTCCCCCCACGTATAACTAAAAAAAAGCTAACGTTGATACTTCAAATCAGAGTTTAAAACTGTAGATAATTTTTGATTGATTTGACACTATTATACTGAAAGAAATACTAAGAGATCGAAGATATTTACCTAATTGTAGCAGCAGCATGAACGATGATGTCAACATTGTCAATAATGTATTGGCGAGTGTCGGCCGACATGCCGAGGTCCCGCTCACTCACATCGCCGCCCACGATGCGGACCTTCTTCAGGATCTTGTCGACACCGCCTCTCATCGCAGCAACCGTTGCGAACAACTAGAGAGAGGCAAGATGAAATAAGATAATGACGGCTGAAATAAAAACAATGTTCATTGATTTTGTAGTGAGGAAGGACATCCTTCCTGGCCGATTTCCATCCACCACGGCGAACACTTCCGGTGTTTATAGGGCCGGATGTGTACGCGCGAATACAAAGGCACTCACTTTTTTATCTTTATTTTTTTTTATGGGAAAAGCGGCAAACGAGCATGTGGCTCACCTGGTAAGTGTTTACCGTCGCCCACGTACATCTGCAACACCAGAGGTGCTGCAGGTGCGTTGCCGGCCTTTTAGGGTATTTGGGAGATAGAAGGGAGAATGGGAAGGGGATGGGGAAGGGGAGTGGGCCTCCGGCTACCTCACTCACCGAACGAAACGCAGATGCACAAGATGACTCTACTTCACGCCGGTATTCTGCGAGGCCGTGGTACCAACCCGGTCAAGCCGGCCCTTTCGAGCAGCAGCAAAAGCCGCCGCATGGCTTTACCACTTTCAAAATCTTTTCTTTATCTTCTCATATCTGATGTATTGCTGATCGGAGGTAGAGTCAGATTTTATCAGGTGGTAGATTACTTCTCAGCAGAGTCGTCTGGCTAGGTACCACATTTTTAACCATTTCTGCGAAACTGCAGTACAGTTAGTGTAGTGTTCTAGTTTGAAAGGTACAGAGACTGTATAATTACGGGCATTAAGCCATCCCATCTTAATCTTTAGGTGTGATAACCCATCTGTATCCTTCCTCGATTGAAACCACTTCCGAGTATCCGTGACCTGTGGAGCTAACAGCCCACCTGATGGTAAGTGGCTACTTACCATCAGGTGGTCTGTTAGCTCGTTATTCATCCTGTCAACGGGACGCACCGCAACCTTACCGAATCTGTAAATTTGTGTTTTGCACAAATATTGGCTTCGTCTCGGCTCAGGACTCATGTCTTAGCCGTCAAATACGCTTTCAACTAAGCACAGGGTCGTCAGATTGCTTTGCAATATCAGAGTAACTGTTTCATTAAGGAGGACACTTAATAACACATACACAAGCTTTGTAAAATGGCCAGGGATTTATGGTAGAGCGAAGACACCGGTGCGTTCACCAACTAAGGCTAGTCCTGTTGATTTTTCTGAAACTAGTTAGGGTCAATACAACGGCGTCTCTAGCCCATATAGAGCCCGTGTGCAATCATTACCCTAGCGCCCTCTAGTGAGTACTTTCATTGAAAGTGCCGAGGCCGGCGCCCCGTGGCACCGCCGCCCCGGTGTGGTCGCACCACATAGGTAAAGCCAGCATTGCGCCTAAAAAAGGGCTGATGAAGATAGGGAAGAAGAATCATGATGAAATTTTTTTATCAGTGACTGAATAACCGCTATATTACTTCATACCGTTATTTTAGAATGTCACTATTTTTGCGTTATCGTAATCATATTTCGGTACCAACGTTTGACCTCGGCTGGGAGTTGCACAAAGCAAGCGCCCACTGCCATCGCTGCCCTGATTGACCCATGTGCTCCTCTTGTTCGCCCCGCACTTAGATTTCGGTATGTAAATGAGAAATGGGTTAAATAAAGACGGGGACGTTTTGGTTATAAATTTTAATTTAACTTAAAATGCATCCCCTTTTGCTCTCGAGTCTCTACCGCCTAAGCTGCGAAGGCCTCCGATCTATCAGCGTATCTAGGTTTTAGCCGGTTCAACATCTTCAATGTTGATCCCGATCTAACCAGTCGCCGTCTTCGGTGATTGGTAGGTGTTATCACCTTAGCCCCACGTAAAACTAATAAAAAAAAACGTTTTAAAATACAATACTCTAATAAAAGACCCGTTAAAATTTTCAAAATAAATATTCTTTTGGTTTTTTAACAGATATTTCACTGCACAGGCTGCATACTACTGCTCCGGTACGCCCTCCCCGACGCTGACAGAAACGTGCGCAATAAAAACTGTTTCAAAAGTCTGATTCGGAAAATTTTCTGAAGTTCGTTACAGTCTGACTAATTCCACTATATATTTTACATATTTAATATAAATATGTATGTAATAATACAATTACATTTATGTATATTTGTATATATTTATGTACGTTTTGATTTATTATAGTGCACATTTATTTATTTTAAATAGTACGTAAGTGTGTTAATGTTTACATTTCTTTGTAAGATTTAACAATGTTTTGTAGTTATTTCCTGATTTCACCTGCCAAAATTGTTCTTTATCTCCCAGGGTTGCCTGTTAGAGAATGCCACAATGCATTATATCCGCCCATCGTGTTATAGCCCTAAGTGTATGCAATGAAAAATAAATAAATAAATGACATAACTTAAGCTCCTTGTTTTGACCAATTGATAATGCATTCAACCTTGTCTCCGATCTTATAGCCTGTGTCCGTTGAACGTCGCTGGGGTAAGGCAATAGAAAACTTTAATCGATGGAGGCGCAAAACAAATGAAATATCAATGTAAGTAGAAGGAAAGTAGTGTAAAGTAGCAGCCTGTAAGTGCCCACAGCTGGGTAAATGCTTCTTTCTGAAATATCTGAGAGGGTAGATGTAAATATGTGCATTCCTTATATCTGGTATCATTTTATTGGACTAACCATTTTGGTATCAATCGAATTTCGAATGTTTTATTTAAAACTAACTGAATCCAGTGACGCTGTTTATTTTTTTTCGTTCTAATTTTTCCCAGTGATCTGTTAAATATAACCTAAAATAAATTTAGGCTCTAACGGTCGAGTGGCTTGCGGCCTCTACTGTTAAATAACGACGTTCCTAACTGATTTCGTTGTGCAGGCTACTTACCGTCTTCAGATTCACTGGACCTATTTTGACCGAGTTTTTTTTCGATGTTTCTTATGATGTTTTATGGTGACGACATGGGCTCATTATTTATTATTATTTTGCATTACAAATTTAATAAAGTGGGGATCAGTTCAGCGGAGCATGCGAGACAAAACATTCGAATAAGTATATGTCTTATGGCTAATGCTGTAGAGCACAGAAATGAATACTGAAGGTAACAGCGCCATCTATTGCACTTTACGTATTAATCCATTCGCAGCTTCACAGAGTTACGTAATATGGATGCTACATTGGTAGATGGCATGAAGATGAATTTTGATTATTTTGAACATAATTGATGTTTGGTTTCATCATCTCTACTGCAATCACACTACAATACGCTTTTAGACCATTTTCGTAACTTTTGTTTTTGTTTTTATAGCAAATAGTTTTTTTACGAATGCTCCCAAAATAGAAAATATTTTATTGATTAAAAAGACTGGATAGTGCAACAGATGGCGATATTTCGTGCATATATAAACGCAAAGAAACTTCAACTAAAATATTTCTAAATTGTATTTATTTTAAAACGTAATCACTTTGAATAACGTTTTGGAAGTTGCTTATTTCCCTTGGAATAAAAGGTTATCGCTTGGAATAAAAATACTTTATACGCAAACATAACCTCATCATCTACGTCATATTTTTGGCTCGTGCTTTATGAAATTGTTGAAAAAGGTGAAAATCACTAGGAGCTAGCTCCGAAAAATATTACGTGTCATTGGCGGTATCAACAGAAGCCCAGCCGTTCGGATGGCGGTGTATTTATATCATATATATGTATGGTCATAAATTAGATGAGTCGTGTGCCGGCCGCGGGACAATTTACTGTATGTGTAAGCGCTGTAACTTACCGGTTCGCTGAATATTTGCTGTAGACGCTCCTCCGGACCTTTTCCTTTCTTATTTCGAACGAGTAACGCTATTTCTCGGATGTCGGGGCATTTTCTGTAACAAGAAAGAGTTTACAATAGATAAAACTATCGGTTCAAAATATTTTAACACATATAAGCTCTCAGATTCGTATACTCTAGGTCTAGATATTTATTTTAGTCGGTTCAACCCGGTGTCACAAGAGCTTTATTACGATTTATTAGGAACACCATGACAAGTGGTGAGCTTATCGACGTCTTATTGTTCAAGGCAACGATGCAAAACGTACATCACTTCCAAAAGATTCTTTGGTACGACCCGGCAGGAACCCGGACGAGCCTCTCTAGAAGGAGGAGGAGATATGATGTCCGCGAGGGTGAGAATGCGTTAGGCATTTCAGCATGTATAGATTAAAAAATAAAGACGCCCAAGAATCTGGCATTCTAATATTTAGATTAGGAAATACTGTATACTAATAAATATCGGTTAATCACGTCACGTCAACTGACACGGCCAAACAAATTGTTTGCAAGACATCTAATATATTCCAGTACATTGAACAATATACAAAGATAGCTGGATTATATATCTAAAGTAAAGTAGTGGCTTGTAAATATAGGGCAGGGTAAAGTCGTCAATTTGGAAAATTGGAAGAGTCCGCCATGCCGCTCAAGTGCGGGTCCGCGGATTTCGCATCCCTTCGAAAGGTTTCTTATTGATATTTAGACTTGGTTTCCTCACGATGTTTACCTTCTCCGCCGAGTACGTGGTAATGATAGCAATTAAGATCGTATGTAAAAGCTAATTCAGCTGAGTTGAGAAGAAATTCCGTCGTTCGTCGAATCCAATCCGCGTTTCAATCGATCGGCCATTTATTGCTGATCCGTAAAGATTACTCAATATATTGACTCGAAAATGTTATTATTATGCTAATGAATTTCTGTTGGACCAATGTTTTCTGTTAATTTTATTTATTATATGAGTTATTTCTGTTTTCCAATATTGACGTTTTAATATCAATATATACAAATTTACAGACATGTTTAATATTAATAATTATATAACGTGACAATCTTTTAGCGAACATGTTACATAAATATTCAAATATTTATATACGCTCTGTTGTATAGAGTAGAATATAGCGAAATAACATCTGTAACATACCTATATTTCGCAAATAAATGATTATGTCCAGCTATGAGACACGCACATTGTATTATTTTTCTTTAATTGTGAAGTCTGACGTTACTTTTGATTTATTTTAGATCTTATGATTTTTTTTATTATTTTTGACTAACATGTTCTGTGTGTGTTGTCTCTTTTAAATATTTTTCTTTCTTTCTTTCTTTACATAACCTGTCTCTGCCTTCTGTGATATGTAGATGGTGCACCATTCCTGTATACGTTAAAAAAAAGAAATCAGATAGGCTAATCAGTTGTCCGCATTCTGTATAGATAAAAAAGGAGTGCCGACCCTAGCTACTTTCTGAAGAATTAGCTAAGGTTTTTGTCATACAAATAGTTTGCTTTTTACACCTTCTGCCTATCCATGGTCAAAATGCACGCCACTGAGGATAATGGTGATTAAGATGGTGATAACGATATACAAGAGAAGCGACCTGCCGAAGACATCTATACTAAGAGCGAATGCGTTTGTATAAGTGTTGAGTAATCTGCGAAACTAAAAGATTGATTTTAAAAATTCTTTCGCTTTTGAAAGCTACATTAATCTACTCCAGATAATCATAGACTGCTGAATTTCCAAAAATCCTAGTATCCGATATTTGCTTGAGTGGTGCTAAAAGAACTAATTACTTCACAACTTTTTTAGCGCGTAACACAGGCAGAAATCGCAGATTAAAAAAATACAGTCACAGATCCGTGCGAAGCTAAGCGCGGTTCTCTACAAATGAATAAATGAATTGAGCAATTTTTCTGGCGCAGTTAAGCTAATGAAGTCAAACAGGAACACAACTATACGTACTACCTTATACGTTGCAACATTCGATAGGCTGCCCTAACAGTGTCGCAGTAAACGACATGTTATATTACATCATCTGTGAATTGATGGAAGTCTTAAAGTATAGAGTTATAAACGAGAGCCGTGGCAGCCTAGTGGTCAGGGCGCTCACATTAGTGTCATAGAGCGCGAGTGACCAGGGTTCGATCCCCCGGTGCCGGGGCACCACTAAAATTGTTATTAACAATTTTAAGTGCTGTATTTACCACGTGCTCAACGGTGAAGGAAAACCTGCATGTCTAATAAAAATATTATTTCGAGGATATGTAAAGCTCGCCAACCCGCAGTCGAGCAGCGTGGCGCGGGCTCTTCTAGTATTTGAGAAGGAGGCCTTTGCCCAGCATTGGGCACTTACAGGCTGTTACTTTATTTTTTTACTTTACTGAAACTCTAAATGTATTGAGCAGTACTTAAGTACTGTGTAAAATTTTGTTTTTGCTTATATGTAAGCTTCATTTCATTTCACCCTAAAAACAATTATAATGTAAAAAAGAAAAAGTCTAGTTTTTATTTTTGTCTGTTGGTGATGGGAACGTCCATCAAGTTTTCAGGCTTTTAAAGCATTTTTTTTATGTTATTTCGTTATAGATTTCCATTGGACATTCTTTAAATTTATATTACAACAAGTTTCTACAAAATATTTTTCATGTAGGAAACATTTATCTATTAATCTATATCCTAACAGAATAATAAGTAGATGGCCGCAACCGAACGAACATTGACCTAAACATATTTTTTATCTGTGTAATACAGCCTTGACCGCGAAAGCACATGTAAGCGGAGATCAAGCTTGCGTATCATCTCGCGCTGGAGTTACGTAAATACGGTTAGTGGAAGCTATTCCGCAGGTAAGTATTTGGCACTACCCAGCGTAGCCAAACGGACTACCGCAACACTATTTTAGTCTCCAGAGCATTTTCCACTATTCAAATTAAAAATTAATTTTGAGATTGCCATTCTGATTTTTTTAAGGCTTCTCCCTTAGTTTTTGGGAGTCGCCGATTTATACGCCGTCTCTTAGGGATAATACGTAACATTTTAACAGATACGTATATAATGGTGGCCTGAGAAAGCCGTGGTAGCCTAGTGGTTAGGGCGCACACTTTAGTTTCATAGAGCGTGAGTGAGATCTGGGTTCGATTCCCGGTGCCGGCACCACTAAAATTGTTAATAATAATTTTAAGCGTAACACGTGCTCAGCGGTGAAGGAAAACATCGCGAGGAAAAAACCCGTATGTGTATGTCTGTGAAATAATAAAAAAATATTATTTCGAGGATATGTCAAGCTCAGAAACTCGTATTTGTGAAGGAGTACGTTGCCCAGCAGTTGGAACCTACATGGTACTACTTTACTTTTTACCTTTACATGTATCATAAAATCTATATTACCATAATACCCCTGCTTGTAATGAGCTAATTTCTGATTCGCGGTGATCTGATCGGCGTTGATTACACGATCATTTAACGACCTTAGAACGTGTCTGCGCAATGAATAATCCTCCTCCGTGATCTGATGTTTTGAAATATTTACCGACGACGTATCTAACAACAAGTTTGGCGGAAGAGGCGTGAAAGCAGAATAAATGCAGTAGAAATGAGAGCGTTAAGAAGTATGATTGATGTGAATATAATTATATAACTGACAGGGTTCGAAATAATGTGATCAGTGAGCGTAGTGGCGTGAAAGACGATGTATTGACACGAATTGAGAAAGGGATGCTGAGCTGGTTTGGACATGTGGAGAGGATGAATGAAAGTAGTTTGACTAAAAACATATATATGAGGCGAGTGTCAATGGTAGAGTCGGGAGAGGAAGACCTAGGCGAACATTTCACGATCAAATTGGAGACGTTCTGAAAAAAGGTCAGGTCAAGAGTGCTCTAAACCAACGAGCATGCATGCGCCGTTCGCATGCATGCTCGTTGGTTTAGAAACGAGCATACGGCAAACTTTATGGTAAGTTATTACCGTCGTCCACGTACATCAGCAACAGCAGGCTGCGGGCTGCGGGTGCGTTACCGACCCATAAGGATATTTAGGACTTGGGAGGGAGGATGAGGATGGTGGATGGGGAGGGGGGCTGGGCCTCCGGTTACCTCTCTTACTGCGGGAAATGCAGGAGCACTAGATGCCTATACCTATATAAATTCACGCCGGTATTCTTCGAGGTGGTGGTACTACCCCGATCGAGCCGGCCCATTCGAGCAGCAGCAAAAGCCACTACTTGGCACTACCAAGTAAAGTATTTTTTTTTTTATTAATATATGTTATTTAGAAATATAAAACGCTGTTTATTCGGTAACTCCCGCATCAACAGCCTTAACAATCTGAACGCAAGACTCTCCATGTAGTTCATCCATGAATTTATGATTTGCAAGTTATTTAAATGATACTAAGGATAAGAGTTTCTAAGTATACCCGTGTATATTAACAAAATGGCGCAACTATATTACGTATAGACAACCGCGAGGCTTAGTGCTGAGTAATTGTCGACTGTATTCGGATCGCGATCGATATTATTCATCGCCTCTGCATTTAATGCTCGCAAAAATTAAAGACAACTATGAACATGCTTAATGAAAATCGATTTTTTAATCGATTTAAATAATAATACATTTTTAATTTCCATAATGTAAGATTTAATTTCGAACGGTTTCTGAAACGACGCGAACTATTAGCTCTGTGCAATAAGTTACGTAACGTTTCAAGGTTTCGTATTTTACTGGTCATTATAGCTGTGCAATCTTTGATGGATTTGTACGAATGTGATAATATTTAGCACGATTTAGATGATATGACGAATATTCAAAGTACCTTTTTTTATGCGAACGAGCGTAAACGGCGGCAAACGAGCAAGCGGTTTACCTGATGGTAAGTCATTACCGACGCCCACGTACATCTGCAACACCAGAAGTGCTGCAGGTGCGTTGCCTGCCTTTAGGGCTATTTGGGAGATGGAAGGGAGAGTGGGCCTCCGGTCACCTCACTCCACGAACGAAACGCAGAAGCATTGGATACCTCTACTTCACACCGGTGTACTGCTAGGTCGTGGTACCAACCTGGTCGTGCCGACCTATTCGGCCCATTTGTACAATCGTGGAACTATAATATCTCTTGCGCAGTTGACAACTGCCGGTAGTATTCGGAAGTTGTTAATGATGAGAAATGTGAAATCGGCCAGGAGGTCATGTGTATCACAAATTCTTTTAAAATATCAACTTATTTAGTATATTTTTATTTATTTAGTCATAACTGTACCGCGCGCCACACGTGGGCGCGTAAAGTGGTGTCGTGGACAATTTGTACAGTGGTCTACGAAGTAAAAGAATATTAACCTGATATGGTGGCTTATACTATTAATTTATTTATATCAGAGATGTGTAAGTAAAGTAAGTAAGCTAAACTGAAAAGAGATATCAACAAATTTATCACACACACAATAAACTAATGCAATATTTACAATAATATAAACTGGATTCGGGAATTTCAGTTGACTTATTTATATCCGGAATGAGTAAGTCAGTAAGCAAAACTAAGAGACAAAGAAACAACCCCTTTACGATGCTCATTGCTCAGCAGCATTCTAAAAAAATATTTATATATATTCGGATTCGGAAGATAGCAGCAAGGGATGGAGAGCAAGAAAGTAACAGTGATGGTACTAGTAGACTTCTCTAACACTTTTAACACAGTCGAACACGATATCCTCCTGTCCATTCTTTCCTATCTTAGATTTGCACCCTCGGCCTTTGATTGGTTTTCTTCTTATCTTCGCGGGCGTCAGCAGTCAGTCCACGTAGGGCAAGAAGCCTCGCAGTGGTTAAATCTGGAATCTGGCGTTCCGCAAGGCGGAATTCTTTCTCCAATACTCTTCTCGGTTTTCATTCACTCTATCACCTCCACCTTCGACTGTGCGTAGCATCTGTATGCAGATGACCTACAAATTTACGTACAATCTAATATAGATGTTCTGCATAACGCGCTGACTATACTGAATAACAATCTAAAAGTAGTCTCTGATTTGTCAATGCGTTTTGGGATTTGCGTCAACCCAACGAAATATCATGCAATACTCATAGCACACTCATAGGTAGCTCAAGAATGCTGGCTAAGGTCGATCTTGGAACCTTGCCCTCTATTGAATACAATGGTACTTTAGTACCATTTTCTGATTCGGTTAGAAATCTGGGACTGCATATGGATAAAACTTTAACCTTGGGGTAATCAGATAACCGAAATCAGCCGCAGTCTCTGCCACCTTTAGAACACTCTATCGTCTAAAACACTTTCTTCCCTACAAGACAAAGCTCATGCTTGTGCAAACTCTAGTTATGGCCATAATTGATTATGCTGACGTATGTTATCCAGATCTGAACCAAGATCTTCTCAACAAGCTAGAGCGCCTTCTTAATAACTGTATTCGTTTTATCTTTGGTCTTCGTAAGTATGAACACATCTCAGAATTCCGTATTCGCCTTAAATGGCTTACTATCTATCAGAGCAGTCACTCTAGGATCACTGTCTATTCCATCCTTAATGATGTAAATCTTCAAGAAATTAATTGAAATTTTGTTATCTTTTCTTAACGCACGACAGAAAGCTTCGATCTTCATCTAATCTTAAGATTAGTATTCCACAACACTTCACCGGTTTTGTCGGAAACTCTTTTAGGGTTCAGGCTAGACTGCTCTGGAACTCCCTGCCCGACGAATCGGCAAGCAGGATCTCTTTTAAAAAAATTGTTAAAGAACATCTTTAAAATTTAAATGGACTCATTTAGTTGTTATTGTGTTTCTTATTCATTTTTATTTATATCTAATAGTATATTATTATGTATATCATGTATATTATTTCATATTTTTATTCATTTATTTTATTATATTTATTTATATTTGTTTATAGTTATTTTAAAATAATTTTTGTTAGTTTATTTACTAAGTTAAATAAATACACCTGCTACGGCTACCTCACCAACCCATGGGTTGACAGGCAGAGAATGCCAATAGGCATTAAGTCCACCCTTTGTCGCCTCAAATTATATCTATTTTCTAATTCACAGAGAACTAAGATTACCTGCGTACATCATTTAAACTAACTATAATTTATTGTACCATGTCCCTTAACCGCTTGAAATAAGTAAAAGAAAAAAAAATCAAAAAACATTTTTTATACAACCTTTTTATAGATAGGCGTGCCACGATTGCCGTGTGGTTGGTGGATTTGCCTTCGAATCAAAAGACCCGAGTTCTATCCTATATGGTAGGCTTGTACCCTATAGTTTTTCGAAATCTTCGATTAATTTCGTTGGCGACATGCTGACTAACTGCCACGTTGTTCCAAATAAGCTGTCATTTTATATATTTTATATATAATAAGTGAAAATTTATTAAAAACTACTTAATAATATAACCTCAGACTACCCTACCCTAGGTATACGGTCGCGCGTGCTTATTTATTTATTAACAATGTTTTGCTTCTAACATTTTTATTAATATAGTTATTTTGCTCTAGTGCCAAGGTTGATTTCCCTTAATGACATAATTAAGGAGCTATTAGCGAGGTTTTTAAATTAATGTATAATGATAATGACTCTCTTTGTCAGCCTCAGATATTTTAATATAAGTTTTTAATGTTAGGTTTCAGTCTGCGATGGCCTAATTAGTTTTATAGTTTTTCATTAAAATTAGTTAAGTTAGGGATAAAGTGTTTTTGATGACATTATTTACTTTAAAATTGCGCCTTATGTGTGACGTATTATTATGAATTATCAAATAAAGATAGAGATAAATAAGTGATAGAGTTTGCAACGATGATATCCGCAGCAGAACTAAGGTAACCGACATAGCCGTAAAGATCAGCAAGCTGAAGTGGCAATGTGCCGGCCACATAGCTCGCAGAACTGACAACCGCTGGGGAAAAAAGGTTCTCGAGTGGCAGCCACTTACAGGCAAACGCAATGTAGGACGACCCCCCACAAGATGGAGTGACGACCTGCGCAGTGTTGCGGGAAGTCGATGGATGCACGTGGCTCAGGACCGAGCTTCGGAGCAATCCTTGGGGGAGGCCTATGTTCAGCAGTGGACTTCTGATAGGCTGAAATGATGATGATGATGATGATGTCAATAAGATGTTAAGATCGCGAACCCAATAATAAGGGAGTCTAGACATTACGTTTTAGTCGTCTCAACTCGCTTCCTGCCAGATCTTATAATACTGGCCATCGATAATAATTGGATATCAGTTTCGAAACATTCATTGCCACGTGTCTTCCACATAGAGAACCGAAATCGGGTCTCCTGAATCAGAGGCAGAACCCCCCAAAGATCGTGGCCTTTGATAATTCATGACGTGTTGCAAGAATAAAATTCTTCTGACATGACACATAAATAAATAACGGTTATTACCATATCAACATCCTACGATTCACTGGATGACGCATGTGTTTAAAAATAAAAAAACAAATTCATTATTAAGTAAATATATATACAAACTAAAACGTATCTTTCAATATGTCATTATATTTCTTAGGTTAATATAAATTAATGAAAGAACTTTCGTATAAATACCTCAAGAGCTTCTCCACCAAGACCTTTCCCATGAAGCCGGTCCCACCTGTGATGAACACCGTCTGGTCTGCAAAGGTCTCCGCAACGCGGTCAGGCAGCTCCGACTCCATGTCTGCAGTATTTTCTGATGACATCGTTTCTGTAATGCAGAGAATCATGAGGTTACTCAACACTTAAAAGGAAGTTGTGAGATAAATTTTGATTGACACATAAGGTAGAACATACCATCTCCATGTCCAAAAACCAACCACACCTACATGCATTCGCAGGACCAGATTCGCATTGTTATGTCTCATATTAGTATTATGCACCTTGGTGCCAAAGCTTAGGGCGATAATTTTTTTCTTTTTTTTATGTTAAAGGGGGCAACGAGCAAACGGGATACCTGACTGTAAGTGATTACCGTCGCCCACGTACATCTGCAACACCAAAGGAGGTGCTGGTGGTTGCGCGTCTTTAAGAATATTTAGGAGTTGGAAGGGAAGATGAGGATGGGAAGTGGGCCTCCGATTGCCTCACGAAAGAAATGCAGAAGCACAAGATGCCTCTACTTCACGTCGGATTTCCTCAGTGGACGCGGCCCATTCGAGCAGCGGCAAAAGCTATTCATCAAAGTGGAGTCTATTGGACACTCCACTTTTGCTTAGAAATGGGATTCGAACTTCGAACTTAAGTCTGGACACTCACTAAACATACGCCTTGGTAGTTCAGGAGTCAGGACAAAATTCTTTAATTTCATGGTAACTAAGTGTGATCCGGGTTCGAATCCCAGGTTCAACACCAAAAAAAACTGTTAATTGCATTGCAATTTTAATTGCTGAATTAATTAAATGCTCGGCGACAATCCCCAACCGATATGTGCACTGCCCTACATTGACGATTCTGACCCGGCTCCAAAACACTCATAAACACAATTATGATTGTGATGACTACCTTGCGGTTTTTGGCGCTTTTCTCTTGTCTACTATTACGACACTAACATGATAAAAGAACGTTTCAATTATTTAGTTATATTAAAATTCATAAATGTAATCTTTTTAGGGTTCCGAGAGAATAGCAGTGCTGTAGTTGTGTTATTCATTCAGCATTACTATAGCGTATATATTAATGAAGTTTTCATTATGTGTTACTTGAGTTGTGGCAGTGAATAAAGTACTTTCTTCTTCTTCTTCTCTTTATAATATATATAGCATGCATATCTTAAAACCCTTTCATAATTTTTTATCAATTCATTCCACTACGAAATGAGATGAAGACTCGATTTTTTATATGTGTATTTCTGGCCCCATGCGGGTCACGTGAAAAATGCGAAAAAAATATTTTTACACGACACTGATTTGGTCGTTCAAATCTACGGAATAAATTATTACTAAAGGCACATGTATTACTTTCAATATATCAGATAAAGCCGTTTTTGTATAACAAATCTATGAACAACAACGGAAACACCAGAAAAAACATTCCACACCTTTATCTGAACAACCAAATGAGATATGATATGAGTGCGTCAAACGTACACAATAATTAAGAAGCAAGAAACTTTATTAAAAAAGGAATAGATCATATCAAGGACAAAGATGGAAATAGGTCTTACTCTGTACACGCAGATCACCTGGCTATTAAAATATTGATAAAATTTAGATAAAAAAAAGTTTTGATTTCATTATGATTGACATTGATTTTATTGTAAATTATAAAGAACGTTAAAAAAAGACCCCAGAGTTCCTTGCCGGTTCTTCTCCGAGGTCTTGTTTTTCGAACCGTAGATTTTGACGTTCAATATTTTTAAATTTAACGATAATCTATCACTTCGATTTACATGATATACTACTGGCCATATATACGTCTGGCTGATATATAACATATACAAATATAAAATTAGATCTGTTTTTCCACAACCTTATCTCAAAAAATAAACGAGAATGAGAGTTGAAATTCGCTGTCTGTAGCCATGCGTTTAATGACAACAATGCGAAAATAATATATATATATATCAATTGTTTGAACTTTAAATTACAGATTTTCCCCGTAACAAAATTCGTACTTTGATTATATGAATTAAATCTTTGATTCTGCGAAATCATCATCCTTATCCTAAAAACCACATTAAGGTACATTTCGATATCTTTTTGTTTCTACATTTACTTCGGGTGCTTGACGGAGACAGGCTTATACCTTATTGGATAAAACGGATAAATCAGACGAAAGAAATAACGTTCCCAACAGTACGAGCATTTACAAATAATAGTTAAGCAAGAGTGATTTACATCAATTATAAAACTATACGTTTCGGCCTCTCGAGTGAAAACTTTCGCAATAACTAATGTTTCTTTCGAAATGACGCGAATAGCGTACCGACCTTATAACTTACGACTGTCCCCTGTTCACTTCTACACTAATTTCCGCCAGCTGCTATTTCTCACGACCGAATTACACTGTAAGTGGAACAAAGACTAAATCTTTGAGGGGACATTTTGACTTTTCTACGGAACCCCACCAGTTCTATGCATAGGTTTCGACATAAAGAGCTTAAGTGTGGACTAAGTGACAGGCGAAGTCGGTTTCGATGTGGAGCTACCTTTTGTATATTTCTTCAGTGTACTTTTGACACATGTCAAAATGGGTTCACATGTGGTAAGTTCAACATTTAGAATTGCTGTTAACAATTTAAGTGGTGCCGACACCATGTATGCGAGCTCATGGTACTCCCGTATTACAAAATGAAAGGGAACGCCATGACCACTAGGCTATACATATTGTATTTTTTACTGGATTGGGGAGACATACTAGCGTTAGTTAGTTTACCTGACAGTAAACGTCTATTGCAGTACACCTGCAAACATCTACAATCGAAGGAGATTAAAAATGCGTTGTACCTACTGGACTGAGAAATCCTCACACTGTAATTATACTATTATTTGAAAGAAGGAATTATTTCTTATTTTTTTATTTTTAAAAGATCGAAAGAACGATTTCAAATACATAGATTAAAAAAAATATTAATGATCAAAATATAACATTTAACACAGTCAATATAGATGTGATACCAAATAGGTCTCCAGCACAGCGTAATGCTGCAGAGGCTGCAGCGCTTTTCAGTTGGAGCCTTGTGACTTCTCCGAGATGCCGGTGCGTTAAGTGTTGGATATATCTTGTGTTAAAAACACTCGGGTTGTGTAAAATAACTGATCGACGCGTTTACTTCATTTATATTAACATATAGAACGTAAAATATATTGGATTGAATCTAAAACGCCGTCGCTTATGTTTTGAACGATTTCGACGCAGTTTGCGTGGAACCAACATCTTTGTCGACTAGCTGCTGTTTGGAAATGAGCCCTCTGGCCTTCAATAGCGTTCGCGTTCTGAAATTGCGTGCGTTATGTGCCCTATGATGAACGGGATAATCATCTGTGTACTCCTATTGTGGTCAGAGTGTCTCACAAACTGAATGACATATAGTATAGTTAAACAAATGACAGTCTTTTATTAAATAACATTAAAATGACCGCTGAGCTTAGTTTAGAGAACCTGTCTGCAGAGTCAAGGGACCTGGGTTAGAATCCGAGCCGAAACAAATAGCTTTAGTGTAAAATACATATTATTAGTTTTCTAGTAAAGACGTGTGATTTCTGTGTTTCTGTTTACGACACAATAATATGGCAAAATTGCGAATGATTGAAATGAAAGTTTTTTTTTACAATCCATATCTAATGTGATAATGCACTGTGTGGCAAACTTGCAAATCTGTAGTCTTTATTTTTAATAATAAATCTTAATTAATTATCTATGTTATGTCATAATAGCAAATGGGAGAGTTTTAGATTTCACGTATCAACCACTACGGTAGACTTATTTGGCAGATACGTAACTTTGTCGACCGTGGGTTGTGAACAGCGATGGGGCGCTGGGTCTCGAGGACTCCGACAGTCATAGCTGTCAAATTTTGTTTACGTATGTGTGCTCTTTATTATTCATAATAGCTAAAGTAAAAATTGATATCCCAGTGACTAGGGTTGGAGTAAAATTCATCTAACTCAGTTTCAGCAGAGCCCGCCTATCACCAACATCAGCGGGGAGCTCCAAGGTAATGCACGCAACCGGGGCTGCATGGGTTGGGGTCGCCACTGTCGCCATCGTTTTGATGTAATGCGGTTTAGCAACCGCAACACTAAACGCTCGGCCCCGATCTACAAAGGCTTAACTATTATTTGTAGACGCCCGGTGAGTCCCGTGGTTAGCGTACCTACCCGGTAAGGGGGTTATGTGTTCCATTCCCAAACTAAGTCAATATTCCCACTGGATTATCATCCACCATGTTTTCCTTTAAGTTATAATAATCCTTTTCATAAATTTTTTGTTAAATAAAATTTAAATGATGAATGATATTATTAATAGTACTAGTATAGACTGCGTACTTGTCAGAGCCAAGCGGCTTATGCTGTTGTTCGAATGTGCCGGCCCGACAGGTTTGGTACCACGGCCTGGCAGAATACCGGCGTGAAGTAGAGGCATCATGCGCTTCTGCCTTTCGATCGGCGCATGAGGTAACGGGATGCTCACTCCCCCTCCTCATCCTCCCTCCCATCTCCCAAATAACCTTAAAGGCCGGCAACGGACCATCTCTGTTGTTGCAGATGTACATAGGCGACGGTAATCACTTGCCATCAGGTGAACCGTTTGCTCGTTTGTTGCCTTGCCGAAAAAAAAAAAAAACTCACTGGGATTTTTTTGTAGAGACGTATACATTGCCCCGTGCACGAGTTACCGACTAGTAAAACGGAGTCTAGTAACCGAGATCACAAGCTTGTATCTGTTCCCAGTGCTTACATTATCTACATCACTACTCTAATGTAATATACGATTACGCTATCTTAGCTAAGTGAACAGAAACCATCCTAGGCCTCATCTTCCATCGGGCAAGATTGAAGTCAAACGCAAGCCTATTTTACATTAAAAAAAAGGCAATTGATAAGGGTCACAGATATCCTTTGTGGATACGCTATTCCAGGAGAGCAAGGTTATAAATATAGCTACTTACCAACCTTATAAAAAGTGGAAAGACATATTATGCGCATAGAATGCTACTGTTCCGTGTTCGTTCTTATAGTAGATTCACTTATATGCCACAATAAAAAAAACCGTGTTTACATCATTTCCCGATAAAATCAGGGTTATGTTTTTTTAATTAGGCATTGTTTATCCAGGACAAGGTTACCAATAAACGAAATCATGTCTAAGATGTTATTAAGCAAATACTTTGCACGGAATTTTCTTGTTATTTATAATTTTGGCATAGAGGATAAGGATAATTACTAATTAGTGAAAAACAAAAATTACATGTGATGTTATTCCTTGACAGAATCGTACCGTTTTATTTTTCACATCCAAGACATAATTCGTAATACTCAAGCGTAAACGGAATTTTTGTGAAATTAGTAGTGTAACAGCGAAAGAGATTCAATCTCATCTCGTCTCACGGATGAGCAAAAGTCGACTAAGGGAATTGTTATTAACATATGGCGGTACAATGTCGCAGTTATTTAAGACTTAATATACCCACCAAGGTGACATGTAGTTAACTGCGATAATCGAGGTGATTACTCCAATGCGCCAATAGCCTAATGGTTTAGGGAGCAGACTGCAAAACACGACGTTGCTGGTTCGATCCCACCCATTATTGTCGTGAACCACTCCAGGTACGATCTCTAAGGCTTAGTTACAGGAATATTATTAATATTAATAGCATTATGAGTCAGATTTTTGTGTAAGTCCTCTACCGGTGAGGTATTATTAGTGTACTCGAATGTTCGACAGTACTGCCTTGCGAGGGCGGATGTGCGTTAGGCATTTCCCCAAAGTAAAAAAGAACATTAAAGAAACAACCAAACAAATTTCTAAAAAGTTTGGTTATTTTTTATGGTTAAATATAAGAAAATATGACAAAGAGTTTCATTTATTATCACTAGCATGATAGACAGTGTGACGCACTGAATATTTGTTCTACTAGCGTCCAGTGCACCTTCGAGATTATTTCCCTAACACATTAGATAACCTTTCCACCATGATAACCACTCTGACCGGAAAACTATATACAGGCTGTCTGTATGTCATGGGTCACCCGGTGTTGTGTTATCCGCAACTCCACGACTGTGCGCGTGGGCAGGAGTATTAACTATTCGAGCCAACCGAGTTCCTCAAGGAAACTCAGTAAACCCTTAAAGTTACCGGTGACCTCGGCGAGCGAAGGTGCATAGCCCTGTATTCCGCGACCGTCAGACACTGCAACAGGACATGGGCCGTCGTTTCTTTCTGCTCTATACACGCTCCGCACAGAGGACTGTCTGTAACACCTATAGTAAACAGATGTTTGTCAAATCCATGTCCATGGGACACGCGATATATACGATCTAAAAAGGTTTACTAAGTCGTAGGACTCTTTTTCCTGCCTTGGAGCCGTTTGGGTAGGTACCCCCCTTATCTGCATGGGCGACATCTTCCTCTTAACTAATTACTTGTAATTCTAGTTTGATTAATCCATAAATTCGACTTAACTAAGCTTACTATTGGCCGAGTGCATGTTTACCTCAAACACACACGCACACTATATATTTATATATATATACAATTACATACGAGTTCTTTTTTCTGTATCCAGTCATAAGATTGGCAGCACTGATACTATCGGAAGTTGTCAAATGGGCAACAGACACCACGACGCAACTCACAAAAGCAATATGTGTATTTGTTTTTTGCAGAATTTTTGGCTTCGGCTGGAATCGCAAGCCACTTGGCCCATTGCTCAGCAGTCAGATGCACTAAGCACCAGGCCACGCGGGTGCATGACAGGTAGTAAAAAAAATTCATCTCTCAAAAAATATTTTAATTCACAAATGAAAAAAGATAACAAAACTTTTCTTATGTTATAATGTTTGCACGTCAGCGGTGTACGTAATCAGCAACATATCAAAATATTGATCACAGATTATATTAAACATTAATAAGTAATACAAAATAAGAAATGTTTTCCTACAGATAAAAAAAACTGGTAATATAGAGTAACCAACGATTCCATAAAGTGACACATCGTTTTAGATAATAACTAAGTTAACTTAGGTGACATTATTTCGTTTTAACATGATAAACTATTTTACCTGACATCATGTTTATGAGCGGTCATTGTAACTTTAGGCACTTCACGATAATTATAAGTATGAATTAATGTAAGTAATGCAGGCACAATGATATCACCTACTTTGATATTCGTAACAGCGAATAAAAGCGTGTTATATTATATAGTCTGCAATTTAGTAAAGGCATAATAGATTATATCTCAACAAAATATTTATTTTTGTGATAGGCGGCAAACGTGCATACGGCTCACCTAAATCTTAGTTATTACCGACGTCTAATTACATCTGCAACACCAGAGGAGCTGCAGAAGCGTTTCCGGCCTTTAAGGATAATTGGTGAGAGGGAGAATCAGATACGGTAAGGACCCCTGTGAAGGTTAACTAGAACATTACTAAGCAAGTTACATAATATCTATCATCTAAATAAAATAAGTATGTGTAAGAATGTACTACAGGAATATGCATTTTAAATTCACGTTCGAAAATCACAGACAGACTCTTTTATTTGTATGATAAATAAACTGCTTTACGGTTCAACATTAATGGCGTCTGTATCATCTCATTGCGTTACATAATAACTAGAACTTTACACATTGATTATAATTTATATTCAAACAAAAGGCACAGTAAAAGAAACAGAAATTTAAAAAAGCTTAAACATTATGTTAGGGTCATTTAGCTAAATATTAAATGTACTAAATTGGTCTTGAACAGGACAAGGCTCTCTTAAAATACCACAGCTACAGAGCAGCATGGGCTATAAGGGGGAATATAATAGCTTTTGTCTTAAAATGTCAACCTCACCTGCACGCACGCAGTACACCCTGCAGGATTAATTAACGAACGCCCAGAGTGGTATGACCTTCCATGCGTGCCTGCTTCTGTTGGTGCCTTCATGGAGAGGCTTAGGCACAGCAGTGGTATTTTATAGACTGATAAATAAAGCAAGTAAGAGCTGTACAACGTTGCTACGTAATAAATGGGTAATTTTGTGCATTATTTTTGTGGTATAGCGGACAAGACCATGAAAAAACCACGAAAACATCACAAACAAAAATACGCATTAGACGCTGCTGTTTTCCAACGGTCTGGGGTCCATTGCCACGGTATGATTTGATGAGAGACAATGAGGTCACAACGAAGTTTTGTGATTTTTTTTTGGTACAGCGCATAAGGCTCCAGACCGTTGGCGTACAACAGCGTCTAATTGGAGACGTCTAATATTCCAATCATTAACCGTATCAAATTGTCAAAACAGATTTTTTTTTAAACCTTACAAGATTTTATTATTTTTGAATACTCTCCGTCTCCCATATCGCGATGACAAATCCACTATATGGGAGAGACCTAGTAGGTCATACAGTGGACTATTCACTGGAGGGGGTTACGTGAAAGTAACAGCGGAATTTAGCATACGGTCCCATGGTGTGTGAATATAGACAAGAGTTATATAGTATGAGCGAGATAGCATGCAACGCATTTTACAAATAATTTCTTTATTGGCGCGTGTTATGTATATTTTAATGAGAGAGCCTATTACAGATTGACAATCGCATTTAAGTCCAATTAATAAACTAGAGGCAGGCTGGCAGATACAAGTTTAAAAAATAATTTGTTCCTCCTGTCTACCCCATTAGAGATTGTTATGATGTAGACGAGAATTCAACAGACATTTAGAGGCACCTGACCAGCAACAAGTAACATTATTTCGAAGATGTGACTGTTTCGCATTAGTACTAAAGGTAGAAGTTTTGAACGGTTTTAAAGGTTTTATTTCTTTGGCAGGCGATATACTTTGATGTTGGAGCCTTCAAAGACGCAGTCTGTCCTCGACGGATATACGCTCTTCAGGTTGCCTTCGGTGTCCACCACTTTGACCTACAATTTGAACAAAATATTTGGTTAGTTTAAAGAAACACCTGAAGACAC
This sequence comes from Bhutanitis thaidina, assembly GCA_029286595.1. Lineage (NCBI taxonomy): Eukaryota > Metazoa > Arthropoda > Insecta > Lepidoptera > Papilionidae > Bhutanitis > Bhutanitis thaidina. Next base: position 11,531,868 of record JAGSMS010000016.1, read on the forward strand.
CTGCAAATTACTTCAATCGAAGAAGGTTACAGATGTATGGCTATGCCTGAGGATTTACATGCAATGCCTCATAGTGGTTGCACTTGGAGTCTAGCAACTGGCATTACGAAACTTGTGTCTGTTCCTAGTATTTACATCACCATGCTTATTATTAATAGATGTTTACAAAAAAAAAACTATGACAACTACCTGCTGGACTGTGAGAGTATGGAAGCCGTTATTGGAGTCCGGCTCATCCCCAATACCAAGAAGAAGGCATTCTTGCAGCAGTTTGTCCATGACGGTCTTGCAGGCGGTGAGCGACGCGTGTGACGTCACTTCCACGAACATTGATTTTGTAGCACTCGACATCTGAGGAAACCACAGAGTACAGAAATAATTGTACATGATAAAATTAAGCTTATTGGCAAAGCCTTCAAAATCTCACACCGTTTTCCGGGAGCCAACCCGCGTCACGTTCTATTTCCTGGATGGCCCGAGTTGGTTTCGGTAGGCCTTTACATTGAGTCAAATAGAAATCTGATGCCATGTAGCCACGAAAGACTGTCACACTCTATCTTTCCCGTGGGTGGGTCCTCGAAATAATATTGCAATTATTTCTTGGCATGGGTGTCATCATCATCATAATCATCATTACAGCCAGTGAAAACAAGTCCACTGCACGACGTAGGCCGCCCCCGAAGATTGCCACAAAGCAAGATCACAACTTCCCGCTACACTGAGCAGGTCGTCACTCCATCTTGTGGGCGGTCGAAGCTACACTGCGTTCGCCTGTATGAGGTTGCCATTCGAGTACCTTTGGTATTATATAATACATATACATATATAAGCTATGCTTGCTCACCACAGCAAGATACATGACATATTATACCTGCATTATGTACGAATAGCAGTATGCTGTGGTCTCACCGAATTCGCCGAACCTTAATCTCACTGACTAGTGTCACTAGTCACTTGAGCTAGGTCACCGGCACTGCGCACATCAACCCGCTCGCCCAACGAGGTAAGTATGGGCTGGGAGGGACCATGTTCAGTATAGGACTAAAATAGACTGATGTACTTGGATTAGACTCCCGGTGAAGCTGACGTCATCTAACAGTGTCCTGCTAATGAAATGTCTTCCCTAAGTTCCTAAATACTTATTGGTAGAGTTCCAATCTCCTCCTCATTTGTAGATTTGCCTCTGAATTTAGAGACCAAAGTCCAATTCCATAAGGACAGGGAAAATATAAGAGGTTGATCTCCTTACCACTCAGTTCGCCTACAAAAGCCTCCTCTCAATATTTGAGAGGACCTCACATTTCCTCGTCTGCCTAATACATTTTTTTTATTTATTTACTAAGTATGTGCTAATTCCACACATATAATTGCAATTAACAATTTTAGGATGCAAACCCTGGTCACTTGCATACTTTTCATGGTAAAATAACACTTATTTACCTTAGTAACTTCAGAGTTAGTGATTGGCGGGAAACTAATCACTTTTCCACTGGCATCTTCTAAGCATGGGTACTTTGGTTTCCCTTCCAATAGATATAAATACCTTAAATAAAAAAAACAAAAAACGTTAGTTTATTAAGCACTGGGGTAACTATTTAAATCCTCAACATTCCCGACATCTATGTTATCTTACCTTACCACCAGCCTGTTAACAGTCCACTGCAGACAATAGGCCACTCCCATAAGGAGGATTTTCGACAATCGCCACACTCGACAAGCAGATTGGCGATGGTAGTACCACACACCCAGCATCATAGAGGCTGCTGCCCTTCATCGGCATGCTTAACTTTGGACCGGTATTTTTAAAGCTGGTTATATACAGCGATTTTCAAAGCTTTTACCTTAATCTCCTCTTGCAACACTCACGGGAAGAAAGGGTGTGTTGGAGTCTTATGCCGATGACACACGTTATCTATTAGCGGGTATTTCGAGACTTGACTAACTCAAAAAGGAAACTTCCTAAATGTTTAAGTTTCATGGACTGATTGAATGGATCTACTATTGTGAAACCCCACTGTTCAGTGTGAAGACACACACTGTTCAAAAGGACAGCAAAGTCTTTCATGAGGGAGTAGTGTCATCTGGTATGGAGTTACATATTAATGCGAGTATATATGCATATAAATATATGTAATTGGTTTTGGAAACAGCTCTAACGATTTGGATGAAAAATTTCATGTTTTTCATTTCAAAGTCTTAGATGTTTTACTTTCCAAGTTCGTCTAAATAGGTTTCATCCCTAGGGAATATTCGTTTACACTCAAATAATTAAAATATTATTAACCAAAAGTAACAAAAACGCCATCAGATACCTTATTGGGGTACAAGTATATTCTGAGTGTAGCGCTACGTTATTAATGCCATATCTGCCATACCATATCATAATTGTACTAAACGTAAGTGGCTCTTCAACTTCTGCTACTTCATAATTAGCAAACTCGAAAGGCGCCAGGTACAATTAATAATATGACTAAAAAATTAAATCCCATTACCGGATTTTTATTCAAAAATCTTACTTATGAATTCCCGAGTACACATTTCGCTTCTTTTCTTTTCTTAGCGCTTCCGCTTCTGCTGTTAACTGTTGGAAAAGCTGCTCTCCGCTATATGGACGGGCTCGAGATAGTGGGGTCAGCTTAAGGGCTTTGGGGCTTTTTGCTGTGTATATAAGGTCACCTGGGCAAAACAATCCAGTTGCATGATTATCAATAACTATATCCAATGGAGTTAACTTATATATCTAAACACTTTAATAATACATCCTAAGCAAATAATGTCTTAAAAGATTCTCTAATTATTATTAGTGGGTTTTTAAAGATTGTTTTAATCATTAAGACATGGTAGAGCCAGGAGAGGAAAACCTAGAAGATTTCACGATCAAATCGGAGACGTCCGGAAAAGAGCCAGATCAAGACTACTCTAAACCAACAAGCATGCATGGGAAGATTGATGTAAGTGTAAGAAGCGAAAGACGTATGTCAGGACGGTAGCAAGTGGAAGAAGATTGTCTTTGCCTACCCCGTTGGGGACAAGGCGTGAATATATACATTTAATCACTACTATAACTGTCTACTTAACCTATCTGTAATATTCCCACTGTTAACAAAAAAAGGAAATTGTGAATATACTACTTGGTGCTAATCATCATATTACTAGTAACTACATAGGTAGGTCCCACTTTCTTGCATATTTCTGCCACTAGGCCGCATTGCAACCACTGTGGTGTTCCAGTTTGAAGGGTATGGCGAGCTAGTATAACTCGGAGTCTGAGATGCATTCGTCCTCGGAGATGATAATACTATTTTTAAAGCAAATTTCCATGGACTGGAGTAACCACTTACATAACTTTCTTATAATAAACCTGCTTATAGATTTGCTGCAGGTGAATTTCCACACAGAAAAAACATAAAGCAATTTTACTATTCATATCAATAATAATTTTGTACTACCAACCTGGTGCAATCTTGCTTGTATCATGAGTAGCAATTGTTGCCGTATTTCTTTTGTCACAAACTGTATCATGTAGTTTAGTTTGCAGTTGAATAAACTTTTTAAACAAGTCATCTGTTAAATAGATTTCATTTATAATACAACACAGTATATAAGGACGTACACCCCCAACTTCAGATTCAATAATTTTGACTCTAACAGTGTCATCCTCCACATGTAATATTTTCATTGAGTGACAAAGATCACATATTTCATCTGGTTGTTGTTCTTCTTGTTTCTTTCCTTTTTTACCTTTAGTCTTGCCTGTGGGTTGAGACTGGTCTGATTTTGGACAATGCTCTCGAATATAATCTATTATTTGTTTTGTGCGGCACTGGTCCACGAGTTTCATTAATCTTTTATCAGACAGTTTGTTACCTTTGAGATTTAATTCTGCAACCAAAAGATAGATAACTATTAGTTATATTTAAAATTTAGGCAATCATGGACAATGTATTACTACACTGAGAACAAAATACTAAAGATCAAATATTAGATTTAACTAAATGCAAAACTTTAGCATCTTTACTACCTTGGTACTTGGTGCATATTTTTCTTTCAATATACAACATGGACTTTAAATTTGACCTCATATTTTGCAAGGTATTTCGTGGTCATACACTACATACCAATTAAATAAATACAGTCAATACAGTGTAAGTATATAAAAATATTCAAAGGATTTTTATATATCTAGATATTTTCGTTTTTGAGACTGACTTGAGATATATTTGCACTAACAATCTAGGCCAACGAGGCCCCTTATCCGTCCGCTCCAATATCCATCATCCGCATTTGAAGTAGCCGACGCAATGACAAAGAAATTTTGCAATTTTGTTGCTCTTGCCTAGGTAAATAAACTATTATTCATGTCAATAGCAGACCTGTTTTATTTAGCTATTTAAGTTGTTTTTTTTAATTGCTTTCATTAAAATTTTTAACCATATATTCTAGGTGTAGTAATAGATGGTCCAAATAATTTGAATATGACAAAATGATGATGTTTATTCCAACATCGAAGATTTCATCATAGTGATGGGATGAATTAGTGGGGTGAGGGTATATTTGTAATTCATGAGGGTAAATGTAATTTTGTAGACATGAAAGAATTTTTTTATCAATGGTAAAGATGATGCAATATTTAATTGAAAAATTAAATAGTATTAACATAAGAAGCAAATAACTGATATCATTTGGCCACATTTTAAAATACATTGTTAAATCAATAAACAACAATAATTGATTCATGACCAAATACTTAAATTTTTATTTTCTCAGCTCATGTTGCAAGTGATTGAATAATGTTGCATAATATATAATTTACATAATACACTTACCTTTTAATTTTGCCAAGCTAGCTATTTCCCCAGGGATTACCTTGAGCTGATTGTCACCTATGTCAAAATTCTTTAGGCCTGACAATACCCGGGCTACGTGGGCCGGTATTGTTTCAATACAATTTCCTTTGAGTTTTAAATCGGTTAGATGTGGCAAGTTTGCGTTTTCTATATCCAAAAAGTTTGCTAATTTATTGTTAGAGATGTCCATCGTTATTAAATTTGGAAAGTCGCCGAAACTAGGCATTGTATCAATTTGGTTTGAACTTAAATTAATGTTCATTAATTCTTTCATATTATTTAAACCATCAGGAATTTTCGTGATTTGATTACGGGATAAATCTAATACTTTCAGTTTCGGCAAAGAGGTTATATTCTCGTTAAAATCTTCAAGTTTATTTCCGAACAACAGTAGTGATTGGAGATTAACAAGCATTTTTATATCATCAGGTAAAACAGACAGACAGGTATCGCTTATATTTAAAAGGTTTAAATTGGTTAATTGAAAGACAGTTTTGTCTAAACCTTCTTCGGAAATTCGCTTGGAAATTGCTGCACCCGCCAATTTAATTTCGTGTCTATTTTCCGCCTTCGCTGTCGAAACTTCTTGCCACACTCCCATTTTGATATACGGTATGCTAACTAAACAGTTTTGGTGTAATTGAAAGATTTAATTTTGTTTTCTTATTTGAAATTAATAAACCACGTCGGCCAATTCAAAACGGAAAATAAATAGGTAGGTAATCTAAAACAGAATGTGAAAATTATTGTCATTGTCAAATTCACGTCACTGTCAAATAATAGTAAAGTTATCGATTAAAACATTTTAATCGCTAATTCGAATAATAATCGTTATTTGAAGAAATATAAGAATTTGGAATCCTAACTAATTATAATTAACGGCAACTAAACCTATTACTTGACACGTTGATTTATTGAGCATGGTGCCAAAGGCATTACACTGGCTATGTAGCTGTTTACATTATGCTAGCTGTGCTAAGTTACAGAAAAGTTGCCTTTCGGACATTTTAGAAAGAGGATCCTGAAGTGACTTGCCACGATTGATCTTAATGGACTAAATAATAATTTGACTACACATGTTTTTAGTGCAAATCGAATTTTGATATTTCTGTTTATTCAAGTTTAATATATTTGGTCCTTAAATTATCTATGAAATAAAATAGGTAACCTATGGTCCATTGTTTAACGCAATATTCTTGTTTGAATTTTTTCTGCATTACTGCCAGTTTTTACATTTTTTGTTTAGTTGAAATCATTCATACATTTTTGAATTTTGAATAATATCCATATTTGGAAATATTTTACGAATTTGATGCCACAATTTGTGCGTGATTAAGTTTAACGATAATCGATTCTGTTCTTCACTAGTGTATCTGGAACAAAATTATTTAACTTTTTTTTTTCACTTGGGGGCAAAAACGAAATGCAGATAACGTTCACATCACTTCGCCGCGTGTCGAATCATTCTACATAACACTCAAACCGTTATTTTGACGAATATTCTCCGTTACCAATGAAACTTACGTTTCTTTTGGATTATTATGTAGTTTGTAAAAGTTTTTTCTCTCTATGTCTCGGGTCTCGGCTACAAATGTTACTGTTCATCGTAAATGTTTTACTCGATCGGGATTCGAACCCGCGACCCTCTGCTTCGAAGGCAGGATTCGTACCAACTAGGATATCGGGCCTTTCAATAACTCTTGCCGTCGCCATGTTGAGGTTAATAGTTACGCATAAAAGTAAGGTTTCTTTAGTAGGTGTTAGATAATTATTAACGCATTCCTTTTTGTAATTGTCTAAATTAAAAACCTTCATCCCTTCACTGTTATCTCTGAATCAGGAGACTCGAGTTCTACCGTCAATTCGAAATTTAGGGAGGGCGTCAATTAATTTTCGACATAGACATTTAAAAAAGCGTATAAAATTTAAATAAGTTTAATTTATCTATATACCCCATACCCATAACACCAATACGACAATAAAAGTTTATCTATTCTCTTATCTTCGATTTGCTCATTTGTTGTGGGGCTCTTAATCGTCAGAAAAATTATCCACGGAGGACTTTTATAACTTTAGGAATAAAAAGTAATCACTAGAGACCAGGTGTGGGCTAGGCTGGGTGGGTAATTTTTTCAAACCCGCAATCTTGGAGATGCGCTGTGTGAAACCGTAGGATATCATGAAGGAGCAACTCTTCCATGGCCCACTCCTTTTTTTTTTTTTCACTTGGGGCAAAACGAAATGCAGATAACGTTCACATCACTTCGCCGCGTGTCGAATCATTCTACATAACACTCAAACCGTTATTTTGACGAATATTCTCCGTTACCAATGAAACTTACGTTTCTTTTGGATTATTATGTAGTTTGTAAAAGTTTTTTCTCTCTATGTCTCGGGTCTCGGCTACAAATGTTACTGTTCATCGTAAATGTTTTACTCGATCGGGATTCGAACCCGCGACCCTCTGCTTCGAAGGCAGGATTCGTACCAACTAGGATATCGGGCCTTTCAATAACTCTTGCCGTCGCCATGTTGAGGTTAATAGTTACGCATAAAAGTAAGGTTTCTTTAGTAGGTGTTAGATAATTATTAACGCATTCCTTTTTGTAATTGTCTAAATTAAAAACCTTCATCCCTTCACTGTTATCTCTGAATCAGGAGACTCGAGTTCTACCGTCAATTCGAAATTTAGGGAGGGCGTCCAATTAATTTTCGACATAGACATTTAAAAAAAAGCGTATAAAATTTAAATAAGTTTAATTTATCTATATACCCCATACCCATAACACCAATACGACAATAAAAGTTTATCTATTCTCTTATCTTCGATTTGCTCATTTGTTGTGGGGGCTCTTAATCGTCAGAAAAATTATCCACGGAGGACTTTTTATAACTTTAGGAATAAAAAGTAATCACTAGAGACCAGGTGTGGGCTAGGCTGGGTGGGTAATTTTTTCAAACCCGCAATCTTGGAGATGCGCTGTGTGAAACCGTAGGATATCATGAAGGAGCAACTCTTCCATGGCCCACTCCTTTTTTTTTGCTTTGATTGTCTGTTCCTTACTACCTTTTTACCTTTTCCTTACACTTTTGAATTATCTTGGCCATTTCCTTGTGAATGTTTTCTTGACATTTTCCTTATTAATAGCGAGGCATTTAATCATATGGCGGTGTTCAGTTATTTTCAACATTGTCGAGTCGCTCATTTCAATCACTGTTTACTCAAGATTAGAAGTGAAGTAATGATTTCCTATAAATGAACAACTCCCTGGAAATTTCATATTAATGAAAGTCGTTAGGTAATGGGTAAAACTTATTATAAGTACCAAAATCCCCTTAATACCGAGAATACATTGAACGGCCTTCGTATGTACTATTTGACCACACTCTTATCCTATTCCTATTATCAGGTCTTCGTCATCAGGTGAAACGTGTAGGACACGTCAAGACAAATCTATTGAGCCCAAACTCGATTGAATCACTAACAGCAGTTCAATGGTTTCGGTGTTCACCTTCCATCTCCATCATCAGACCAGCTCGATGGTGTCATTATTTATTTATTATTGTATTGTCATCGATTCTCAATACGATGTATAAAATTCAATTTTTTTTGTAATCAAAACTAAACTATTAAAACTCTCCATTCATACATGCACGTGGTAAATAAATTTACGCTTCCGTTGATAATCTGATATAAACGAAATTTATCAATGTCAATAATTAATATCCTGCGTTAGGATTAAACTGATTATTATTTTATCGATTAATCTACATTGTTTATCAATTAATTACTAGCCAGTATAATGTATAGAAGAATTACAATTTGGGGTTAATCGAAGTTGGGACACAATGGCGACCTGGAGTCTTGCAGTGTTTCTGGTGGCCGTGTTCGGGAGTTCGGTAATTATTTTCCTTGTTTTTAAATAATATTTGGTTTATAATAAATTTTTGATAAAAAAAAAGCAGCCTCTTTTAAATTGGTTGACTGTACAGTATAGTTAACCACGAACTATCTATAAGTTGTGCTTCGGATATATTTTGTAATTTCATACTAGATTTATTTGCAGACGCTGGCTGATCCTAGACTCACTTTTCCGGAGAATGTAAGAGGTATGTTAGCTTTGTATATATATATTAACATGGTTTAATTTATCTATTAAAGGAAGCTTTATCTTGGATGAACATTAACCTTTTTGAAAAAAATGCCTCGCAGATAGTGTGCAATCGAACAAGACGGTTTTGCGAGAAATTGGCCTGGGGAACTCTGTACATTTTGGACACTTGGGTCTGTACACTTGAGACTGCGATGTTTTCTCCAAATTTCAATCTCACCTCGTTTGCAAGCTAGCCAATAGTCTACAATGTCGACCATCTCTCAGTGTAGTCACGGAGAGAAATAATAAAAACACATATTACAAATAACAGTTTAAAAAACTCAACCTGCTTGCTTAGTGTGTTAGAGCAATCTCTTATGAAAGTCCAGAAAACATGAAGAAAAAAACTAGAAGAGAAGAAGTGTTGTCTTTATTCAATAATACACTATTATGTTGCTTTCTTCACAGAAACGTCTCGGATAGTATCAGGATGGGAGGCAGAAGAAGGTGCCATTCCGTACCAGATCTCACTGAGGATGGTCAGTCCCATCGGAGGAGTCAGCGCATGTGGTGGCACCATCATACATAATGAGTGGGCTCTCACTGCTGCTCACTGCACTGCTACGTAAGATGCCTATTTTTTTAACACTCTTCCCGCCGAAACTTATGTATTTAGAAGCTATTTACGATATTTAGAAGTTTTGTAAGTAAACCCAAATTCCAGTCTCCGAAATTAAATAGTTCATCGTCAACATTACAGTCCAATCCTATGCAGATCATTTCATCTTGTGGGTTCTTGTGGGTACAATCCGTCTGCATGTACAAGGTTGCCACTTGGGACCTTATTCCCAAATGGTTGCCAGTTTAGTGTTAAAAAATGTATTGTGTTAAAATTTCTATTTACTAAATCAATGTAACAATTATATTTACAATAACTATAATTAACTAAAATCTAATAATTAAGTATACCAACAATGCAGGCTGCTTTTCCATGCTGAATTGCAGGATAAAAAACTAGTTCTCTTGTCACCGGCGGCTAGGAACAGTTGCGAATATAATTCCTTCAGGTTTCCTTTCTAAACGTGGTAGAGCCAAGCGGCGGCTTTTGTTGCTGCTCGAATGGGCCTGCTCGACCGGATTGGTACCACGGCCGCGCAGAATACTGGCGTGAATAGAGGCATCTTGTGCTTCTTCGTTTCGTCCGGTGAACGAGATATCCGGAGGCGCACACCTCCTTCCCATGCCCCTCCTCTTTCTCCCCCTCCTCCCCCATCTCCCTAATACCCTTAAAGGTCACCGACACCTGCGCCGCCACCTGCAGCACCTCTGGCGTTGTTGGTTTAGGTGGCGACGGTAATGACTTACCATCAGGAGAACCGCATGCTCGTTTGCCGTCTTTCCAAAAAAAAAATAGCAGACGTATGTTAATTCTAATTCCATGTATGAATCCACGTAAGAATTGTGAAAATCTTTCATCGGAGCCATGTTAGTTAGACTAACCCCTGTTATTCTTCCTGAATGTTTCGTAAGAGTCGACTAAGGAAAAAGTCCAAAATCTCATGGTGTCAGACATGGATGGATGGCCCTTAGACTATGACAGATCGATGATGGGCAGCATACTACGTTCGACAATCCGCCTGCAAGACAAGCATGACGATTATGACAAATCCTCTTATTTACTCACCCAATAATGGGGTGGTCAGAGGTCTAGTTTTTTTTTAGTCTTTACTTTATTTGGTACGACGTCAAAGATGGTGAGCCTGTCACCGTCTTTGTATCCAAGTCAACGATTTAAATTACCTTTCAGACAGAGGATCGAACTGTAGTTTCCTGATTCTGACTGACTCTAACCTCTCATTTGATGAGTCCTATAACCAATGACCATGAAGGACTGCTCATAGGCCGATGATCATGAAGAAGTACAAAGATTTCTTACGTTCGCCAATCCGGCTGCCAAGCGTGGCCATTAGGTTCAGCTATCCTCCCAGAGGGCTATTGATTAACAATGGAGCATTTTACTTTAACGGAACATTTGTAGCAACTAGTAACCCGTAGAGATATTTTGAAAAGGACAGATTAAAAAAACAAACATTAGAAACGGCACCGGAAATATCGGATTATTGTATTATCGCGTACATAGATTATCTAGCGTCTTTATCGAATGACGTGACATACGACTTATGCATACGTCATAATTAAGAAAAGATTATGTTTTATGATACGAATCTATAGACAAATTTTAATAGTTTGTATAAAACAACTGGGATACAATTTATTTAATTATTTATCGAAGGTTCCGTGCGTATGTTGTATTATGAATACGTCGCTTAGTGGCATGTATTATGTCGAGTGGTGTGATCGGGAATTTCATACACCTCACTATATTACTCATCCTTATATTGCTGATATTTTTAGAGTTTTAGTTTAAAAGTACATGAAAAAAAACGACCCTATAAGGGGGTGTTCAGATGTCCAGATATTTATTTCTTAGTTAATTAAAATGATTAAAAAAATAAAATTTCACCAGAGCTTATTCTGAAATTATGCGACACATCTGTCGACGTCTCCATGTTCAGACCAACTAACATAATGTTACATAAGTTTTGAATAACTCATTGGTACGAGCTCTTAGAAAATCGAGTCTCCTGATCGGAGGCTTGTGCTGCGGGTTTCTGTTTCATTGTGTTACAATATTAAAGCATAATTAGAATGTTTTACCAAAAAGATTGTTGAATGAAATACGCATTTTCTAACAAGTTTTATGGAATAACCAGCGATCGGCTTCGCACGTACATTTGTAATATGTGTACTAAATGTTTTATACAAAGATTTATATACCTTCCTCGTGAAAAGTTCTAAATTATTTTCATTCATTCATTCATCATTCGTTCATTTTCTGTCTAGATGTCGTCTGGGTAGATAACCCACCCCTATTTCTACCGGCCTTGCCTATTTCTGCCGGCAATCACTATTGCAACCACTGTTGTGCTCCGGTGTGAGCATAGAGCTATAGAGAGCTAGTATGATTACAGGTTGTGAGGCATTCCATCTTGATCCACAGGTGTGTAGTGCGATAAAAACCGTTTCTTCAAAAACCGGCCATGTCTGAGACGTGCCTCGGTCTATTAGGGTTCAGTAAATATATTAACTTTTTTTAAACTAGATATTTAATTAGATAATGCTTTTAGGTAAATATAATAAAAATTATGTTTGTTCTCTACTTTATGATCTTTAGACATCGATACCTTGTACGCTAAGGTAAAATATATGTTTCTTTCGGCTCCTTTTTAATAATGTTCAATATCCCTGAAAAATAATTTAACTGATTTTCTATTCGAATATTCGATTTGAGTCATCATTCTACACCAAATATCCAAATTCCTGGTCTGCAACTCATTCTATCTACGAGCTATCCGTGACATGCGGACGGATAGGCGGACAAAGAGATAGCAGAGTGACATTAATAGAACCCGTTTTGCCCTTTGTGTACGGAACCCTTAAAAGTCGATATTTCACATTGTCCGGTATATTCTTCCTTGACATAGATTCGTTCATATATTATATCATAAAAACGTTTTGGTTTTAAATGTTAAGAAATAGGAAAGATAAAATTATCATATACAACTACTTAGAGGTATTTAAAAAAAATTAACTCTATGTCTTTTAGATAAGATCCAAAGGCTTTCAAATTCGTGTCACATACATTTATTAATGTATTTCAATGTACCAACGCACAAACTATATCTACATACGTCCTTATCCGATAACAATTGATTAGACTAAAACCGGTTTATTGTAAATTATTGTTAACAAATTATTTTCATTGCAAGAAACTAAGATAATAATATGATTTTATGAATATTTGTAAACGGTTCTCTTTTTTTTTTTTTTTCTATCAGCCTGTCAAAGACCAAGGCAATCGAAGCCGGCATGTCTTGCAGGATAAATTAGTCCATGTCCGTATACCACGTTGCGCTGGTTAGTGACCGCATTGCCAGTACCCACGCATTAGAGATGCTACTGCCTTCACTTGTCTGTGAAATTTAGTTTGTTCCCATAAACCTCCCGCCATCAGTCGATCCCCAGAGCCTCGTCCGTTAGTCAGCCGTCCGGGCGAATGATCTTAGGAAAAAAAATGTTTATTTTGTAGTAAAGGGGGTAAATATCACCTGATGCTAAGTGATTGCCGTCGTTCACGTACATCTGCAACACTGGAGTAGCAGTAGACTGCACTGCATTGCCGTCCTAAAAGGAAATATGGATGATGAGTAGGGGGAGTTGGGGGAGCGGCAGAGGGCCTCCAATTAGCTCACTAACAGAACAAATCGCAGAAGCACAAGATGCCTCTACTTCACGCTGGTACTCTTCGAGGTTCCTTATATTTCCACCCACCAGTTCGGGGCAGCTAAGTAATAAAAAAAGTATTAAAACAATTTACGTAACGTTTTCGTCTATTAATTTTCTTTCAGCCGCGTGTCGATCGTGATTCGCGCCGGTACCGTGAACCTGACAAGACCAGAGAGCATCTTCGAAACCACAACGTACTACAACCATCCCTTGTACATTGAGGCACTCCAGTCGGTGGTTCAGCCCCACGACATCGGTGTCGTGAAGTTCAACCGGTTCCTTGAATACACTGGTAAGGTCAACAGTTCAACTATCTATTTAAGTTTTGTAGCTCAATACACATTGAGCGAAAAACAGGCTTGCTTGTCTCTCTCAGCATCTAAAGTTCGTGGCGGTCAAGCAGTGGCAGATTTACACATTTGCCGCCAATAGGCTATTTAATTTTTGCTGCCCCTACTAACAACTGCAATTCAATACCCTAGTTTACAGTCCTATTAATTACATTTTCTTCGTCAATAAAATTGCAATTTTATGATTTGTGCTCCATCGTCATCATTACATCAGGTTTTTTCCGTTATTAGTATGATTGTGAGCTAAGGGATCGTTGTTGTCAGTTCCTAGATTATTCTTACAACTCACGATTTAGTGAAGTTTACTCAAGAAATAGTCTATGGGTATATTTCTGAGCTAAGAAAAGCTCAACCATGTACTAAAATATTGTAATTTTGTCAAATTTTCTAGACTTCCGTTCTCCATGTATATAATAATGTTACCATGTATATATAAATGTGGGCAATTACAGGTAACTATTTTCTTTCTTAAATCCTAGTCTACCAGTTCACTTTGTTATCTTGTGATGGACGTATCTACATCCTTAACGGCCTGCATATGTCCACTGCTGTACATAGGCCTCCCCATGAATGCACCCACCAAAACTGATACGCCGTGCAAGGAAGATTTGCCTAAAATATGCGTGGCAAATCTTCTAATCTGGAATAACGTAGAAACTTCTTGATTGTTACTAAACTCGGAACTTCAGTCTATGTACTAAACCGAAAGGAAACGGCTCTTGCGCTGCTCATTGGCGGTAGAAATATGTAAGAAATAGATAGAGTCAAATCAAATCAATTCATTTATTCAACGCAAGGATTCACTTATCGAACTTAATTTTTATTTAAAATCTACCACCGTTTCTTAATGCTATATAATAACGGGTTTCTCCGAGGAACCTCCTCGGACAGAGAAGAAAATATTTTTTTTTAAATTTACCTATTTTTAATAAATTATTTATAATAATGTAATGTCTCTGTTTAAACACCGTTTAAATATTTTACAGCTCTGGTCCAGCCGATTAGGCTGCAACCATCAGGCGACAAAGACAAGGACTACAGCGGCCTCAGGCTTCAGGCCAGCGGATGGGGACGCACTTGGACTTCAGGTTGTTGTTGTGCCATTAATGATGATACCGTTTTTTTTTATGGGAAAGGCGAGAAACAAGCTAGCTGTTCACCTGATGGTAAGTGATTACCGTCGCCCACGTACATCTACAACACCAGAGGTGCTGCAGGTGCGTTGCCGGTCTTTAGGGGTATTTTGGGATATGGGAGGGAGGATGTGGAGGGGGATGGGGAGAGAGAGGGGCCTCCAGATACCTCACTCACCGAACGAAACGCAGAAACACAAGATTCCTCTAATACACGCCGGTATTCTGCGAGCCGGCCCATTCGTGCAGCAACAAAAGTCGCCGCTTGGCTCTATCACGTGTAAAAGCATAGTGGTCATAGTAAGCGTATACCTAGGTTCGATCCCAGGCACTACTAATGTTGTTAATAGCAATTAGAAGTGCTTAAATTTACATGCGCACAGCGTTTAAAGGAAAAAAAATTGTGAGGAAACCTGCACGACTGAGAAATATAT
Source organism: Bhutanitis thaidina (assembly GCA_029286595.1). Lineage (NCBI taxonomy): Eukaryota > Metazoa > Arthropoda > Insecta > Lepidoptera > Papilionidae > Bhutanitis > Bhutanitis thaidina. Next base: position 11,547,073 of record JAGSMS010000016.1, read on the forward strand.
AATTCAAGAATCCTCGTGGATGTGGCGGACTCATCCAGGCTCCGAAACCCTCTTAAATACCGAGAAGAGGCATATGCACAGCTGTGAGACATTTACCGGCTGCTTCTTTATTTAACTTAAATTATGAGTTCTTTTGTCCATAGAACACATACGCAATGCACGTAATATAAATTAGTTACCAACAACAATGGCGACTGCATTGCTCTGCTGTCTGCTGATACGTACTCAATGTTTTACCACTGCCTTAAAGTTGACTGGTAGAGAATACACTTTTCACCAGAGTTTACTTGGCACGCCACGGATGTCGTTGTCTTAAAGTCCAGGCCAACGAAACAACGTACATTAGTTTCGATCTGTTCCTACTACATAAACTCATACGCGACCTCCGTACAGGGGATAGAATTCGAGTCTCCTTACTCGGAGGCGGACCCCTAAACCTCTCGGCTGTCGTGATGAAAATTTATAACGTAGATAAATTTCCCCAGGATCCTCTCCCGAAAACCTAAACTGGGTGTACCTGCTGGGAGTGGATAACACATTCTGCCGCAACGCATTCGGAGGCAGCTCAATAATCGTTCCATCGACCATCTGCGCGAGTGCGTACAACGTCAGCAGCCAATCTACATGTCAGGTATTGTAATACATTTCACTATTTAGCTCCATCATTTTGTAGTAAAGAAGGTAATAAGGTGGTGCCGTGTGGTATCGGCGTAAGAGTCTGCCGTCCCTTTTCTTCTCGTGGATGTTGTAAGTGAACGAGAAAGGGATAAACCTTGAAAGTCGCAATTATATATTTACATCGAGATGGCGGAATGACCATCTCAAAAAATACCACACAAAGCAGCAGGATCTGAGTAACCAGGTGTCTGGTACTGCGTTCACCAATCCGTTTGTCGAGCGTGGCGGTTTAGACAAATTCTCCTAAAGCAAATGGGAAGCCTTAAGTCCCGCATTCGACTGTTTAAAGTCTCTTAAGGTAAGGTAAGGTGGTGCAATACGGATTAAGTTTAAATTAAATGATAAATCATAAGTAAGTTTTATTTAAAGAATATTTATAATCTGCTCATGTCATTCTGATGAGCCGTGCGTCTACCAATGGACTAGGCTAAAAATCTGAACATCTTGATTACCATCAAGCGGTTCATTTATTTATTTTATTTATTTATTTATTTATATTTATTTGTTGATCATATGTGATACTTGTATAGATGTTAACATTTTGTTTATGTCCTATATGATCTACCACTTATTGGCATACAAATTTTACAATATGATATAATTTCAAGACATAAGGTATATTACATTACATTATAACATTGTTGATCTGGCGTCAAAATCAAAATTTATAACAACTATCAAAGTAAAATAAAATAATAACAATAATAACAATCTAAATAAATCTACATGTCTAATTTCCTTATCAGTTAAAAATATATAACTAGTCAAATTTTTCTTTTCTATTTTTTTGTTTTTATTATGTAGTTTTAATTTGTTTTTACTTATTACAATAAGTAATCATGTTCATGTTGTTGTTATTTCAGTCTGTAATGAGTATGAGTTATTTGGATACTCTTACTCTATTACTCCACTCTTACTCTTCGTCTATATTTTAAATTGTTGTCTACTAAGTAAAAATAAGGCTAAACATTTAGTGATTATTTTAGGACAATTTAGTTACAATGGAGGATTTAGAAAAACCTTGAAGAAATACTAACCAGCGTAGATAGTAGTATATTTCTTTGTCTAAAGGAGAAGGTTACAGATGCATTGTACCCCTTGAGGACTAAGATAGAATGCTTCGCAATCTTGAATTATACTGGCGCAGAATACCTTTCACACTGGAACTTAATACTGCTGATTGTAGCTCTCAAACAGTGAATGATTTTCTTAATCCGTCCATTAGTTTACCCCTCAATATATATAAACTAACACTTTCTCTTTTTCATATAAGTAGAGATTTATAATAACTTTCATAATGAACTGCATTGCGTTTTTTTTTTTATGAAAAAATAGGCTTGCCTCAATCTTCCCCGATGAAAAGCGAAGATGAGGCCTAGGATAGTACACGCTTGCCCAGATGTCTGTTCACTCTGGCCTTGAAGATATCCAGGTTATAGGTTTAAAATATAGCGTTGTCCTAGCGTTATGTCCACAAGATCTGTTTTTATTTGGATGACAGGAAAAATATCGCGCAATTTTCTAGGAAGTTTCGATAATGAAAATTCAATGAACTGAGAAGACTACATCGACCATCTGTGCCGATATTCAATCATCTTTGCGACTTTGGCCATTATAAATTAAGCCTGTATAATAATGTCTTATATTTAAGCGAATAGAAACTTTTTATACCGGATTTTATTTAATTTGTGTTAAACGTTATGTTTTATTTCAAAACTACATCACAGTTAACAGTCAACATGTTTGTCTAAGTAAAGCCTTCTTTATCTGTTCTTGATGAAGAAATTGAACATAATAATTTTCAGGGCGACAGCGGTGGTCCTCTGGTAGTCGTGGACGGGGACGGTCTCCTCACTCAAGTCGGCGTTTCCTCGTTTGTATCGTCATCTGGATGCCACACCAACTTCCCCGCTGGTAAGAAACGTTCATAATCAACTTCTTGCGAGTCCCATTAAACACAAGGCTCTTCCAAAAGTATCGACTGTCGCCAAGTATGACAAGCAACAGATTATTGCTTGTAATTGTAGGGTAAAAGACATGGGTATACTGTTTATGCATTATCTATTATTCTATCTATGGTGTAAGGTAGTCAACCTAAGGTACAAACTTTCACCAGAATAGTCAGTTACACGCAAGAGATACGCGAAAATCCTTCCTATTATCTTCTTAATCCCTCCCATTTTTACTGTGGGAAAAATGATCAAGCGACTGACCTCATGGTAAGTGTTTACCGACGTCCAATTGCACCTGCAACACTAGAGGAGCTACAGGTGCGTTGCGGGATTTTAAAGATGCCTTTTGATCATGGGTTAGGGGAAAGCGGGTGGGGGTAGCGGGGGGCGTTGGCCTTCGGTTGCCTCACTCACCGTACGGAACGCAGATGCACAAGATGCCTGCACGTGAAAATGTACAGCCCATTCGCGCAGTAACAAAAGCCGCCGCTTGGCTCTACCACGTCAGAATTTATGGCACAGATGTCACAGCAAAGCCATATTTTTTAGCTCACTATCTGCACTTATACATAAATATCGCCATCCTCGTAGGTGATCATTGCCTACCCTTTCGCAGTCAGGGTGAACTAAGGAAAATGTAAAAAAATCACATGCACACATGGAATTATAGGAAAAGGCTTGGCTAGACGACTGTTAAAACCACATAGGTTAAGGCTTAAAGGTTCGAGTACAAATAATCGAGGTAAAAACACAAATTATTGGTTTTCTTGTTGTGATGTGTCCCATGTCTGCACTGCATCTGACCCTCCCACCGATCCTATCGCATAATCGGATACGGGAAGGTAATATGGTACTATATTATCTCCTGAGCGGTTGACAACTGTCGATAGTAATCGGAAATTGTCACTGTGGTCAAAATCGAGCAGACAGGGAGACATAATCATCATCAGTTGCTTTTGTTCTTCTTTTTCTTAATTAACGCAGGAGCCTCTTCTGTCGCCAGTACTGTTGAACCATGAGCGAGATGCTGTTGAAATTTGAAAAATCAATTAGTATTAATGATTTGAAATGAAAGTATTATTGCCGTGGTGGCTGTAACGGCTGCTGTAAAGCACTCGAAACGTCGGGAATATAAAAACATAATAAGACGCGATAAAATCCGTAAACAATAGTTTCATTTAAGATGTGGAGTTTTCGCGTTAATACATGAAATATAATGAGTTCAAGAAATTGTAAAGGGGCCTTCTTATGATTTTTCTTATAACTTCTATTTCAATTGTCTCTCGTTGTACTAGGGTTTTATTTAAGAATTCATTAGTATTCTGTATTATTACGTTTGCAGGCTTTATTCGTCCCGGTCACTATCATGATTGGTATACCCAAGTGACGGGGCTCAACTTCGATTGGGAGATCGAGACACCAACTACCGTTTCTCCCGGAACCGTAGAACCCGAAACAGATGCGACGATCCCCGAGACCGTGACAACTGAAGCTCCAATAACTGAAGAACCTGAACCTGAGATAACCACATCTGAGGAACCTACACCTACAACAACAACTACAACAACAACTATAACAACAACTACAACTGAAAAACCTGTACCTGAAGAAACTACAACTAAGGAACCTCAACCTGAAGAAACCCCAGCTACAGAACCTACAGTACCTGCGATTACAACAACTGAAATACCCGAACCCGAAGAAACCACAACACAGAAACCTGAAGAGGAATGTTCAGAATCTGAGTCTGGAGATGATTCTGAAGATGAATCTGAATCTGACGATGAATCTGATTCTGATGATGAGTCTGAATCTGAAGACGATTCTGAAGAGGAATCTGAGTCGGAAGAAGAAAACAAACTTAAAAATAAGTCCAAAGCTGAGTCTTTAGTGAAACAATGAAGACTTTAGGTTTTAGATTACTTTGCGTTTAAACTGTCTGTTTTCTGGTAATAAAGTACGCGTTATCAATTATTTCATCTCTTTGAACTTTTTCAATTATTTTATTACTCACAAGGAAGCAGCACTGGAGAAATTGTAATCTTAAGATCTTAAGATTTAATAATAGTTGCTCCAGCGCTGCTAGAAGTGGAGCCCCTCCGCTCTTGCGTAAGAAAGCGCACAAGCGCGCTCGGCGACTAGCCACAGCCTCTGCGTCTCGCGTAACTTTTTTTTTATGGGAAAAACGGCAAACGAGCAATTGGTTCACCTGATGGTAATTGATTGTCGTCGCCCACCTGCATCTGCAACACCAGAGGTGCGGTATGATGGAGAGAAGGTGTGGGCCTCCGGATACCTCACTCACCGAACGAAACGCAGAAGCATAAGATGCCTCTCTACTTCACGCCGGTATTCTGCGAGGCCGTGTTAGCACCCCGGTCGAGCCGGCCCATTCGAGCAGCAGCAAAAGCCGCCGCTTGGCTCTACCACGTGTAAAAGCATAGTGGTCATAGTAAGTTTACCTAGGTTCGATCCCAGGCACCACTAATGTAGTTAATAGCAATTAGAAGTGCTTAAATTTACATGCATTTTCTTACAGTGGGCAGAGGTTGCTCACCCTTCTGGGCTTACAAACACTCTGAGGGCAGACAACTTAGCGTTAAGTCAAGCATGGCCAATTTGGTTTTGTTACAGTTTTTAAACGTAAGGTCGTCCTAATCAAAGTTGTCCGATTCAAAAAAACAATATCTAACGAGCAACACCGAAAATATTCATCGGATGAATAAAACTAATTTATCCGTACGACTACCGGGCAAAATAAAATATAGATCAATTGTCCGATTGTCAGATTAACGAATAGACTCTTGGTAAAATAAAAACAATCCAAGTAATACAAAAAAATTCAGGTTGTTTTATGACACCCACGGGAAGCCTCCCGGCTTCCCGTGGGTGTCGTGAGAGGCGACTAGGGGAAAAGCCTTGAAAATCGCAAAGGCTACCGACAGATGGTGGGATATCCATCTCAAAAACTATCTGACAAAAATTAAGCAGACCTATGACGTTCAGCAGCATCTGAGGTGTCTGGTACTGCAATCGCCAATTCGGTTGCCGAGCGTGGCGATTGTGGCAAATCCTCCGTATGGGAGAGGTCTATGTCCTGCTGTGGACTATTTATATGCTGGTAAGGATGCAACACACAATTTTTTGTTAGGGATTATGACCCGTATCAATGATATTGCATCTCTCTCTTCCTTCGATCTATGCTTCGGATGTACGAAGGTACAGACGAGTGAACTACACTACAATTTAGACTGCGCGGTTGACCAAAGTATTCGGAAGTTATCAGCGTCACCGAAACAAGCCAGAAAAACCACATTAGAGAACTATTTCTGAACATATATCTATTTACATACTCATCTATTCGAAAACTAACGCAAAAATCCTGACGAGTCTAAGCTTCAACGACATGATATGAATGTTTTCTGTATGAAAATTTTGTCTCTCTGGTAAGAATTCTTAAAATGAAATAGGTACAATATTTTAAACAAAGGAACACAGATTCCCTCTATTGTATTTTATCTCATTCCAGAAGTGTAATTCTTGTTAGCTTACAAAGAAATGTAAAAATAGGTTCCTATTACACGTCGTCGTATTGCAGTGGTTGCACGTCGCGCATGCGTTGCGGTGATACCATGTTAAAAATTTAACTTCCCGTTCCCTTGCCCGTTTTAACAAAGTGTAGTCCTGCTACCTAGTAAAAAAGGATTGAACATATTTCTGCAAGACCTTTTTTTTGTTGTAGTAAAAAGGACGACAGACCAAATTTCTAGCGTATATCGATGATCTGTCTTCGTGTAGTTAAATTAGTTTAATCCATGAACGCATATTAGACGTCTTGTTATTAATTTATAGCGAATAAGAAAGCAGATCTTCATATTTTGTTGTAACTCTTGGTGCTTATTAAATGACCACGTAAATGAGGACTGAGAAGCTATATCGCAACACAGTGTCACATTTGGCGCGCGCGCGAATCACTCCCTCAAATCATCATGGCGACCGCTCGGAAAGCGCGCCTCGCGTACACTTGAAACATCCGCAAATCCCGTCGCGACATTGCCATATTCCGGTATCGATAAAAATAATATAGTGGTGCACAAATGATGTTATAGTGTCGAGTGTTGGGTACTCTAGAGGGAATTTCTTGTGATTCAGTGCGTTTTTATTGTGTTGCATGAGTGGTCCCGATGGGGTGCTGGGTAGTGTGCGGGATGATGGACGCCATTCACCGGCCAGCACCGAGCAACTAACGTTAGTATTATATTTATTTCCAATATTAATATAATACTATACAGAATAAGTACAAAATTAAAGTAATAAAATATTGTAACCGGTCGCGATGTTCTAGTACTGACCGGCACAGAATGATTTAAAAAAATAAATTGTTAAGAAAATATGTCAGATATAAAGATATCTGACATTATTAGTATTATTCGTATTTTATTTTTTATTTTAGGTGGTTAATATGACGTCGAACACAACACATTACAGATACGTTAAAGATATACAATTACAAAATGAAATTTTCAAACATTAATATCATAATGAACAAGTAATTGACAGGAGGGGAGGATTGTAATTTATAAAAACGACATTTTATGTTCTAGGAAAGGCATCGATAAGCGCGCAGTGTAAAGGGTAGTAATTAACGTAGAGGCGAAGGCACTACATACCGCACCCTTATAATCTTTTGTTTCGTTGATTATACTTTGTGTTGTACTACTTATATAGGTATTGTAATAATACTATATAATAATATTACTCTGTGTTCAATGAAGCTTAATCTTCAATCTAAGATGTCCGTATAATAAAATGATGCTTAATATGGCCAAAGAGATATAAATTGACGTTTTAATTTCAATATCCCTTATTGATCAAAAAAAAATCAAAATTCTTCGTTTAAATTCTTTAAAACGCATTGTTTGATGCCAGGGACATTCCAATTTTATTCCGTTACTATAAAATTCCAGGTGTGCAATTAGGTTAAGTGTTTTATGTAATTTTGGATAAACTTTTTAAAATTGTTAAGGCTGTTTGCACCAGTGGCACTCCTGGTTCATCCATGGCAATATATGTCAGGTCAAACTTAGGTCAACCACTTTGCAGTGCCGACATAATTCGAGAGCTGTGGAATGGATGGTCTTCATATATTCACTATAATTGCCCCGCTTCTTTTGATCATTTTGTGTCGGACAATTTCAACTTCAACAAGTTATATATATTATATGTAATTCACACCTGTTACCTATAGGGGTAAGCAGGGAATATATTCCATTTGTTACGACGGAGCATAGTCAATTCCGTCCGGCGGCAGAAACTGCCATCGCCTTTCTTGCCGTGGGTATCGTAAAAGCCTTGGAAATCGGATAACCATCACTTGTAAAATACCATTCGGAAATTAAGCAGACCGATGACGGGCAGTAGAGTCTAAGGTGCGATGTATCTGGTCCTGCGACCGCCATTCTGCTTGGTGAGCGTGTCGTTTATGGGAAATACTCCTAATGGGAGAGCCCTGTGATCTGCAGTGAAAAAATAAACGTATAGGCTGTTAAGGTAAGGTATGCACAGACAAACGGATCTCCGTAACCAACTTTATCACCTCTCCGCGAGACAGAACGTGAGATTTCTGCAGGATTGCTCGCGGATATTTTTCGCAGCCGCGCCCCTTTTAATCGGGAACACGGGAGTTAAATTTGGCGCCCAGTCCTTAGTGCGTTTTAGTGGTTTGCAACGGACTTAGAACACCGGTTTGGAGTTTGGATATTTTAATATCCCACACACACTGGCACTAGGTCCGGCTGCTATTTAGATTAGCACTGGCTGACCATTCGGTTGTTCAATTTGTGCTTTATCATCACAATCTATGTATAAATTACATACGTTGGAACTACTCCGGAGAGTTCTATGTTCAGTAGTGGACTTTTAAGGATGATATTGATGTCGATGAATCAGTAAAAGATATTAATAAAAATAATTAATAATATCTGGACCTGGCTCACGAGGTGACCGACATGTGGGGTGGTATGCCGACCGAAATTATTCCGGTCGTCGTCCCTGCGAATGGGTTAATCCCAGTCAGCCTCTCGGAACATCTGAGGCGGCTGGGACTCCGTGACGGACCGCTCCGAGCTCAAATGCAGAAGGCGGTGCTACTCGATACTGCTCGCATTGTCCGCCGGTTTCTTTCCCTTTCTCTCTAACCCTCGGCCGTCTGGTCTCCCCTGCCGGGGGCTTCCATCTGGTTGGGTTTTAATTATCTATTTAATTTTATTATAAAATATTATTTATATTATGGTATTTATTTGTATCTATATGTATTTATATATACAATCCAATCAGATGAGAATATATAGAAATACCCCAAAAAATTATTAATAATAATTTATTTGTTTTTTCTGCCACAAGTTTATAAATATTAATGTAACATTAACAATAAGGTATCATAATATTGAGAGTGACGTAGAATATCTTATTAATACTTTAAGCGAGAAATTCTTGAATATGAATATATTCATGTAATTGTTTTCTCACGAACAGCTCTAACGATTTGAATGAAATTTTGTATTTAGATTTCCAAGTTTGTGTTGATATTGATAAAAAAAATATTAATTATTTTTCTTAGGCTATTTCATAGAATATTGATATTCCAGTATGTTAACTACTCAACAACAGATGGCACAGCGCTACATCGTTAGCGTGGATGGAATAGTAGGCTTTACGAGCATAACTTCGTCGCCGAGGTGCATGTATATAATACATAGGTCGATTACTCTTCTTTAACAGCCTGTATAAGTCTTTATAAGTGTATCATGTGCCCTTACTCACGACGCTGCACGCAGGCGGGTTGGTGAGAGCAGTGGAGCAGTGTCGGTGCCTTCGCTCTAGAGAGGCTACTCTATTAACACTCTGTAGGATTTGACTCCTGCATAGTCACCGGTGTCACCAGAGCCTAGACAGTTAGTTAGAAAGCACGCGGGTTACTTGACTTGTTGTGAAAAATTCGGTTTATCCCTCTCATGCCCCCAATCATTATTGTATAAATCAAAAAATATGAAAGGAAATTTCATATTCGAGCTTATTACTCATTTTAAAATAATTTACAAAGTCAGTTTTAGTTAATTATATGTAATAAAAATTACCCTGACGAAAGTCACGGGAGCTCAGGCGCCGAGTCTCGTTCTAAATTTTATAGTATGCGGGTTTGATTACCGATAAAATTGTTAGTTGCAATTTTAAGGGGGCCTTAAGATAGGAAAGGAAAACTTCGTGAGGAATTCTTCAATCTTACAGCTGGTAGATTCTTACTCCTAGCTTAGGAGCCGCTGGGTAGCTACGACCCTATTATCCATTTCTACCGCCAAACAGCAATGCAATGCACAACAGTAGTACCGGATTGAAAGGTATAGAGCGCCAGAAGTTGTTACTAGGTGGCCGTTGGCTGCATTAGCCACTTACTCTCTGATGGACTGCTAGCTCGTTTTTCACCTTAATCCAATAAAAGAAATGTCTTAGTAACAAATAAATAATAATTGGAAGACCCGTGAATTATGCAAAAACACGCAAATATAAGAGGTGCCATTTGCCCGGTGGCGCAAGTAGAGACTCATCTTTTTCTTTTTAATTAAAAGCGAATTGTACATTACTTCCAGATAAACAGTAGATGATACGCACGTGGCGTTGTTTCCGAGCCTGTGTTAGCTTAGCATCACTGGAGTCAACATATGCAACAGTTTTATTAAATTTTATTATATTTCTTGTACGTTTTTCTATAGCTTCTGCGTGGTAGAGCCAAGCGGCGGCTTTTGCTGTTGCTCGAATGGACCGGCTCGACCGGCTCGGTATCACGGCATTGTGGAATACCGGCGTGACCGGCCTAAGTAGAGGCATCTTGTGCTTCTGCTTTTGGTGTGCGAGGTAACCGGAGGCCCACTCTCTCATGAGCGTGGGTATTGCTTATCATCGGGTGAGCCTTTTACTGGTTTGACCCCTATTCCTTTGAACTTATACTAGATAGCATGTTTAATTTTTGAAAAGTAAAAACTCCTGGAAACTATTGTAGATTAACGATTTCTTTATTTACGGAACTCGAAACTATTATTTACGGATTTTATCGCATTTAATTTTTATTATTATGCGCCCACGTTTCGAGTGCTTTTAAGCACACGTGGTCACGAGGGGACTGAGGTGTTAGACGTCCTAATAGATAACTCGGGCTACCTTCAGCTTTTAATTATTAATTTCAGTTGGATCTACGCAGAATGCGCAAACAGTATCTTGTGGCCGTGCTGTGGTATGCTTGGTTTTAGATTTATTTATGTTTAATACTGGATTCTCTATTGAAATTCGGATGTTTTTTGATTTCAATAGCCTCGCGATTCATCCTTGGCAGGAATCGGTGTTCTTTGACGAGGATTTGTGATCTGTCAAATCTGATGTAATGGTTGGGGCGATTTGGAATATAATCACTGACTGCAGACTTCCTAGATCGTCGATGTTACACATGAGCTATGTTTTCTTTCACGCAGGTCCATACAGACCTTTTACTTTGACCTATGTAAGAGAACATCAAGGTCGGAAGAATAACATTTAACGCGATAAAATCCAAAAATAATAGATTCATTTCAAATGTATAGTAGATCAAATTAACGTTCACGTGTTTCTTCATCACGTGACGCAGGCTGTCGGTCCGTCTGATCAGAAACCGACACCCATGGACAACCGCAAGGTAAACACGCTGTAAGAGCTTAGTCGGCACTAGATCTGCGGTTATAGCTTGAGCCAGCATCTGTACATAAAGAGGAATGTAAAGGTATATAGCTATTTCTATAGTCATACATATATGTATGACACCGAAGTATCTGTTTCGTCTGTCTGAGTATTCGACTCGAACACTACTATTATTTTAGTTTGACATATTCGGGTGGAATTTTCGCAATCGGACGGTAAAACCAAAACCTTGTTTGTCAGCTGGGAAGGCACAGTGAGGCTGACATTTGAAAAACAGGGTTCCCCTTACACCCAATTTATTCACCAAGTGTTTATTTATTTTTAATTAAAAATTGTCGTCATTTTTAATCTCAATAATTGTTTAACAATCGACACGCCATGAATTATAAATCTGGCGCGCCGCCATTGTGTACGCTACGCACAATGTGTACTCTAATTATTAAATACTTAAGTAATATATTATAAGAAGTTAAGTTAACATATGTCTATGCTAAGCTTCAATTGCTCTATATATTACAAGTAGGCCACGATATCCGCGTGGTAAAGGGAATCTGCCTCTGGATCAGCGTTCCGAGTTCGATCCCCTACTATGTGAAGATTAAATATTAAGACGGCGACTGGCTCGGCCACCTTTCACGTTGTTGCTAAAATAAATATCTACTTCTGACCAGCCCCTTGTATTGGCTATGCGGTCGTGAGAGCCTTTTTGTTTGATTTTTGACCCTTGCCTACATGCCTTTTGTTTGTCGATCAAAAAGATTAAATATATTTTCGAACTAAAAATAAACACAACAACAATAAACACAAAAACTCGACTACTATAAAATTTGTATGTTGTCTATGCCACGAATTATCGCTAAGTTAGGCCGCGATTTTCAGTAAGTCCAGTCATGAGCAGAATACGGTCCAGATGCGATATTTTTACTCGTTGACTTCTTCATCAGCCCGTATAAGTCAACTGCTGGACATAGGCATCTCCTATACTCACGACGCTCTGCGCTGAGCGCGCTACCCTGGCCCTAGAGATGCTACTTTCTGTAACCAGTCTGTGGGTTTAGGGTTCGGTCGCTAGAGTCGGCATTGAATGACGAACGCGGTGCACATTTATAAACGACCAATAAACGAAAAAGATATTTTCCACAATACACTTGTTTCATTATTTCCACGCACCAAAACGGTACGCGAAACTGAAATTTTCCATTACATAAATGGGTTTCAATATCTACAAAGTTTACAAATAGATTTTTGATTCGAAGGGAGGAGTTACGACGTTATACGAATGCAAGTAAAAATTCGAACGAAGCGTATTTTGTTTGGTAAGACTTTTATCGAATCACGTCACCGAGTCCCGCGTCAGTATGGGCGGTTTGCCAAATATGCGCTGAGGTGGCGATGTTGCCACGTCAGAAGACACGTAAGCTGTGTCGAATTTAAAAATATATTATCTGTACGTACGACAACACGAGAGCCGCGGTAGCGTAATGGTCAGGGCGCTGACTTTAGTTTCAAAGAGCGCGAGCGACCTGGGTTTGTATTTACCACGTGTTCCGCGTTGAAGGAAACAACGTGAAGAAACCTGCATGTCAGAGAAGATTAATATTATATACCCGAGGATATGTGAACCCGCACTGGCGCAGGGTGGTTAGTCATTCCCGGCTCCAAAACCTTATATATTTGAAAAGGATGCCTTTGTTCAGCAGTGGCCACTTACAGACTGTTACTTTATTTTAATTTACGACACCATGCCTGGGGTCGATCACCTTCACTTTAATCAGAAGCTGTCATCTTTTTTTAAGTTCTAGTGCTATTATGGTTCTATTAAAGTGCTATAAGAGTGTTATTAGCGGTAATACACAGGCACTTAGACGTTTCGTACAAGCGAAACGATCGGAGGTACGGTTAGATGCAGTATCATAGAGCAATTTCGCCTGTATTCAATTTAAAATTACAACTCACCATTGCTTCTCATCTCTAGCAACAGTAACTTCTAAAGTAGGAATGACCTGAAACGTAGATAAAAATTGTCCGAGCATGCAAGAATACCTTGCATGTTTTCTACGCTCGTGAACTGATATTATTAATTCAACGTAGTAAGAGTAATAAAGCTCATTCGTTAAATCGTTTTCCGTCGGGGATAGGACAACCGTGGGAAACGCTGGAGATATCCTCTTTTTGATGAACAAGTTTTTGTTGTTTTTAATTACATGATATATGTATTAATTATATAATATATTAAATGATTTTTTTAAATTATTATGTTATGAAGGCGAATAAAACTCCTTAGTTGACTCTTACTCTTATATCATACATCGAAACTCTCATAAGCCGTCACTGTAGCATCGCCATAGAGTTACATATTATGCAACGCCTAAAAGTATTCAGGTTTTTCCTTTACTCCACAAATTCCCTACCTCTTACTTTGAAATGTATACATTAACGCCCGTGGAGACCACGAGCCCGGTTATCGGCCTACTGGGTGTTCTTGACCACAGTAGTCCCGCAGTCATCTTCTGGGTATTTCAGAATCGACTAAGGTATTCATCTCAAAAAATACCAGGATTTAAAGACACAGAACCGTGTCGCAGCGTCTAAGGTGTAAAGCGTTGCGATTATCGCATATCTTACCTAACTGAGACGCCTATCTAGCAGTGCAAGGTTCACAGGTTCATTCCTTAATAACTAAGGACCTGAAAATCAACTTTAATATGGAGTAGGTGGGCTATGGCTGCCGCGAAGGATACGTACGGGGCTTCTTTCGCCTGTTTCTTCTCCGTCACAGGAATCTCATTACGTAACGGTGGTAGATTGTAAAAAAAAATATGTATTAGACATTAAACAAACGAAATTATCTTTCTTACGTCGAAAAATAAAGAATTTACATTCATTCCTTCATTCAAAGACATTTACAAGAAAAAAAAATATTATTACAGAGAAAAGAAATTCGTTCAGTTGCGTTAGACTTGTTCGAATGAACAATGCTGTTCTTAATTTAAATATCTTCGTGAGCAGTGACAGTAATGGAATGGTTCATTACTAGAGCCGACAGGTAGAACACAGCTTGTGTCGGTTGCGCAGACGTTACGCTAAGCTATTTAGACTGTTGATGCTCTAATTTGCATTTAACATCTTCCATATTGGATACATAAGTGAAAGCTTGTGTGAAAACATATGAATAGGGATAAATTAGAATCTACCTCTGTAGATACATGAGCGTTCGATTTTCGAGTGCTAAAATGTCTGTAGAATAATCGAGGAAATACACCATCTAGATAGTTCTTAGAGCAAGATTTAATAAGTGGACTGTAGATAGAGGTTTAATGGTTTCACGCAGTTCCTCGCTTGGTAAAGTAAGTAAAGCAACCTGTGATTGTCCCACTACTGGCCAAAAGTCTCCTCTCTATGTTGGAGAGCGAAGTCCGCCTCGCTGCTCCAGTGCGTGATGACGGATTTCACGTGCCCACGAAATTTAAATATTTTTATGGTTTCTCCCCTTCTTAGTTTTTGTTCTTGTTCACCTTCACCGCCGAGCATGTGGTAAATTCAGTAGTATCCGCACTGTGACTCGAGCCCAGTTCGCTCGCTTACCATAAAAGTAAATCGATCGCCCTGGACCTTGAGCTACCTCGTTTATTTTCATAAAAAAATGCTTATGAAAGCACATATAATTCCACAAACAGATAACAATCGCAAAAATTACTTAGCTGTGACGTCACGGCATAAACAGGTGAAAACTTCTCACAATCAGCACGTTGATGCTTCTCATGAATGATAAACTCAACACCATCAAAGAGCGCGGTACTTCTTGACCGAGTTCTTTTGAATTTTCACAAATAGGTTTGGGGACAATTATTCCATAACTCTGTTTCAAGTTAATTATTCACAAGTGAAAAGCATTTTAAATGCTTTCCAAAAGATTGGAAAAATGTATTGTAGGTTAATTCGATTGGCGGAGTGGCTAAAGGCTCCCATTCGACCCAACGGATGGATGGATTTGATACCCGAAGGTATCAAATATTTGCATAGAAAAAATCTAATAATTCCGAAAGCTCCATTCGAGAATCTAAAAATAGTTGCCCTAGTTTAATATTCTGCTCGAAAATTTTTAAATAGGAAGTGTGTCTAACTTACTGTAAGAGCACGTCAGACACACATACATGACGGTCCCACGTTTGAATCCCAGTCGATATGTTATATGTGTTCGGGTCGAGATACTCTGTGCGACCTTCGCATCGCATAGGCGTTTGCTTAAACGATGTTTTATGTTTGCGGTAAAAATACTGAAGACGTTATATCATCTTCATCGACACATACTTCTGTAATACATTATTCTTTATATACATTATTGCAATCATAGTATAAGTTGTCACTCACACACACAGGACAGAATTCACACATGTAAAGCTGGGTCCATATACGTGACATTTCAACGAGACAAGACTCCGTGACTGTGTCAGCAACGCGTGTCAGTACCGCTTATGTGGTTGGTATTTGTCACGCGAATAATTGTCACGATGTACTGTCGCGACGTGACCCATCCCGAGCGCTCGAAGAAACTGCCGAACATGGAAGAACTGGCGAATATTGTACTGTACGAGCGATAAGTGTGGACGCCGGTGTGTGTACTGTCACGCAATAATGACACGTGTAAAGTGACAATCCATTCAACGTCTACACTAGCATTAATGTCACGCGTCCGAGCTTCGTCGGTTAACGCGGCATTATTGCTACGGTCACGGGATATTGGTTGGTAGAAGATCACGTCGTGACAATTGCCCGCTCTACCCCTCCGAGAGCCGTGGTAGGCTAGTGGTCAGGGCGCTCACTTTAGTGTCATAGAGCGCGAGTGACCTGGGTTCGATCCCCAGTGCCGACGCCACTAAAATTGTTAATAACAATTTTAAGTGCTGTATTTACCACGTGCTCAACGGTGAAGGAAAACATCGTGAGGAAACCGGCATGTCTGAGAAATAATAAAAATATTATTTCGAAGATATGTGAAGCTCGCCAACCCGCACTGGAGCAGCGTGGCGGGCCCTTCCCGGCTCCTAAACCCTCTCCGTTACCAATATTTGAGAAGGAGGCCTTTGCCCAGCAGTGGGAACTTACAGGCTGTTACTTTACTTTTAACCCCTCCGTATCACGCGCCGCGCGCCCTTCACTAATTCCGTTTACTCATTCTGTTCACTCATTCCGTTCCGTTCAACATTCAACTGGGCTCCACAAAAACATTCAACTAGATGCGGTTTTGGCAGGTCACAACATGCATGGGTTGGCGATCGCAGTACCAGACACCTCGCAATTTAGAAGCTGCTGCCCGGCCACGGTCTACTTATTTTTGGTCTGGTATTTCTCGAGATGGTTATCTCACCTCCAGTCGGTAGCTATTGCACCTTTCCCTCGGTCGCCTCTATCGACACAAACAGGAAGAAAGGGGGTGGTGGAAAGATTCTTACAGCGATACCACAAGGTGATGCGCCTTGGCGCATGCTACAAAAATAGTGGTCTACGAAATTAAAGAACAAGTGCACGTTCGCAGTGCGAGTAGATTAGCCTTCCTCCATACGTCACTCCAGTAAGCGCCCACCTCAGCCATATTAATGGGAAGTGGAAGGGAAGAAGCAAAGAAAAGACCCGTTAGCGATGCTACCCTTCACTAGTACGTGGTACATTTGGTATCTGAACATTCGGGAGGATTTTAGTTTGCATGCATTCGCATGGTGTATTTAAGATTAGTATTTGGAGATAAGTCTTTGTCCGTTTAATCCGTTCCGTTTAGTCTTTGGACCAGTCGACTATTTTTATCACAGGACCTAATAGGTGCCTGTTATTCTATTGGTCCTTTGAGCCAGATACTACTTAAATTGGACAGTAGATGTGGTAGAAAGCAAGAGAATCCGGAAAATTTACCACAGCTTCTAATTACTAGATAAGTATATCATATAAACAGTTTGTATATATCTTTAATCTTTCCGGTATTATAACTATGAAACAAAGAAAATTATATTGTTATGAGTCATATTATGTGTATAACCAGTGCGTGTTGCCAGTGATGACATACGGAACTGAGACTTGGTCCTTCACTGCAGGCCGTATGAGGAAGCTCAAAGTTGCTCAGCGCGCTATGGAAAGGTCTCTTTTCTCTGCGTGATATAGTCTGCAACGATGATATCCGCAGCAGAACTAGGGTAACCTACATAGCCGCAAAGATGAGCAAGTTGAAGTGGCAACAGGCCGGCCACATAGCTTGCAGAACTGACAACCGTTGGGAAAAAAAGGTTCTCGAGTAGGAGCCACCTACAGGCAAACGCAGTGTAGGACGATCGCCCACAAGATGGAGTGATGACCTGCGCAGTGTTGCGGTAAGTCAATGGATGCAGGTGGCTCAGGACCGTGCTTCGTGGCAATCTTTGGTGAAGCCTATGTTCAGCAGTGGACTTGAATTACAGGCTGAAATTATGATGATGAATGATGAGTCATATTGGGACTTATGACACTAAAAGAAGTAATTTATATCTCTTCAAGTATAAATTCCACGAGAATAAAACATCACATGTGTTATTGTGGTAAGTAAAAGTAGCAGCCTTTAAGGTTGTAAATGCCGACTTCTGGGCTAAGGTCTTCCCTCAAATATTTTTGAGAGGGATCGGGGGGTACTCCAGTCCGGGTTGGCGGACCGCACACGTCCTCGAAATAGTATCTTCTATTATTTCTCGGACCCGCAAGTTTCCTCACGATGTTTTCCTTCACCGTCGAGCACCTGATAAATTCAGCACTTAAAATTGCTATATTATTGCTTAAAATTATTTTAGTGATACCGGCAGAGCGGATCGAAGCCAGGTCACTCGCTTACTATGAAGTTGAAGCGAGCGCCCTAACTACTAGGGTATCGCGGCTCCTAATACGTTATTAATAAAAATTATATATAGTAGTGTTACGTGGGTGGAACGGAACGGCTGAGGGCGTCAATGCATCATGCTGTATTAGTTACCTTGACAAAGTTTATTTAGTATTAGCTGTTTTAAATAATATCATAACGGATATTACGTAAGGGGGAATGTACCATCTCTTTCTCCAAATGCCAACATCGATTGCACGTGGTGCAGCCTGCTCAGGCGAGACGAACACCGAATGAAGGCGGAATATCCTTCCTAATTTGCCGAATCCAAATCCAAACTAGTGATTGAGAAGCATCCACCCATCCAGTTCCCCAGCGCGGTGAGTATGGGCAAGCCTTTCATGAATTCTCAGGTATTAATAGAACACTATAATTAACACACCCGATTATACACATCAAAACATTTAATATAGATCGATTTGAAAAAAAAGGGTCTGTACATATATATTCACGCCTTGTTCCCAACGGGGTAGGCAATGACTATCTTCATACACTTCCTACTTTCCTGATATACGTCTTTAGCTTCTTCCACTTTCATTTCGCATGCATGCTCGTTGGTTTAGAGTACTCTTGACCTGGCCTTTTTTCAGAGCGTCTCCGATTTCCCGTCTCCGTCTTCCTCTCCCGACTCTACCATTTACACTCCCTCATATATTTGTTTCGTCTACCTACTTTCATTCATCCTCTCCACATGTCCAAACCAGCTCGGCATCCCTTTCTCAATACGTGTCACTACATCGACTTTCACGCCACCAGGCTCTGTTCTCTCTGAAAAAAATGTCTGATGGAAAATAACTTTGGTTGTGGCTAATTGGCGTGCTCTGTGTTGCCATTAGCTTCAGATTCATGCAGAATATTCATTATTTTAAAACTCCCTTCGGTGATCCTTTCGGTTTGTTTATTAATTTATATTAAGATTTAAAACTAGCGTTTTAGGCGTGCAGTCTTGAATTCAGAACTCTTAACTATTTATTTTCGCCTAGTATTTCAAGTAGATAATGAATGGTTTTGAAAGTGAAAATAATTCCTGCATATAACATGATTGTAGAAGAAGTTATGAACCAATACAATCTCTATATTGAACACGATAAAATTGTTTAAGAATCTAAATTTTAGCGAGCGACGTCTTTGCAGATATATCCATACATAACTATGTCGCTTCAAGTGTTCGAGAGACGAGCGCAGTTCTTTCTATAAAAGGCATTCAGGAGTGCTATAAAATAAAAGAGAGCGCATGTACGCTATATACAAGATACAAAGAAAAAAGTAGATGAACTTCTAGATCACTTTTTTATTTCTTCTTTACCTATAATTTCACAGCTGGATATAGGCCGACATACGTAGGAACAAAAATGTCACTCGGCAAAGTCAGTATTCTTTTTAATCTGCCGTGGCAAACAATGCAATGAAAAACATTTTTGAATTTAGAATGTTAGTTTGTTTAGGTTTAATTTAATTCAAAGTGGCCACTCCATTAAAATGGCAATATAAAATTGGTTTAATACTTGTTCACTTATTTACAATCTAATTTCTTCATAGTTTATACTTTCATTTCCTGGATGAGCTCTTCTGTTCTTAAAAAGATAACCTTACATAAATTCCTGAAACGTTCGGAAATTCTCGAATTGTCATTCATTTTATCCCAATTGATGAGCGTCTTCTATTTCGAAAGATTTTAAATTTTCCGCCCAAACATTTTGCCGCCCTGGGGCACACAGGCCAATGCTTAAACTGAGATTGGCATGAAAATTTTGCCATGCCAATCTCTGAGAGCTATCCCGGCGACTTGGCTCGCTGAGCATCTCTAATGTGTGGGTACCGGTGCTGCCTACTTTAAACTTATTTTTTGTGAAAAACGAGCTAACAATCCACCTGATGGTAAGAGGCTACCGTGGTCCATGGACAACTGCACACTTCAATCGAGGTAGGTTACAGATGCGTTGTCACCCCCGAGGACTAAGATCGAATGCAACACAGCCCCTAATTATACTGGGTCTTTATACCTTCCAAACTGGAACGCAACAGTAGTTGAACTGCTTTTTGGCGGCATAAATGGTATGGGCAGAGGAGGACTTACCCAGACGTCTCCTAGATAGAGAAGAATCGTAGAATGAAAATCTGCCTTTGTTAGCGTCTTTATGTATGGTCTATAGTTTTCGGAAGCGGCTTATATAGGTTGATGAAAAAGAGGAAAACCATGTCCAAAGACACCTTAGCAATCATAAAATGAATAGATTGCGGATTTAAAACCAACTGTTTTGAGTACTTTATCTTTAACTCGCATGTCTTTGGCTCCGTCTACCCTTGAAATTAAAAGAAAAATAAGAATACTTCACATCAGTAGGTTAGGATGTCGGGCCGCGTGCCAAAATAATAGCCTCGTGCCTCGAAACCTACTTTGTCGCTTTGTCTGAAACGACGCCGCCGTGTCTGGGCCTTTTAAGGTCGCACGAAGACTGGACTGTGTTGAATAACATAACATTCTTTCAATTGAATAACACGTTGCATAATTTCAAAAGATAGATTCTCAAAAATATTAAGATTACGCAACACACACTTCAAACGGTATGGAGACAAACTAATACAATAATCAAGTTGAAAGATCGTCTTTTCACGTGTCCTAAATAGTGTATTTAAAACAATTTTTTTTAGAGAAACAATCGACTTCAACCCTTTTTGTATTATTCAACCCGTATTCCGACGGCGTCAGACACCTCGTGATCCATAATTAATCAGGCTGGTTAGAGAAATATCCATATATGCTAAGTCATAAATAAACCTCTGGCCAGAGCTTCCTTAGGTTGATCATGACAAAGTATTTGTATCACAAAAACATAGTTACAACCCCTTTTTAAGAAATTAGCTAGGGTTGGTACTGTCTTTTGCCTGCAGGGAATGCACGTCACTGCCTAGGCATATCACAAGCGCGCACGCACGGTCGCTCGTTTATTTTGCTGTCGTATTCGTACTGAAATGTATTTATTTGACTTATTGATTTACGTAAAAAATTTAAAATATTGCCATTTTTCTCCTTGCGTGAAGCAAGAGTGTTCATTACATTTAATAAAACTTTTGTGGCACATAAATTCAACAACCGTTAAGTTGTTTCAGACAAGGCAAGGCCACCTTTAAAAGTATTTACAGATTGTAAATACTTTTAAAAAACTTCAACAGCCAACTGGTTGTAACTTATCGATTGCAGTTAGTTCGGTGGAACTTCAGGCTAAGCGAACGTCGCATAAATCAGCAGATATCATCGGCGAAGCAGCAAGGCTGGCGTTTTGCAGGGTGTGTCTAAGCTTATGACTCTGTTAAAGTAAGGTTAGACTACTCCGCCTTCGTTCGTATCGTAGCTGTTTGATATTATTTTAAATTTATTCTGTCGACTATTTGAAACAATTAAGGTTGAGGTTTTTCTACAAAAAATGGAAACTCTGTACTTTTTTTACAGAAATTTCTAACATTTATCTTTATGTGTTTTTGTTTTTAAGTCAAAAGCTATGGCCGTTGCGTGGTGAGTAGGAGAAAATTTTTCATGCACGGCCGGTTTTTACTAGCTTTTTCATTGAAAGTTCCGTGAGAGGGTCTTACAGACTAATAAATAAGAAGAGCCAATAGCCTAATTGGTTAGGGTGCGGACTACGAAACATGAAGTCGTATGTTCGGATCCGCCATTCGACTATCATTGTGAACCACGCCCGATAATGGCTAAAATGCTTAGTTGGAGGGTTAACAGGAATATTAGTAATGTTACTTAAATAGCATTGCTAGTATTCTGTTCAAAAACATTTTTTTTATTGAATTGGGGTGACATTAGATCGTACAGTCCATTTGACGGTAAATGTCATCCCTTATAATTAAGATGAAATTTCACACAGCCTGGAGTTATATTGTTCAAAAGTTGAAAGGCCCTTTCGAACCAGAATACAACAGTGGTTGCACTAATGCTTAGCAGCTGAAATATGTAAGAGGGTGGTACCTCCTTTACGGCTCCTGCTAAGAAGGAGCCTACCACGTAAGTTAAATATATCTTACATTGTTCCCGGACATGGTGTCTTTTTATTTATGTCTGTGAAAATACCCATGATACTAAGAAATTCCTAAAGTACTCCAACGATTTTTTAAAAGAATAGAAATAACTAGAAAATAGATTAAAATGATGAAATAACGCACTCGGCAGGGTCATGATGAAAATGTCCAATGAACAATAGATTTTATATTCATCTTTTTTATTATTTTTCATTAATCGGCAAAACCAAGTTGATGTGTGTATAGTCCTTAATACAAGCCGAAAGTGCCGTCGACCTTTCTCCCATTGATTTTATGTACCAGCTGTAAAACGCTTACGTCAGTGTTTGTGAACACACCGCGACTAATTTTATCCCGGTCGTGATATAATGTAATTAATTTCGTTCAGTGACGAACCCTTGATCGAAACGTTAGTGCAAGTTAACCCCCAAACGTACGGCGGTACGATTGCTGTCTCTTGTATATGAGCCCGTGTAGAACGCAGTATTAGATATTCTGTTTCAACGGAAACTGAACCTAGTAAAAATGTAAGGCATATACGAAGGGGCGTTCAATGTCTCGGCATGAAAAAAAAGGTTATTTTTTTTTATTTCTCATTGTGTTCCCCGTAACCGTTATTGTCGCCCAGAGCTGTTCATTATAGGATAATTGTGTATCGGGACGTTCTTTTTTAAAATTTCGGATCAAATAGTAATCCCTTGGGGCTAAGTCTGGACTATAATGTGGGTAATGGATTTCTTCGAGACCCACAACTTCAACGAGCGCTGTTGTCGTGTAGAAGCCTGCCCTGCCTTTTACGCTTCCCGTAAATTAAAGCAAAGTGACTGAGTACGATGCTGCGTTTAAACTTCAGGTCAGCAAAATTTTTGGATTATTTTGTCATTTTACTTGTGAACAGGTGCTACTAGTTGAGATCGGTCTGCTCGAACTTGCACACTTATGGATTTATTTTCTCGATTTTTTTATTCCTAATAGTAAAATTACAGTAACCTAGGGGTGCTTTTACTTTCATACTATGTATGGATTAAAATAATAGTGAAAAAAAAACAAGAAGTCGTTCTTTCTTCTCCGTCAGAGGAAGTTCATCACGAAACGGTGGTGGTGAATTTTCTGACGCCGAAGAATATTACTTTTCCTTTTAATAATGATAACCACACTGCTTTCGGCTTTTAAGCTCTTTCTGGGCTTTTAGCTAAGATCAAAGTGCAAATTATGTTAACAAGGGAGCGAAGCGTGGGTTGCAAGATAAAAATAATTTATTCCCATTTAACTTCTAACAGCATTATGAAATCTGCGCGATTAGCAACCGAAAGTCTGAAACGCGGCCAAGACAGCGTGTGTCAGTGTCAGGGATCTGTGGATCGTCGATGCAACACAATGGCCGCGCGTTTTGCTTTAATTTACAAGTACTGAATATCCGTACATTGCTTCTAGAAACATCTTTCAACGGTGTCTAGACTGGGCCTCCCGACACAGACTTAGTCATTCTAATTTTAAACTATAGTACCTATAATAGTTACATCAAACAATTATTTACGTTTCGAGTGCTTCACAGCACCTGTTGTCACGGGAGGACTGAGGTGTTAGACGCCCTGATATCATAGATAACTTGGACTAAAATCGAAAAACGCGATAAAATCCGTAAATAATAGTTTCGTTACCAATGTTTAGTGTACGCGTAAATACGAGAAAATTTAAAATTACTCAATAAATGTTAATAATTAATTTGATACAAAAACGAATTAAAAATTCAAAAAGTTTAAAAGATTCTGTTTGTGTTTTTTAAAGCAAAATAAAAGTGGTGACGCTACGTTGAGTCGTGCCAAATGGAAATCTGTAATCTTTGCCTATCCCTGTGAGTGACAGGCGTGTGTGCTTACGTTATGTATCTTTCAACAAAATGTAACGAAAGCCTTGAAGTATCTACGTCTGTAAATTTGTCGGCAACAGATGGGCTGAGTCGAACAACAGAACAATATCTCTCGATTTAATTTTCATACCCAGCTCCGAAACCCTCTCCAATAGTCGAGAGGTTAGGGGATCTGCGTTCGAATCAGGGGTCTCGAGTTCGACCTCCTTTGTTGAACGCCATAAAATCTATAAATAATAGTTTCACTTCAATAGTGAGATAGTCTTATGCCATAGCAGATATGGGTCCTAGAGGACATAATCATTATAAAATAGTAAATTTTAAGCGCACAACAAAAATTTTATTATCAGGTCCGAGAACTAAAGTCATGTGTCGTTGTTATCGATAAAAAAATGTTGCTTGCAGAGGCTGATTGAAGTACCTCTTGAACTAATGAAGTTGGACATTTCATATACACTTATATTTCTCAGTCGCGTAGGTAGGTAGGCGTCGTCGGGGGATCAGTCTAATGTTTCTTAACCCCATGGCAAGAATCCCAGGTAAAGCCGAATTACTCTTGCCTTGGATGTCGGATGGCCTTGAAAATATCACGGTACGAAATAAAAAACAATGTCGCATTAATATTACGCCGTTTTTTTTAAATTTTACATTTTTTTTTTTAATTAGAAGAAAGAAAGAAAGAAACACATTTATTTGGCAATCACACAACAAACCACAAAATAAAATAAAAAAAAAAACATGAAAAAGATTAATTTGTGCGATGTCAAAAAGGTTCCCGTCTCAGTCGGATCCTTCATTGACTTCATCAGACTTTTAGAGACTATTTCGTTTTATACATTAATTGTTGATTTTATACTAATTTGTTAAAAGTACAAACAGAAGGTAAATCATGGAAGTGGAAAGCGTTTACAGCAAACACATCTTGCGTACTGCGATTTTTTTTATATGTATTCGATGAAGTTATTGCTGTTAGCCGTTTTGGCTTTTACAGCTTCATAGGTTTGCGCCTGCGGCCTTGAGGCCGCGGGCGTTTATGCTTTAAATAGATGTACAGGAGTACATCTACTGCTTACCTCTTTATGGTAAGCAATCTAAGGACCGTCCGAGGGAGGTTCGGGCCTCGTCTCGGACGGTCGTGGTGTTTCGGTAGTAATGGGCGGTAAGGACCGCCCTGAATCCCGGGTGCAAGGTGTGTACGCGGGTGTTTGATTTGCACGATACGCTCTTACGCGTCGGCGGGGGATTGTGTATGTGACTCTACTCCTAACTGTATGTACAGTGTGTACAGGTTGAGTAGTGTTAACCGAACCTGGTTCAGTTTGTCGGTCTGTCGGTGCTGTTACGTCTTCCGGGTCGTCTAATACGTTACGCGGGCGACGGTGACGCACCGTTGCGTTTAATATCGGGGAATATTTGTTGGCGTTTACCACCAGCGGGTTGGGGTGTACGGCGGCCGATTCGAAGTAGCGCCGTGACGTTTCCCTGAAGAATGCTTTGATCGTCGGTATTTGTACTGCGATTATGAGACAGTATGCGAAGTAGGTCGCGCAATAGGGTCGGTGCTGACTGAAGATCAGCGTTGCGGTTAACCCACTACTTGGCGACACTATGCTGAGTCAGTACCGTTTCATTTGACACGGCATGGGTTATAAAGTATAAAGTCGACCTCAGTCGACTCCTCTTAAGCTTTTAAGTTTTTAATGTTTAATTTTATTTATTGTAACTTTTGTGTTGTGCAACTGAATAAACCGTAAATCGTAATTGTAAATCATTAACCGGTTATAGCCAGATTAATCCGATGGTGGAAGATTATAAATGCCAGTCCGAAAATATACCGGGCGTTTTGATGAGCTGGAGCTACCACGGCTCCAAAAGGATTATAGGGTGCCACAATCAGAAACCGGGGAACGATTCGAGCTGTTTCGAGCACGATTGCCTTTTCCATTGTAGCCACGAGCTGTTCGTGTCCCAAGCAACCACGAAATCCACCACGGAGATCGTACAGGAATAGTTACCTAATCGACCCTTCTGGTACTAGACCTAACCTAGACCGTTCACGCATATATATACATTTTTTTCGGTAGGGAGAACCCGCCAATTTCACGGCTGCGAAAGAATCTACACTAAACGGTGTTTACTACAACCCACAAAAACTTTTTGGAGTGTTTAGCAAAAACAAAACATTTTTTTTAGAAATTGGGTTTCCTGAATCTTCAAACAAATAAGACTATAATAATTATGAATTAGCGGAGAAACTCTTACTAAATTTTTTAATTAATATGGACGCGCTTAATAAGAAATCAAAGCGAGATAGAAATCAGCATCGTTTTCACCACATATTCTATAATTTTTAACATTCCTAACTCTAATTATTTCGTCGCTTGGGTGTTTTCGCAAAACAACTTGACAAATGCGCTTCGAATTTAATTAAAGCCGAACTGCTTACCATGCTTGATTACGATGTCGATTGTGGTTCTTTTCATAAACTTATTAAATCACAAAAAAATCCATATGTTTTATTCTTTGTCCCTTTGGGCACTAAAAAAGTTGACTACCCTAGCTGCATCCCACAATAATGATCTCTATTTTCTATCTTGCGTTGAGTTGGAGTAGTCTTATTCACATCTATTACTTTTGATTCTTCATTATATTTCTAATTATTTAGATACCTATCTATTACTTGCTATATCGCTTAGGTACTTCGCATCGTTATTTTCGTAACACATATTTAGTAAATCCTTTTTAATACCCATTTACGAATAACTTAATTAAAATTTCGACACAGAAATAAATCGAAAACGTGACCCAGAGAGACATTAAAAAGATTTAATGGTTCCATAAGTAATTGTACATATAAATCGTTTCAAGATGTCTGCCATCCCTTAACGTAACAAAATGGCCGATTAGTCCGCATTTTAAGCAGGAAACTGTTGAAGCGATGCGTGTTATTGCATGAACGTGAATGCTTTCTTTTTGAAGAAAATTTTGTTGAAAATACTTTAAATACACGAGGTTTGACACTCGTTACGGCTTATCTCCCGGATAGGCGAAATATGGGTTGCGATACATATTTGGTTATATTGAGTCTTATTGAATGGAAATCCGTAATCTCTGCCTACACCTTTGGGCGACAGACGAAAGTGCTTAAATTTTATTATATACTTAACTTTTACGACCCCCACCATATGAGAAGGGATAGTAGATTTTCTTAAGCCGGTACCACACCTTTTCTGAGAGTTCTTGTTCATTTTTTTTTTTTCAATTAATCAATCTGCGTTTGTCTGTGTATTCGTTTACAAAAGTGGATTTCAGTTCGTTTTTCTGTATCATTTAGAACATTCATATTTAGTTAATAATTTTATATCGTTCAGATAAGTCCGTGCGAAGCCGCCGCAATTGGCTAGTATATATGAGATGTAACATTTATTATGGCCAAATATGTTACGCATCTGTGAAGTATTTTTATTTTAAATGAAAGTAATCTTACAAATGTAGTGGAGAGGTTCTTTCAGACACATTGAGAGATTTCATTACCTTCATAAAGGTCAAGGTTTTCGCTACATTTCGCTAAAATAAAGTGTGAATTTTCTTTCTTAACGCAGTGTTAGTTCTACACAGAGCAAATGGAAACCAGAGGAAGGTTCATACATATTTAGCATTTAATACATCCCTGACTCCCACACATTCACATATGTACATAGCTTAAGCCGAGTCGGTACTTTATATATTACGGGGCCGAGTATTAGCTTTTCAAGCATTAATTTAGTGTTTATTGTATGCGTTAATAAGGTCGTTTTTATATTTACTTCGTGTTGTTTAGCGATTAGAGTAGCTGACTACTGGATCAAGGATCTGTGACAGTCCACTGCTACGGAAAACGACCTCTTACTGATCTTATCGCTTCGACATACAAGCATACATACATACAAGCGCGGGGAAGTACATGCTTGCGCGCACACACAAGCACTTACGCCTGTATTATAATTTGGCATTATGATCTGTTAGGGGTGGTGCAAATCTTTAATTCCGACACTTATCCGCCAGGGTTAACAAAATGGTGGAATCTTTTCCCTTTCATAGTTTAGACCATAGCACGTATTACGTGAAGGTAACTATGACTTATTTCTTGGGTGGTCATAGGTGTAGACGGTAATGTTACTTGTTTGAAGCCACTTTTCACAAAGGTTAATTTGGAGCAAAGCTACAGGTGTTGAATCTGTCATCGTCTTAGTGTACAGACCAATGCGCGACATCTATTTCGTTACATGAGAAGCTCAAGGAGGCCAGATATTCTTTCAGGAAATCATTTCTCAATATGGCGTTACTGGGCATAAATCCATCATCGCACTATGAAAGTTTGCAAGATCCAAATATCATACTAGACGAGGAGTCGAGTCTTCCGAACACTTGACCTGGCTGGGTAGCGTCCCAATTTCCTTCGCACCTTCATCTGCCATAGACCAATGATACAAACCGTACATAGGTTTTGAAACACATTGGTACGATCTCTCCATTACTGGTATTATAATAAGCCTTGCGCAATAATTTCGACTATTTCGTCTAAGCAGTTCAGCTAAGAATAAATAACACCCAAAATTAAAGTTTCATCATTGTCTGAAGTCAGGCACTTAATGAATGTCGGAGTAAGCAACATCCACTCTTGCGAGCCGATAATGTTTTTTTTTTGTTTTATGCCTTTTCATTGTAAGTCTCTGCTAATAAAACAATATACACATTGTGTACTTAAAATGTACAGTCTTGTTGCGATGATGATTATGCACTCCTAATCGATTTTAATCCCGGTGCCAACGTTCTCATACGTGCACGGAAAAATGTGAAATGTAGTCGACATCATTTGAACTAGAAGTTGTCGCTATATTCGAAATCGGCCAGGAAGACAACGTCGTCATAGCCTACGTATATAACAATAACCACTCAGCTCATGCTTGTAATCCATCAGAGGTGGCAATGTGCACTCTGATTCCTAGATTTCGTCAATGAGCAAGTGACTGCACGCAGACGAGATTGGCATTTGAAAAAACCTCTCTACAACGTTGCTATGGTCAAAATCTGCCAGGTTAATCATTAATCTACAAGCAGTCCGATTTTCTCACCTGTATATGGCGGAGTGGCATCATCATCATAGTTATAACCACATTTAGAATTTCTCCTGGGGCACTGCCTCCACGGCAGTTGACATACATTTATAGCACATGGACAAACACCCAGACCCGTAAAAATAATTTGTAGTCCAAAAAAATACGTATCCGGTGAGGAAATCCAATCCTCGACCCCTTGCGCCGCGCCCTAACCGCAACAAAAGAAACTAAATCATAAATCAAGCTACCGGAATACGAACTCACGCAATTTCTAATCAAATTATCACGCACTGAGATCACGATGACAAGTCAAAACTATTGGTAGATTGCTAGGCAAATAAAAAATCCGCCAGCAATGAATAATGGATTACACGGAACCTTTTTATGTGATATCCATTTGCGACTTATTCAAAGACTAATATCTTGTCACTTCCTACCATGTTCATTTTTGATAACATTATGTAGTACCTATATACGTATGGAAGAATAAGAATATAAGTAACAAAAAAAACAATGTCTGTTGTAGTTTGGGTCCAGGTGATACGCTAAAGAATTCTTAAATTTAGATTGAGTCAAAACTAGAAAATCTTTTTCAAAGGAACTTTATTAAACCGGCCTTCCATAAATTAGACAATTAAGAAATAGATCTTAATTTGCACTTACAAGCCCCCTCGCTGATTTTATTGTTAAAATTGACACTAAAAAAGATATTAATATAATTGACATAGTTATGATCTGTAGTTTTTTGCGCGTAAAAAAAAGAACCTTCCGGTTCCTCTGAGAAGGTCTTGTTTTGCGTAACGGTGTAAAGTTTGACTTTCATAAGAGCTATAAACAAGCCTATGCTGATGAAGCTGAGTCAAAACTTTTTGACTTTGACTAGACCGATTAGACGAGAACGTAAACAACTTCCGTGTATTGTCTGCACTGAACGCACGCAGTTCAAACAATAACAATCTAACTTATCTCGCATTTTTCTCGCAACTCCTAGCGATGGAAGCTGTAGACACTCCTAACGGTCCAGTATATTCGGATGAATTGTCTGCAGAGCCTTGTTTGTGCAGCAGGGTGCACGTGCCTTACACCCCCCATTTATTACATTGGTTCCACTTAATTGTTTTATGGGTATAGTTGATGACTAGGCTTAGTACCTAACCTGAGCCATGGGGCCTGGCTCGAAGCTAATGTTTGTTGTCTTGTATTTTGCATCCGACCCTTCCCCCAATCATGTCGCATAAGCGTTACATCGGATACGAAAAGGTTAAGACGAGTGTCTCTATTACACTTAACTTACAGCCTCATAAGATACTCTGCTCAGATGAAAACTTATTATTAACCGGAAGATTATTACCGTCGTTGCATTCTGAAATCTCTACGAATTTGTGGAAAATTTCCAATATCTCTGTGAATGTGTTAAAAATGTCCATTCAAAAGTTTGTTTTGAATTTGTTCATGTCATTAGACAGTTATTACAAATGACGACACGAAGGGTTCGCTGCAACTTAAATTCGATCGACCGACCCTGGTTACACAACAAGACCCCAGTCCCCCAGTCCCCCAGGCGCCTACACACCTGTGCGTTCCCCCAGCAACTTCCTGGCGACGGGCACACCCTCTAACAGTAACGTAAAGCAAGGTTCCCCCACGCTAGGCATTTCCTTTAAACTGATACATGCAGACATTGTCACCTTAATAAGGTGTTATGTTACATCTACTTATTCATTTTAAGTGGTATCATTCCTGTCTTTTGGTCGGGTCTATAATCTATAAAAATTTCATCTATTTAAGTTATTATATATGGGTATTGCAACGCACAGAACGATAAGATATCAAATGGTTCCTATAAAAGTTGGCTACTCTAAGAATATTGCATATGGGAGGTTTAGAAGCCAATACAATATTATAGTTCGAGTTATGGGTTCTGTGTACAAATACCAATATTTTCACAATATTTGTGTGTTGAAATCTGTGGGATTTTATTTCAAATGGGCTTAGTCGGGGAAAGTTACTACTATGTAAATTGTAATCTGGTATAGCCGCGCCCTCTTTGATTATGTACTTCCTCTGATTAAACATTTTGTACATGATGCAGCTCTCGTTAGAAACAAACAAGTATCCTTATCACTCATTAATCCTTCATGCGTTTACGATTCTTTATTAACTTTAAATGACTTTTCGGAACGCTTCAAAGCACCTTTCTTTTCGGTTCTTCGGTTCCTGCCAAGATATTATTTTTAGATTCTTTGATGCTTAAAGGCGCAGAATCCGCTATAAAGACGTAGAAAGGATCGGAAGTTCGTTATCAACAATGACGTCAGAAAATTAGAGTTGTTTAACAGAATGCAATGTAGGGTGTATATACTATCTCTTCCTCCAAACGCGTACTTCACCTGGAGGTGGTGAACCCAGCTAGCAAACGAACGAGGCTCTGGTGAACGAATGACGTCGGAAAACTCCTAGACTAGTGATGGAGAGCGGCATTTCAAGTGAGAAGTACCCGGGTACCCAACACTGCGTTCACCAACCCGCCTGCCCATAGTGGTAAGCATGGGCAAACCAAAAAATGTATACCGTTTTTTGTTAACGCTTTCAAAGAGGGGGGTGGGGGCTATGTTCAGCAGTGGACTACAATGGTAAGCGTAGTAGAGCCAAGGGGCGGCTTTACCTGCTGCTCGAATGGGCCGGCTCGACCAGGTTGGGACCACGCAGAATACCGGCGTGAAGTAGAGGCATCTTGTGCTTCTGCGTTTCGTTCGGTGAGTGAGGTAACCGAAAGCCCACACCCCCTCCCTATTCCCCTCCTCTTCCCTCCCATCTCCCAAATATCCTTAAAGACCGGTAACGCACCTGCAGCATCGATGGTGTTGCAGATGTATGTGGGCGACGGTTATCATTTGCCATCAGGTGAACTGCTTGCTCGTTTGCCGTCTCTTCCATAAAATAAAAACCGTGGACAGATAAAATGTCTATTGATGTGACACGTCATAAATTAAAAAAATAATGGTGCGGGAACATCCACGATTTCATTTCAAGGAGTATAGTTAACATGTTTGGACATGTGGAGAGGATGAATGAAATTAGGTTAACGAAACAAATATATGAGGCGAGTGTAAATGGTAGAGTCGGGAGAGGAAGACCTTGGCGAACATTTCAAGATCATATCCGAAACGTTCTGAAAAAAGGCCAGGTCAAGAGTACTCTAAACCAAGGAGCATGCATGCGAAGATTGATGAAAGTGGAAGAAGCGAAAGACGTATGTCAGGACCGTAGCAAGTGGAAGAAGATTGTCTCTGCCTACCCCGTTTGGAACAAGGCGTGAATATACATACATACAGACATTTTTTTCATATTAATCTAAATTAAGTGTTTTGATGTGTATAATCAGTACATTCATACATAGTTAACATCTTAGGCGCGGCCTATAAATACCCAGCTGCTGGGGCATTTATAGAAATATTAATGGGGCTGCAGGGGCCTCCATTCATTTTCCGAGGGTTTGGAGCAGACGAGTCTGCCATGCAACTCCAGTGCGGTTTGATAGATGTTTTTTTTTATTATTTCCCAGACATTTAGGTTTCCTCACTATATTCATTGAGCTCGTGGTAATTCAACACCTACGTTCACAAACAAAGCGCCTCAATGACGCCGGCACCAGAATTTGTATCCTAGTCCCACGCGTACTATGTATTTAGAGCAAGGGCTACCACGGCTCATATACAGAAAGACCGTATACCGTATTCGAAAAGCATGCTCACGTGTGAACTATCTTCGAGATTGTTGACTTCTTAAAAAGAAAAAAATGGGATAGTAAGACGTATTTTCGAACAGAACAAGACCAAACAAGTCGGATTTTGCATATGGTAGAGTCAAGAGGCAGCTTTTGCTGCTGCTGGAATGGGCAGGCTCGACCGGGGCAGTGCTACGACCTCGCGGAATGGCGACGTGAAGTAGAGGGTACATGAGCGTCTACGATTTAAATTTCAACTAAATTGAAAACACACACAATTGTCAATTTCGTAGGCAGAAAAGTAAAATGTCTTTATGGTCTAAATTCTGGGTAAAAATCTAACACACAGAATCTCATAACACAACAAAAAATTCCAGTCAAAGGGCATGTCTACTCAATTCATTTTCTACCTACTTAAATTATTACCGGCCGTAGCACTCCCTTTGTTCGTTGATTTATATGACAAGCTATTTTGTCGAACGCGCCGATCAAATATGGAACGAATTAAAGCGGGAAATTAGATTATGCATCGTACGTACACATATATATATTGTCACACATGTCGCGTGTCGTCCGTCTATCAATCCGTTTTATTATAATCAGATGTATGCGATTTGCATTCGTAATGTAAATCAGTTGTTCATTCAATTAGGTTTTAAGGTTAAGATTATTAAGCCACGATATTGGTATTGGATTTTTTTATATTTCATTCTTTTTAAAAACGTTACCTTCTACTGTAGGAATTTCTCATGTGTCGCGGAGGCAGTGGACATACGTGAATTGCACATGAACAAATCACTCAGACTGGGAACTGTAATTAGTACTCCTTATAAATACTAGTCCCGAGCGGGAATCGAACCCGCGGCCCACAGCGCCGCAGCTAAACGCTTAGCCACTACGCCACCGAGCCGTCGAATTTATTCATTGTTATTTCTTTTAATGCTGGTCAAATCGCATTCAAAGAAAAGTTGATACTATTGAAATTGATTCAGTATTAAGTTTGCGAGAGTCGATAGAATGTATCGGAACTTATTTGTATTGAATTGTTATTATAACCATGTAATGCCTACCTACATTCTATGCAAATAAATAAATAAATAGATGACGGAGTGATTATAGGAACTGCCTACGAATCTGGCATCAATTAAAATTAGAGGCATTCCATCTTATCATCCGGGGTGAGCCGGCCAGCCAACCTCCGCCAATTAAAATTGTTCTCTGATACAAATGGGCTGCACCAGCCACTTTACTATCAGGTGGACCACACGCTCGTTTTTCACGCCGAAATATTGACATCGGCTGGTGCTCGAACCTAGGACCATGGCTAGGGACGCTAACCGCTAAGCCACGCGGTGGTCTGTTCCAATTTAAGCTTCCAAAAAATTGAGTTTAATTCCGAAATGATACATGCCTTCTTTGTTAAAAACTTTTGTTGTTCAGAAAAAGTTGGTAGATGAAATAAAAGCCGATCCATCCATTTTAGAAATTTTAAAAACAAAACGAACGCCTATAACAAAAGATAGCAGGGGAACTTGAATTCAATTTTGCACATCAGTTTGAAGCTTTTAAGCTCATTGTCATCGTTTTTACAAATACAACGTTTTGAGCATTGAAAATATTTAAAAATAGATATTTTTTTTTATTTTAACTGTTTTGTTAACCCTTTCCTTTTTGATCATGATTGTTTGATTTCTTTTAGTCAATGACATGCAGTGTCGATATTTAAGTGAAGAAACAATAATGATAACAGCGGTAGGCATGTTAGAAACCCAATACCCTCAATGCACCAATCAAAACCTGGTTTCCAGGTCGTGGTCACGTATTGCCCTGAATGAAATCCTGGTACCAACGATTCGTTTACTGCAAAATATCGCCAGGAAGTAATCTGATCACACGACGATGCTACTAGTGCAAAGTCGCCAGTTGGAACACCAGCTGTTAATAAGCGATTACACTGTCAGTAGAAGATGGCATGCGATCTTCATTCTCGCAGACTCGCATTGGTTCGGGCACAAGAACATTTGTTATAGAACAACGACCAAAGGTCAATGATGCTCTTTACTGATCAGTCTCGGTTAGGATTTCATCCTGGTTTCACTAAGAACACGTGTTTGGAGAGTTTTTTTTTTTTTGTGTTGCGGTTTTTTTCTCCTGTGTTGCGGAGGCAGTTTACATACATAAATTCCACATGGACAAATACCATGTGCAATTGTATGTATGTATGACAGACCCGGAACAACAAATACTAGTCCCGTGCGGGAATCTAACCCGCGACCCACAGCGCCGCAGCTAAACGCTTAACCACTACGCCCCCGAGTCGTTGAGTTTTAGCAGCCTGTTAAAACCGTCTTCATCGTCCACAAGAGGTCCATTGGTACCAAGGCGGGAAGATCATGGTGTGGCCGGAATCCGAAAAAAAAAACGTGACGAGGTCGTAGTGCCTGTAATAATCACACATAGAGTCCAAATGATACCAAGATTTCAGCTCATTTATATAAATAACTGTGTTCGGGAACATGACGTCAGGGTTTTGGTATGGCTCGGACAGTCACCCGACTTAAACACAACTTGCAACACCAGAGGTGCTGCAGCTACTTTGCTGGCCTTCAAGGGTATTTGGATCTAATGGAAGAGAGGATGAGGAAGAGGATGAAGAAGGGGAGTGGGTCTGGAAGTAATCGGTACCCTATTTAACGAACGAAACGCAAAAGCACAAGATGTCTCTACTTCACGTCGGTAATCTGCGAGGCCGGGATACCAACCTGGCCGAGCCGGCCCACTCGAGCAGCAGCAAAAGCCGCCCTTGGCTCTACCACGTTTAAAAGCAATAATTGATATACATATAACATTTGTATATATTTGGAGCACATGTGAAATACAACATACTGGAGCATGGTGGCAGATCCTTCCCGCTTTTTCTATTTGTATTTCGCTTCTCAAAAAACGTTATCGTACTGTGTCCAGGAGGCAGTTTATATACATAAATTGCACATGAACAAACATTCAGATTTGGAACAATTATTTGTAGACCTTATTAATACACATAATAAATAATATTTAAACTAAAATCCTTTATGTAAGCAATTCCATGTATTCGGAAACATAGTTTCTAACTTACACTTTAAATAGATCTATCATACATCTACAACTTGATATCTTGAATTAAGTGTACAGCTAAGCGACTTACACATTAGCGTCAGCACTGTGAGGGCTTCGGAGCGACTGCACGTCTGACTTTTACGAACTTCAAACATCACTTTTACGAAAATACCGATCGCTCGATAAACTATTATTTATGTCACAATGTACCCATTTCCTTCTCCTTCATAATTACTTTTTAGATAAGTTTAGGGTGGAAGGGGAATATACCAATTCTTTCTCCAAACTCCAACCTCGACTGCACGTAGAGCCTGCGAGCTAAATGTTTCAGTTTTTAAAATAAAAAAACTCAATCCAGTTTCGCTGTGTCATTTATGTCGTATAAATATAGGATTAAGATTTAAAATGCAATGCGTTGTCACCCGTGATGAGTAATATGAAATGTTATGATACCGTAAGATAAATCACTCACCGTACAAAACACAGCAGCATGGTGCTGCTATTTAACTGAGGAAGCAGCACCTCTAGTGCTAGGGTACCGCCACTGCGCTCACCGACTCACCCGCCCAGCGAGGTGAGTATGGGCAAATCTTTCATGCATGGCCTGAAACATTTTGTGAGTGGTACTTGCCCGACCCCGCTATATACATATAAAGTTTACTTGACTCTATCACGTGTACAAATATGTAGTCTGTAATTAAAAGAAATAAAAAATATTGCATTTAAAATATTTAGAGTAAAGTAAAGCAGCCATACAACGTCCACAGCTGGGCAAGTGCCTCTTTCTCAAATATCCGCGAGGGTTTTGAAGCGGACTTCACATGTTTTCTAAATGATATTATTTGTTATTGCACAGACATACAGGTTTTCTCACGATGTTTTCGTTCACCGCCGAGCTTGTGGTACAGACTTAAATTGCTATTAACAATGTTAGTAGTCGAACCCAGGTCACTCACGCTCTATGAAACAAAAACGAGCGCCCTGACCACTAGGCTTAAATATGATGCCTTAACTATGTTTATTTCAAAACTTGGACGTAAGGTCACCAACGCAATGTCATCTTAATAGTCAAAAACGTGTCATAAGAAGTTAGAAATATAAAAAAAAAACTACATAAACATAACGCAGTAGTTTCTACTATCTTGTTACTATATTTCTACGAGGAACTCTAAGAATCAGTGGTGCAATGTACAGAAAGGGATTTCCACTCATGATTTACTGTAATTCCGCCCGGCACTGATTTTCAGTATTCCTAATGAAACAAAAATGCATGTTATTTCTGTGAACTTGTGACGAACATATTAGTCATTCCATATATTCTTTGTTAACAGGAAATGCGTAGAAAAAGAGCTGGATTGCGTGGCGATCGGTAGCAGGTTGCGGGGCCCGATGGGGACGCGTCCGCCGGCCAAGTTCTGGCCGCAGCTCTGGGCGACCGTCATTCGTAGCCTGCTGCTGAAGAAGCGGGACACCAGGAAAACCCTCGCTGTAAGTTGTTGCACGATGATCGCCGGCTACGACCGCGGCGGCCTCTATTTGTTTTTTTTTATTTATCACTGACAAGCTTAACTACCTGCTGGTGGTTACTGCCACCGCCGCCCATCCCACACCTGCACACGACTTTAATCGATAAAGGTTACAGGTGCGTCGACACCCGAGAGGATTGAAATGTAATGCGTATGTAATTAAATTCCCTAAAAAGATTATACACTCTACGTTAAAATAGTTAACGCATTTTATTGTATTTTTGGTGAAATGGTGAAAGTAACATTCAACATTTCATCAAATAATTAAAGAACTATTTAATAAACGAATGCTTCTATACTCTACAGAAGTTTTTCTATCAAAAGTGAATTTAAATAACTTAGTCATTTAAAAACGATTAAATCACGGAATTATAATTAACTATTATAAAAATAAAATAATAAATGCCTTTTGACTGAATCAGTTATATACCCACGAAATGTGCAAATTAAATATGATTAAAGTTCACAGATTTATTTCTCTAACAATAATTTATGACTGAATTATCTAACATTTCGAATATAAATCTATATCTATAGTACTGTTGTAATGTATTTACATTAGCCGTGAACTATAATATGATTTCATGATGGGTCTCTTACTTACATAATAATATCTAAGTGAGTCATGGACGCAACAAAGAATATGATTTGATTTGATTTACGCAACCCAGCGTTTCCATTGGGCTCACTTTCCTGGATGTGTCTGCGTACGTACCTGCTGAGTAAGCGATCGGCAAACCATCTAGCATCTACAATCTAGCAACTCCTACCACCGTCTTGTTGCTACTAAAGATTAGCCACTGACCTGAATGTAGGGGATTATTTACTAATACAAACAGCCCCTGATATTTGTTCTAATGTCATTATAAGTTACATCTATTGAATAAATAGTTTTAATGTTATTAGAGCATGACTCTTT
This sequence comes from Bhutanitis thaidina, assembly GCA_029286595.1. Taxonomy (NCBI): domain Eukaryota; kingdom Metazoa; phylum Arthropoda; class Insecta; order Lepidoptera; family Papilionidae; genus Bhutanitis; species Bhutanitis thaidina. Next base: position 11,585,591 of record JAGSMS010000016.1, read on the forward strand.
TTTAATATAACCTTTTGTTTATATACATATATATATATATAAGCATTCAATTTTGTCAGGCATAGGAGTAGGCGTTGCCAAACGGGCTTCCGCAACACACTTTTTACCTCACGGGGAGATAGAACGTCACGCGCGGCGAGCAGCGGCTACTCTTACCTTATTTGGGTTATTGACAACCGCGTGCCTTGTGGTTAGTGTAGCTGACTACCAAGACATAGCTCCGGGGTTCGAATCGCAGCCGAACACAATATTTGCGCAAAAATATTTTGTTTTGGGGCGGGACGTGCTGTGTTCTATCTCGTGTCTCCGACACTGCAACTGATCAGCTTCCTCCGATCCTGTCACAAAATCGTTACATCGGCTACTGGAAGTTCTAGACGAGCGAGTGCCGCCTCTGTGTGCGCGTACACTGACCGCACTATAACACCTCCCGCGCAGTAGACCACCGCCGATGGTACTTGCAGTTGTCAACTTATCTTATTTTTATCTCCTGTCTAAAAAGTAACCTATCTTCTTACCCGGGGTTCAACGTATCTTCATACTATATATTTGATTAAAATGCGTATTGCATTGCGGTTAAGAATATTTACTGCAGTAAGCCCAATTTTTTAATTTGAGTTCATTCTAAAATGTTTTATGAAAGAAAACTTTTTTTTTATATCTTTCATTCATTCGAACAAGTAGTGGTTATATTATACTATTTGACATGAAAAACTTGAATAAAATACGTGCAACATTTCATAGATTGTAATGATAGAGCAATTACATAAATGTAATCAGCTTATGTTAATTTTATTAGTCTACAAGAATCCAACTAAAAAAAAATTATCACGCGACGAATGTACACATGCAATGACCAAAATTGTTTGCTTAGTGAACTTGGCAAACAATTTCGTTTGTTGGCAACACTACTAGACAAATGTTGGTTCGTTCGAGGGACCAACTTTTTTTTAAATACACTGTTAAGCAATGTTTGGGTGTCTTACCATAATAATTCCACGTTATAACAAAATAGAGATGCAATGCAAACCTCATGGAAGGGTGTAAGTGTGTAAGTACGACATTCATAGAGTAAATTATTTTTTTTTATGGTAAATGCGGCAAACGAGCAAGCGGCTCAACTGATGGTAAGTGACTACCGTCGCCCACGTACATCTGCACCACCAGAGGTGCGCATGCATCAACACGGTCGAGCCGGCCCATTCAAGCAGCAGCAAAAGCCGCTGCTTGGTTCTACCATGCATGAGGTAGAGGCATCACTTAAATATGGAGAGCAACGCCATCTGACGTAAAATTATTGGCAATGAACAGCTCTTGCATATTACTACAAAATTAAATATTTGACTTTTTTTACACTTTCAAATGTTGTTAAAGCGTATAAATTTAATTATTGTATTAAAAATATCTGTTGTATTAACCTAATTCGAAAATGCTTGTTCTTAGGACAACGAATTAAAACAAGTTACATTTTTATTAAGATATTTATTTTTAAAATTTTTACTTTTCTACATATTGTAGGGCAAGAGTTTTCATTACATCGTCACCAACGTAATTTCTTCTGCGACCTTTCAATATATTTTTTGTCATTACATCAATTACATACGAAACACGAAAGGAAAAATGATAAACAAAGTTTCTCAATGTCACTTGAAAATAATTTAGTGGCGGAATGTCATGGCAACTATATCGTGCATAACGCCATCTATCGCAATGTAACTCAGTTAAAATTCTTAATGTATAAAGTGAAATGACCTTTTTTGTCTTATATATATGGTTAGCCGAAGCCGAAAATTGAATCGATTCGATTACCCTATCCTAAAAAAAAAAAAACCTAACCTCATTTTAAATTTTACCGAACTCTGTCATAGTAATACATAAATATACGTTTATATTTTTGGAATGAAGTAAAATACCGAAAATACGTTGTACAGGCGCCTGTAGCGTAGTACATACCCAGGCACCAATAAAATAAGAGCATTCATAGCAAACCATCTGAAAAGCTGTTTCATAAGTAGATTTAATGCGAAAAAATAATTTTTCAGAAGAGAAACTTTTATTTGGAGACCGTTTCGAAAATGTCTAAGAATTTTACCGATCGGTAAACTGTAGGATATGAAAAATAACCTTCTCGGATGTAGATAAAATTGATATCAGACCAATTTAGTTTAATGCGAGTGTTGTTATCTTATTGCATTAGAATAAGGTTGCTTTTTGCTAATGAACAAATGAAATAATTTCTTTGATTTTTTATTCTCCTTTTTATAAGGGAGTAATAATTTAGAAACGGAATTTGCTGACGTGGGTATAGTGAATTACCTTCATGTCAATAAGGTCACGCACGCTCGATTTTGTTCATTATTTATTACATAACAACGTTTAGTTTCGTTACAAAACAATAAATTTCGTGATAAAATCACAAAATCTACGTGTATGTGCGTTTTTTCAGACGTCTTTAAAGACCATTTGCCTATTTTTTGACGTTTAGAATCATCGGGATCATCTTACGGGTGATTGCACTACCAGAAACCTCGCGTCATAGACGCTGCTGCTGCTTCATCGGTCTGCCAATTGTCGCGTCATCTGTCGGTAGACTTTGCGATTTTCAAGGCATCTCCCTTAGTCGTTTCTTACGACACCCGCGGGAAGAAAGGGAAGGCTGATTCTTATTCCGCATCGTGAGTGCAGGCGGATTGGTGAGTGCAGTGCCGGTTCTCTCGCACCACATAACTATGCCTGTAGGAGTTCGGTGCGGAAACCTCGGTTAGATTTTCCACCATCTTTTTGTCGCCAGAGCCTCGTTTGTTAGATAGCAAGGTTCACTATGTGCAGGTGAGGTGGTATATTCTCCTTTACATCCTGTTACATTACTTATACCAACTTAGTGCCAAAGTGAAAAGACACCTTCTAGGCAAACGTGTACCATCCTAGGCCTCATCTTCGCCTTCCATCGGGCAAGGTTGAGGTCAAACGTAAGCCTATTTTTCATAAAAAAAAAAGTTCTCACTAAGGATGAACTAATTGACGAAATCATTATCTAGGACGACCGCATGGTTTTGCTGGTAAGCGTGCCTGACTCTTGTGCCATGAGTCCTGGCTTCGATACGCAGCCGAAGATAACATTTGTGCAACACACAAATTATTGGTTTTCGGATCTGGTTGTGTTGTGTTGCTTCCCGAATCTGTGATACTGAATTTGACCCTTGTTGGATGTTTTCGCGTAAACGATCTATAGAATACGGATAAAGAAAAGACTTGAAAGAAGAAATGAGTACCTTTCTTCCTTCTCTGTTTAGAAGCCGTCTGCCAGCCGTCTGTCATCTTAGGTAAGACAGAAATATCTGTCGTTAAACAGCATTGCAACCATTGTTCCCGTTTGGAAGGCATAGAGAGCCAGTTAATATTATTATTATTTAAATAAATATATTTTAAGGCTGCGTTGCATTCCATCTTAGGCCTTAGGTCACCCCTGACAAAGTATTTGTTACCTCCTTCTACTCAAGTTCTTTTCAGGTGGGCATTGGCTCTAGCAGCCACTAACAATCCGGTAGACAGGTCAGGTCGTTTCTCACCACAATCCAATAATATTCACTAAAAATCAGCGCCATGTCTCACTGAAAATCAGCGCCAAGGCTGTTGTTACAGCTGCGGCCACAGCTGAGTGAGGTCCTTTTCACGGCAACGTTGCAGCACAGATAAATCGTGGCAAAGACAAGCATAGCATTTTTCTTCTCTTTGCATAGTTTTAATTTTGAATTTTTATTTTTTATTCTTGTTAAGTTTTGCATTTATTTCTTTTTCTCTTTCTATTATAAGCAACGTGTTGTACTTGTGTCGTGATTAAATGGTTTTTCTTCTCTTTCTTTCTAACCGAAACGTATACTTGCCGCCGACGTCATCACTTTGCTAACGTAAAAAAATATTTATTTCAGGAGGTACTGGTCCCTCTTTACTGCCTGGGCGTGCTGATTTTCCTCAAGATGCTAGTACCAAATCCCAACTTCCCAGAAGTGAGAAAACCAGGTCGGCTTCTGCGAGTGCACCACGACGCGTTCCCTGAGAATCACACGGTCGCAGTTGTGGCGGACTGGGCTACTGCTAATGGAACAGTGGTAAGCTAATGCGATGAGAGAAATTGAGTTAGTTCTGCCTTATCTTTAGCAGCTTCTTAACTCATCACACGTCTGGACCAATCGGGATATTTGGATCAATCAAAGATTTTGTTAATCCTGGGATTATTATCTCTTTGATGGATGGATGTATTCCTGTGGTAATCTGCCATCTCCTTTCTTCCCGTGGATGCAAGTAAGATTTAACCTTAGTTACATCTTACTTGCATCCTTGAAAATGGCAATGGTAGCAGATAAACATCTCGAAAAATACCAGACCAAATGACGGGCTATGATGCCTGGTACTACAATCGCCAATCCACTTGCCGATTTTGTGGTGAGAGCGTGGCGTTTGTGTGGAGTCCTCCTTCTGGGAGAAACCTATGTCCAGTAGTAGACTATTTACAGTCTATTACGTATATTATTTCATATAAATGATTTGCTGTGTGTAGCGGTGTTATAATTCTATTTCTTACCGAGTCGTATGAGGCAAATAAGAGAAAAGTTTTTAAAATCTCATTGCAACCTCCTGGATCTAGCTCGGTGGCAAGGCACATCACTCGTCACGTTCTTTTTTTGCCGAGGCGGAAAGCATATTCAAGTGCAAGCCCTTTATGCTGGAGCGGGAACGCTGATTCTTTAGTCTACTAAAAAAAAACTGAGAAAAAATTGAGGAAGTGCACCATGTATAAGCTGCTACTAAAACTGATAACTATCTGACTCCAACCAGAACTGTCAACCTTTGGGGAAGATTCTTGGGTGGCCACCTCGTACAGGCAAATGCAGTGTACGACGAACCCCCACAAGACGGAGTGACAACCTACATAATGTTATGGGAAGTCGATGGACGCAAGTAGCTCAAGACTGCGCTTTGTGGCACTATTTGTGGGAAGCCTATAAACAGCGGTGGTCTTTGACAGGCAGTAGTAATGATGATGATGATGATCTGTATCCAGATGAGAAGGTTGCATGTTCAAATTACGCCGGTGTCATCTTAGTACATGTATCTTACATCTTACAAGTATCTAGGTGGAAAGTAGAGATACAGAACTGAACTCTGACTAAAATATATTAATTTTTATACTTGAGGGCCTTCTGCTCGTGAGTCTCTGCCGGTAGTGTATGTCTTATTCCGTGGAGGTTTGGGGGGGAGGCGTATAGCGTTAGTACATTGTCCATGTACTGGGCTACAGGAGACGAATACCGGCGGATGGGGGTGAACGCCAATAACTCTCCACGATGCTTGATTTGTAATAGGTCGTTTTAACTAGATTACGATCTACTACGATCAAATCGACAATACGACGTATTTTTATAGCGATTCCGACTAATTAGACCAGACCAATTCCTTTCAGGGTTTCCTGGACGAGATCAACAACTTGCTGATGGACTCGGGGCAGCACGCCATCAACTGGATCCGGTACAACAATACCACGGAGCTGAACGATGCGTACCACCTCAACGCCCGTCACTTTCCCATCGCGGTCATCTTTCACACTGACCCCAGTACCTTCGGTGAACCGCTCAGGTATGTTATACACCGATTTATTCTTCTTCTGCCTATTTACGTCCACTGTTGAACATAGCCCTCTCCATAGCCGGATAAGCGGGTTGGTGAGTGTGATCCCCAGCTTGTGGAATTTGGTTTCGGCAATTTCGGATTGATATTCTCCCACCATTCGGTCGCCAGAACCTCATTTTTTAGCTAACTGGGTGCAGCGTACCACATGTAGTGTAATCATTAATTTAGTCATTATTGTGATAACTGCGTTTAGTGTTTTTTTTTACCTGTCAACTGTGATAAGTTCGCATCACAGTCGAAGCCAATATTTGTACAACACAGAATGTATTGGATTTCGGGTAAATTTAGATTGCGTCGTTCCATGTCTTAGACCTGACGCTTCCTTTAATCACGTAGCATAAGCGGTACGTGGGATACAGGAAGGTTAATAGAAGGATATTATGAAAAATAAAGAGACGACTAAAAAGAAAGCCTTGAAAATCGGAACGGCTACTGGCAGATGGCGATAAGCATCTCGAAAAATATCAGACCAAAATTAAGCAGACCGCCAATCCGCTTGCAGAGAGAGACGGTTATAGTAAATCCTCCTTACATCCTCCTTATGGGGATGGCCTAAGTCCCGCAGTGCACTACTCACATGCAATTAAGGTAACATTAAACGAGTAATTTGGTTCCTCATCAGATACACAATACGAACGAACCCATCCCACGCCGGCACCCCCTCCACCCGCACACTGACCACGTCGCCCGTGAAATGTCGCGAGAGGAACGCGGTGAAGGACTGGTCCTCGGACTGGTCGCGCGGAGGCCAACTCATCCCCCTCTCGGAGATGCACAGAGAGGATACCTGCCCTGTTCTGCAGTATTACTACTCCGGCTTCTTGGCGCTGCAGACCCTAATCGATTATATCAAAATTAAGGTAAAGCCTCCAGTTTAAATTATTTATTAATTTTCAGATTTGTGCCGTGTTCTGTTCCTTTTTGAACAATTCTTTATATTTTTCATGTTGGTAAATGCAACAGCCGAGAAACCATCTCTTTCTCCAAATGTCCAATTTCACGTGCACGTGGTGTACCCTGATGACTAACAGAAGCGGCTGTGTTGACCTAATTATGGCGGAACATTAATCTCACAGACTAGTGATGGGAGCAGCTTCACTAGTAAGATGGTAGCAGCACTACGCTCTCCGACCCGCTTGACCAGCGTCGTGATTATGGGAAAACCTTTCAAGAAACGCATGCTAACTTTCGCTGGCACTGTATTTTTATGGTAAAGGGGCAATCGTGCATGCGACTCAACTGATGTGAGGTGATTACCGTCGCCACGTACATCTGCAACACCAGATGAGCTGCAGGTGCGTTGCCGGCCTTGAACAGTTGGGAGAAGGGAGAGGGGATGGGGAGAGAGATTGTGCCTCCGGTTACGTCACCCACCGAACGAAACACGGAAGCACAAGATACTTCACTCCGGTATTCTGCGAGGCTCTACCACGTAACGCACCTGCAGCTCGTTCCGGCAACATAGTTGGAGAGTCCCATGTTCAGTAGTAGACTGAAAGTCTACTTTATTGCGACTCTTAGTTTAATGAAATATTTCACGCATATTTCACTCTAAATTGACTATTCTTTAATCCAAAACTTACAAACCATATTGTTCGAAGAAAAATCCCAAATCAATATGAATCATATGCTGTAAATCCTAAAATAAAAAACCAACTGTGTTGCTTCAAAAGGTTTGTTTATTCCTCATTGTTAACTTGTTACTTTTCTCTAAGGTCTCTTAAGTCGGACTCAATGTCCAATGTGGAGTTTAAGTTAGGCTGTATATAATATTTGAGCCCGAAAATTTTTAATAAAATTAGCAGTAAAATTTGAGAAGCGGTAAAGTATCGAAAACGATAGAAAATGAAAATTTAAATCAATCAAGTGAACCGCCAGCTATTGAGAGGAAATTCGGAAAGTTAGAAAGAAGTTCAGAAATTTTTGAAGGAAATTCAGAAAGTTTCGAGAATCCATATGATGACGATTTAGTAACAGTAGATCTTGTTGCTGAGTTTGACTCGACTAACCTTTTGAAAGGTTTTGCACGTTCAGGAAGTTGAAGTACGTCATATTTATCAAAATCAGATTGATTTGAAGAAATGAAATTGGTAAACAGTAGCTATGTATTAAAACGAGTAGATTAAAAAAGAGCGCCAAAGTTCTAGGGCGCAGACTGTCTTAAATCCGCCTCTGTCAATGCCTCGCGGCATTCCCTACCATTCAATCCTGCGCGATAGAGAACAATACGTAGCAGGTGCTAACCATCGACATCCTACCTATATTGCGCGATAGATAACAATATGTAGCAGGTGCTAACCATCACCATCCTACCAATATTGCGCGATAGAGAACAATACGTAGCAGGTGCTAACCATCACCATCCTACCTATATTGCGCGATAGAGAACAATACGTAGCAGGTGCTAACCATCGACATCCTACCTATATTGCGCGATAGATAACAATATGTAGCAGGTGCTAACCATCGACATCCTACCAATATTGCGCGATAGAGAACAATACGTAGCAGGTGCTAACCATCGACATCCTACCTATATTGCGCGATAGATAACAATACGTAGCAGGTGCTAACCATCGACATCCTACGAATATTGCGCGATAGAGAACAATACGTAGCAGGTGCTAACCATCGACATCCTACCTATATTGCGCGATGAGAACAATAGGTAGCAGGTGCTAACCATCGACATCCTACCTATATTGCGCGATAGATAACAATATGTAGCAGGTGCTAACCATCGACATCCCACCTATATTGCGCGATAGAGAACAATACGTAGCAGGTGCCAACCATCGACATCCCACCTATATTGCGCGATGAGAACAATACGTAGCAGGTGCTAACCATCGACATCCTACCTATATTGCGATAGATAACAATATGTAGCAGGTGCTAACCATCGACATCCTACGAATATTGCGCGATGAGAACAATACGTAGCAGGTGCCAACCATCGACATCCTACGAATATTGCGCGATAGAGAACAATACGTAGCAGGTGCTAACCATCGACATCCCACCTATATTGCGCGATGAGAACAATACGTAGCAGGTGCCAACCATCGACATCCTACCTATATTGCGATAGATAACAATACGTAGCAGGTGCTAACCATCGACATCCTACCTATATTGCGCGATAGATAACAATATGTAGCAGGTGCTAACCATCGACATCCTACCAATATTGCGCGATAGAGAACAATACGTAGCAGGTGCTAACCATCGACATCCTACCTATATTGCGCGATAGATAACAATATGTAGCAGGTGCTAACCATCGACATCCTACCAATATTGCGCGATAGATAACAATATGTAGCAGGTGCTAACCATCGACATCCTACCTATATTGCGCGATGAGAACAATACGTAGCAGGTGCCAACCATCGACATCCTACCTATATTGCGATAGATAACAATACGTAGCAGGTGCCAACCATCGACATCCTACCAATATTGCGCGATGAGAACAATACGTAGCAGGTGCTAACCATCGACATCCTACGAATATTGCGCGATGAGAGAACAATACGTAGCAGGTGCCAACCATCGACATCCCACCTATATTGCGCGATGAGAGAACAATACGTAGCAGGTGCTAACCATCGACATCCCACCTATATTGCGCGATGAGAACAATACGTAGCAGGTGCCAACCATCGACATCCTACCTATATTGCGATAGATAACAATACGTAGCAGGTGCCAACCATCGACATCCCACCTATATTGCGCGATGAGAGAACAATACGTAGCAGGTGCCAACCATCGACATCCTACCTATATTGCGCGATAGATAACAATATGTAGCAGGTGCTAACCATCGACATCCTACCTATATTGCGCGATAGATAACAATATGTAGCAGGTGCTAACCATCGACATCCTACGAATATTGCGCGATAGAGAACAATACGTAGCAGGTGCTAACCATCGACATCCTACCTATATTGCGCGATAGATAACAATACGTAGCAGGTGCCAACCATCGACATCCTACCTATATTGCGCGATGAGAACAATACGTAGCAGGTGCCAACCATCGACATCCTACCTATATTGCGCGATAGATAACAATATGTAGCAGGTGCTAACCATCGACATCCTACGAATATTGCGCGATAGAGAACAATACGTAGCAGGTGCTAACCATCGACATCCTACCTATATTGCGCGATAGATAACAATATGTAGCAGGTGCTAACCATCGACATCCTACCTATATTGCGCGATAGATAACAATACGTAGCAGGTGCTAACCATCGACATCCTACCTATATTGCGCGATAGATAACAATATGTAGCAGGTGCTAACCATCGACATCCTACCTATATTGCGCGATAGATAACAATATGTAGCAGGTGCTTACCATCGACATCCTACCAATATTGCGCGATAGATAACAATACGTAGCAGGTGCTAACCATCGACATCCTACGAATATTGCGCGATAGAGAACAATACGTAGCAGGTGCCAACCATCGACATCCTACGAATATTGCGCGATAGATAACAATACGTAGCAGGTGCCAACCATCGACATCCCACCTATATTGCGCGATGAGAGAACAATACGTAGCAGGTGCCAACCATCGACATCCTACGAATATTGCGCGATGAGAGAACAATACGTAGCAGGTGCCAACCATCGACATCCTACGAATATTGCGCGATAGATAACAATATGTAGCAGGTGCTAACCATCGACATCTACCTATATTGCGCGATGAGAACAATACGTAGCAGGTGCTAACCATCGACATCCTACGAATATTGCGCGATGAGAACAATACGTAGCAGGTGCTAACCATCGACATCCTACCAATATTGCGCGATGAGAACAATACGTAGCAGGTGCTAACCATCGACATCCTACGAATATTGCGCGATAGAGAACAATACGTAGCAGGTGCTAACCATCGACATCCTACCTATATTGCGCGATAGATAACAATATGTAGCAGGTGCTAACCATCGACATCCTACGAATATTGCGCGATAGATAACAATATGTAGCAGGTGCTAACCATCGACATCCTACGAATATTGCGCGATAGAGAACAATACGTAGCAGGTGCTAACCATCGACATCCTACCTATATTGCGCGATAGAGAACAATACGTAGCAGGTGCTAACCATCGACATCCTACCTATATTGCGCGATAGAGAACAATACGTAGCAGGTGCTAACCATCGACATCCTACCTATATTGCGCGATAGATAACAATACGTAGCAGGTGCTAACCATCGACATCCTACGAATATTGCGCGATAGATAACAATACGTAGCAGGTGCTAACCATCGACATCCTACCTGCCTACCTAACAGCCTATAAATAATTGTCACTCCAGGACAAAAGTCCTCTCACATAAGGAGAGGATTTCCCATAATCTATCTAACCAGCTAACCAATAAACCAACAGTTTGTTGGTTTATTGGTTAGCTTGTGCTTTGGATTCTCAGCTCAAATCCCAGTCGAAGCTACTGTTTGTACAAGATACAAATTGATACATTTCGGGTCTGGTTGTGTTGTGCAGCGTCCCAAGTTTTTGACACTGCATCTGTCCTATGGGAAGGGTATGGAAAGGTACAAAAATAAAGGAATACGTGGATATTACCCCCAGGGAATGAGTTGTACGCTCGAAACTGTTTCTAAAAACTATATTGTATTATTGTTTCGAACGTTTGATTTCGAAAAAAAAATTAAAAAAATTGGATACTCTCGGAGTTTCTTTCGCGTGATTTCTCTCAGTCAGAGAAAACCTTATTACGAGATATAAGAAAAACCTTATTACGAGATATAAGAAAAACCTTATTACGAGATATAAGAAAAACCTTATTACGAGATATAAGAAAAACCTTATTACGAGATATAAGAAAAACCTTATTACGAGATATAAGAAAAACCTTATTACTGATTGTAGATGATAAGTGAAACTTTATGCCTCTTATGTTGATGAATAAATGATTTGATTTGCAAACCTCTATATTGCACGTACACTCTGTAATATATCCAGTTCAGTCGACAACATCTCGTAGTATTCGGAATTTGTCTGCGAGGTCTAAAACGATCAGGAGTCACGATAGCTGCCGCGAGACTTTTCTGGACTCATCATCAGCCACAGACTCAGGGAAGGGCCGATGGATTCCCTTAAGCCGTTAACCTTTAACGTGTCATAACTTACATGTTTATTTATTTGACGTTCATTAGAGCTTTAAGCAAGCCATAGTTGAACACAAAAGTTTCGACTGTGACTTTGAGTTAACAAGCTGGATAGTATTTAATATTTTATCAATTTCAGCTGGACACCGGGTCTCCCTTCCCCCCTCCGAGAGTCGACCTGCGCCAGTTCCCCAAACGCCAGCATACCGGTGATTGGCTCGTCATCTTCAGAGTCATCATGCCCATGTACATGGTGATGACGTTATCACAATTCATCACCTACCTTCTAATGTTCGTGGTTGGGGAGAAAGAGAAGAAGATCAGAGAGGGATGAGAATCATGGGCTTGAAGGATTCTGTTTATTGGTTCGTAGTTTTACATTCGTAGAAGCGACGCATATTAAAAATAGGAAAGTGTTTTGACTTTGTACCTCAGAGCCAAGCGGCGGCTTTTGCTGCTGCTCGCATGGGCCGGCTCCACCGGGGCAGCAGAGCGCATCGCAGAATAGCGGCTTGAAGTAGTGGCATCTGTTGCTTCTACATTTCGTTCGGCGAGTGAGATAACCGGAGAACCGCTCTCTAGTTACATAGTCAGTCAATATTTATGCAACACAAACTATTGGTTTTTGGGTCTGTTTGTATTGTAACCTGTGTCTTTGATACTACGATCTGCGATCCTTTATACGGGACCTTATGTTCCTGGACGTTGTTATGATGTAAAGTAAAGTAGTAACTTTTGAGTGTCCAATTGCTGGGCAAAGGTCACATCTCAATATTTGAGAGGGTTTTTGGAGCCGAGAAGGGTCGCCACGCTGCTCCAGTGTAATATAACATATATTTTTGTAAATTAGAAAAAAAAATGCTAACAATACTATTTATTAAGTAACATTACTAATATTCCTATTAACCCTACAATTAAGCATTACAGCTTGTACCTGGAGTGGTTCACGACATTAGTCGAATTACTTACGACGTCATGTTTCATAGTCAGCACCCTAACCCATTTGGCCTGTGGATAAATGTGGAATGCCTCACAGCTTCTAATTATATTGTCTCCTTAACCCTTCAAACCGGCACACAACGGAGACAGAAACAGGCTGGAGGATGGTACACCACCTACCCAGACTATAAGACTCCTAAGATAAGGCTCCTACTCAGAATATAAGCCATCCCATTCATCCACCTGATAACAACAATAATAATGTTTGCTAGTATTTGTTGTGGGTCAGTGAATTTTTTTTCTTGTTTCAGGGGTTCCTGGTTCTTAATATACGCCGTTTTTGTTACCATTTTGTCTATAGTCAGTACCGTTCTTCTGTTTACTTTGGGGGTAAGTGTTTAGGTTTGGATACGTTTTATAAAATCTTGAAACCAAACTTGAACAGAAACTGATTAGAATTAACCGATAAAAGCTAAACTAAACAAATACAATATAAAAACAAAAGGGGTCAGGGGATCTGCTTCTTGTACGATCCCCTGGTGGTGAAGGGTTCGTACCAATAAAATTCTCTAAGCTTACTCTGTATGTGCGATTTGTATCGTTGGTCTGAACACTGCGACGGCGACGGGCTCACCACCTGTCGCGTTGTTTCCGAAACGGCTTAAATAAATGTCTTGACCGACCCAGTACTGGGGCATGTACTGCCGTGAAAGTTTATTTTTATAATTTTTTTTTTTGGATGTTATACTTCTTTTGGCGCGTTTGGGAAAAATGATGAGAGTGAATTTTTACGATGCACGCGCACCGACACCTAAAATTAACAGGTTGAAGTTGGTTTCTAAATGTCTCTTAAATTATCTTGGTAACTATTATGGAGACCATACACTATTATGGAGTGTATAGTCTCCATAATAACTATATTCAAAGTCGTTCGAATATTTATGAATATACATGTGTATTTGTGTGTGATTTTAAATTATACATAAATAATAATTTATTGAGTATAAGTGGTTTTACGTAATAAACTTTTTTAAGTGGGCTTAAAGATTTGAGGCTAACTGTCAGTATTTATTCTTTTTATTTGTTTAGTTACGCTAAAGAAGTATAACTTCTTACGTGCATACATAAGTACAAACACACACACACACACACATGTTTTTTTAATGTTAGTTTTTTCCTTTTTCCTCGCAGGTGTTCCAGCACTCGTCCTATATTCTTATATTCCTCTTGATGCTCCTGTTCGGCTTCACGATCATCACCTTTGCGTTCATGCTGACGCCGTTCTTCGACAGCGCCAGAGTAAGTGTAATCATTAATGTTAACATTACACATTTGTAGGATCCTAATTCAGTACGAGAAATAAAGCAAATGGACTGTGGTATGATATGTATGTATATATTCACGCCTTGTTCCCAACAGGGTAGGCAGAGACAATCTTCTTCCACTCGCTACGGTCCTGACATACGTCTTTCGCTTCTCCCACTTTCATCTCTCTACTCTCTCGAGTACTCTCGACCTGGCCTTTTTTCAGCACGTCTCCGATTTGATCGTGAAATGTTTATTTTTTTATTTTTTTATTTATTTAATCTTTATGCTCTAATTGGTTAAGCTAAGCAGAGATATATACATAATAGAGGCGATACAGCTAAGAGAATAAAACCAGTAAAAGGATATAAATATCAAAATATATACTTGCACAAATGTTCGCCTAGGTCTTCCTCTCCCGACTCTACCATTTATTTACGTGTTATGATATAATGTATTATTCAAAGTTTTGTTTGTTGTGCGAGGCTGGAAAGTGCGCGCCTCGCCGATCGACCGCCGCCGCCAGCGCCTGCGACAACGTTCCGGTTCGCGCGTGAACTAATCCCCGTGTACATAGTTTATTTATTTATTTATTTATTTAAAATTTATTCAAAGACCTTTCACAAAAATATTACAAAGGTCGGACTTAATGCCTCTTGGCATTCTCTGCCAGTCAACCCGGAACGTGGAGAGATACAGTAAGGGTGGCAAACATTAAATTTGTTAAAAAAAATAACTAAAATATATGAATAAATATATAAAATACACTTACAATTAGATACGTACAGACGGAATAAATACATATAAACAAATATGAATACATACATATATACACATACATACTGCATACAAGATATTATTATAATTACAATGACCGATGATATCAATTCCACTAAGTGGGAACGGATGTCTTGAAGAGGTGTTCGCGTACCAGTCTCTTGAACGATAACTTGCTGGACACTTTCCTAATGTCTTCAGGTAAGGAATTCCAGAGTAGTGCAGCCTGAACAGTAAAGGAGTTGCCAACAAAATCGGTGAAGTGTGTGCTAATCTTATGATTAGATGAAGGGCGAAGGTTATAGTTGTGTGGAGTGATCGTGTAGGGAAAATAGGAAAGATAGCTCAGGCCCCCGGTACAGGATGATTCGATATAATTACAAAGTACCGTTGTGTTTTTGTTCGAACCATGCATTATGCGGTTATTTTTTTTTTTTATGGAAGAGACCTGCAAACGAGCAAGCGGTTCACCGGATGGTAAGTGATTACCGTCGCCCACGTACATCTGCAACACCATAGACGCTGCAGGTGCGTTGCCGGTCTTTAAGGATATTTGGGAGATGGGAGGGAAGAGGAGGGGAATAGGGGGATGTGGGCCTCCGGTTACCTCACTCACCGAACGAAACGCGAAAGCACAAGATGCCTGTACTTCACGCCGGTATTCTGCGAGGCCGCGGTATCAATCCGGTCGAGGCGATATCACCGGTGGTTGGTTCATTGGTGCATTTTTCACACGCGCGCTCATGTTCGTTCATAATCACAGATTGTGGAATGCTATGTGGTCTAGAGGTGGCACCAGCCGCTCGACCCGTCGACGTTCACCGATTCGCCAGGTGATAACGAATTATTTGACATCGATCTACGGACGTTTTAACTTCGTTCAATATTGCAGGTTATTACCACCGCCCTTATTTCGACCACCAAATGTGATATGTACTCAATATTTGGTATATGTACCTACTTAGAAATCTATGGGGTTGTTTTGTGTATGCATATATTTTATTTAAAATAATTGGTAATTTTTTTTTTTTTTTTTTTTTTTTATGGAAGAGACCTGCAAACGAGCAAGCGGTTCACCGGATGGTAAGTGATTACCGTCGCCCACGTACATCTGCAACACCATAGACGCTGCAGGTGCGTTGCCGGTCTTTAAGGATATTTGGGAGATTGGAGGGAAGAGGAGGGGAATAGGGGGATGTGGGCCTCCGGTTACCTCACTCACCGAACGAAACGCGAAAGCACAAGATGCCTGTACTTCACGCCGGTATTCTGCGAGGCCGCGGTATCAATCCGGTCGAGGCGATATCACCGGTGGTTGGTTCATTGGTGCATTTTTCACACGCGCGCTCATGTTCGTTCATAATCACAGATTGTGGAATGCTATGTGGTCTAGAGGTGGCACCAGCCGCTCGACCCGCCGACGTTCACCGATTCGCCAGGTGATAACGAATTATTTGACATCGATCTACGGACGTTTTAACTTCGTTCAATATTGCAGGTTTTTACCACCGCCCTTATTTCGACCACCAAATGTGATATGTACTCAATATTTGGTATATGTACCTACTTAGAAATCTATGGGGTTGTTTTGTGTATGCATATATTTTATTTAAAATAATTGGTAATTTTTTTTTTTCAAAATTGTTGCACCATTCGATTGTACGAAAGATAATATAAAGCTTATGTTACACTCCATTTATAAGAAAGTTACCGTGACGTCGCGGATTACTTAATCTGCCAACTCCATTCTTCCCGTGGAGATCATAAGAATCGACCTAAAGATCTGAGGGCAATCTTGGCTCCGGCCCCTACACCGTGTAAAGAAACTACTGCACTACTTCCAGACCGCTGGCATCCTCGGCAGCTTCGCGGTGAACCTGATGAGCTGGCTGTACTTCATCCAGGTGTTCGTTTCCAACGCGGACTCGCTCGCCTTCTGGTTCGTCTCCCTCATCAGCTCCAGTTGCTACGCGCTCGCCATGGACAAGGTAACTGTAGTGTTTAGTTCCAATTTAAGCCATGACCGGTTTGAGCAGCGCATGGTAAAGTCGCAAGTTGAGTTGTTCGTAGTTGTCTAAATTCTAAATCGTAGGTACTAGATCATCTTTATTGTCAACCGCGTGGCTCCATGGTCAATGAACATAAGCCCGTATTTACAAACAATACTTGTCCCAAATGAGCACGGGACCTACTACGATTATTCTAAAACTACTAGTTCATAGATTCATTTTCCATGGGTCCATTGGTTGATGATTTTTCAACAAAATCCTCCAAATCAAAAATCAACAAAACCTTATCAATCTACGAACTTAACTCAAAAAGGCATGGTACAAAAATTTTGTAACAAAATGTACATACGTATCTTCATCACTGACTGAGGAAAAGGTGGCAAAATTACCAACAAAAAATACACCTTCTTTTTTTTAAATATTTTTTATAAAAATATTAAACACTACACTTCAACAATTTATTATCATTAATAGACAAATTATCTTGTCTGTGATGACTGTATAATAAATATATTATAATAATATTTGACAAAATAAATTGTATAAAAAATTATTTTTTGGCCTTTTTTAAATTATTTTTGGGATTTTCTGTGGCTATATTTCATAGTAGAAAGCGCCAACATTTAAGCAAATTTTCCATAGTGTTCAGAATACTTAAAAAAACGACAAAAATAAATCCGCCCGAACAGGGACTTGAACCCTGGACCCTTGGATTAAAAGTCCAATGCTCTACCGACTGAGCTATCCGGGCTATACGAATTGTGGTGAAAATAAAGCTCAGCCTCAATAACCACAGTTAAAATATAATAGTAAGTAAAAATATGTGTACAATAAGAAAATACAGTAAAATATATTTACATTAACTAAATAAAACTAAAACTTGAACGCCACAAAACGATTTGCTACAAGTACAAAGTATTTAAAAAAAATTGTTTTCACTAATTACTTGTTACAACTAATACTTAATTTTATGAGCCTAAACATTGACTTCTTTAAAAATTGTATTTAGATAGAAAACTATATTAAAATTTTTATTACGGTTTTTTTTGTATATTATGTTTAAATGTCCGTCTCACGGACGTAGCCCTTCGCTTTCCCCTAGCTTCGCCGTAGAGGCATCTTATGCTTCTGCGTTTCGTTCGGTGAGTGAGTGAGGTACCCGGAGGCACACTCCCCCTCCCCATCCCCCTCCTCGTCCTCCCCTTTCTCCCAAATATCCTTAAAGGCCGGCAACGCACCTGCAGCACCTCTGGTGTTGCAGATGTA
Source organism: Bhutanitis thaidina (assembly GCA_029286595.1). Taxonomy (NCBI): domain Eukaryota; kingdom Metazoa; phylum Arthropoda; class Insecta; order Lepidoptera; family Papilionidae; genus Bhutanitis; species Bhutanitis thaidina. The sequence goes on from JAGSMS010000016.1 coordinate 11,603,747, forward strand.
CGTGGGCGACGGTAATCACTTACCATCAGGTGAACCGATTGCTCGTTTGCCGTCTCTTCCATAAAAATAAAACATCTTATATATGAACCTATATGGTTTATTCTATTTACGCGAACACTACACATTTCAAATGAAACTATTTCATCATCATCATCATCATTTCAGCCTATCAGAAGTCCACTGCTGAACATAGGCCTCCACCAAAGATTGCCACGAAGCTCGGTCCTGAGCCACCTGCATCCATAGATTTCCCGCAACACTGCGCAGGTCGTCACTCCATCTTGTGGGGGATCGTCCTACACTATTTAATCCCGTGTAATTGTTCTTTTTACGTTTCCAACTTTTCGAGTGCTTTTAATACACCCGTGGTCGCTCTGGGACTGAGGCGTTAGACGTCCCGATGTCATAGTTAACTCGGGCTACCTTCAGCGTTTAATTATTAGTTTTCGTCCGATATACGCAGAATGTGCACACATTATCTTGAGGTCGTGCAGCTACTTGGTTTAGGAATTAATTTTCTTAATGATTGGATCCCAAGCCGGTAGCACCCATCTTCTATATTGAAATTAGGATATTTTTGACCTATGAAACCTTAACCTAAACATAAAAACAAAAATTAAACCCCTTAACATCCGTAAGCAATAATCGAATATATTACGCAAATTTCTAGGCTCTGGTGTTGGACATGGCGGGCGTGGGCGTGACGTGGGACAACCTGTGGAGTGGGCCGGGCGTGCCGTTCGGCGGCAGTCTCATCATGATGGCCGTCGACACCGTGCTGTACGGACTCGTGGCCTATTGGCTCGACGCCGTAATTCCCAGTAAGTTTTTTTTTTTTTGCAAAACGTTCAAGAGTATCACCTGATAGTAAGTGATCACCGTCACCATACCATCTGCAACACCAGAGGAGTGCAGATGCGTTGCCGGCCTTTAAGAATATTTGTGCGATGGGTAAGCGTTTGGGGGAGAGGAATGAAACGTAGAAGCACAAGATGCCTCCACGTCACGCCGGTATTCGTATTTATCAAAATATCAGTACGATTTTCACTTGTATTAATGTTATTTATTAACTAATTCATAAACTCCTTACCTTAAAATAGTCTGCTGCAGAGCGTAGACCTCTCCCGTAAGGAGGATTTGTCATAATCGCCAGACTCGGTAAGCGGATTGATCATCGGTAGCCATTGCAATTTTCAAGGTCTTCCCTAAGTTTCTCTTACCACACCCACGGGAAGTTCTTCTCTTACCACACCCACGGGAAGTTCTTCTCTTACCACACCCACGGGAAGTTCTTCTCTTACCACACCCACGGGAAGTTCTTCTCTTACCACACCCACGGGAAGTTCTTCTCTTACCACACCACACCCAGTTCTTACATACACAAAAACAAACACAAAATTTGTTCCCAGGTGAGTATGGCATCAAGCAGAAGCCATGGTTCTGTCTGCTCCCGTCGTACTGGCTGGGCAGCCGCAGGAGCCGTGTGTCTGCTGTCCACTTCCACTCCAACGGTGATGCCGCCCACAACAAGGATATCGAACCTGCTCCTAGGTAACATATTGCTTGTAGATCCGTCCGTCCGTCCGTCGACATCTCGCCTTTTTGGTGGGGTTGAATAAAACAATACGGATGTTAACTAAACTTTCTGTACTAATTTATAAGCTATATTATACTTGACTGGGGACGACGAATGGGTCGGTTCGACACTCTCAGAATACTGAGTTTCGTATAGCGCGAGAGATGCATTTACTGGTAATTGAGATGGACGTGACGTTCCATCCTCCTGCTCAGGGGTAACAATGCAACTGCATTATAACTCATAACCGAGGATAGATGGATCCATGAACCGTAGGTAGCGCATACCACAGAACAGTGTTTTTCTTTTCTTTATCAAACGATAGTTTTGGGGTGACAAAGGAAGTCACAGTCCACTGGATGAAGTGACTACTGAAACCCAGGTAGACCTGCAAAAAACTTTAATCGAAGAACAAATGGGTTGTGACCTCGGAACACTATGATAGAATACCTCGCTGTCTGTAATTATACCTTTCAAACCGGACGGACAGTGGTTTGAAATGAAACTATTCTTTACGGATTTTATCGCGTTTAATTATGCTTTTATATTCCCGACGTTTCGATTGCTTTACAGCAGCCGCGGTCACGGGGGGACTGAGGTGTTAGACGTCCAGGTGTCATAGCTCACTCAGGCTGCCTTCAGCTTTTATTTATTATATTTTGTCCGATCTACGCAGAATATGATCACATTATTTTGACGTCGTGCTTGGTTTTATATTTAACTTTGTTTATTACTGGATCCCAAGCCGGTGGTGGTACCTGTCCTTCTTCTCTATTGAAATAAGGATATTTATGTTTATTATATATTTATTTTGGTCCGATCTACCGAAGTACTAGAACACAACAGTGGTTACACTGGAGATTTGCGCCAGAAATGGACAAGTGGGTGTTACCTAACTAGGGTACTTCTAGGCAGACATGGAGTCTATGTCTTAATAAATCTGCGTGTGAAATCTGTGTGAAAAAATGGAATGGTATATGTTCTATTGTAATTTATAGTTGCTGTAAGTATCAATTATTTTTAAAAATTTCCAGAGAGCTGTTAGACAAGGAGGCGATCAGGATAGTTGGTCTTCAGAAGAGCTTCCGCCACTGCCGCAAGCCGGAAGTGAAGGCAATCGACGGCATCGACCTGAGCATCTACGAGGGTCAAATAACCGCGGTGTTGGGTCACAACGGGGCAGGAAAGTCCACGCTGTTCAATATACTGACCGGACTCACAGCGCCCACGGCCGGTACTGCATATGTTTATGGATTAGATGTTAGGTAAGCATATATTTGTATATAGGCTACTAAACTTGCTAGAACGGCTTCTACGAGAAATTATTGATAGCTGCTTGTCTGATGATCCCCACCTGAAGGTTAAAATTTAAAAGAGGCTTCTAAAACCCAAGGACATAGACACCTACAAATCGTGGACTATGACTGATTGTCTCAGAACCTGTAATTATACTGGCGCAGAATAGCATTCAACTTTGAACACACAACTGTGGTTACACTGCTTATTGGCGGGAGGATTAGAAAAAAGGGTGGTACCTACCGAGAGGACTCCTAGGAGCCTACCGCCTAGTGAACCTAGTAGAAAAGGAGAGTGGGGTGGGAATCTCACATTACAGTCTGTGTCTGGGTAATTACAGGGGGTGAAGAGCGAAATGGCAATTAAAAAAAACGTGTGTGTGTGTACAAAACAAAATTAACTAAAAATTTTATCCCTTCTGCCGGTAGTCTTTGTTTATGAAAATAATCGATTATATAAACAAAAAGAATACATACCGAAGATTAACCTCAAATCTAAAACCTACTTAAAAAAGTTGATAATGTAAAAAAACCAAAGGTAGTTTCTTTAACACGAATACTCGCAATAAATTATCATTCATCACCATATTTAATTTAAAATCACACACAAATACACATGTATATTTATGTATGAATATATTTTGTTTGTCTCCACTGATATAAAACACGTGTTGTAGTTTCATATAACTACCATGAATATAGTTCACACGAAAACTTGAGACACAATTAGCAACCAACTTCATGGTGTTGCTTTTAGGTGTCGGTGCGCGCGCGCATAGTATAAATTCACTCTCATCATTTTACCTAAACGCGCCGAAAGAAGTATAACTTCAAAAAGTTTTCTTTTCTAGGGATCCTAACGACATGCACGAGATTCGTCAAATGATCGGGGTTTGTCCCCAGCAAGATGTTCTGTTCGATCTGCTCTCCGTTAAAGAGCATCTGCAATTCTTCGCTGCGGTCAAGGTAAAATTAAACTTCTTAATCATTATGTAGAAGTCTACTCCATACAAGCTAACATGAACGATTAGTCCATACCTGGTAGGCCAATGGATGCCAAAATAATTAAACAAAAAACAACAATTTTTTAACCGACTTAATAAGCTTATAATCCAAATAAAACGCAAGCGCCATTTGTTGATGGTGATATAGTTTACTGACCTCGGCAAGAGCGGTGTGAGAGCATTTCTTTGAACAGCGTTTCGGCTTGAAAAGTGGTCAGCGGAGGCTGGTCGGTGGATGAGATATGTGACCTGGGTCTCGTGGGCTTAGTGAACTATGAGGATTTTCGGTGTCAGACCTAGACAAAGCCTGCAGAATATGAGGTTACATTTAATATTGTAATATAGCGTTCAACCTGTATATTAAAAATAATATAACCATTTATCGTACAGGGAATACCCAGTAAGCGGCTATCAGAAGAAATACACAAGGCAATGTCAGAAGTTGGTCTGCTGGACCAGGCCGAAGTCTTCTCGAAGCATCTGTCAGGAGGGCAAAAGAGAAAGCTTAGCATAGCTATCGCATTTATTGGCGATCCAAAGGTATTTTATAGCTTATAATCGTATGGTGCCACATGTATAATCCTGGTAAAAAAAAATCACCAAAATTTAAAGTCGAAATTAGTATTCAAGCGTTTGGCGATTGATTTTGTGCCTTCTAAGCAAATTTATAGTAAATGAATAGCAGCTGAGTTTATATGCAATTAGCTTTAATTACTTCACATATATCACAGAATTATTATTTATTTTGTTTTATTTTATAGGTGTTGTCTACTCCGTTTTTAATAATATAATTTATATACATTTAAATAAATGCACAAACCTATAGAAATATTACATATTTAATTTAAAATCACACACAAATACACATGTATATTTATGTATGAATATATTTTGTTTGTCTCCACTGATATAAAACACGTGTTGTAGTTTCATATAACTACCATGAATATAGTTCACACGAAAACTTGAGACACAATTAGCAACCAACTTCATGGTGTTGCTTTTAGGTGTCGGTGCGCGCGCGCATAGTATAAATTCACTCTCATCATTTTACCTAAACGCGCCGAAAGAAGTATAACTTCAAAAAGTTTTCTTTTCTAGGGATCCTAACGACATGCACGAGATTCGTCAAATGATCGGGGTTTGTCCCCAGCAAGATGTTCTGTTCGATCTGCTCTCCGTTAAAGAGCATCTGCAATTCTTCGCTGCGGTCAAGGTAAAATTAAACTTCTTAATCATTATGTAGAAGTCTACTACATACAAGCTAACATGAACGATTAGTCCATACCTGGTAGGCCAATGGATGCCAAAATAATTAAACAAAAAACAACAATTTTTTAACCGACTTAATAAGCTTATAATCCAAATAAAACGCAAGCGCCATTTGTTGATGGTGATATAGTTTACTGACCTCGGCAAGAGCGGTGTGAGAGCATTTCTTTGAACAGCGTTTCGGCTTGAAAAGTGGTCAGCGGAGGCTGGTCGGTGGATGAGATATGTGACCTGGGTCTCGTGGGCTTAGTGAACTATGAGGATTTTCGGTATCTGACCTAGACAAAGCCTGCAGAATATGAGGTTACATTTAATATTGTAATATAGCGTTCAACCTGTATATTAAAAATAATATAACCATTTATCGTACAGGGAATACCCAGTAAGCGGCTATCAGAAGAAATACACAAGGCAATGTCAGAAGTTGGTCTGCTGGACCAGGCCGAAGTCTTCTCGAAGCATCTGTCAGGAGGGCAAAAGAGAAAGCTTAGCATAGCTATCGCATTTATTGGCGATCCAAAGGTATTTTATAGCTTATAATCGTATGGTGCCACATGTATAATCCTGGTAAAAAAAAATCACCAAAATTTAAAGTCGAAATTAGTATTCAAGCGTTTGGCGATTGATTTTGTGCCTTCTAAGCAAATTTATAGTAAATGAATAGCAGCTGAGTTTATATGCAATTAGCTTTAATTACTTCACATATATCACAGAATTATTATTTATTTTGTTTTATTTTATAGGTGTTGTCTACTCCGTTTTTAATAATATAATTTATATACATTTAAATAAATGCACAAACCTATAGAAATATTACATATTTAATTTTAACGCATTATTCACAACCTAACCCCATCCATATCCCTTCCGCTACCTTTGAAAATATATGTTCAATTACTCTCGTTCTCAACGGGCTCTGGTGTCGAACTGGGTTTCTGAATAACCAGTACTAAAAATTAACCGCGGATAAACATCCAAGGCCATCTCCAGCTTCCCTGCTTCCAGTACCTAACTTTTCCTACAGGTGTAATGTATTAATTACAAACAGACATCCGTAGAGTGCCTTTCGTCTGTTTCTTCTTAGTAAGAGAAATTTCTTTAAGAAATAGTGAGTGGATGGTTGCAAATAATAAATACGTCTCTCAATCTTAATTTTGTAACGCCAGAATAAAAATGAATTATCTTTTCATTTAACCACACGGCATTAGAAAGCATTTAAAATATATGCATAATAGCGTGTTATCAACTTCAACAGATCATAATCCTTGACGAGCCCACGGCGGGAGTGGACCCGGTGTCCCGCCGCCAGACCTGGCGCGTGCTGCAGCGCGCGCGCCGCGGCCGCGTGCTGCTGCTCACCACGCACTTCATGGACGAGGCCGACATACTCGGAGACAGGAAGGCTGTCATCAGCAAGGGCAGGGTGAGTACACCCACCATTCCCGCATATCATCACAGGAACCCGCGTATAATACAGGATCCTGGATAGTATACAGATCTTAGAGGAAATCTATGCTATATAGAGGAAATATATCCTTTCGGTTGACTGTAGGTATACCTAAAATTTCAGGTCCGCTGTGCAGGCACCTCCTTATTTTTGAAGAACAAATTTGGAATCGGATATCACTTGACTTTGGTCTTAGACGGTAAGAAAAAAAACATTAATACATGTTTCATCTTTATTTTAGTTATCATTGATTCATCGTTTTCAAACACCCCCTTTAGGTCTGAATTAATGTTCACATTGACGCTGGCCCATAGGGGCAGGCAAAAATGTTACAGGCGGTAGAAGCCTTTCGCCATCAGGCCGATACTTAGATCTGTTGTCCTTCGAAAGTTATAAAAAAAAGAAATATCGACCGTAGCGCTTTTCATAGGCTTCTGAGTAACTGAAAGATTCAATGAAACCATTTTTCACCTTAAATAACCCTAGATATTTTCTCCTATCGCGCTTCCACGCTATTTTTTTACATATTGCCATACTTTCATATTAATTATATCTTTTTAATTTGATCCTTCGGTGACCTTTGAAAACTTTCGTTCATTTCACTCACTCCTCACATAACTTATAGAATCTATATACAATCTAAAGTGAAGTCCTCCGCTTCCCTCTCGACCATATAAACCTAATGACCGCGACGCGTGTGCGCAGGCGCGTGCCGCGAGCACCAGATCACGCGGCTGGTGCGCGGGCACGTGCCGCGCGCGGAGAAGGCGCGCCGGCACGGCCGCGAGCTGTCCTACATCCTGCCGCACTACGCCGTCCATCTCTTCCCGCCGCTCTTCCTCGCCATCGAGCACGAGATCAAAGAGAAGACCAACCGATTAGGTAAAGTTGCTATCTTTATTTTTTTTATGTTAAACACGAACAAACGGCTCACCTTTCCTAACGGTGATGGCTTACCGTTAGGTAAGGTGCATTGCCGGCTTTTACTTCACGCCGGTATTCTGTCGAGGTCGAGTCGGCCCATCCGAGCATCAGTAAAAGCGACCGTTTGAATCTATCACGTACAAAAATGTATGTGTTAACCCTGTAAATTTTTGTAAGGGTATTTGGAAGTTCGATCCTCGGTACCGGCACCAATAAGGTTCTTGACTTAGCAGGCGCTAAGCGGTGCAAGAAATGCTCTTGGATAAACCCTTCATGTTATGAAACACTCCTCGCCCAGAACCTCAAGTTTCTTTTACCAAAGTTTAAATTACCAAAGTTGTATATATACAGAACATAGTAGCTTCTACATTGATAAACGGTAATTATTTTAAAAACTACTTGAATTATTATGTATCTCCAGATCATGTACTACGTGTGTAGATTTAAGTGTCGGAATGAATGTCTTTATGTCTCTACTTGATCAACGATACAAACAAGAAATGTTCTATAACAAAATCTCGTAAACGTTTCTAAGATATGTAAAGATAAAGATAATATGAATACTGGTGCCACTAATACAACTTCCATATTTTATACAACTTATATTTAATAAAAGAGAAAAAAAATTATTCTTGTAAATAAAACAATTTCTGTACACCATTATGAATTTGTAAGATATTTTTAAAAAATCGTTAAGAGTACAAATCTCACACGTAACACCCCTGGAGACAAGAGAGCGCAATGTAACAAAGATTGCGCTCGCGGCCACTGCCGGTCGCTTCTTAGTCGCCCCTATGGTTGCCCCGCGCCCTGTAATATTAAGACTCTACTTATACATACTATTTGAAATAATCACGGGCCACAAAAAGACCAGTATCATTAAGAACAGAATAAAACAAAGACATCGAAACAATGTTCAATGTTTTAAAAAAAAATTACAAATAAAAAAATAAACGGAAGTTAATTTAACTAAATAAACAAATGTAACTTATGAAGATCCGCGTAAAAAACAAAGGTAAATTGATACGTACAACATCTTAGTGCGCGGATCTTAGCGAACGTACTTTGTATTCTCTCCCATCCAATTTGAATTTGTCACTTGAATGCAACTTTACAGGCATTACGAGCTATGGCGTGTCGATGACAACGCTGGAAGAAGTGTTCCTTAGTTTGGAAGGTGAAAACGCCGAGGAAATTGATGCAGTCGAGGGAGTGTCATCTGTCAAGTTGGTACGAGCAAGAGCTTTATCCAGAAGCTTGTCTCTTCAGAGCAAAACCCTAAGTTACCAGGTAATATTACTTACAACACAAAAACTAAAATTATAGACAATATTTGTAGAAATAATATGTCTGTATGCATGTGCTATTGTATGTATGCCTTCACCACTTAGTGGAAAATTCTACAGACGGTTCTTTGTTAACTCCGACAATCTATTACAATCTATTCGAAATAAATGAGATTTTCTTTCACAAATAGGATCTTTAAACCAAGGTTAAGGCATCTCAATTTTTGTACCCAATTATGTTTGTCTTGATTTACGTAGACCTTACGACGTAACGCATAGTTTCGATATGAACCGCCTATCGTAAATGATGATGGCGATGATGTTTTAATCGTGATGGTCTACTGTGCATGACATAAACATTACAGTGCGGTATGTACAAGATAAATGCCAACCTCACATGCACGTGGTGGCTACTACCCTGAGGCGTACGAACGAGGCTCTGGCAGAGTCGCCGCTTGGCTCTACCTTCTTTTCCTCGAATGAGCTGACTCGTCCGGGAAAGAACCTCGCAGAACACCGGCGTGAAGTAGAAGCATCTTGTGCTTGTTTCGTTCGGTGAGTGATGTAACCGGACGCCCTGTCCCACCGTCACCGCCCCCTCCCATCCCGTAATATCCTGCAACGCACCTGCAGCTCCTCTGGTATTGCAGATGAAATATCACATACCATAAAGTGAGCCGTTTGCTCTCTTTCCATGAGTGATGGCAGAATATTTATCCAAATTTGCCAAAGACAATTCTCTAAAGATTAGTAATGGCGAGCAGCATCGAGTGCGTAGGCGCCGGCACTACGCTCACCAACCTGCTTGTCCAGCGTGCAGAGTACAACTAAACTTTCCAAGAAAAGCACGACGGCTTTTGCTGGGGCTTCCATGGAGATGGTGTTCAGCAGTTGATTTAAATAGACAGTTGAAGATCGATTCTTACATACAAAAATATTTGTATGGCCCGCAGTTAGTTATTTCGTGTCTGTATGTTTTCATTGTATGTATGTAAAAGCACCCAATAATTAAGAGTAATTAAGAGTGGGGTAGTGCAAGAAGAAACAAGCAAAAGCCGGTAGATCTTCAAGGCAACACATTTTAACCTGTGCCAAAGGAAATTGCTATCCTTTGTTAGAGAGTTTTATCTATATTTCCTTGGGGTTGACAAACGTCACCGCTTATATAAAGAATAAGAAAGAAAAATGTACGTTATAATAAACAATATGATCCCCGAAATTTCAAACTTAGTTTTGGATTACCACCGGGCTGTTAAGACCTTTGATTCGATAACAATTGTCCGAGGTTATTTGGAGTCAGGCATCAATCTCAGTTGAATGCTATCGTTCAGGAACTAAATGATAAGGAGCAGCAGAAGACTACATCGTTGCCCACGCCTCCGGCGTCCCACGCTCTGCACTCAACAACGCATGGAGTTGAACACGTAAAGGTGAGAAAAAGACATTTTATAATTAATTAATTCCCGTATTCCCTAAAGTTAATCTCGCCGTGTGGTAGCTGCATAGCTTTTGTGATTGCGCGGGCTTCGTTTTAGTTACATTGACGTAAAAAAGTAGATAATGTAGACTATGAACACACCGATATCTAAATGTGTATTAATTTTTCATTAGATAATAATGTATGGTCTGTTTTTGTGGGGAGAAAATAAACAATTATTATTATTATTATTATTATTTCTTTAATTAAACTTTAAAACGATTTCAACGAATTTGTTTGAGCGGCTATTCTTGAAGGGAAGCTTCTTTGAGCGTAAAATTTCAAAGTATTTCAGTGCAACGTTTTCATGCAACGTTTCGGTTAGCTGTGAGTGTCGTGCATTTTGAATTGGAAGTGTGTAATATTAATTTGTTTATGTAGTTGTACGTATTTCAACACAGATTAATACTTATTGTTAATTAATATTCTATGATTAATTAATGATTGTTTATGTAATAAGCTGCTATTTTCAAGCGAGCATAAGTTTCGCTTCTTCTACATTCTTATATTATCACCAGGTAACACCGGAAGCGCCGGTCTCTGTAGACGCACTAAACGAATTGGTGAAGACGAAACCCTCGTGCTGGCGGACCTTCTGCGCGCTGGTGTACATCCGCATGGTCCGCATGATACGCGACCCTTACAAGCTTTATGTCATGATCTTCATGCCCATAAGTGAGTTTAAATTTTAATTAAGGGTTGTGTCGAATACGTTCATTTGGATAATTATTTTTTAATTATAAGCTGCACATGGACTAGGCCGTACCTTATCCGTACCGAATTACCCATGCACAAAGACTTATAAGACTATAAGTCTTATAAGTCTTTGTGTATTGTGTATATATGCAAAAACAACTAAAATGGTGTGTAGCATTTATAATAAGTTTTAATTTATCAAGCTATGTATCACTGTATGTTTTCCGAATAAAATAAAATAAAATAAAATAAGACTCAACGAACCGCTTGCCCTACGCGGTGATTATGGGCGAACATTCAAAGAAATGTATGCAGGCTTTAGCTGACCCATTCTTGGAGAGGCCTTTGTTCTGCAGTGGACTTAAGTAGGCTAATAAAGAAAAAATAACAAAAAAGATTCGATTGCCGGTAGCGGCACCAATAAAAAGTGTTAATATCAATTTTAAGTGATGTATTTACCGCGTGCTCGGCGGTGAAGGAAAATATCGTGAGGAAACAAACTTGTATGTCTGACATGAAAAAAAAATTAGTTTGAGAATATCGGGAGCCCGCCAATCCGTACTGGAGCAGCGTGACGGGCCCTTTCCGGCTCCAATATCAGCTCAAATATTTGAGTACGGGGGTTTGCCCAGCTGTTGGCACTAACAGGCAGCTACTTTAGTACTTTTTCTGCCAAGAGATAAAAAATCTACATATTGAAATGTTTAGCATGTCACATCACGCTGGACAAGCATTTTGTCCGATAACTTCGCACTTGACGCTGCTCACCATCACTGGTCTGTGGGATTGGGCATTAGATTTGGCAAATTCGGTTGGATATCCCGCCACGTTACAACCACAATTCATACGTTGAGCTGTAGATATACATCGTGACATTTATTATTGAATGTTCCAGTATCCTGCGCCCTCGGCCTGTACATAAAGTCACGCCAAATAGTATTCTTTCGGATGCAACCGCTCGTACTGGATCCGAACGCCTACTCCAACAAGACTCCAATCGCCCTCAATAGTGAACTCGACAATCTGAAAGAGCTTGTGGATTTCAAAGACTCTCTAGAGACATTGGGGGCACACCCCATTGTAGACTTCGATGGTAACTTCTCGAGCCTTCTGGACATGGAGAATTTCGGAGCGTTCAGTTTAAGGGACAGTGTCATACCGTACGGGGAAGTGATGGCCTACTATAACAGCACATACACCCACAGTCTGCCTATCATAATCAACCTATTGGACAATAGTATTTACAGGTGAGTCAATACATTCTATTTAACTCTATATGCCAACGCCATGAACGCCACCAGACGCCAGGAAGAAGCTTGCTCTGAAACGTTTAACATCACCTCATCAGTCATCCAATAGGCTGTTAACTGATGTTAATATACACTAATTGAAGAAATAGGCCGAAGCCTGATAATTCACAAGCAGTTTGATTTTTAACGAAAATAAAAAAAAAGTTAAGCTGTCGCATTATCGGACACAGTTTCGTATCTGCGATGCCCCTGACGAGGGACAGTAGCAGGGGATATTTCAGACCGGTGGCTCTATTTATTTTCAGCCTAACTCATCCCATAGTTGGTGTCAGAAGACAATAAGAGAAATTAAAAAAAAATATATATTTCTCTTATTATTAAAAAAAATCTGATCTGTGTGTGTTTTGAATATGATGCATGTGTTTTTTTTATGGGAAAGTAAGTAAACGAGCTCTGATGCTAAGTGATTACCGTCGCCCACTTACATTTGCAACACCAGAAGAGCAGAGAGAAGAACTGCAGGTGCGTTGCCGGCCTTTAAGGATATTTGGCAGATAGGAGGGAGGATGGGTAGCGGAAGTGGGCCTCCGTTTATCTCACTCACCGAAAGAAATCGGGAAGCAAAAGACGCCTCGAGTTCACGCCGGTATTCTATCCCGGTCGAGCCGGCCCATTCGAGCAGCAGCAAAAGCCACTGCTTGACTCTACCACGTAAAATATGTAGTACGTATATAAACGTAGGTATGGCTGAACGAATTTCATTTGAAGACAGACGGATTTTGAAGAAACTTTTTTTAAAATTTTCCTTATGATATTTAAATTCTTAATAGAACGACAAACATACAAATGGGCAAGTTTCCGTGTTGGTCATTCAATCACACTTTAAGGACTCATTGTCAGAAGTGTAGATTAGTTAAGAGGATGCAGTGGAATAGTATATAGGGCATTTTTTGCCTTTATTTTTATAAAAGGCTTAGGACAAAATCTGTGACCGCGCAAGTGAAGACGCGGGCAGACGCTAGTATGTATAATATAAATATTTCAAAGTCAATATAATCAATTCTTATCTATTCTGACCTAACAGGGTGTTGATGTCAGCTTCAAATCAGCTGGAAAGCTTCAAGCCGATAGAGGTGCTGGCTCATCCCTTCCAGCAGACTGAGCAGCAGGAGGAGTTCAACCTGGGCAACATGGTCTGCGCCATCTTCATGGGCATGATCTTCGCTCTCGTCCCGGTCACATTGGCTGTGGACATTGTATATGATAGAGAGGTAAAAGAAAAAGCAAAACGTTTAAGAAGTTATTGCATAGGAAGAAGTTAAGTGGTATAAAGATTACTAAGGCAGTATTCGGAGGAGTACGTCCTTTAGCTTTTGGAGCCGCTAGAAAACAAACGAATCTGGCGACCCAATGTTGGTGGAATCCTAATTTGCCGTACCCAAATCTTAAAGATTTGTAATGGGCAGCAACATCTTCAATGGGGATACCAGCACTGCGCCCAACAACCCGCTTGCGCCAGCGTATTGAACCTACAAAAATGCATGCTGGTTTTAGCCGATGCTTTCTTAGAAAGGCCTAAGTTTAGTGGTTTTAAATAGGATGATGAAGGAGTGATGGAGGAGGATAAAAAAACATTAACTTGCCAACGATCCCTGCTTGACTCTACCACGTAAAATATGTAGTACGTATATAAACGTAGGTATGGCTGAACGAATTTCATTTGAAGACAGACGGATTTTGAAGAAACTTTTTTTAAAATTTTCCTTATGATATTTAAATTCTTAATAGAACGACAAACATACAAATGGGCAAGTTTCCGTGTTGGTCATTCAATCACACTTTAAGGACTCATTGTCAGAAGTGTAGATTAGTTAAGAGGATGCAGTGGAATAGTATATAGGGCATTTTTTGCCTTTATTTTTATAAAAGGCTTAGGACAAAATCTGTGACCGCGCAAGTGAAGACGCGGGCAGACGCTAGTATGTATAATATAAATATTTCAAAGTCAATATAATCAATTCTTATCTATTCTGACCTAACAGGGTGTTGATGTCAGCTTCAAATCAGCTGGAAAGCTTCAAGCCGATAGAGGTGCTGGCTCATCCCTTCCAGCAGACTGAGCAGCAGGAGGAGTTCAACCTGGGCAACATGGTCTGCGCCATCTTCATGGGCATGATCTTCGCTCTCGTCCCGGTCACATTGGCTGTGGACATTGTATATGATAGAGAGGTAAAAGAAAAAGCAAAACGTTTAAGAAGTTATTGCATAGGAAGAAGTTAAGTGGTATAAAGATTACTAAGGCAGTATTCGGGGGAGTACGTCCCTTTTGCTTTTGGAGCCGCTAGAAAACAAACGAATCTGGCGACCCAATGATGGTGGAATCCTAATTTGCCGTACCCAAATCTTAAAGATTTGTAATGGGCAGCAGCATCTTCAATGGGGGGATACCAGCACTGCGCCCAACAACCCGCTTGCGCCAGCGTATTGAACCTACAAAAAATGCATGCTGGTTTTAGCCGATGCTTTCTTAGAAAGGCCTAAGTTTAGTGGTTTTAAATAGGATGATGAAGGAGTGATGGAGAAGGATAAAAAAAACATTAACTTGCCAACGATGCCTGCTTGACTCAGATCTATTCTGATTTATTCGAAGAAGAATAGACCTGAGAATTTAGCACCGCGAAGAGTCCGCCCAGCTTCTCCAATGCATGCTAGCGAACTTCAGATGTCCTCGGAAGAGTTTCATTACTTTTTTGATTAGGGAAGCAAAGGGGCAAGCGGCTCGACCGATGGTAAGTGAACTGCCGTCGCCCACGTATATCTGCAAGACCAGAGGAGCTGCAGGTGCGTTGCTGGCCTTTAATGATATTTGGGAGATGGAAGGGAGAACGAGGATAGGGGGAGGGGTGAAGGTCTCCGGTCTGCTTCTACTTCACGCTGTTATTCTGCAAGGTCGTGGTACCACCCCGGTCGAGCCGGAACATTCGAGCAGCAGCAGAATCAACAAAAATGTTGATGAACGATAAGAAGCTTTCCTCTTCACAGCTGTTATTTTTGGTGTAGGCACCGAGGAACACTGACAGGTTGTTCGTAAGGATGATGAAAACAAATAACAAACATTAGCAGATAACATCTATGTTAGAAAGTTAAAGCGTCGTGAATCAAACTGTCGGTGGTAGGCAGTCTCCCAGTCTGAAGTCAGAATAGAATAGACTTCTTACTTATTTCTGTCGCCCATCGTCAGTACAAACACTGTTATGTCCTGGTTTGAAGAGGTATGGAGAGCAAGTATAAATACAGACAGTCAGTCATTTCGTCTTACAATTAGTAGAGAGGGGTGAAAACGCATCTGCAACCTTCGATTGAAGATTTTTGCAGGTGTTCATGCGCTGCAGTAGACTACTAGGAAGAAAAAAAATTAAATGAAAATGTATAGTTGATCCTACTAAAAAATTTAAGGCTTTTGCCAGGTTTACTGTCCTGATCTCAAATCTCTTTTCATCAGATAAAAGCCAAGAATCAGCTCCGTGTGAACGGCCTCTCAATGAGCATGTACTTCCTGACGTATTTCACTATCCTCATCTTTATTATGATCATCACCACTGCGGGGTGCTAGTCCTTGTGAGTATATATTTGATTTCTTGTATTTGCGCGGGAACTACACATATTAAATGTAACAATTTTTTTAAGATTTTATCGAGTTATATTTTGTTTTTATTTTGCCGACGTTTCGAGTGCTTTACAGCACCCGTGATCACTAGGGGGCTGAGGACGTCTACCACCTCAGTCCCTAAGTAAATAATAGTTTCATTTGAAAAGTACATATATGTCATATTGAAAGATTTAGTCAAAAAAAATTATGTTTTACTACGATATGTGCTAGGGGTTCATCTAGTAATAAATGTGAATAAGCTTACACGACTCTATAGGCAATACTGGGGTGGTCAGAAGTCTAGATATCTTTGTCCTTTCAACCCACTTTTCTGATGAATATAAGATTATTTTATAAACATTACCTATGTATTAAAAAAAAAATCTAAATATTTTTCCAGGTTATACTCAACGACATTCCGAGTTTAACGAATGGCTCCGCTATCACGATGCTCTCTGGTCTCCTCTTATTATACAGCCCGTCGGCCATCTTGTTTAACACGTGCCTGTCGTACATTTTCGACAAAATGGACTCCGCGCAGAGCATCATGCCGAACATCACCACATGGATAGGAGTTATACCGTTCGTATTGGTAGCTGTTTTGGATACTTTTAAATGGGGTAAGTGTTCTTCACTAAGATTCTTACTTATAACTTTAAACGTGCTTTCGTTCTGCTGCAGTGGCATATAGAATCTGACACCCTCCAATATCACAACCCGCCACATCGATCTAGTAAAAAAGGAATCATGTCTTTTTTTTATGATGGGATTCGTAAAGCCCATCCATCGTAAAGTTTAATATAAATATTGATTTAGGAGAATAATTTGCTGTTTCTCCAAATGTGAACTTTGTCTGCAGACGAAACAACTAACATAGTAAAAGGAATCGGGTTACTTTGCGCAAATTCATCATTTTAAAGAACTTGGGGAAAATATCGGTTGAACGTTACAGAGTCTAATCGTTTGATAACGATGGTGCGCTGCAAAACACGTGTCACGTGTTAAACGTTGGTGCCGTATATTGCTTAGTGTTGAGTGTAGTGCGTGTGCGTGCGTGCTCTTCTTCTCTTCGGACTGACTGGGTAATATATGCCATTTTATGCCAGTTTCTTTCATGCGGAATTGTGCAAAGTAGTTTTTACCACTACGAAACTGTGGCGAGTCCGAGGCTTCCTACACTATGTTGTGGCACCAACAGAAACCAATACTGTGTGTCACGGCATGCCGGTTGCTATTGATGGTTTCATAGAAATGTTTGGATGTAAAAAAAAAAACAATCTTTATCAGCCTGAGAAAAAAACGGCCGCTTCTTCTCTGAGAAGATTTTTCTTTTTCGGAATAGTACATATGATGTGCATAGAACACAAATTTCACTGAGACAACAAAATAAACAAGATTTGACCTTGAATGAAACGTAAACGAAGACGTTGATGGTTTCCGAAGTAAATTGCCGAAGAGACTACCGTCTTACAACCAATTGATAAGTCTTGTTTAAAATACGACCGACTTCATAAGCTTAGTATCTCTTTCACCAATACGTTTGTTTTATCTGATCTTTATTATTAAAGATACTTGTTCACAGGGAGCGACATCGCCTTCTACCTCCACCTGGTGTTCAGCTTCCTGGACGTCATGTACATACCTTACGCGATAATCTATTACGTTGATAGGTGAGCGAAATAATTCATAAATATCTCATTACAAATAAACGAAATCATTTGAAAAATAACACGCTATGATTTTATCGAGGAATAATTTCACAGTTCATAAGGAATTTTTGTGGTATAGCGGATCTATAGGCACCTCAATTTATTTGGAACAGCGTGACAGATGGAGAGTCTAACGCCTACACATGAGGCATCGAACTCGAGTCTCCTGTTTCGGGACCAGCTTCTGAACAGCTCGGTTATGATGGGCAAGAAAAATGAGGAGATACTGTAATACCTCGTGCATAAAATAGACAAATCAAGTCAAATAGCGGCTTGTAAATGTCCACTGAAATATCTGACAGGGTTTTTGGGCCCACAAAGGGTCCGCCATGCTGCTCCAGTGCTGGTTGGCGGACTTCACATATCAATGTTTTGTTGCACCCCCGACCACGCGGTAAATTCGACACTTAAAATTGCTATTAACAATATTAGTGGTGCCGCCACCGAGGATCGAACCCAGGTTACCTGGGTGTACTATGAAATGAAACCGAACACTCTGACCACTAGGCTACCACTGCTCCTAGATTACTACAGCTCTAGAATATTGCTGAAAAGTGGACTAAATGAACCCTCTACAAGGTCGTATGTTATATTGGAGTATTATGTCTCACAATGTCACGCTCGTCCCACAGGGTGTACCTGACGTGCAACCTGCGCGGCGGGCTGTGCACCAGCCCGGAGCTGTGGAGCTACTTCACCGCGGAGGTGTGGGTGCTGATCGCCGCCATGATGCTGCACGTGCCGCTGTGCGGCGCCGCGCTGCTGGCCGCCGACCGCCTCAAGTCCGGCGGCCGGATATGTCCGGTGAGCTGCACTAGATTATGACTATGAAGCGATCACATTTTGAGTATCTGTAAAGGAAACAAGAAGTAAATACGGAAATGTAGTATCTTTTTTTTATGAGCAAAGCGGCCAAGGAGCAAGAGGTTCACCTGATGGGAAGTGAAAAGTGCGTTGCGCGCCTTTCAGGGTATTTGAGAGATAGGAGGGAGGATGAGGAGGGGGCTGGAGAGTGCGCCTCCGGTTACCTCACTCACCGAACGAAACGCAGAAGCACAAGATGCCCCTGCTCCCCGGTCGAGCCGACCCATTCGAACAGCAGCAAAAGCCGCCGCTTGGCTATACCACGTATGAAATCTACTCCCTGTATATTACTTACTCCTTCCATGCTTATATAAAGCTTTTACGACGTCGCAGCAATGTCCTTTCGTAACTTTACCAACGAATGTAACTAAAAAACATAGACTATATTAATTATCTGGAAAAAAAAACAACACATGTGGCTTAAAAGGACCGATTACTCACTCATATCGCCTAGTGGGTTTCGTTAAAGCCGAATAAGTAAAATACGTGCATGACCATCTTAAATAGGCCAGTGTCATATATGGCATCTAGTGCTACGATGCCAAATTCTTCCTCCAAGAGAGATTACGGCAAATTCATCAACGGGGAGGGGAACATGGGTTATGATGATCATACCTCTGATGCTATGGTTTTTGGCCAAAGAAGAGGAATGAAACTTGTATCATTCGAAACGTATTGTACCATAGATATATACAAAAAGAAAATAATGTGTGTATGTTGCCGTTCAGGTCGCTAAAATAAAGTAAACGTACGTACACACATTATACTTCATTAAATTACATAATATAAAGCCGCGTTGACACGATCAGAGCACGCTTAGACTAACTGAACGTTGATGATCAACTTGGACGCTACTTTGGTCGTGGCAAAAGTGCGTCCAATCGACTCTAAGTCACATTCCTATCGAAGCAACATTGTCAACGCGGCCTAACCGAGAGCATCTGATTGTAACAAAAACAAATTAAATCTCGTTACTTCACAATGAAAGTAAGACGTGAAAGTTGGTCGGTTACAAGCAGCAGAGCCCGCCGACGCAGGGCGCGCTGGACGCCGAGGCGGAGGCGGGCGGCGAGGCGGGCGAGGACGAGGACGTGCGGCGCGAGCGGCGCCGCGTGGCCGCCATCCTGCAGCGGCCCGCGCGCCACGCGCCCGTCCTCGTCGTGCACGTGAGTTCCACTGCAGAGTTACGCCGTTGAACGTCCCATAGACAGACCGTTTTAATGGTAATCGTTCCGATTTAAGATGTGTTTTTTTTTTAATGGAAATGGCGGCAAACGGGCCCGCTCGCCCGTTCAGCTGATGGTAAGTGATTACATCTGCAACACCAGAGGTGCTGCAGGTGCGTTGCCGGCCTATAAGGATATTGGGGAGTGGGTTACCTCAACCACAGGATGAAACGCTGGAGCACAATATACCTCTACTTCACGCTGGTATTCTGCGAGGTCGCGGCACCGACCCGGTCGAGCCAGCCCATTCGAGCAGCAGCAAAAGCCGCCGCTTGGCTCTACCACTTTTGATAATATTATTTATTATTTACATAACTCTGAAACATTCTCGTCGTGCATGTGAGTTCTGCCTACACTACTGAACGGTAACGGTTGGATATTTTGGAGGTAGAAAGGTTCCGCTATGTTGCTTCAGTGCGAGTCAGCGGGCCTCTCAAGTTTCATTTTTTTTTGGAATTTCTCAGTTTTTTTTACAAATTCAGCAAATAAATTGCAATTGACCATTTTAGTGGTGCTGCCACCGCGATTTGACTCGGGTTCAAAACCCTTTAAAAAATGAAATTTAACTAATTAGTTTTCCTTAGTGCAATCACTGTTATGTTTCAGTTTAAATAATGTGGAGAGCCACTATTACTATAAATTGTGGGGCATTCCATCTTAATACTCAAGGGTGACAAGGGCCTCTGTAACCCTGTTCGATTGAAGTTGTTTGTTCCATGTGTTGCATCTGTTTGTCATTCTTATCTATACTTCTATCTTAATATACTAATTTGATACCTCTACTATATCAAAACATCTATATATTCTATACTAATATCATAAAGCTAAAAAGTTTGTATATATGTACGCGCTACTATCGGGAACTGTCAGTCCAATTTGAAAAATGTTTTTTGAGTTAAATAGCCCTTTTAATGTGGAAGGTCATATCAACAACCCACAGGAACGGAGCAGTAACCATAAACCAAGGTCATGCACTCAGCATATTTATTTATTTATTAAAACTTTATTTACACATTACAGAACAAAAAGGCGGACTTAATGCCAAGAGGCATTCTCTACCAGTCTACCATTAGATTGAACAGAGAAAATGTAAAAGGGTGCACAATAATATTATATGACGGTACTTAGACATACATGTAATTATAGTTGTACATTATATAAAACACATTACGCACTATATATATATATATATATATGCGTGTATATGTGTATATATGTATGAACGAGGCATGTATAATCCAAATTTTACACAGGAGAAACCGCGGGGCGCAGCTCGTGTGAATATATATAATGTTCCGTGTTCAGAACCTGCGCAAGGAGTACAAACTGAGGGGTTCGAGCGCGTCCCGCGGCGCGGGATGGTGCGGGGCGGGCGAGCCGCTGCGCAAGGCGGCGCTGGCGCGGCTCAGCCTGGCCGTGCACGGCGGGGAGGTGTTCGGCCTGCTCGGCCACAACGGCGCCGGGAAGACCACCACCATGAAGATCATCACCGCCGAGGAGCGTCTCACTTGTGGCACTGTAAGCAGCTGTATTAAGATGTTATATCCATCGGCAACATCTCAGTATCAAACCCCAAATTTTCAAAAATCCTTCTACTCAAGTCGGTCTTCTTCTCCTACGCTACAGTAAGTGTTGGAGTTTTATTAAGTAGAAGATATGTTACCTACTTCCAACATAATCACAGCACCACCCATCCTCCCATAAATACCACTACTTTATACACATAAGGCAACTTCACCACAACTCTCTTTATTTTCTAACATCTTTAAAGTAATGGATATCCGCAAAGTAACACCTGATTATATTAACAGCTAAATAAATCCTTTAAATTGAAGAAATTAAAGCCTAAATAAATTCACTAGCATATCAAGATTGCTGGATATATATTTTTCAAAGAAACTCCTCAACAACTCAAAAGTTTGCATGCACCCAGTAAAAGATCTAGACCTAGTTTGTGACATTTGGTTTCGGCATATCGTCACCACTTACACATGTGGTAGACTCCTTCTTCGCATACAAGTCGTCTGGGTTGGTACCACAACATTACCCATTTCTGCCACACACAGGCGGTAGACTCCTTCTCCGCATACGAGTTGTCTGAATTGGCACCACACTGTAATCCAATTCTGCCGTCAAGCGGCCGTGCAATAACTGTAGTGTTCTGGTTTCAAAAGTACAGAGAGTCAGTATAATTACAGGTGTTAGGCTTTCCATCTGGGGGGTCCTCAGGGGTAACAACGCATTTGTAACCTTGTACGATTGAAGTTGTTTGCATGTGGCCATGGGCTGCAGTAGCCACTGGCCACCAGGTGACCAGTTACTCCAATTTTATAAAACAACATTACATTTGATAAATACAGCAGTGTAACGCTTCCTGTGCAGGTGATGCTGGGCGGGAAGAACATCGACGAAGCGCAGTCGTCCGCGTTCCAGATGCTGGGTTACTGCCCGCAGCACGACGCACTCTGGAAGAACGTCACCATCAGGGAGCACATCGAGTGCTACGCGGCGATACGCGGGGTCAGCAAGGCCGACACGCCGAAGTACGAGAACTTGTGATTTGTGGACTTAGCCGTGCCAAATGGCAAATCTGTAAACTCTGCCTACTCCTGTGGGTGACAGTCGTGAGGGCTTTAAGATTTATTTCTACGGCACCAGTCTTAAGATTGTTTATCTTATATTATAAGATGTTTTTTTTAATAACTGTCCACGCCTACTATTATTTAATGTTCTCCATCAACAGAGTTGACTGGTACAGAATGCCACGAGGCATTAAGTCCTCTGATTGTGACCCTTAGCATAAGGTGTAGACGTATAGACAAGAATTGTTCGGTGCAATTTAGATTATATACATACTCGTATGTGTATGATTATTTATGTAAATGTATCTTATCACGATCCAAGAAAAGATGTCAAGTCATGGAACTGAATGTGGTGTTTTAGTATCTGATATATTATTATTTTATGTTTGAGGTTATTTACATTTGTACTCGTCTGGTTGGATAGTATGTGTAAATCTGTATACATACATAAAATACTATAATATAAATATGTAAATTATAGCCCAACCAGATGGAAGCCCTGGGCAGGGGAGATCAGACGGCCGAGGGTCAGGGAGAAAGGACATGAAACCGGGGGACGATGCAAGCGGTATCTAGGAGCCTTCTGCATTTGAGCTCGGGGCGATCCGTCACGGAGTCCCAACCGCCTCAGATGTTCCAAGAGGCTGATTGGGATTAACCCGTTTACAGAGACGACTATAGGAATAATTTCGGTCGGCATACCACCCACCCCACATGTCGGTCACCTCGTGAGCCAGGTCTGGATATTTTGTCTTCTTATCTGTTTCGGCTTTCACGAGGTTCTCTTCATATGGAATGGTGATGTCGACCAAACACATCCTCATAATAGCAATAGACCATCAACACGACATCAGTCTTGTTCGCAGGAAGTATTTTTATTTATTATTATATTGCTCCAGAATAGTCGACGCGTACCTAAACGGTCTGCAAATAATGGAGCACGCGAGCAAAAACGCCGAGGACTGTTCAGGCGGCACGCGGCGCAAGCTGTCGTTCGCGCTGGCGATGGTGGGCGACCCGCGCGTCGTGCTGCTCGACGAGCCGTCCACCGGCATGGACCCGCGCAGCAAGCGGTTCCTCTGGGACACCATCCTCGCCAGCTTCCAGGTACCGGTTCACCGTGCAACGACGATGGAGGGCTTCGGAATGCAAGATGTAGAAAGATTATATATCTTTGATCATTGTACCAGTGAATACGCAAACAAACTAACATCGTCAAAAACACCATTTTTAATTATTTATGCTGGCGGGCTACCTTACACTATTAATACAGCTTCCTGTCACATTGTAAGTAACATTTTAGCCTTATCTGATGACGGGTTTTGGGGTAAGGTTGATTTTTGAAAAAAAAAAGCTAATGTATTCTCCCTTGATCTCTCATCAGATACCAGATCTTTTTTAAAGTTAAAATATTTTTCTTTAAAATGCTGACCACAAAAAAATATCATTCATCATATCTTTCGCAGGGTAAAAAAGGTGCAATCCTGACAACACATTCCATGGAAGAGGCTGACGCTTTATGTTCTAGAGTTGGGATCATGGTGAAAGGAAGTTTAAGGTAGAATAAATCAAAAAATACTATTACAAAATAAATAATTATAATTGTTTTGTTTATGAATTTCTGATCCCTTTTATAGATGTATCGGTTCAACGCAGCATCTAAAGAATTTGTATGGAGCTGGTTACACGTTGGAAATGAAAATAGGGCAAAATTATCAAAAATCATCGGTAAGATAAGCATTTATAACAAATTTATAGTTTATAACAAAAATAACTAGTAACACTAATTGATTAATATTCTTTACATACAATGTACTACTTGAAATTTAGATTATGAAGCATATTTATTTCACAATATGTGCACGAGTCCTTGAACCCGGGTAACATTCTCTCAATTAACATGGGATCCGGCTCGAAGGACCAACGTAATAGACCATTTTCAGCCATACACTATATGTAGAATAAGAAGTTTTTTTTTCACTCTTGATGATGGTAAGTCGTCGCTGCAGCTCATCCTCGATTTAGAATCAAGATGCAGATACGCTTTTGCGCTGAGGACTGTGATGGAAAGCCTCGTTACCTGTAAATTGGTCTCCGGTACAATCACCACCATCTTACGAAGCAGGCCAGCATTACGCTGGTATTCTGTGAGAGTGTGGTACTTCCACGGATGAACCGGTCCATTCTTGCTGCAGATATAATACAGTTGCAGCGTGGCTACTACAGAAAGTTCTCCTGAGACTGAAATGCGTACTAAACTGCGCTATGGTAATTAATAATTGTTCAATATTTCCACTGGCAATTGCTGTAAGATCTTAGACATTGTCGAAAGTCTAAGGTTATCTTTGCCTTAGTCAAATATTACAAACAATTTGACAATTAAGTTATCTTATGCTGCTACCACACATTGACGTATTTACATCGCCTGTATAATATGGTAGAAGCTCTATACTCAATAATGGGGTGGTCAGAGGTCTGAACATTTATTTTAGTCGTTTTAACCCATTTTTCTCTGGAGTTTATTTGGACCAACGTAATGGACCATTTTCAGCCATACACTATGTGTAGAATAAGAAGTTTTTTCACTCTTGATGATGGTAAGTCGTCGCTGCAGCTCATCCTCGATTTAGAATCAAGATGCAGATACGCTTTTGCGCTGAGGACTGTGATGGAAAGCCTCGTTACCTGTAAATTGGTCTCGGTACAATCACCACCATCTTACGAAGCAGGCCAGCATTACGCTGGTATTCTGTGAGAGTGTGGTACTTCCACGGATGAACCGGTCCATCCTTGCTGCAGATATAATACAGTTGCAACGTGGCTTCTACAGAAAGTTCTCCTGAGACTGAAATGCGTACTAAACTGCGCTATGGTAATTAATAATTGTTCAATATTTCCACTGGCAATTGCTGTAAGATCTTAGACATTGTCGAAAGTCTAAGGTTATCTTTGCCTTAGTCAAATATTACAAACAATTTGACAATTAAGTTATCTTATGCTGCTACCACACATTGACGTATTTACATCGCCTGTATAATATGGTAGAAGCTCTATACTCAATAATGGGGTGGTCAGAGGTCTGAACATTTATTTTAGTCGTTTTAACCCATTTTTCTCTGGAGTTTATTTGGACCAACGTAATGGACCATTTTCAGCCATACACTATGTGTAGAATAAGAAGTTTTTTCACTCTTGATGATGGTAAGTCGTCGCTGCAGCTCATCCTCGATTTAGAATCAAGATGCAGATACGCTTTTGCGCTGAGGACTGTGATGGAAAGCCTCGTTACCTGTAAATTGGTCTCCGGTACAATCACCACCATCTTACGAAGCAGGCCAGCATTACGCTGGTATTCTGTGAGTGTGGTACTTCCACGGATGAACCGGTCCATCCTTGCTGCAGATATAATACAGTTGCAGCGTGGCTACTACAGAAAGTTCTCCTGAGACTGAAATGCGTACTAAACTGCGCTATGGTAATTAATAATTGTTCAATATTTCCACTGGCAATTGCTGTAAGATCTTAGACATTGTCGAAAGTCTAAGGTTATCTTTGCCTTAGTCAAATATTACAAACAATTTGACAATTAAGTTATCTTATGCTGCTACCACACATTGACGTATTTACATCGCCTGTATAATATGGTAGAAGCTCTATACTCAATAATGGGGTGGTCAGAGGTCTGAACATTTATTTTAGAAGTTCTTACAGATTATGGTGTTACAACATCGACAGCGGCTTAAGTATGAATTAATATCACTACAGATTATCGACATACAAAAGGAAAACATATTTCAAATTTAATGTTTACTTGTACTTCGAAAAACTATTGTTTTTAATAACATTAATTCGGAGCTGATAGTATGTGTTGTCTGTGTGTGCAGGGGGTTCGGGTGGGGGCTCTGTGTCGGCGGAGGCGGTGGCGGAGGCGGAGGGCGAGGCGGAGGCGGTGGACGTCAGCATCCACACGCCGCTCGTCGGCGGCACGCCGCCCCCGCCCCGACACCAACATCACAGGTTACCTATACTTATTTAGTTTTTAAAGGGGATCTTTGCTTGATTTGTCTTAACCTATACTGATATGTTATGTTAAAATGCTAACCAGAGAAAAACAACCAGATGCTTCTCTTCCTCTACGGCTACTCCTTTAGCCGCATCAGCGGTACGCCATATCCAGACATCATCGGACCGTCACTGATCCGAATACTTTAGATCCCGGCGTACATAAATTTGTTATCTCTACCATATTTTTAAGCATTAACCTTAGTCGACTACGACTTTCATGACGCCCTGTGATGAAATGGGTGCAGGCGGATGCTCTTGTCCTTCTTTCGCACACTTCCCTCTACGCCGCTGCGGCGTACCGCGACGCTATAATAGTGAAAGTTTTTCCGTGTAAAAACTAATCACAATTATACACACACACACACACACATAATTACAACCGCGTGGCTCAGCGGTCAGTCCGCCGATACCTGAAACCAATGTTTTGTGGTTAGGATGTTACCGTGATCGACGCGTGTCTCTGATAAGAAAAATTATACTCTGCTCTGGGAATTTCTTTATTTACTTCATAACATACGTAAACAAACAATTCTTCCCACAACACCGAATGTCACAACTTTATGTAACATTGAAAAATAAGTAGTCACTGTATACATTGAATTACATAAGTGTGTGTACACTTCATGTATTAACATAATATAATTAATCTCGACAGTGATCAAATAAATGAAGACGTTATCAATGTAAATATTTCACATCGGTTGTGAATGAATATTCCTGTACCATGGCTTGATAGTCATTTATCTCAGAGTAGACTTAATCAAGGAAAAATATTTCACAAGATGGCGCTCTATTCACAATATAACTGCTAAGGCATTCTTCATCGCGCTATCTTTAATTCGTTTATATGCTACAATGTAGGTAAGATCATTAGATCTTAATTACAAAATAATATAGCACATACTGCCTTGTAGATGTTAAGGACGCATATTATTAATGTATACTTCAAGCTGCTCTTTTGATCTTATGTAAATTTCCTACAAACAACTAGATGGCGCTAGACATATTTAGTACGCGATATGGTTTGCCTTTTATAACGGTAATAAGAATATTGATCTAATATGTTAATAGTTATTCTCCTTATATAATCCTCTTTCTGTCTATAATAAAGTTTTGTCTAGAATTTTTCTATGCGTTAACTAGGGTTCTGTGTGCGCGATACAGCTTCAGCAGCGTCGTTATTCCTTATTACTTAATTAACCTGCGGGCCTCCTGCTCGCGAGTCTCTACCGATGAAGCTGTAATAGCCACTAGGCCAACAGCATATCTGCATTTAGTCGGTCCGGCATCTTCAATGCTGATCCCGACATAACCAGTCACCGGAGACGGTGACGGGTAGGTGCGAGCACCTTTCCCCCACGTTAAACTAAAAAAAAGAGTTCAAATATTCAAGCATAGACGACTATACAGCTGCGGTTTGTTTTAACAACCCTTCGAGTGTATTTAAACAGTTCAAAGCCAGCCCAGTTTGGCTATGGCTTAACAAGAAGTATGAATTAAAAAAAACAATAATGAAATTGTACAATGAAAATAAAGTAAGTAACATATACAATCTCTTTCTCCAAATGTCAACCTCACCAGCACGTGTTGAGCTGATTAACTAACATGGCTCTGACGACCGAATTCTAAGATATCGTTAAGCATGAATTTAGCCATGAGTGAGGCGAGCAAGAGTTTGCAAAGTCTGATTAAGTTTAAGTAGGATCTATACATACTCGTATCAGCCTAGGAATCGGCTTTATTAATTGACATTGAGACTTCACAATATTAGAACGGAGTCAAGTTGCGGTGGCGTAAGCGCTGAGGCGGCGATAGCGCTGGTGGGCCAGATCTTCCCGTCCGCTGTGCTGGAAGAGAACTTCGCGGAGAGGCTGGTGTTCTCCGTGCCGCAGTCGTCAGTTTCCAGCTTAGCGAGGTGCTTTCAACAGATCGAAGATGGTAAGTGTATGTGCGACTCTATATAAAATGGTTAATAAACTATGTACCATTGGTTACAAATTGTCTCTAAGACATAAAAGTTTATGCACTACTACATGTATATACATAAATATACAGAACATAGGTATAAGATCGAGTTTTTTTTTTCTTCGATATTTCCCGCCAATATATTGGTACAAGATCTTTTTTTTTTTCGCGGGCTCGGAGCCATACACGGCAAAAATGTTTAAGTAACTGCCAGTGTCAAAGTTATATTTTTATTATATAACAATTTTCGGATAGAAATCCAATCGAGCCTGAAAACGTGTTCAAGTATATCGACAGTAGAAACATAGTCAACTTCTGCTAAAGATTTGTATGGACTGATGGCGCCAAAAACGAAAATCAATCATTTACAGTCTACAATTTAATTTTCCACTTACTATATACTCAAACGCCAACCCACTCACACGCACTTGTCGCACAATGCACTATCAATATTGTACATCAAAACT